>OX418219.1:40089183-41289183 GCA_948455865.1 Conomelus anceps
AATGAGTGCTCGGGGCTGTCATATTGATAAATTCAATCTATTTTAATTGAAAATCGTGTTTGGGGATGAAGCGGATCATTTAGAGTGTAGCTTACTTTCAAATCTGCTGTGACCATTATCTGGACTCAGCATTCGTTGCTATAGTATTGAAGTAGACTACATTCTACATTGGGATGGCGCATACCGTTTTTAAGGGCTGGGAATGAGCCAGCCATGGATTTGGCTTTGAAGGATTAAATAACGGCCATTTGTAAATTGATGACTTCGTTAAACGAACTGGAAAACGAGTAAAACAGCCGTGTATCATTATTTCGCTCCTGATAGAGCTGATTACATTTGGGAATTTCATTGCTAGCTCTCAAATGATTACTTGAAAAATGAATGAATCGATGAATAGAGAAATACAGTAGACATAAATTGAAATTTCAAGTGGGAGAGTGCTTCGTATATAATACCAATATCATATCATATTGACAACTTTTTGTACAGATGACATCAGTATGTTGCTAATTGGCAATAAATTTGTAAATGATGAATTCAGGAATCATTTGAGATTTTATCAGTTGGGTTGGGGAAAGAACTGTTTGAAAAATTAAACTGAGGAAATACATTTTGATGTGAAAATAAACACATTTCTATGTGTGACAATTGTTTCACTCTCTTGTTAGAGCATCAGTAAACACCGCTGGTAACGTAAATGACGTATTTATAGAGTGAACTATTTATTGTGAGTTCAGTGTCAGGTACCAGCAGTGTTTGATGATGCTGTAAAACGTGAGTGAAACAATTGCCACATATAAAAATGTAAGTGATCATACTGTCGGGCTTGATTCTCCTCTGCCCTCGATAATTAAAAATAATATTTGAAATAAGTATTTCCTCCTTGGAAATATCGGATGCGGTAGAGCTTCAGGTTTGATCAAGGTGAAAAACATGGCAGATTCGAATCAAACCATACAAGAAAAGCAATATCCCCCTCAAGTAATCCTTATAATTATTTCTCATAGGCCTTGAAAGGACATATTACTGACTAATTGCAGATTTCTGGTCGTACCTAAATCTTATGCCAGTAGAAAAAATCATTTAACCAATAAATTCAGTATCACCTGTGAAGTGACTGCTATTATTTGGATAACGCCACTTTATGTGATACACCTTCAGATCCACTAGGGACCGAATACTGTTTCTACCCTTGCTCAATCTTGAACAGGTAAATTCAACAATTGAACCCCTGACTCACAAATGAGTGATATAAAAAAGTTGGACCAGAACAATCATCAAACAGGAGTGTAAAACAGAATAATGTAAGAAATAATACTTGAGAAATTTATTGGCACAAAAAAGAGAATATGTTCCAAGCATGGAACAGAGAATTAAAATTAGTATGAAATTTATTAAAAATGAATGGAGATTGAATCTATGGTTATTAAGTATAAGAAATATTTTTAAAATGTTGTAGAAAGATTTTTTTTTAAAACTGAATATAGTTTGCGTGATTTCACCTCACTAAGGGTGTTTCTTGACCACGAGGATGACGATTCGTGCCTGTTTAAATTAGGAGTCGTCCAGTATGGATATTATTCGACGAAACTTTTAATACGCGCACAAATGGAATTCCATTAATTTATATGACTTTATATTCACCACTTTGATGCATGAGGTCGACAGAAGGTGATGTGGAATATTGCTATCCCCTCATTTGGTGGCCATCGTGTACCTCACGATTCAGCTGGGCTTAAGTCGTAGTTAGAGTTTCACAATGTTTTAAAATAATTAAAAAAAAAAACATAATCGTCGTTAGGAGCTCTACATTAAATATTCTGTGGTCCTGCCTGAGAATTTACATTTACACTGAATTTGGAAAATTTTTAGCCACACAAATTATTGGGCTACTCCCCCTAGACAAATATGGCAAGGACTGTTGGAAACTCCTGAATAAAATTTTTACATAGAAAAAGTCACTTGACATCCACAATTACAGAGGTTGAAACCTCTACGGAATTCTGCATGTCACGGACTAAACAAATAAAACAATGATAAATTTATACAAATCCATTTTTTATGGATGGGGAAAATAATGAGCGGTCCTTAGCATTTACAATATAGTTTTTAGAAAATAGAATAATTTGAACATAATTTGGTTGACAAAACTTGTCGGAAAGCCGGTTCATTTACAGCTGACAGATTACTGTTAAGGACGGTACGGTAAACAATGAATCGAATAAACTTTTGGTTAATTGTTACTATATTTCTATGGATGATTGAATAAATACTTATTTTACAGTAAATTAGGTTCGTATTGTGATTTATTTATCCGATTTGGTTTATTAATAATCTATTCAAATTATTCTTAATTTATTACTTTTTATTTCTTGGTGAAATAGTCGTATTATGCATAGACTAGGCTGCTACATCTAGCTCAAATCTTCATTTTTTTGTAGATAATAATTAATTTAGTGCCCGTATCTCATTTAATGAAAATGCGACTCCACAATACCCACATCAGAGTGGTTTTCTTAGTCTATTAATTTGTTTCTGGAAAATTGGGCACTTACAAAAGGGAAAAGCTTGAGATGAAATTGTTGAAATTCTCTTGTCAATAAGAGCGAATAGAACATGATAAATAACTTTTTCAAATGATAAATAGATAAGCAATATATGAAACAGCTAATAAGAGAGGTAATATTATTTAGCATTTTAAACGGTCTTGTCCAGTTTGGAGTTTTACTTTGCTGGTAGATAGCTTATGGTAGCCGTCACAAAATTACGAAATTGGGAAGGGCGAGTGAAATAATTGCAGTGTTGATAGCCATACAGTGCAGCGGTTTGAAAATAAGCTGTGTTTTTCGACGCTGCAATATTGATACAGAGCTGATTATGTTGCTAACTTATGTTGCTTTGGCTTGTGTTTTATCAGCGTGTCATCTGCATCAGCATCATGGTGACTTATCATGCATCAGCTGCACTATGAGTTTCCTGCATCTAACCGTATCTAACCCATTTTACAACAATGCTGAAAATCACCAGAAATTTTGAAAAAGGTAAATAGAAATGAGAAATCAGGCAACGGAATTGAGATTATATTAAACATGTGATATATTATGGATTTCAACCGCCAATGCTGGCCAATACAATTCCAAAAAGGGAATTAGGAGCTGCAATATTGATACAGTACATATTGTATTTATTTGGCTTGTGACTTAAGCTTTTTTACATCATAGTGATGTGTGATGTGTTCATCATTTATCAGCTGTTCTATGAGCTCCATGCATCCAAGCACGTTTTAAAACAGTAAATAGTGAAATTTGAGCATTAATTTTAAAAAGACTAAAAGGAAAATAAAAAACCGGGCTTCGAGGTGCACATAATCGACTTTAGAAGGAGCTATGTGCCAAGTGTTCCAAATCGTTGCCGCTTTCGTAAAATTCGTAACACCCAAACCCAGTGCTTAATTTCTAAAATTTTAGGTGTGGGAACGCTCATTTATTCTTATAAACCACCTTCTCTATTTTCTAACAAGGCCTAGTTAAACATTTCCTCACCACCACGCCACACACAGATAACATCTCGGTGCCTACTCTAAATTTCCTATAAACCTGTTTTGATTTGCATCAACCATTTTGTATGAAGCTTACAATAACCAAAATACTTTTTTTTAATGAATGGTAAAATAGAAACAAATGAAGCCTTCTTTATATTTTTATACAGTACAGTAGTGTGGCGTGGACGATGATGACAGACCTCCCACCTTGATTCCATGCATGACTCATCGCAGCTCACAATCGCAACAGAATCACAGCCCCGTTTTTTGGGTTTCGTCCGCAAGCGGCAAGCCCTATACACGCGCACAGATCTTGCTACGCCGTACGTTAAAGTGCTTTCTTATTATTCGCAATATTTAGCATGATTATCTGAATAAATAGCAAGATGAGACACCTTCGGAATCAAATTGGCGCAAACTGTGCGTTCCCTTGCGTTCCGGCACTCTTGCGAGGTAAGGGAACGCCGTTCCCTTGCGTTCCCACGAAAATGTACCCCTGCCCAAACCCACACACACAAACAACCCTTCTCTTATTAGGCCCATAGTAGACATAGACTAAGAGCAGGTTAATATTCGATAGACCAAAACTGTTTCACAGCTCTCGATTTTTACTGGAAATTGCGGTTCTTAAACAAATTCATTCCCCTGTATTTCAATAATGCAGCTGCCTCAGTAATCACCATGAAAAGCAGGCAATGGAACTACTGAATAGGGTATTTATTTAACTTACTCGCATTTCATGCTTGCAATACATTTGAACGGTTCATATCAATTACAGTCACAATAAGAAGTGGGTGTCTGTGAAGTGAGGCGAATAAATAGCTAGAAGTTTGGCATTCAGAAATTGTTTACTAGAATTGTAGGTTATGTAGGCCTTGATTCGAGAGGGAGGATTGAGAAGGCTTTGTGTCCAAATTGGTGAAATATGCTGACTACTTTGTGCAAAGGTGATAGAGATCAACGCGGGGGATCAAAACTGAATAGGGAATCAGTAGTGACTGTCAGATAATGGCTGCAGAGGTGACAAGAATACGTTTCTATGTTTTGTGGAACCACAGAGCCATTAAATTTGATTTTAGCCGCGTGGCCGGCTCCCTTCACATTTGCTTAGTAACAGAAAGAGAGAGCGTTGCCGCTGGATGCTCAATCAAGATCGAAAGCCTGGTTTTGAATTGTTTAGCCTATTGAGGGGTGCGATCCAAGTTGGGTTTATTCGTCGGGGTCACAACACGTGAAAAGAAGCATAAAATGAAGTTTCGCTTTCAGATTTTACGCCGGAATGATTGCAGAGTTAATCCTAAGAATTCAATTTCGGCCACAATAAGTTTTCCCAACAGTCAAGAGGGTCCTCAGTAACACAATGATACAGTTTACCGACTCTGGTTCATCCTGAAAAGGCAGATCCTGTAGCGTAGGACCGACTGTGACGATGAGATTAGCCCCAACATCCACTTACAAAATATAAGGACTTGTGTCCTTATAAACACAGCTGCTCCCTCTATCAAAACACTCTATCATAACCATGTAATCGGTGTTTTTATTGGCTTGTGAATACCAATATTGTGAAAGTTTGCATACAGCATAATTTACTGTTACAGAAAAATATGCTGCTGAGCTCATCACAAATGAATTGTATAAAAGTTTATTTAATAGTGAGGGTAACATAATACCAATTCTATCTTTCATTAACCATAAATAGCCTATATCGCCTTATATCATATCTCATTCATATAACTGAGGTAAAACACAATTGTATGTAAAGAAATAACATGCTTTTTAGTAGCATGAAAAATGTAGAAAAATGTAGAGTTATCTCGATTGCTGAAAAACCTATTTAAGGCGAACGCATTTGTAAATTAGTTCAGTTGTCTTTGTAATTCGTCATGATAAACAAGTGTGACAGTTAAGTAGTTCAGGTGTTGTTCTACGTTGATAAGTGGCAGTAGTTACAGTTCGCGTTAATACGGACAGTGCTGAAATCCCGTTGGCGCTATTACAAACCATACAATGAACTTTCGTTGTTTGTAGTGATAATTCTCTTGACAGTTCTATAGTGATAATTCTTTTATCTATTACTGTATTACGGACTAGTGCTACGTAAATTAATTGTTCTTCCTCGACGTTTCCTTTTGAATATTATTGGACAGTTTATTGTACAGTTATTGTTTAATATTAGATCGGCCTTTTGACATTTAGTGATTGATTTTTGTACAGTTCATTGGAAACTCATTATCAGTTGAACAATTTTGGTTATCTGTTTTTAATTGCTTATTTTCTCTGTAAGACATTACCGATCAGTGAGTGTTGTGATTATTTGTGTAAATAAAGTGCGAGTGATAAAATTAAGTGTTGCCAGCGTTATTTTAGACATAGAACCCGTAACAATACATTTCATAAAAAAATAATTAAATCTATAAGAAATGGCAGCCAATGAAACAAGCTAGTTTGGAATGTGGACAACAGTTGTTGTTATCAATGTTTTTTTTTGAAAAGCAGAGACAGATTGGTATTTACTTTTCAATTTTACAATGATGAGAATATAAAAATGATAGATTTACTATTTCTGACTCTTCTTTTGGTTCAACATTTTTTATAACAACAGGATTCCACGGAATCCATGTCATGATTGGAACATTATTTATTTTAGCAGCATTTGATTTCATTTTGAAAATTGAAAATAAGATCAATAAACAATTAAATTGTACATTAATAGCCAACATTATTTAAACTAAAGTAAATTTTGATCTAGCTCTGTTTCATACAAATTTAGACTAGCCACTGTAAAAAGATACAGTCTACCATCCTCTATATCTTAAATATAACAATAAATATTTTGAAGATTAGAAAAAACATTTCTCATTTGAAGGTAAAATGAAACATTTGCAATAGTTGGGTAGGGTAATTTGCGGCATAGTTGGCGGCTCTGGTAGCGCAGTTGGTAGAAGCGCTTGTCTGACACAAGATAAGACTCTATAAATATAGCTGGCTTCGTTTCCTACAGCCTTGGGTTCGAATCTCATTCAGCCATGAATGTTTCTCATCATTCACCCATTCACCTCATTACCCACGCACAAGTCTTTAGACTCATATAGTCATATGGGCATCATCAGTAATAATTCTATTTTAATTTCCATTGAAAAAATTAACCTACTTATTGAGTTTTATTATCTTGTAGTTGTAGGCATATTGTATGTTCCAAGTTTCAAATCGACAATTTTTCAAAACTATAATCCATACAATGAAATTTTGTCTTACATTTCACAGTCAAGATTGTTTGAGAGTTTGAGACGAAGTCTATTTGGAACTTCAACAGGTAGTGTGATGCTGGCCAAAGAAACAAAGTATCTTGATGATAACGATACTTAGCTGGTTAGGTGTCCAGCCAAGTAGATCGCCTGCTGGGTGACATTTGATGCTATTATTCAGATTAAGTTCGCTTCTATTGAGATTTTTAATAGCGGTTAGAAAGGAGAATGAGTTTGAATTAAGCCGGATGCGATGTCGCATTGTGTGGCCAGCAGTTATTAGCTGCATGTTATTCTCACTCTTTCTCTCTCATACTCTCTCACTCCCACTCAATATCTCTTCCTTTCTCCTTGTCGGAGTCGTGTCGCGGATCGCTTCGCTCGGCTCATTCAGGAAGCCTCCGTTTCAGTGATTGCAACTTGCAACCGGAGACCAGGATATCCTGTCGATAGATTAGTTGCTATGTAAACTTGGTCATATTATTCTCGGATGCACTGGTTGATTCACAAGAGAATGTAGAGCAACAAGCTGCAGCAAGATCAGAGCTTATTCTGTTTTTTTTTTTATTATAAGTGTTTATAAGAATTTTTAATGTGGGTTCATATTATTTAAGCCCAATAGATAATGTATGATGTTGAAGATCCATCTTGTTTCCACTAATATGTAATATAATCTTAAAAAACACTTTTAAGTGGAAATTAACTCACGTTATGGCGTGACGGCCGTTTCACTCTGTTGACAATTTTCACTTAAAAGTGTTTTTTTAAGTTTAGGCTATATCCCATAGATAAAGTTGCTTACTTTTCTGTGAAAATTGTGCAGTTTTTTAATTGTATAGAAATTAAAGTTGCATGAATAGGCCTAATATCAGTGCCTAATAGGCCTATTCACCATTTTCCAGCTCCAAAAGCCAGAAATCCAGTCACCAGCTCCAGAAGAACCAGGAGGAGGATCCTGACCTGAAATACCTTTAGGCCTGGAAACGCTCTGTACAAGAAAGACCAGCCTGACAGGAAGTGGCAACCCCATCACCAAGTTTGAAGAACTGTTGGCAGGCCCGGGTTTAGGGTGAACAGCGCCCTGGGCTACACACAGCTTTGCGCCCCCCCCCCTTTGAGAAATCCGAGGATATGGAATAGCAAAAGCAATAAGGCCACCAAAGTTGTGTGCTGAAATTTAAAGATTAATACAATCCCAAAAAATTTAAGTTAGAAGATAGTATAAGTACTGTGATAAATTTTATAAATACCTTTTAATTGAAGTCTTGTGAATTTGAATTTTGCATGGCAATCAAAGCTGTCCTTGTCCTGTCCAGAGTTTGCTAGCCGGTTCAATTTCATTTGATTGCCTTTTTTTATAGAATTGGAGGCCTCCCCAGGATTACGCGCTTACTATTGAAAACTGGACCCGCACTTGACACTAATCATGTTGAATTTTAACAAATTCACAGAAAAACTTGACATTCAGCATTTATACATTTGCTTGAAACCCTCTTACAGTTGTCGGCCAAGGGTCAGTAGTAGAAAAGCTTTAGCTTTTTCACGAGTAAAAATGGCTCAAAATTTATTCTTGTGAAACGTATGAGTGGTACATTTTCTCTGATATCTACTGTCCCCTGCTTGTATTTCATAAACGTCAGAGTTCAAAGTTCAGATAAACCATATTTTAATTGAAAATGATTGTAGGTTAGTGACTTGTTTTTTTGTTTTCAGTATTTCAAATTCGAATAAAATTGTATTTTCATAGTATATGAGCTGTAGTAAAGAAATTAATTTGAATAAACCTTAATAAACATAAGTGACAAATTTCTTTCTTAATTTTGTTTGGGCGAATGTTTTAACAATCTCAGAAAAATTCGTTTTAAGAGTTAATATCATGTTTAGAGCACATGGGCTGGTGGCGTGGGTGGGGGAGGGTAGAGTGTCTAGGCGCCAAGGGGACCCCGACAAACCATCCCAACGACAAAGCATACCAACGACAACCTGGTCCAGATTTTCTGGACCAGGTTGTCGTTTGCACGCACCGTCAACCTGTACCACTCTGGAATGTGGACCAGTTTGTCGGTGGGACAGGTTGTCGTTCGTTGACCAAAACTGATTTGGACCAGTTTGTCGTTTACGCGCAGCGTCAACCTGTGCCACTCTGGAATGTGGACCGGTTTGTCGGTGGGACAGTTTGTCGTTCGTTGACCAAAACTGATTTGGACCAGTTTGTCGTCTACGCGCAGCGTCAACCTGTACCACTCTGGAATGTGGACCAGTTTGTCGGTGGGACAGTGTGTCGTTCACTGAAGAAATGTTCAATATATTTATCTGGCCAACCTATCGATATACCAACATATCGAACTACCTATTCTTTAATAATCGGTATGTTGGAGATATCGATTCTTCAATAATTGATGTATTGGGGAAATCGATATTACAAGGAGTATTCATAAAATAAGTTTCCCTATCCAATAAAAAACTTAAAACAAATCTAAACACCTTCAAAACTATTGATTATAATTCTGTACATCATTTTTCAACATAGTTACCATCCCTTTTCAAGCACTCTTCATATCTATTCGGTAGCTTTTTTAGCCCAGCTGCATACCATTTTGCCGCCATTGGTTTAAACCAAGTAGTGTTAATGCTTTTCGCTGCTCCTTATGCACGTCATTCAGTAAGCGAGACATCTACCTCGCACAAACCTTTGACAGCTGAAGCTCTTCATAATGCTGTACACAGATGTACGGCTTAATTCAATGTTTGGTGGCAATTGATGCATGATTTCGAATGTGATACTGTGATGCGCTTGTCGGAATCAACAATGGCTTGCACAGCACAGTGGCGGATTAATGCATTTTTATGGGGAGGGGCGACTTACTGAAAAAATACTGCTGGTGGGGGGGGGGGGGGTTGATATGGAATAACAATTTTGGAAATTTAGTAGCCTTTAACCGCATTTTACACCATTCTAGCACTTAAAATGGAGAAGAAATATATTTTTTTCTGTTTAAGAACAATCAAATTTCCCCTAACTAGAGTATGGTAGTTTATTTCTGTATATTCATCTGAAATGAATAAAAAATTGTTGTATATGTCTTGAACGAAAATTGCTTTGCTAGCTTAACTTTTTATCAAAATTGACAAAGAAATGAACAGAGTCTAAGCAATTCATTCATGATCGTGATGATTTTTAGACCTATATATTATATTTAAATTACTCTCAACATTCTCTCATGCTTCATAATACCAATTCTTCAATAAATATGTACTAGGTCAAATACAAACAGAGATGTATATGCCCCTACCTATTCTATAAGAGATTAATCTTATTCAAAAGTATTTCACTTGATATAAGATTTCCTTCATTCTCTGTCATTTGTTAATTCTTCATTGAATAATAATTATATAGATAACAACAGTTAAAAATAAAGTACAGGTAATATAGAAAATAAGACAAGTGGGATGACATGTTATATTCCGTCAGTCAAAGATGTGGCGGGACAATTAAAATTTTACCGTGTGCGTGTCGCATGTGTTTATTTTTTAAAATGTGCAAGCCCTCGGAGGGGGCGGTCGCCCCCTCCGCCCCCCCCCCCCCTTTAATCCGCCCTTGGCACAGCAGCAATGCAGTAGGTCGCCGAGGTCGGCCATTTCGCTCATCATCGTGCACATTATCCCTTCCTTCCAAAAAAATTACTCGCCAAAGATCAACCATTTGTAGGCTACAGACAATCAGACATGACATTTTCACCATACACATCACAAATTCACAAATCTAACTGTAAATTGCAGTGGCAGTCAAATTTCTTGCAGTCAAGAAACTCGTAAAAGCTAAAACATTCTCAAACATCATAGAACTTTTTTTAATTCAAAACTACTCATGTATGCTCGCTCTAAGGCCGCTGTTATACGATCACTTATAGGTTCAGAGAATTAGGATCATAGATAGGTCTAATCTTTTATTTATTTACTTTTTAGCTTGCAATATTTTATGAAGCATTTCTATTTTATTCAATAATAGTGAACAAAAAATTTAGTTACATACTGAAAGATCACAGTGATTTAACACGTGAAATATTTCATCTCAACACATACTATGGAGCAAGGAGCTTTCGCACATAATTATGAAATTGGTTATTATAGGAACTATAGGAAGTTGTGTATTGAAAAATAGCTTATTGTAGACTCTACTGTAATATAATTGTCCAGTTAGCCCTAGTTTTATTGTGTGCGATGTGCACTGAATAATGAGAGTATCCTATGGCCGGTATTCAACCATAAAATATCTTATAAAGGTTCTTTTAGTTCTTTGACTGTAAATTGCCATATTTAAAAGGCCATACACATATACTTATAAAGTGTAAAATGCCATATTTTATAAAGTACCTATTTACTTCTTCAAAGTATTCTAATCCATGACATTTAATAGTTTGGCATTACATGAAGTATACTGAAGAACTTTGAGGTTAGATGTGTTTATATTATTTTATCAAATATTTTATAGTGGAATATAATCTCAAGGTCACCATCATACAATTATAAAAGGGTCTAGTATTATAAATTGGTCTCGTCTTATATTTATTGTTTTGCAATTTTTTTGAGTATTTTATTTATTCAATACAAGTAATTCATTTTATGAAATTTAATAATTTGTCATTATATTTTATAAAATAAATTGAAAAATTACTGAATATGGGGTTAGATCTGGGAAGACCTTCGATCCCTGGCCCCTACGGGGTTAGATTTCGCTGTGATGGCGACCTTAGGCTTGCTTATTAAGTTACTGTCAAAGATATTCTTGTAAGAGCCTTTATAATGGAAGATATTTTACAACATAATTTACTATGTTATAGTGGAATACCGGCCTTGTACACAAAAGTTTAGAATTATCATTCTGATAGAAATAGCTTCCGGGCTTCTCTGACAAAAATGATGACCAAGAAAAAAATGTTCCTCTTATGTGCATTATTATCCAGAAAGGAGTATGAAATAAAATGAGCTTTCACAATACTACTTGTATTCAGTACAACTCTACCCCCCCCCCCCCCCACACACACACTACCATCAGTAGCTACCAGCCACCCCCAAAAAAAATTCTGGATCCGCCACTGGGTCTACCCTACTCAATAATAAGTCTGTAACTCTGTATACTCAATAATAAGGGGAGTTTCATTGGAACCACCCAATTCCCAATTCACTGTAAACTAACTTAAATACTATAGCCTACAATACTTTTAGTGATGGCAGCTAACTATTCGGAAATATTTATAATTGCCTTCCAAAATATCGAAACAAATATACTTTGAATTGAGTGCTAAATTTCTTAATAGAAGAGCAACGCTAGAATGCGATCTAGCGGCTAAAAACTGAACTTTTTTAGATGGTATGCATATTAGATGGTATGTGTTTTGCTAGTTTATAGGCAGGTGCTTCTTGGTAGTTTACAAGAAGAAAGTTTTACACATAGATCAAACACTGAGAAAACTAATTAATATCAACAACAACACATACATAAAAAACAGTAGCGATCTTATCGCAAAAATAAAAGACACACAAATTCCTCACAACTCCACTCTTGCATCTTTTGATATAACAAACCTATACACCAACATACCTGTCAATGAAACAATAGAAATAATACAGAACATCCTTATTCACAACAACACAACTACAGAACATATAAATGAAATAATAGACATCCTAAAAATCATCACTCAACAAAATTACTTTACCTTCAACAACAAATTCTACTCGCAACCTGATGGACTGCCAATGGGCTCACCAATCTCTATCTCCAACACTGCGAAAACACTCATATACTCTTTAATAACAAATTTTCACAGAACATAATATACTGGCACAGATACGTAGATGATGTTCTATTGCTATACAGAGGAAACAAAAGACAATGTGAACAACTTCGATCATACATAAACAAAATACATAAGAACATTCAATACACAGCTGAATATGAGAAAAACAATTCAATAAACTTCCTAGACCTCTCAATTACAAAGAACACAAACCAACAACACAGCTTCAACATCTACAGAAAACCAACAATGACAGATACCCTAATACACAGCACCTCCAATCATCCAACACAACACAAACACTCAGCATTCAGGTCAATGCTACACAGACTCAACAGCACACCGCTTTCCACCGACAATTACCACACTGAACTAAATACAATAAAATACCTAGCACAAGAAAACGGCTACAAACACGACCTAATTGACAAACTCAATCATAAAATAAGAAACAAAAAACAAAACACCAACACCACTGACAAAAAATACATCACAATGACATACATTAATCCACAATCACACAGACTAGCAAAAATCTTCAAAAAAGCCGGCCACACCATCTCATTCAGAACAAAAAACAAAATAAAAAATGCACTTACACTCAAAACCACACTGAACACAAACAAATACGATCTCCCAGGGATCTACAAACTAAACTGCTCCGATTGTAACAAATTCTACATAGGACAAACAGGCCGCACATTCAAACAACGTTACAAGGAACACTTTCAAGCCCTGACATCCAAAGCTGAATCGAATTTTGCCGACCATCTCATTCAAACTGGACACACTTTTACCGACATCAGTACCAACCTACACATTCTACACATAAAATCTAAAGGACACGAACTCAACACCTTGGAACAATTTGAAATATACAAACACACCACACACAATAAACAAAACATTCTCAATGAACAACTAAATTTTAAATCTCACAAACTTTTTGATCATATTTTACAAAAACCACAACACTTCTAACCAAAAAACTGACATGATGATCTAGGAGCCTCTGATGATGGATCTCATAGATTCGAAAGTACTCGGCCAGTTTAAGTGAGTTATTATACTTATTCTTAACAAATATTTGACTGCATTTCGTTAAATTTCACATGAAAAGTTAAAATTAAATAAGGTCGATATATCGAAATGTCGACCTTGGATGATGGAATATCGATGTATTGAAGGCAACTTTCAACAATCGATATTTAGGATATATCGATGATCCATTTTGTCGTTTACGCGCAGCGTCAAACTGAACCACTCAGGTGGACCAGCTTGTCGGTGGGACAGGTTGTCGTTCGTTGACCAAAACTCATTTGGACCAGTTTGTCGTTTGCATGCAACGTCAAACTTAACCACTCAGATGGAATGTGGACCAGCTTGTCGGTGGGACAGGTTGTCGTTCGTTGACCAAAACTAATTTGGACCAGTTTGTCGTTTGCATGCAGCGTCAAACTGTACCACTCAGATGGAATGTGGACCAGCTTGTCGTTGGGACAGTTTGTCGGCAGTGTGCAAATTGAAATGGACCAGTTTGTCGGTGGGACAGTTTGTTATCGTCCCGGCGCCAAGAGCAGGAATTTGTTTATTTACATATAGTCTGCGCAAACCTTAGAATGCAGCATGGTGCATTGCAATGCTATTTCTTATTTCAATACGAGGGCACTGTTTGTATTTCTGTTTACATTCCTCGCCACTATCAAAATGATGTGCGCTCTCTTCTTCGCTCTTTCTCTTTTTAGCTTCTATTTCGAGGATAAATAAGAGTACTTATGTCAATATTCTGTCAATAGCATACAAAACGTTTTCTAGATCTAGAATCTAAATCTTGAATCAAATATTGATTTTCTCTTGTGAGCAATATTACAACTAAGCTAATGAAAAAAATTGGAAATTTGGCGCCCCTAAATATTTTGCGCCCTGGGCTATAGCCCAGTCAGCCCATTTATGAAGTGGGGCCTGACTGTTGGGCCAAGTGGAACTCAATTATCGAAGATGAGAGAGTATTCAAAAGGGTGGTTGAGAATGCAGCAGGGGACCAGAGGAGACAAGTCTTAATCATGTAACAGAAGTGCTGAGGAGTATGCATGGTAGCAAATCTGGAGGATATCTTGGTCTATACAAAAGAGTGGAAAAGCTAGAAAAATATTTTATTGGCCAAGGTTGAGAGAGGAATGACGCAGAAAGTGCATAATTTGTGGAGCAGCAATGGCACTCTAAAAACGAAAAAGGCACCAATGAAGACTTATAATGAGCTGGGCGGCAAAATTTAGGGGGCAGCGGATTTCAGAATAAGATATGCTGTTAAAAATGTTAATAACTAGCTTCCATTAAGAAAGTTAATATTGAAGAAAGAGTCATGAGATCGGTGCGTGCCATCAAGTAGGTATTATTATTTATAGTAAGTATAGTGTTCATTGTAGTAACTACTTAACGGACGGCTCTGTAATTGCAAGTACAACTTTGGCTCTGAACAGCCGTTCTTTCTTTCTTTTCCGGAGGATGAAGCCCACATAGGTCTGAGACCTGTGCGTGGGTAATGAATTGGAAGATGGTGTTTGATGAGTTGAACCTAGAGTTTTAGGTGGGTTCCGAACCATCATGAAGTGATTGTACAGCAGAGAATAGAATCGTTTTTGCTGGCCAATCCAATCGGCCACCCTTACAAAGAGCGCCCGGAAGTTTCGTAGCTTATCTCTGATTGCACAGAACAGCTATCAATTCCCTTGAGTCAGAAATTCTTTAAGTTGAAATTTTCTAATATAAAAATTACAATCAATATTTTACACCCTGATGTAGTTTGAGTGAGTTTAATGTTATTAAATTAATGTAACCTTAACTTTTTGTTGTAAATTCAACGACTTGTAGTCAGTTTTATATTGTGAATATATAATAAATGTACTCACAGCCGAACGTTTTCGAGGTATTGAATCTCATCTTCAAGGCATCCTAGATCGGCGATGTTGGTTTGTTATTAGAAGAATTGTGGTTTTTGTATAATGTGGTCAAAAATTTTGTGATTTAACATTTAATTGTTTATTGAGAGTGTTTTGTTTATTGTGTGTGGTGTTTTGTAAATTTCAAATTGTTCCAAGGTGGTGAGTTCGTGTCTGATTTTATGTGTAGAATGTGTAGGTTGGTATAGTGATGTAAGTAAAAGTGTGTCCAGTTAGAATTATATGGTCTGCAAGAGTCGATTCGGTTTTTGTATGTAAGGCTTGTAAATGTTCTTTGTAACGTTGCTTGAATACGTGGCCTGTTTGTCCTATGCAAAATTTGTTACAATCAGAGCAGTTTAGTTTGTAGATCCCTAGGACCTGGGAGATCACATTTGTTTGTGTTCAGTGTCGTTTTGGGTGCAAGTGCACCACACTGAACACAAAAAACAGAATACGAATCCAGTACACCAAGAAAGACAGCGTATGCTATCCAGTGCGGCTTATTGACAGTAAATACATTGTGCTTTCAATATCAAGTGATATTATCTGGGATTATCAAATAACGTATCAGACTGTGTTTTGTAAGTGTTAACTAATCTTTTTGACATTTATTTTTACGTTATTGTTCAATTTATTGGACTTCTGTTTATTTGATTATCAATCGGCCTTTAATTAATTAGTAATTAATTCTTGTACATAGCCACCGAAAATCAGTATTAGCCTGTCATTAATTGATTGGTTTTATTTCTTATTAGTTCTTCTTGAAATTAGTGTGCGTTAAAATACTAATTTGTGAAAAAAGTGCGTTAACTTCAGTGTTGCCAGCCTTATTTTAGCTATAGGACCTGTAACAATATCCTTGCCCTCTGCATTTTGAAAGTGGCAAACCATATTCTTGAAGACTATCTAGTATTGAGTCCACAAGACCAGATGCTGACGCGATTGATCCTGAATGACTTTAAATCCTAAGAAAAACGAGTTCAATGGGTTTTCCTGAAATAACTTTATGAATTGTAACATATATTATCTCAAAACCTGTGACAGCTGATCTGTCTTTGCTGTATCTAATGTTATATCTAAGATTACAGAAAAGAACATAGCATCATTAATCTCTTTTATTATTTCTGATTTAACCTTATCAGCTAAAACTTGAATCACTTCATTTTGAATTATTGTCGGACTGAGCTATTTTTGTCCTTGTTCAATAGCTCTTTTAATATTGGATCATATTTAGAAAGTCACATGCGAGAAAATTTGCACAATTCACTTTTCCTATCTCTTCCCTATGGTATCTGAATGCAAGATTGGCTGTTGCTAGTGTCAATGTCACGAATAGGTCGTATTAAACATGATGCAATACATGAAAATGGTCTGCCTTAATTAACTGTGTAGAATGAGCCATCACTCGATAGGGTGCCATGCATAATCCAATAGTTTAGGCTGGGAGGGGGGGGGTCAGAATAACCACCCCTTCTACCCCCTCCTACTAATATTGACAAATAAATTGGTTGGAAAGAAGGGGTTCTAGAAAAGGAAGTGTTAAATGTGAATTCAGTGCATTAGTTCGAATAAATATTTTATTGTCTGCCATACAACAAGCTTATAAAGAGTACCCCCGACCCCAAATCACTCGCTATTTATTCATAATTGAGATTTCACTTTCAAAAAACGGTATGAGGGGTCAAGAAAAAGCAGAGTAAAATTAATATTTTCAAGTAGGCATGCTATAATTTTCTCTACTAAATCAATGAGGTTCCAGATCCCCCATTGACAATGACGAAAGAACTAGATAATGTTTACTGTGATACATGACATGGGGTAAAATGGATGAAACCATGTCTAGAATCGCTTGAAGTGTGGTTTCAGAGGGACAGTACCCCCGAACACCCTTTCAGAAGAAAATATTCTTAGGCTATATTACCTTCATAAAAATTGTTGGAATACTCTTCCTTCTATACCTTTGCTATAAACAGTAAAGGTGAAGTAAGGAGTAAGTCAGGGGTGCCCACAGGGGGGGCTATGACGCAGACTGCGTCATTGAAATTCTTGGGGGGGGGGGGGGGGTTCCAAAAAACGTTTTGGGGGGGGGGGGGCGAAAAGTTGATTGAAACCGTGTTTAACGTGACAACATTCAAAAATATACTACAAAGTCACCAGATAGAATGTCAATTAATGAAAATATATTTATAATTATTATTATACAATTGAATATGAATTAGCTAAAATAGTTATGTTTAGGATTTTTGCAGGAAGTTATTATTCAAACTTAGCAAGACGCTAAGCGAGTGCTCTGAAAGTGGTTTATACAAGTTTACTCTCCTTAACAGTTACTAGGTAATCAGCAGAAAGAGCAATAAGTCGATTTAAAATGATCAAAAACAGACTCAGATCAGCTATGGGAGACTCATGGTTGTCCAATTTATTGGTTCTAGCTGCAGAAAAAGATGTTCTTGAGTCTATTTCTAACGAAGAAATAATTGAAAGGTTTTCTGTTTCCTCATCCCAAAGACAAAAACGTCTATGTGGGGTTTAGAGAGATAGATTCAACAAGCTTAGAAGGTGGCTAGCTAACTTGTAGATGGTCACAGCCTACAAATTTAAAATGTTTGACTTCAAACTGTTGATGTTTTTCATGTATTTTACGATAACTATTTACTAATAAGTAAGAACTGCTATAGCAAAACTTACTAAATACTAAAAATTCAGTAATTTTTCATAACTATGTCTTTATTTTGTTTTTGAAAGACACTTCTTTCGATTGTGTGTTGTAAATAACTATACATGAAATGTGTGCCTTTTATGTACTTCATCCATACATAAATTCTCCCAAGATACTACACTAAGTAAATAACCTGCTGTTCAACTACTGTTCAATTCAATTCAATTCAATTTATTCTCATTTTTCAGCAATTTTACAAAATTAAATATCTTTCTAATTTTCAATAAACTTAAGAGATAGTAATACAATATACAAAAAAGCAAAAACATACATCTAAGTCTATCTTAATGAGATAAAGCTAGCATAAGCATAAGCTTGTGCGCTAGCAGTGAGTCATATATCTTTAATTCACTTACTTGTATAGGACATCAAATATATTATTTCAAAACTTCTGATGACCCTGTGACCTTGCAAAAAAAAATACTTTCCTTTCAAAACCTGTGAAGGTTGATTTTGAGATCAAAACGACAAAGGAAAATAAGATTTAAGAGAGGCAGAGAAAAAAAAGGAAAAGATAAAAAGGATTTTCATCAGACTAACACTGTAGATAATTATGAAAGAGGAGTACAAAACCGTAAAGCCTTCTGTGATTTATTACAGAACTACTGTATATAATTTTTTATTTTATTTAATAAAACTATTAATTTTAAAGAATATATTCGTCTTCACCCATCTATCTATTTCTTTCAATAAAGCTGTTGTAAGTTTTTTTTTAATGAAACTTTGTGGAACTTTATTTATAATTTCACTACAGAAATAAACATATTGATGTCTAGTTAAATTCAAACGAGTATTTACTTTTTGAAAAACATTTGTCCTAGCTGGTCGTGTATTATAGTTCCCAGTTCTTCTAGTTAATTCAAACAAATTTTTATATATGTTTATATATAGAACAATCTTTTTAACATATGTTTGTCTTATAGTTAGTACTTTAAACTCGTTAAATATTAATCTACTAGAATAAAGACGAGGTCTATTTAGAGCAGCTCTTATAAGATGTTTTTGTAAAATGAATAATTTGTTTAAATGATTATTATATGTTGCACCCCAGGCTTCAATACAATATTCAAATAAAGATTTTGCATAGGCGAAATAGATTTTTTTAATAATATCTATGTTTCTTAATTTGTTTATATTATAAAAAATGTAAATGAGATATTTCAGTTTTTTGCACAAATAATTAACATGAGAATTCCATTTCATATGATTATCCAATATTACCCCTAAATATTTCATTTCCTTGACATTTTCAATTATTGGACATTGACAAACATTTGTATGGCAAGATCTATTAGAATGGATTTTTACTTTTAGTTCTTGTGAAGGTTGGCCACTTTCATTTGCCGAAAAAGTCATGAGTTTGGTTTTAGTTATATTTAGAGTTAGAATGTGATGTTTAAACCATGATTTAGCAGCACACATACCTTCATTTGCTACTTTAAATGTATTCAACCAGGTATCATCTGAAAAAACTAGAACTGTGTCATCAGCGAATGATAAGATGGTACATTTAGGTATGTTTAAATTTAAAAGATCATTAACATATAAAATAAATAATATTGGAGAGAGAACTGTTCCTTGTGGGAGTCCGAAATTAGTATTTTTTCTATGATCAGACATACCATTTAATGTTAATTCTTGATATCTATCCTCCAAATAGCTTTTGAAAAATTGGTTTGTCAACCCCCTTATTCCAATATCCTCTAATTTATTTAATAGTAAATTATGCGGTATGGTGTCAAACGCCTTAGCTAGGTCTAGAAAAATTGATAGAGTTTTTTTATTTTTCTCAAAATTGCTAGTTATTATGTTTGTGAGGTGAAGTATAGCATCTCTAGTTGACCTCTGTGCCTGGAATCCATATTGATTTTCATGAATTAAATTATTCTTATTAACATATTTCATCAATCTTACCTTTATAATTTTTTCCATAATCTTGGCAATATTACTAATAAGGCTAATTGGGCGGTAATTTTCAGGTTTTTTAGGATCACCAGTTTTGAATAGTGGTTTAATCTTAGCTATTTTGAATTTACTGGGAAAACAACCCTCAAGAAAACATCTATTTACTATAAAGGCTAAGGGTTTTGCAATATTGTGTGATATGTTTTTCAAAAAAGATCCAGTCAAGTTGTCAATACCAGGCGCTGAATTTGATTTAAGACTATGTATGATTTTAATTATTTCATTTGGATCAGTTGGTTCTAAGTAAAAACTATTGCATTGATTTATTATTTGTGTTCTAGAAAAAATTTGTTCATCATTTAATGCATTTTTTAATTTATTCGCATAGTCTTCACCAACCCTTACAAAAAATTCATTCAATAATTCCGGCTCAATTTGAGGATTGCTAATGGGTTTCGTTTTATCCAAAATTTCATTTATGCAAGACCAAGTTTTTTTGTTATTATCCTTGCATTGCTCAAGCTTCAGGTTGAAGTACTCAATTTTTGCTGTTTTTAAAAGACTATTCAAGTGATTTCTGTAGTTTTTATATTCTTTTTTTAGGTTTTGGTTGAAAGGTTGCTTCAGTAATTTTTTGTGCATCTTATCTCTATGTCTTATCGAAGTTATTAATCCTGAGGTAATCCAACATTTTATTGGTTTAGTTTTATGTGGAATTTTAGTTGAGCTTGTATTTTTAGATAAGTAATATTTTAATTTTGATAAGAAATTATCAACTATTTCATCAATTTCCTTGTTCATGTCATAAGTATCATTCCACGATTCAGTTTCCATATCAGCTAAAAGCGTATTGAAATTTACTTTTTTAATTTCTACTGACTTGAGTTGAGATTTCTGGGTGGCCAAAGAAGTGTTATGATTAATATGGATAGAGGTAGAGTAATGATCAGTTAGGCACGTCTTTATGATAGCTGCATGGATATTATTATCATTAAGATTATGTTTTTTGAGAAAAATGTGATCAATACAGCTTTCAGTCAAATTGTTGGATCTCGTAGGTTTATTTATAAAAGATTTGAAACCATTGAGCTGTAGTGCACTAAGATATTCATTCGTTAATAAGTTATCACTGTCAAGTAGGTTCAAATTGATATCACCAACAATCAAAACGTTTTTATCGCTTCCTATCTCTCTCAATTTAGAATCTAAGCTGTTGATAAAACTACTGCTATCCAGCGAAGGAGAGCGATAAATTGATAGCATAGTGTATCTTTTATTCTCAAATGAAAAATTGAAACAAATGTTATTACAGTTCTCAATACTCAATTCAACTAAATCGTATTTAATATCTTCATGAATGAAAACACAAAGACCATCACATTTCGTGAATTTACTCTTTTGGTTCATTAACTTATATCCTCTTATATTGAAATTGTAATCAATGTCATTTACAAGCCATGTCTCAGATAATACAATCACATGAAATCTGATTTTGCTATTTCCTACGTAATTTAAGAATTGGTCAAAGTTTTTGCGAATGCTTCGTATATTCATATGAAGGACGTTTAATAAATTAGGTCTATCAGATTCAAATAACCAATTCTCGGGTGAAAGCTCAAAAAAATCATCTACCTCGATAGTGTTATAGATCAGGTCATCAGTAAGAACATCCAAATCAAAATTAAGTGGCATAAAAGAAAAAAGAATACGAATTGATCTCCAATGTTCAATAAATGACTTAGTATTTTAAATTTTTGTTTTACAAATGTAGTTATTAACTCATTGTTTTCACTTCCTTTAAAGGAACAACTTTGTAGAATTATTCAACCTTAATGTAATTGGTACACCGAACATAAACTTATAGGTATTTATAAATAACTTCAATAATTTTTATTGAACATTGTGTATTTGTAATAATATTTTATTGTTTAAAAACCATTTAGGTTCAAATTCTTATTTAGCTATTTTGCAATTGAGTTTATTGAGCAGAAGTTCATATATTCATTTCATTGATATTTCTATTTTACCTTTACGAAAAAATGTTACCTATGTAAAGAATCTCAAGAAATATACATGCATTTTGTATATTATCGACTGGGTTTGAATTTTTTCAATAGTTATAAAAATCTTCTTTTAGTTTTAGAAAGAATACGGGGGGCTTTTTTCGCATTTTTTGGGGGGGCCCTAATTTAGGGGGGGGGGGGTTGGTGCTAAATTTAGGGGGGGGGGTGCGTCATGAGGCTTAGGGGGGGTGGGCACCCCTGAGTAAGTGCCCATTTTTTATCTACTCAACCCCTCCCCCTCACAAAATATTGGTTTGGGAGGCGGATTGCTGCCAGCCCCTCTAGGCGGCAATTGTAAATCCGCTTCTGGTAGTTATAGATTATATTTAAATAATTATATATTAGAATAATGAATAATTATAACTATAATGAATAATTATAACTATAATGAATAATTATAGCTAAATTTTTCAACTAAAGGCAATTCTTGTGCTATTAATAATCTAGATTGAATTAGGAATTATGTATAAATTATTAGAGGAATGAATAGTAATAGCTAAATTAATGATCTGACTCTACTATAGTATTGTAGCGCCACTTCAGCTCTAAAAGCTCAGCACTGCTCCAGACACACTACATCACTAATTAATTATGTGATAATTAGAAGAGCACTATAAAATATTAGTGAACATTTTTACAATAAAATTAATGTATCTTTCTATATAATATGGCGCAAAGTGATTTTGAATTTGAATCTTGCAGTAAAACCAGTATTTATTTCTAGGATACTGAATTTAATTGGTTCACGTCAGCGCTTCGTTGAAATCCAGTGCCTACCTTATCCAAGAAGTCAAAACTCTAAACCTCACAATCGCCGAAACTTCAAAACAAAATAATTTGTAGTTTTAAAGCTATAAAACGTATCAATGATTTGAGGATTTAATTTAATAAATGCGTTATTCCAATAACTCATTTTCAGCATCAATATTGAAATTTTATTTTTAGTGATGGCGTCCACGGCCTGATTTCGTCAGCGATTGAGCCGAGCCGAGTCTATCCTTGCAATTCCTTCCGCCATATTGATAAATAGGCGTCAGTTTTCTGTGGCGTCGTTTCAGACATCATAATGGGTGCTACCGATGTAAGTATACAATATATTTAATTTTACCTTGTGAATTGTCTAATTCCAAGTGCTTCTTCCCACTCTGGATTTAAATTTCCCGACAAACATTGAACGAATAACTTGAATTAAGATTCAATAGCAATCCGATGATGTCATAGGGCTGCTCTTAGGAGCCTGGTCTAGTTATTATTAGAAAAAGAAAATCTAACTGCTATTACCTTCAAAGATTTTAAATCCGCGTATTCTTTTTCAAAATTAAATATTTATGGTTGACTGGGACAATCTTAAACATGGATATGTACCTACAGAATCAATCTGCCCCTTGACATACTAAATTATCAATCGTTAGTAAGGAAAGTTTCAATAAGCCTATATCTGTAGTTGAGTGGTTGTCTAATTGGTTAATTTTTGAAATTTAGATAGAAAATTATTGAACTAACGTAATATGCATGCAAAGTTTTTTTGAAAACCGCTTGATCACATTTACTCTACTTGATTGATCACGCGTGAAGTGGGTTAGCATTTCCAACTTCAAAAATTATGGAATATCCTCTTATTATTAACGAGGGTTGCAGTTCCGTATCAAGTATACCAAAATAATGGAATGGCAATCGATATCTGTCCTAAACCCTAACCCAAACTTCATATCAATTATTGTTGAATATCGATTATTTTCCTTCGATTGTTTGGGTGGACTGATTTGAAACTCCAGCTTTAACAAGAATAAAGTTTAGTATTTAATAGTATTTAGTATTTAATTAATTAGGTCCATAAAAGGGATCACTTAAGTGAAGCCCACTGGGACACGTCAGGAAAAAAACCACTGCCCTAGGCAGAAATCAAATAAGAAAATAAGCACTCACCACACTGCTCTCCAACATATAAAACTCACGGAGCGAGTACAGAGGGTGATCCGTCAGCAGGCTCCTCAGAGCCCCCCGAAACCGCACAGCAGGCAGATCCCTGGCCAACAGAGGCAGCCTGTTATAGAGGCTGATAGACATATGGGCCAGACCAGACCGGGTTCTGCTCAGCCTCTGGTAGGGTACATCCAGCCTGAGTCTACCCCTAGTCTCATAAGTTGTTGGAAGAAGGTGAAGAATTCAGATCATGGTTGCAGTTCCGTATCTTCCCCATGAATCAATAGTATGAAAATCGATATCTGTCCAAACCCAAAGCTAGTTCTAACGTTCTTTTCATATAGACTGGTCGATTGCTTCGTGGGGAAGATATGAACAGGATTTATTAATTTCGAATTCCTTCAATTGCTATCAGGAAATTAATAAATCCTGTTTAAGTAAATTTGTCAGTTTGTTCAATTGTCAGTAACTTCGAACTAACTTGGAAGATATGAATCTACGCCAGATCATAATTAGCTTGATCTGTGGTTACTATAGTGATAATTCTGAAGCAAATATGGGCCAATTCCGGTTTAGTGGTCATTCCGAAGCAAATATGGGTCACCTCCGATTTTCTTGAAATTTACATACTTATTATATCATGCAGAGTACAGGAAAAATAAAAATGAGTGTCGCAAGCAAAGGCCAAGCGGAACAAGCTTAACCTAACCTCGCTAGATCGTGAATTCTTGCGAGGTAAGGTTAAGTTTGTTCCGCCGCAGTGCGCTGTACAATAGTGGCCTCCGTATAATATGTAAGCACCTATTTATTTCTGTGCATTTTGTGTTTCAAGTAGTATTCTATATAATATATGTGAATTTCAATTAGGTATTTGCTTGTGTACGCAGATATCGGAATGAATTCGTATTTCAGTGTTTACCATAGGCTCAAAAACGCAACTTTGAATGCATTTTGGCTTACTTCCCGGCGGCACTGTTTCTATTTTTCTATGCTCTACATAATATATGTGAACTATCGGGTGACCGATTGGATTGGCCAGCAAAAAAGATTGCTCTCTGCTGTAATATCACTTCCCGGTGGTTCGGAACCCACCGAAAACTGTAGGTCCAATCTATTACCCACGCTCAGTTCTCAGACCTATGTGGACTTCATCCTCCGAAAAAGAAAGAATTTGAATAAAATAGGAGGTAGTCCATATTTGCTTCAGAATTACCAACTTGGTTTCTTTAGTTTTAAATTGGGCTACTATTTTTTTTTTTTATAACTGATAGGTTGACAACTTATTTTGTAGCGAGATCGGCTCTGGTCAGTCATGAACAGTCCCAGCTCGGTAGTTTGAGGGGTTTCACAAATAGATTTTGTTGACCTTTTTTGCGAGATTTTCATCATTTCCTCCTCTTCTCTAGCATATTCGGATTTATTGGAGGGGGGGGGGGGGCAATGACCCCCTCTTGTTGGGCCCTTGTGCTCAGTTGATAGCATCAGTTGTAGACTAAGAATTCGAAATTCGATTTTTTATTTGCTACATTCTCTTCAAAGAACCATCAAATGTGAGTTACTCATGTTATGTAAAAAGCACATGAAGATATCAGTGATTGAGCTTAAAACTGTTTTTCTCAGAATTTTAACAAGAGAACCAAATCTTTGTAAGTTAGGTTATGCCAAGTCTCACTGAAATGTTTTAATTTTTCATTTTTTCTGATTATTCAACATCTCTTTCTTTCCATTTAGTTTCACCACTGCGTAAAATGATTGAAATATCAACGAATACTTTAAAACACCTAACCTAAGTTGATCGTGTTAGATGGTTTGACAAATAAGTATAGGCCTATTTGTGGAAGGAACTTCTGTTGAATCGCTTAGCAAATCAGGGGCCTATTTCACGAAGCTACAAGTCCTGTTAGTAACAGGCACTTGTAATTACAATTTGTTAGCTACAGGCGTTTCACAGAGAATATGCTACAATTGTTCGCTACAGGTGAAATACGTTAGCTACCTTGTTAGCTCACTTGTTAGCTACCATGGTTGGTTACACTTGTCAGCTACAATGTTTTTATTAGAAAAGTATAACCTATATTCGAAGTGAAAATGCTTTTTAACACAATCTTCTCTTTGATAATGAGCCAAGTTATTTTCAGAAGACTTTTTGATACTGAATAAATTTCAATTTTGAATCCATGGAAAATCTCAATCTATTCTTTAGTACAATGTAAATAATTCTTCATGTTTTCTATAAAAAGTATAATTATTCTTCACGACATCATAGTATCATCATACTGTCATCATTTATTCTTCATGTTACTAACATTTCAGTGAAAATGCTTTTACTTTATCATTCTTCATGTTTTCTATAAAAAGTATAATTATTCTTCATGTCATCATATTCTTATGTGAAAAACATTTAGGCTAAGTGAAAATGCTTTTTACTTCATCTTCAGATGAGGATGTGCCAGTTCAAAAAAGAAGAAGAGAGTTTAGAGATAGAATTAATTTCAATTTAGAATCAGTTTATGAATTCAATGAACGTTTTCGAATGTCATCCGTCAAAATGGAAAATTTATTAAATAACATAGGGCGAATACTAATGAACCCAACACACCTATCCCATGCGCTGTCAGTTAAAGAGCAGGTTATTATTAAGCGCTGTGCATAGCGCTCAATAATTAATTAATGAAGGAGTTTATTGTGATTTTATCACAATATCGGTCAAATACATAGTTCATAGTACATAGTTCATAATACAAGTTCATAGGTTATTTTGATTCTTTTTCCACACTTGTAAACGAGCTCACCTACCTTTCTATCTTGGTAGAAAATTCTCAGTTACGGACAAGTATTGGTTACAATTTTGTAATCTACACTTGTTAGTTACCTAAGTAGACTTGTCCGTAACAGGCGAATCGCCTGTAGACTTGTGAGAATTCGCTTGTAATTTACAAGTCTACAAGTCTGCTTTTGTGAAACACTTGTAACCACATTTTTTTACAAACTTGTGAAGATTTACCTGTCAGCTACATACTTGTAGCTTTGTGAAATAGGTCCCAGTTAGAGATGGGTCGTACTAGGTTTTTCTGATACTAAGTATTCCGAGTACTAGTACGTTCTAATATCTATTCCAAATACCTGTTCCAAAATACTAGGTAGTATTTTATATTAGCCAGTTCGCCAGAGTAGACGTACAAGAGTATACACGTACAAGAGAGTATCGTACTGCGGTACTGGTACTGTTTCTCGCGTTAAATACAGCACGAATCTAATTATTGAGTTGTAGCGAAATGAGACGCGGACGGCAAGACCTTGAGACGCTTGAGTAACAAACTACTCGTACTGGTTCGGTACTGTACTCGTACTCAAGTACTCAAGAAGTATTTGTACTGGAAAAGTACGCGCGTACGCCATACGCGACCAAAGACAATCTAGACGCATACGCCTACAATCGAGTATAGTGAATAGAGAGAGAGCGTGAGAGTGAGCGAGAAAGAATGAGTGAGTAGTTGAATAGTTCTATAATGAGAAATGAGCTATTAATAGCTACTGTACAACTGCAAATTACAAAGCTCCACTCCCACTCCGTAAATTGGAGTGGGGACTTGAAGTCGCGTAGTTTACTAGTTTCTAGAAATACTCACAGATATCTGAGTATTTTGTTCTTCGAATACTAGGTCCTAGTCCGTACGTTCAAATACTCAGTAAAAATACCTGTTCCAGTAAATACGCCTCATCTCTAGTCCCAGTGGTAAATTGTTGCCGCAGGAGAGAGTCGAAAATTCAACGCGTCGTAAAAAATTCAACGTTCTATTGAGGGGGAAAATTGCTGTTTACCGTAGCCTTATGTGAAAGGATTCAAAGTTTGGTTCTAACGGTGTACTTTATCAAGGATACTGTTTCAAATAATTTTCCGTAAACTGAACACGAAATATTTAATTTTATTATTGAATTGACTAACTTATGAATTGTTTCCCAGGATGGAAAGCACGAGCCTGAACAACTAAGAAAGTTGTTCATTGGTGGTCTGGACTACAGGACTACCGATGATTCTCTCAAGGCATTCTTTGAACAATGGGGCGAAATTGTAGACGTTGTTGTTATGAAGGATCCCCACACCAAGAGGTATAATAAATTACATTCACCAATGTCGTCACTTTTATAACAGTTATATTTATGATTATTGTTTTAATTTCAGTTATTTAATTTTCTGCACATTTTGTAAAAGGACAAGAGTAAACTCTTTTTCGACCTTTGCATTCTAATTTCTATTTCTCCATTCTCATATCTCACATCTAATTAGCCTACTGGTCATTCTTTTTTTCTTATTTGCCCTTCTCTTCTTAGTGGGGATGCAAATGATAACTTATTTATGTAATAAAATAAGTTACCTATTTATAATTATAATGGAACCATTAAAATTTTATTTTCTATGAGGCTCATGTCTTCGAAGTTATAATCATCGCTAAATCATGATTATAATAAGTTTTTAGTCTGTTGAAGTATAGTGTTTTCAAAGGTTTTAAATATTTTTTTTCGGTTATTTTGGCCGTTGTAAATATTTTCTGGAGTTTATGATTATTATATTCAGTGTACCTGTAACAAACAGTCTCCTCATCAACAATTCAATTTATTGAGCCATAAAAACAAGGAATAAATCGGCCAAGTCAATAAGTACAAAGTGCGATCACTAAAAACTAAAAGATTAATTATGTCAAATATAGTTACTACAGATCATAAAAAGTAAAATAATACCGCAATAGGTAAGCACATAAAATTAATTCAGTTAAATCAGTGGTTCCCAAACTTATTTGCCTCATGGACCCCTTGCCGTAAGATCGTGGATCTTGAAAGATCGCTAATTCCAAGAGACCAAGTTTTTATTGCTGCTTTTTACTCACGTTTGTTAAGGGGTATGACTCATCTCTGAGACCACTGACGCAAATCTGATCGAATGAAACGTTTTAGTAAATCGCAGTAGATTAATTAAGTATTGACTAATAGACAATAATTTCTGAAGGCCACAAACATTAAGGGAAGTGATAGCCGCGAGCCGTAGCAGGTATCTGTTCAATCAGATAGATAAGCTGCGTTCTCGTAGGTACTGTTTGTAACGGTGACCGATTAGATTGGCCAGCAAAAAACACTGTTCTCTGCTGAAAATCACTTCCCGGTGGTTCGGAACCCACCTAAAACTGTAGGTCCAACTCATAAATCACCATAATCCAACTCATTACCCACGCACAGGTCTCAGACCTATGTGGGCTTCATCCTCAAAAAAAAAAAAAAAAAAAAAAAAAAAAAAAAAAAAGTACAAAAATGATAAATATTTTTAAAAGAATGATACAATTAATGAATGAGTCATTAATTGAGAATTATATTGGAATAGACTAGCAAATAAAAAAATACTTTTTAGATTTAGAATTATTTCAAAAATCTTTCAGTGAAATTTAATTTGAATTTTTTAGGTCAAGAGGATTTGGCTTCATTACATACGCTAAGTCTCACATGGTGGATGATGCTATGAAGAGCAGGCCACACAAAGTTGATGGAAGAGAGGTTGAGTCCAAGAGAGCTGTTCCTCGTGATGTGAGTTGAAATTCTTTTTCTAATTAGCGGTTTGTTTGGATCTTTGAATAAAATGTAATTTAGACTTTAGTTTTTGGATTCCATTGAGATGATCAGGGGCCTGCTTTGTAAAACTTCTGCAATATAGGACTTGAAAACTATGTGGCAATCTGCCATTGATATGAGTAACTAGATGAGTAACTCCGGAATCAGCTGTGAAGCCACAGCGCCATTTCTCCCGTTTTTAAATCGGGCAACATGAAATTTGTTTAGCGGTAATGGAAAAAATCCGTATTTATCAGTACTAAAATGACTGTGAAATTGAAATGATGTGAAATTATTTTTTTCATGTAGTGATTATGGATGTACCAATCACTGCAAGCCTGGAGGAAATATTTATTTTCAAATAAGTAATTTTATCCGTTTATTGTCTATGTCTCTATGTATAAGTGCTTTATAAGATTGTTTTTTATTTCCTTACTTTTATTGTTTTTTTTTTTTTTTATTAAAAATAATGTAATATTCATCACTTGAATCTTGTTCTTATAAACAAACTCATGATATACCTTACAGTAATATTATTAAATAACTAGCGGTTCACCCATGCGTTGCAATCTAGTAATACTGAATTTTCTCACAGAATGAAAATCACTTATTCGATTTCGGAATCATGGACCACAAATAATATTGCTCTAGAATTTTTTCATCAGATTGAGAAAATTAGCTTATGAAATTTTGGCCGCCATCTTGGAAATATCACGAGCGTTTTTTGGGGTGCCATAGCTCAGATTCGGATTCAGCGCCTTAAAGTACATAGGAAAACTCTATGAAAAAACTACTGTATGTTTTTCCTCCAGTCATATACTTATGACACTTCTTATTTGAAGTAAGCTCTAAATTTAAAGTTGGCTTGAGACAGAAACTGTTTGAAATGTCAAATTATGACTACTATAATTATGTAAAAAGAATCATGAGCTTTTTTTTTTTTAAAAAAAGAATATTATTGAAATCCATCGAAGTAGTTATGAGAAATCTCTAAATGAAAATTGATTTTTTCCCCATAAGAACCTGTGTCCGATTTGGCCTTTTCCCGCCAGAAAAAAGTGGCTTCACTATTCCATAGCCTTGAAGGTTAGAGTTACGCATCTAGTAGTATATATCGATGCAATCTACCATTGCTATGCCTCCACTAGTTTGCAATATTATTTGATTCTATCATAATAAATCTTGAAATAAGTGAATTGTTCATTTTTTCAGGAAATTGGCAGGCCAGAAGCTGGATTAACAGTAAAGAAAATGTTTGTTGGTGGTTTGAAGGAGCAAGAAGAATCTGACCTTAGGGACTACTTCAGTCAGTTTGGAAATATTGTTAGCGTCAATATTGTTGTAAACAAGGAAACGAATGCCAAACGTGGCTTTGCATTCATCGAGTTTGATGATCATGACGCTGTAGACAAAGCTGTGTGTAAGTGATTTTGAACTTTATTGTCTTCACTCACCTCTTATTACTACAGTCAACCCCGGAAATCCGAACCCCAATAATCCGACATTCTGGATTATCCGGACACATTGCGATAATCTAATAAATTTCTACTGTAGAATTCGCTTGTTGTAGCATAAAAATGTTTTATTTTGAAACAAGTTTTCTTCCAGTCAGTGATATTGTAGTGGCTTTTCCTAAACCTAATTGGGCTTACCTGATATTTCTTTTGCACTTTCTCCTTTGTCGAAGATGTCTAGTAGATTCAAGGCATTTTACTGTTATCCCTGCATTATCTGAAACCCGAATTGAGGTCATCCTCGGATTAGCGGGGTTCCACTGTATTACTAAACTTATTATTTCTATATTTAGTGAATTAGAAATAGATCATTAACTTTTTATGTGAATTTAACGACTTGTAGTCAAATAGTCATTAAGAATAAATAAAATTTACTTACTCTAGGCCGGGCGCTTTCGAATCTTTGAGATCCGTTTTCAGAGGCACCTGAAAACGGATCTCAAAGATTCGAAAGCGCTCGGCCTACAGAGTAAGTAAATTTTATTTATTCTTAATGAATATTTGACTGCAAGTCGTTAAATTCACATAAAAAGTTAATATTAACAACGCAGTTCGTCATGGAACAAGAAATCAGGAATTTAGAAATAGACTTTGATATTTAGAACAGCTTAATAGCAAATTGACTTTTCTATGTTGACATGCCAGTTTATAGTATTTTTAGCCACAAAGCACACTTATCTGTTCACAACTTCTTATCTATATAATGAAGTATCGATAATAACATAGAAATCTCATGCCAGCAAGATGAATCAATTTTACATTGAATATGTATTAGAATAATATATGATTATTCCATTATATTGGGATCATAAGTATAGCTAGGATATACCTAAGTAAACCGGTATATACTCATGGGCAATTATATGTTGCATTTAGCATAGTTGAATCTCCGAAAGGAATCGAATTGTTTATTGAAAATAACAATCAAAGCAGCCAAAAGACTGTTCTTTCACAAAAAAATTCAGGGAAATTCTGACACATAGATAATTTGATTGTTAGTTCGTTTGATTTGTAATAGTATAATTGTATGTTTAATGTATTAGTGTTTTTCTTTAGGCTGTGTCCTAACTGGCGCGTCTAAGGCGAGCGACCGCCGCTCGCAAAATATAAAGCAAGGTAAATGGCATCATATGTCCGAGCTGACGCGTTTTCAGTCGTGCGTCTAGACAAAAATTCGCTCGCATGTTTCAAAACTTGCGAGCGTTGCGTACGAATGATGCGAGCGACCACTCATCGTGAATGCGACTAGGATGACGTCATACTGCGTCTAGTTTTGTCGCGCGTCTGAAGATAAAACATGCTCTATTTTCAGTCGTTCGCAAACAGCTGTACTGTACACAGTCATGTTGACAGAATAATTCATGTTGTTCTTCTTACTCGTGTTGTGAAACAAGATTACAAAAACCTAAATGTGAATGACATTGGGTGGGGTAAAGTGGCTAATTTATTTTTTTAAAACTTTTGAAAAATTTCCTCTCTAAAACGACATTAAAGTGATTCTAAGCATTAGTTCTTCTAACTTGAACTTTCAACTCATGTTATGTGTCAGAGTAAATTTTACCTAGTTCCTGTGTTATTGTCAATGGGAAATCTGGACCCTACTTGAAACTTTAATCCTGCTATATTTGATCCCACACTGCACCTGATACCCCACATACAGTACTGTAGGCTTCTTGAAAATATTTTTCAAAAAGTGGTTTGGGGGATAATCCCTTAGAAACGTTTAAGAAAATAATTCCTAAAATGGAATTATTTTTTAAACGTTTCCGAGGGAGTATTCTAGTGGGAGGAGTATTCCCCTGATCGCCACCCCCCCTCCCTTTATTACGCCACTCACACATTTTTATTAAAAAATTAAATTTACAAGAAGAACTTTACATACATTATTAGCAGTTTAAAAACTATTCTGTAATCACCCGAAATTTCTCAACAAATTTTTGAAGATCCAGGGCCTAGGCTAGGGTGATATCTTGATGAATGTAAAGTAGGGCTAATGACACAAGTCTGCTTTTTCTGTTGTACTAGACCTCAGCCATGTATTGATAAGCCGCAGTATTGAGAAATACCTTTCTGAACTGGCATTATTAACAGACCAAGTGCTGAAGTGATGGTTCAACATTGCTGTTCTTTTCCCGCTTGTCAGCAACTTTAAAACTCTACTTTTTATTTTGCTCCTTATTTTTCCTTTTTTATTTTTATCTTTCTCCTAGCCATTTCTCTCCTTTTACTTCTTGTCTACTCTTTTCCACTTCAACACTTTTTTATAATTTCCCTTCCTTCCCCTTTTGTTCTAATTTTTCATGTTTGGTACTGAATTTAGACGCAACAGTAAACAATAGTTTAGTCGCAGCGGAGAAGATCGTTCGCATAGACGCATCAGCACGGACACTGACTGGTCGCTCGCTAAAAATATGATGCGACTTGAATTCGTACGCATCGCTCGCTCGTACTAGACGCGCCAGTTAGGACACAGCCTTAGGGGCTTTTGCCCCTACAAGCCACTAGTATTTTGAATTATTTTTGTAATTTCTTGAAGAGAGTGGACCTTTTTCAAATGTCAGCTACAATTCTCCCGATGCTTTTTTATTTTTCAGCTTCTTAATATCTGTTTTATAAATATGCTCTACTAAAGTCTGTCATTTTGCAACTTTAAATGCTGTCTTCAGCAATTATTGTTTATTCCCAGAAATCTATGCTTTCTCTGTGCGTTTTCTGTGTTTACTTGCTACTCTTTTTCAAGTAGGTGTTTTTGTGTTTCAGTGAAGAAGCATCACAACGTAGGCGGCAAATCGGTGGATGTGAAGAAGGCAGTGAGCAAGAGCGACATGGTGGGAGGCAGAGGAGGAGGAGGAGGCGGCGGCGGGGGTGGTGGCGGCCGAGGCAGTGGTGGCGGCGGAGGCGGTGGTCGTAGCTGGGATAGAGGCGGCGGCGGCGGCGGCGACTCGTGGGGTGGACGCAGCAGTGGAGGCGGCAACTCGTGGTCTAAGGGCGGTGGGGGCAATGGCTACGGAGGCAGCCCCTGGGACAGTCAAAACTCTGGAGGAGGTGGCTGGGGTGGTAGCTCTGGCGGAGGATACGGGGGCGGTGGTGGTGGATACGGCGGTGGCGGAGGTATTATGCTTTCATTGTCCAGTCTTTTTTCAAGCGTTACTTCCTTTTTATTCCAGAATTCATCACTTTTTCATTCTCCATTTCAAATACAGTAGTTACCCGCGGTTGTACAAACATTCTACCATAATGATGGTAGTATGTAGACTAGTATAATGCTTTGCTAAAGTCTGTGCAAACGTTAGTTTACACTATTAAGGTCGAGTCACACACATCAGTCACGACGCGTCTCAGTTCCGATATATCCTTTTCGTCACAGTCTAAAAATATATTTTTATCTGAGTTTCCAGTTACGCTGACTACACTTGTCCTGCGGCGGCGACCCGTCAGCCTATCGCCAGTCAGTAGACAGTCACAGCAAGATTTCTTTCCGATATTCTCGAGTTTTTCGGACGCCTGGCAGACAGCATCTATAGTGTTTTGAGTATTTTTATTCATACATACTTTAGTAATTGAAAAAATGAATGAAAAATTTATTGAGTGTGTGCGGCACACATCTTACAGATCATACAACTTTGTCATGCCAATTCATTTAACACTGTTAGTGCAATGACATTAAACTGACTATATTTGCACACATACTGTCAATCACTGACCGTGGCTTCTAGAAAGACTGAGACTTGACTGTTGTCTGTGAATGTAGGTGACTGATTGCTACCGGATATGCCGGTGACTGAACTGAGACGTCACTGTGACTGTGACACGCCCTAACTGATCTGTGTGAATCGACCTTTACGATTATGGGGTACAGTGCTGCCAAGTAGCCGAGCGAGTCTAGTCAAGCTTTCAAACAACTTATGAATGACAGAATGTAGACAAAAAATTGCAGTATCGTGCTCCAATTCACAATGGTATAGCATTTTCATAAGATTGCATTCTGCAGTCATACTGCATTGTAAGGTTCTGATCTACAGGGTTGCAATGATGGGTTGGATAGTACAACAGTGTTTGGTATGAAATTGTTGCATTATTCATTCGCATGTGCGCCGTTATAACCCTGAATGCATAATATTGATTTTAAGCACAGATACAAGTCTTTTATAATTCAAAAAGCCATTTGATTTTCCAAATTATTTAGTGCTGTAATATAGTTTATTCACATAATAAAAAATAATAATTCATAAATAATTTTTTAAGAAATCATATAATTATTTTAATTAGTTCATATATGCATACAGTCAACTCCCGATTAACCGGGAAAGCAAACCTGTTCTATGTGGATTACCCTACGGTAATTATAATAATTGATTTACTCACATGTTGGGCGGTGAAAGTGAAATGGGAAAGCGGCTGGTCTAGTTTCATTGCGTTTTAAATATCCTGCTATTTTCAAGGATAGCTTTAGAAACTCCTGTACATTTCCTCGCACAATTCCCGGTATTTAAGGAATTTCCGATCGCTGGTAACCCTCAAATACCTTGTATTTAGGCTGTTTATTATGACATTTGCTTTAACCGTGATTTTCGATTATCCATTATGGATAATCTTGACCGAATCCGACATGTTATATATGGATCTGGACCACTTCAACGAGCTATCGTTTGATAAAATTAAGCCATTCATTAACGTGTTGAGTGGCTAAAAGGTTAAGAAATCAGTCATAAAGGGCTATATTTGGCCCTCATGGGAAAAACTGTTACATTTTGGGGCGGAAAAGTAGGCGGTTAATGCTAAGAAGCCTATCCATCACCATTTGCAGCAAATACATAATATATAATAAAGTTTCAATTGCCATCACCATTTGCAGCAAATATATAATATATAATAAAAAAAGTTTCAATTGCAGTAGTCACTAAAACTAATTTTCCTACAACTGCTCGTAAAGTAGTTCTTTACGTACTGAAAACTAATTGTAAAATACCTCTTTACTGCTCAGCAAGCGGTAAAGTACTTTACGCTCGCCAGCTGTTTTCTTTACGCTTCTGTTTTGATTTTGATGCCTTCTCATTGGTGGATCACGGAATCCGTGAAATTCACATAACCTCAAAAATGGCGTACGCTAACCAAATCCGCTCATGGTCTGTGATGTTACAAACTACAAGCTTTTATTGTGTTGGAATCCAGAACTGCAGTTTTAGGAAAAATATTGTATGCAATTCGCGCGTGAAGCTTCTTTATCGCTCTCGCAAAATTACTGCGCTCCGCTACGCGTCGCGCAGTAAATGTTTTGGCTCGAGCGATAAAGTCGCGCTTCACGCTCTTAATACATAAATAACTATTTCCTACAACTGCTCGTAAAGTAGTTCTTTACGTACTGAAAACTAATTGTAAAATACCTCTTTACTGCTCCGCAAGCGGTAAAGTACTTTACGCTCGCCAGCTGTTTTCTTTACGCTTCTGTTTTGATTTTGATGTCTTCTCATTGGTGGATCACGGAATCCGTGAAATTGACATAACCTCAAAAATGGCGTACGCTAACCAAATCCGCGCACGGTTTGTGATGTTACAAACTATAAGTTTTTATTGTGTTGTAATCCAGAACTGCAGTTGTAGGAAAAATATTGTATGCAATTCGCGCGTGAAGCTTCTTTATCGCTCTTGCAAAATTACTGCGCTCCGCTATGCGTCGCGCAGTAAATGTTTTAGCTCGAGCGATAAAGTCGCGCTTCACGCTCTTAATACATAAATAACTATTATTAGTATACTGGCTTTCCTTCATAGGTGCCAACATTTTTAAAAATTTGTACTGGGTGACCACAAGTAATAAATAGGGCACATTTAATAATAATAATAATGCTCGGTCCTCTTAATAAATTTTATCCTCTTTAATAATTCTCTTGAAGGACACTGAGAACACCAGAAAATGTGAGAAGTGCAAGAACAGCGCTGTTGAAGAATCTACGCCGATCTACTTGTTACTCATTTGTTTTACACTTGAGAAAATTTATTTATGACTTTACAAAATGTTTATTTTGATGAAATTTAATGGCGTACATTTTAAGTTGTTGTTTAATAATGATGTGGCCAGCAAAAAAGACACTTTTCTCTGCTGTAAAATCACTTCCTGGTGGTTCGGAACCCACCTAAAACTGTCCAACTCATCAATCACCATCATCCAACTCATTACCCACGCACAGGTCTCAGACCCATGTGGGGTTCATCCTTAGAAAAAAAATTCTCCAGTTGATATTTCGCGAGATATATTGGAAAACCGGAAGAAGGAGTACTAAAAAGTTTCAAAATTGCGATCAATAAATCATTTTCTATTGATGGCACGCACGAGGGAGGACGTCTAATATGTTGAGAAGATGTGTATTAGCTATAATTTTCACCAGGATTCATCTTTGTTGCAATTTTTTCTAAGTCTAGGCCTTTTTTGAGCTAATTTTACTACACTAACCAGGGGTTATTCTGTTATTTATTTGGTTTCACCAGATATTTTCAGTCATCATCACGAATACTTTACTTAAAACCCATTCAATTCCCATACTTAACGTCTTATAAATTCAATGAATTTATTTTGATATCAAGAGATTGTCATTGCCACTAGATCAACCTAACCATGAGCCAGAAAACCATGGTTTCGTGTAAAACGTTGCACACCTTCGGCTCAACTGTTGAAAACGAAATCAAGGTCCTGTAGCTCATTTAGTTGAACTAGTGGAATCGACATCTTATTCTAATTATGGGAAGGTTCCACAATACTATCAATATTAACTTTTCAGAATTTCTTCTCTTTCCTTCTATTTCAAAAAATGTTCCGGATTCTTTCTACGAATTGAATATTCATGAATGGATATTTGTTGATAGTTCGTTTTACAGTACTTGGAGCTCATTCAATTATAAACCTTTTCCTATAAATTACAGTAATAATCAGTCTGAAAGCATTCCATTAGATGTTGAAGTTTTTTTAAATATTGTTTTCTAGGTGGCTGGGGAGGCCAAAACGATTATCAGCAAGGATACGGAGGAGGTGGTGGGGGTGGTCCCATGAGGAGTAGCTATGGTGGAAACAGTCGAAGCACACCCTACGGTAATTATAATAATTGATTTACTCACATGTAGCAAAAGGGAGTATCTCGATAAAATTCTATCTATTGTGACCATTCCAATTCAATCTTGTAAATTTCAAAGATAATTGTCATCTTGTAAACTAGAAATTTCCTGATTTGATTAGAAGTTAGAAGTTCATCCAATACTTGGTTACGTACTTCTTTATTTTCAAGTAAGATTTACAGAGTTTTTATATGTGAATAGTTACAATTTCTATGTGTCTTGAACTTATTATTGCATTTGGTTGGAAATGAACAGCATAGTTTCTGTAGTGTACTTTGAATTTCAACCTTTAAAATTTCGTGTTAATTCAACTCGCCAATCTTTTACTCGAATTCTTGTATTAACTTATATTTGAATTGCTATAATTCAACTCGCCAATCTTTTACTTGAATTCTTGTATTAATTTATATTTGAATTGCTTGTTTCTTTTATTCCTTGGTGCTATAGCTCATTATAAAGCTCGGGCATGCACTCTTATCTATCTGCCGCATTACATCTCCACCTTAATGAAACAGGCTTATATTAAATAAATTTTATGAGCCTAATTTGTAAAATTTAGAAAGACTTTTGAGTTGATGCTTTTCAACACTTCCTTGGCTTAACATGTTAAGCGCTATACAGTTCCCCCGGTTCCCGTACGGATCGTCAGCCTGTGCTATGCTATATATGTGAAAAAGTAGTCATGGTGCTAAATGCTTTCTATGCATTATTTCATCATTAAACACGTTGTAAATAAAATTACTATCTTTTCTCTCCATAAATAGGTCTTGTAAGCATAAAAATCAGTATGGGACCTTGAGGTCCCGTATGGCACCAGAATGATGAATTAGATTTTTTATAGGCTTATTACTTCTCAAAAGTCACGTAATATTGCTCGCAGTTGGTTGAAGACAATCGAAATTACATCATTAGCATTTTCATAACAATCCATAGCCTATTCATGGAATTTTATTGTCAACTGGAACACATGACACATGATGTTTCTATCGGTTACAGACTACAGTATTTACTTTCCAAGTACAAACAAATTATTCAACAACAGCATTGTTACATCTTCCTTCTTCTTTCCTCATCATTTCCCCACTCTCTCATTCATGATTACTGTAGGCCTATTCTATAATTATTTCAATCAGAACACTTATTCACTTACTAGCTAGCCCTACGCGCGTTGCTGCATTCTCATAAAAATTCTCCTTGGTTTTATTATTCGCCACCTCCCACTGAGGTTACATTTCAAATTAGGAAAGAAGTTAGTCCTAGCGCTCTTCCAGCTGATCATAGAGGCTTCGTTGTTTTCTCAATCACCACCTCTGAATGAAGAAACATTTCAAATTTAAACCACCTACGACTATAAGGGTAGAAGATAGGTTTTTTTATTATTCGCCACCTCCCGCTGAGGCTGCATTTCAAATTTCTAGCTGCATTGGTTAACAGATGTCATCAACCTTGGCATAATTACATTTCATCATACCCAGTCGTATATTTCCTACATATTGCAAGGCTCCGACTGTATGGTAGCCTACATGCAAAGTGCAAAGTCTTTTGCTGTTCAAAGACATCGTAAATAACGCTGCTAAGGGGCCTGCCATATGATTAAAAACTGTTGACTTCTATCAGCTGTTCCTTTAAGCTGTTTGGCCGGCAATTTCAGTATTTTAGGTCTATAAAACGGATTAATTAATAATAATTATTAGCTCCCCTTTAAAATTTATGCTCAGAAACCATCCCCAATATTCACAACATATTCCCAAAGTTTCATGCCGATCTGTCAAGTAGTTTTGTAGTCTATAGGGAACATACATACATACTGTGGGAACTACTTCCACCTCCCTCTACAATTACCTGAAATATAATTAATTATTGTCCTTGCTGCCGGAATCACTTAGGTATTAGGCTCTCATTCAGCTCCGGGATGATTGTGAGGGTGATGAGGCAATCCCACAACGAAAAACGGAAAAGTCCTTTCAATCCTCCCTGAAATATTTATTCCAGGGATGATATCCAGGAATCAACCGTTGTAAGTTGTCGAATCCCTATACCTACTATGTTGATGACCGCTGCTATGCTTGGTATTGCTGTAAATTTCACTGAGGGAGTTGATCTCTGTCGAATTTGGTCTCTCAAACAATTCACCAATATACTCTCGAGCAACTGTATGCCTCACCGACGGCACCAGCGACACAATACCATATAGAATATATGGTGTAGTATGACCCTCGACAAAGATCACCCACAGTGAAGAAATGATAAAACTAATCACTAAGAAAGTACCAATAGTCGAGCCAATAAATTCCACATATTGCCATTTAAATCTGTGCCTGATTGCATTGCCCTAATGCAATCAGGCACAGATTTAAATGGCAATATGTGGAATTTATTGAAATTAAGAAAAAGAATATCCCATGCAAGAGATTCGAATAGAAAAACAAAAGTTAAAATCGTTTTTTCAGGCTTATTTTTCTGAAATTATTTTTTGAAAGTTTATGAATCGATAGATGATAATTTTGTTGAGCCGACCCAAGGGCTAGTTAGTGCAGTGAAGGTAAGATGAAATCTTTACACTCTGATATAAAATTTATTTCACCATGCGGTCGTGGAAATCGTTGTGTCTAATATATTTTTTCGACGCACATTTCCACTGTAAATTGGCCAATTTATATTTAATAACGTTAGACTCACGTGTTCCAGGCGATGAGTGGTTTTTTCTACTTGATTCAATCCTTTGGTAACATGAATTGGATTAGGCTGCCTCTCGTGGTCGTTATTTGGCGAAGTTCTCGTAATATCGGCGTATCACATTAAATTTTTTCTAAAAAGTAGATTCCATCTTCCAGGGACATTTAAACACAAAAACTGGTAACTTGAAAGAAATTTAGAACATTAAAATTGACTAGAAAAATTAAGCTTATTTGGGACTCGACAGGAGTTCGATGTCCTCGGGCAGGATTTTTTCAGCAAGTGCTGTTCAATTTCCTTTTTCTATGCAGCTTCCCAGGCCATAGAGATATACTGCCCCAACTCGGTGATTCAGGACAACACACCCCTATGTCATGGGTTAAATTCAGAAAATAAATTGGAATGCTTGAATCCACCAATTTGTGGAAGGACTAGGTGTTGTGAGCGGTCCTTATTACAAATAATAATTTTATTTAATGGCAAATTATAATTTTTTATTTATTAGCCGGCTCTAGGCTAGGCTGAATTTGGCGCGAAAAATGTCAGTCACAGCTGACAGCCATACATAGTACTATAACCTAGTTTCAATAAATGTAAACAATGAGTGGTTCTTTTGAACATACTACTGCCTTGGCTCTTGGTTTGTATTTAAAGTTTCCAACAATAAATTATACTGAATTAATTTTTTCTACTATTTCTTTTATTATTATGGGGTTCAGAGAATGCGCCCTGACAATACATACATACATACATACATACATACATACAGACAGACATTCATTTTTATATATATAGATAACAAGCCTGCAGAAGCAGATCGTTCCTATTCATTCATAATAACTTTTCTAATTAAACGCTGAAAACGCTTCAGAAACGCTGGAAATGCGTGCTATGGAAAATTTAATGGGATACATGCATACTATAAATAGTACAAGCCAGTGTGACTGGAAATACTTGATAGATTAGCTACCAGATGACAATAATGTGCAGATGGTATACGGGAACCACACGACCACCCGTAGAGCACAGTTGAACGGGCGGTGTACGGGGACCTGGGGACCTGTAAAGCCTTTATGGCTGGCAAATAGATATTGCTGTCGCGCTTAACATGTTAAGGAAGCCCAAATCAGGTTCATAAATACAGCCCTAGTCTTCTCAATTATCTGAAACCTGACTTACAAAACAATTATGTCAAACCTTACCTCCTATTCCTCCAATTATTGAAAACTTTTGTGTATACTGTTTTAGGTGGTAGTGGTGGTGGAGGTGGAGGTGGCTACGGTGGAGGCTCTGGAGGAAGCGGCGGCTACACAAGGCGTTACTAGGTAAGACAGGCATTCAAAATTTAAAAGTGAGGCTCACACACACAACTAGGTTGATAGGCTCCTTTAGGACCAAGCAACAAAGTCTTCATGTCTTGAGTTTAAGCTTTTGCAATACTGATTTCAGTTACTTGAATAATATATAGTTTGTATAGCGTTCTTTAGTTTGAAAATTTGGTATGACAACTAATTGTTTGTTTACTGCTATTCAGGTCGAGCAATCAGGAACAGACAGGCAGGGACCCAGGCAGGCGGGCAGTCAGTCAGGGACTCAGGTTTAGGCGTCGCAAAGGCTCCTAGCGAAACTCAGTTCATGATAACAGTGTCTCCTGAATTCAGTTAACAGTTACGCTCTCAATTCCTGCCGGTTTGAATAAGTTGACCTTATAAACAATGTTAATCGCATAGGTGTCGTATTTGTATTTCTGTTGTAAGGACAATGAACGCATTAGTTATTTTAAAATGTGTAAACCATCCATCTTGAACTCTTGATAGTTTAATTACATTTTTGTTTTCTCACAAGTGATTCAGTATAAGCGTTTTCAAACCACCCAATGTTACAGTGTTAGCAAAATGAAACCATCGTTTGAACATTTAGACAAAACAATCTTTTGACTTTGCATACTATGTATAACAGTAAACTTTTAAAATTTTTCGATTTCAATCAATTTTTTATACTTATTTTCATGTTCTAATAGTTTCTTGCATCTAGGTGATTTGTACTTTTACGTAGAGCGCCTTGAGCTGAAAGAGTTTATTGAGCCATTTTCTCATTATATTAATATGAAGGACTATCTCATGTATTTGTCTGGTGAATTCTGTATTAGGTTTGATTTTATTTGTGACTGAATTAAAAAGTGATAATTAGGAGTATTTGTATTGAGTGTTCCCTTGATAAATTATTATACATCAGTATTTTTTGTTTATCCTTGGAGTTCTCAAGTTTCATTGAGGTTTCGGAATTTACAAGTTTATCTTGAACATTTTCTGATCTATTCGATGCTCCTAGAATAATTATTTATTTTCGACGTACTAAAACACACTCTTCGCCCAATCACAATTATCTTGTGCAAACTGTCAAATTTACCATTAAAAATTTGCCCTCGCTGTAAATATGCCATTGCAATATTACTTTTAAATAATGTGTTTGATTATCATGAGCGAACTCTGAATTTACTTTAACATACAATAATAGTTCAGTATTGAACTCAAGTTCAACCACTTTTTGCCAACCTTTGTAAAATTTGTCATAAAATCTTGAACCCTGAGGCTGAACGCACACGTGAGCTAGGCTTGATACGATTAGCGATTTGACAAAGGTTAGCATTTACCTTTGCATTGGTAATGAGTTGGGTGATGATTGCTACAGTTTTAGGCGGGTTTCGAACAACCGGGAAGTGATTCACAGAGAATAGTCTTTTTTTTTGCCGGCCAGGTCCAATCGATTTACAAGTGCAGCCTGAGCGCTCGTGACTTACCTGATTGAACAGATACCTAGCACGGCTCGCAGCTAATCACTTCCCTCAATTCTAAATAATAGCAGTCAAACATTGACATTTAGCTCCTTTTACAAAATTGATTTTCATTGATTGTATACTTCATATTCTATCCTCAAGCTAAGTTTCTCTTTTGTGTAAACTCTAGTTTTATTAGGCGCATTTGTTGAAAATTTGGGGTGAGTAATGCCATAGCTTTACGCCACTTAAGGTACGATGTGGCATCGATCCGACAGAAGATTCACCCTAACACGTTTGTTACGTTCACAATCTCTGTTTTTAAAAAGTATTGAACTATTTTATTTGATAGGTGCGAATATCAATTTATTACTTGATAGATGTTGATTCTAGCTTGAATGCAGTAATTTTAAATTTGCATTATATTAAGGCGTTGAATCACTTTCACTTATTTAACGGTGAAATTTATTTTAGTTATGCTCATCGATTTTTTGTAATCTATTTTTTGAAAGGGTGAAATGTTTCTTTATTCTTTCTATACCAAAAAAAGAAGGCAGTCTTCAATAATTTCACAGTTTAATACTTTCTGTACTGTACTGCAAAGAATGGATTCTACATAACAGTGTTGAATTCAGTTGAAATAGAATAGATACAGGAGAGGGGTGAACAAATCTTCCACTTATAATTAATATTGAAGTTAAACTACTCTGTAATAAGTTCAGTTACTCGAATATTTTTAATAATACCTATTCGCCTCTTATAAGTACCAAAATATTACAGAATTATTAACCATACGAAATCGCTGATTATACCTTGATTATGCGAATTACTTTGATATTTCTTCAAACTCATCCAACTAATCAAGGATTCAAAATTTAATTGAATTTAAAAATTATTAATCTGACGGAAATCCTGTTGATGGTTGAAATCTCAAATTTAGTAATCTATCTTGTATGATACTTCAATTTTATAATGATCCACTTCAGATTAAATGTTTGTAATGATTTACTCATGCGCAACATTTACTTCATGGGGTTGAATGCCGTATTATAGAAGCAGGCTTGAACTAGAGCATCGAAATACATAAAAAACTGCAAAAAATGTTGTAGTTCCATATTACTTTTTCACTTGATATCTGAAAATAAATAATTCAAACACTAGGAAATCAGAAGACGGTTATATCTTTTTTGGATTTCATACAATCTTTAATAAATACAATAATTTTGAATTTTCTAATCTTCATACAATCTTTAATTTTGTACATTATTTAAGGGTGAATTATTGTATCTTGGAATAAAATGTATCATTTATTTATCCAGTAGGCTTGTACAAAGGCAGCAAAAAAAAAATTACAGAAAAAATTAGACAAGATCTCTTTTATAGATCTAATATATTCTTTAGGCGTGAGATATTGCATCTAGATGTTATGAGCACCTGCAATAAATACTTAGGAAGAGGAGTTTATGTCATTCATCTATTAAATAGGTTTGAACAGTGGCATCATAAATGCAGCAAAAATCATTCCATGAAAATTAGAATACAATCATGTTCTGTAATATATTATTTCCTAGTATGGCCTTTAGGCATGAACTATTGTACCTAGATGGTTCAAACACCAAGTATATTGGAATAAAGATTCCTGTTAATTGAATAGAAATTGATACCTACTTGTTAACCCAACAACAACAACATACAGATTACCTTTGATTCTATATGTCTGTGCAGTATATAAGTTATTTTGTGCTTTTAAAAGTTCTATAGAATGACTATTTAACTTGACAGTTGGCTCAAACGTCCGAATTTATCATTGTTAGCTTTTCAAAAAGCTCTGTAGAATTGAACTCCACAAAATTGATCTTTGTCATTTTTCTTGTTGAATCGAGGTATGTTGTAAATTCCGAGTAATTCATTCTGTACATCCTAATAATAATTATAATAAGCGTATGGCTTTTATTGGTCGGGAGAGCATTACGGGTAAGTTCCACCTCGCCGTTTGAGCTATGTTAGGTTAGGCTACCTGATACCTCATGACTACATCATAATGTTTAAAAAACATTTGACCTCTAAATTTTCCAAAAAAATTTCCGAACAAGATTTTGAATTTTGGAAATTTTAGTACTATGCTATTATTTTTATAGCTTATTTTGGTGTGTACACATTTTCAATAGATTAGTTAGTTTATTAACGCGAAATTGAAATTCAACTAATGTATAGATTATCAAGTATGCATATATATATATATTTTTTAAATGTTTATTGTAGTAGACACAATACATTCCATAACACATGATATCATTCTTCATTTATAAAATGTGTTTTAAGTTTTTACTATGTTTATGTGTAGTTGGTCCTTAATGTAAATAGCCTATTTAAAAGTGGTTCTGTACACTGTTTTCTATAGTTGATGCTGCCTTTTATTCTTATTGGTTTTTAACTGGTTGTTGAAGTTTTTGTAGGGATATAGTTTCTGTCACGAAGAAAGGTAATAACAGAAGAGAGCTTAACAGGTAGAAGTTATACAGATAGTCCAAGGATGGTTGTTCAGTTTGCTCTGGTATAGGTAGGTAGGTGTTAAATACTATATATTATGTTCTTAATATGTAGGTTAGACTTGTTTTGTATTCATTTTTAATGTAAAAATAAAATTTATAGTTTTAATATTGATGTCTTCCAACAAATAATAGCTAATGTGACTGGTTTAAATCTCATTACAGTAGTTATGAGATGCTGATGAAAATTATATAAGCTGGTTTTCATGAAACATAGTCCTTCATAAAGTTTATCTTTGTTAAGCCTTGAAAATTTTGTATGAATCCTGCTTCTATTAACTTGAAATTTTATATCGTTGTTTAACAATCTGTCGTTTCTTTTTTTTTAAGGAAAAACTAGCAGTATTTTATTTCAAGGCTTTATGTACCAGTAGCCACGATTATGCTGGTTTAGTTCTTTAGTTTTTGCCCTGAATCCAGTTTGTAGCACTCTATCTGCAGTCTACCTTCATAGGAGGAAGTAGTTTATTATCGAATTGCTGAATTTTAATAATTTAAGTGTCGATGGACTGAAATAATTGTACTGAATTGAGCATTTTCATTCAGATCTATCAGCAATATTTCTGTTGCCCTAATGACCTATTCTATTTTTTCGTTTAGTATGCATTCGTACTAGATGAATTATTTTTGATCATTTTAATTTGTTTCAGGTTTGCTACCACTTAATAGCCTGGTTGAACTTAATTAAGATTCAGGTGAGTTTTATTTTGATTGCTCTATAAATAACATTTTTTTGAATACTTGAGTTTAATACCGTATACAGAGAGATTATAAAATAAAGTTTATTTCCAATCCCTTAAATTTTGCCCTTTTTCATTTCCTAAACTGAATCTCATCTACTCATCAATCACCATCATCCAACTCATTACCCACGCACAGGTCTCAGACCTATGTGGGCTTCATCCTAAAAAAAAATAAAACTATTCATTCCATCATACGTCATTTTCCCCACAATTACATTTTATTACCAACTCAAATAATGAATGAGCGAAATTGGTTTTAACCTAATTACAGTATAAAAGTTGAAAACATTCAACTTTTTCAAGTATTCAACTCGTTCCCAGTATTTTAAACAACATGTATACTGGGTGATTAAAAAAGAATGCCCCAATTTTAAAGGGCTTTACTGTAATCGGTTAGAACCAATTTCGCTCATTCAGTATTTGAGTTATCAATAAAATGAAATTGTAGGAAAATAAGTATGATGGAATCAATAATTGTAAAGATGAGAGAACGAAATGCTTCCTTATGATTTTAATATCAGATTTTTTCCTAAACACACTATTGAGCATTCTACATTCCAGCCAATACTTTGAGTTCTCATGCTTCTTTTTGTATGGTAATCAAATAGTTCTTGAACGGAATTTCAATTGAATTCAATAAAAAATGCAGTTTAGGAAATGAAAAAGAAAGGGCAAAATTTAAGGGATTGGAAATTTTTCTTGAATATGTAGAAGGTGAAGGTGTCCCTGTCTATTTTTAAGATACTATATAGTTGTCCAAATTTCCGAAGTGACTTGAAACAGAATTACAATGATAATATTAATTATTGATGATCATCTTGGATCGCGTTCAGGTTGTCACACAATCCGTTGATTATTGGTTGAAATATGCTCGATAGTGTAAATATTCGGGAAAGGTTCCCTTAATTCCTATCTTTTTTACTATATTTTGAGTTTTTAATGGTTTACTAATATTCTACGGTATGAGATCTGATCTGTTTATTGAGGTTATACTAAAGTAATTCTATTTAATTCCATTTCTTGTTCATGAAAGTAATTTAAATAATTATTGCTTTAAATTCTAGTTCGGATGAAACTGAAATGAGCATTGAATGGCAAAGGATGAAATAACCGTTTTTACTACACACCCAAAGGCGGACATGAGCTGAATGAGACGACGATCAATCAATGATAACTGATGACATTGATAGATAAGTTCCTGCTTCGTAAAAAATGTGGTTAGTATGTATAGCAATTTTGATTTTAATCCAATAGATTCATTTTTAAAAGCTTATTTCAGATGCAAAGATTCAAAAACAATATGTTCATTATAATAACGATCAATATTTTGATTGGAAAGGCTCCTAAATGGAATAAGAAGGTTTGAATGTGAATTTAGACCTGTTCTTCAAATAAGGTTGCAGTTGTCTGAACAAAGCGCTTACAGGAGAAACCCCAACTCCTCGCCCGTTGTTTGATTAAAATAATTTTTTGAAATTTAATCGGATTACCACTCGCATTATCAATATAAACAAGGCACCTTTTGAGGAAGCGATTCTTATTTAACAAACTGGACTTGTTACTCTAGAATTGTCTATAATAATAGTTTATACTACTATTTTATTATGACTGCTTTTAAGCCGCAAGTGAGATGTAAGCTAGGACACGATTGAAACGAGTATAATAAATATCACGAGTGGATTAAAAGGTTCAATTCGATACTCGATTTTACCTGAAACTACCAATAACTTATTTATTACTGTACTTGTCAATCACTTTGATAACTTGAACTTAAGGCTGTGCACAGGGTTTTTGGTCTTAATTTTTTTCGAAGTCTATTGTATTGGATATTATTAAGGTATTGTAATGATGACTACTGCCATGAGAAATTATTTTTTTCATCAAATATTTTATGGAATATGGGAGTTCAAAGTTGAAATTTTTCTGTTTTTGGGGGCAATTGATCTCCCCTAAAAGTTATTTCAAAATTTTGATATTTTTTTTCAAATAAAAGACATTGAGAAACAAAATGACATATTTTTCATTCCGATCAAATAATTAGTTTTCTCAAAATAATTTTTTTAAAACATGCGAAAAATTTCAGTTTTACAAAAAATTATTTTGAAAAGACTAATTGTTAAATTGAAATAAAAAATGTCATTCTTTTCCCCAAGGTGTCTTTCAGTTATAAAAAAATTATAAAATGTTTAAAATAACTCGTAAGTTCAATTGCCCCCAAAAACCAAAGAATTCAACTTTAAACTCCCATATTGCATAAAATATTTGATGAAAAAATAATTTCTCATGGCAATAGTTAGCATATTCCATATTCCCATATTCCATAAAATATCTGATGAAAAAATAATTTCTCATGGCAATAGTTAGCATTTCAATACCTTGATTATATCCAGTACAATAAACTTCGAAAAAAATTATGACCAAAAACCCTGCGCACAGCCCTTAACATAAAGTAGAATGCCTGCTTGTTGCAGATGGGTTGTGCGTTTGAAATCAAACCGAATCTTGATTTGATTTTGAAATGTTTAAATCAGCTAAAATAATAATATCGTGTGACCTGGCTGGCTCAGGTCTGGTGTCAGAGTTATCAGGTCGCACCTGAATAAAATCAGCTGATGTGACGTGACTATTGCATAATATTCATTTCAATAATGTTTCGAACAAATCCTCAGTACTGATTAATCTAGAGCCCATAGCGAAAATTACTCCAGTTGTATAATAGCTTCATTATACAGCTGTTTTTACATCACTTTCTAACCTCAAAATTGTACTTTATCACGTAGTCGTAGATTTTAATTTTTAGTTTAGATTCAAACAGAAATAGAATTAGGATCTTCCAGAATGTACCATGTATTCAAAACATTGTACTAAAAGCCCCCTACGTTCAGAATTATTGTGCTTTAGCCACACTCTAGAAAAACCTTATCTCAGGTCCAGATAAGGAAAGAAATTGGCATAATTTTATGTCAAGAACCGTCTATGGAATGTAATTCATTCTATCACAAATATAAATACTCGAAATTTTGCAATAATTTTTTTTTTTTTTTTTTTGAGGATGAAGCCCACATAGGTCTGAGACCTGTGCGTGGGTAATGAGTTGGACCTACAGTTTTAGGTGGGTTCCGAACCACCGGGAAGTGATATTCAGCAGAGAACAGTGTCTTTTTTGCTGGCCAATCTAATCGGTCACCGTTACAAACAGGACCTACGAGAACGCAGCTTATCAATTAATATTGAAATGAAACAAAAAACATTCTCCACTCTCTCTGTGTATTAGCGATTGAAAACCCCCTTTGAAGCCCAAATTTGGAACTTGTAAAAACTGCCCACATGCTCCTAGTGAGTATCTTTTTTTAGATACTACAAAGTAATATATTATGGATTTGTATTTTGATTTCAGATAGCACGTTGGAATATCAAACTAGAATTGACCTGAGACACCTATTGAAATAAGGATTTATTGTCAATTTAAATTGATGCAATATTGAGAAACTATGAAAATGATAAATCAGTATTGTAAAAACTCAGTATTGTTGTGTTTGAAAAAGTAAACTGAAAATTTAAAAATCAGTGTATTGTCTTTTATATTATGCTAATTTTCGATAATAAATTATACATTATTTTCAAATGTTTTGCTACTTCTATTAAGTGAAGTGTTTTGTCGTTCGTTTTTAAGCCTAGTACACACTGCACAACTAATATCTAATATCTGTAGCATTACGTTTAAATACCGTGCCCAAGCGCCAGGTCGACTTGAATCACATATTAACACCATATTGTTCCAAAGAGACCAGATGGGGAATATAAATGATAACGTACATTGTGGAAATAATAATAAAAATAACATGCAAATGCAGGATTTTAATATTTTATTGAGTTAGACGTAAGTTATACACATGAAACAATATGTTGATTAAAATATCATGTAGAGCAATTGGAAGGAAAGAAATGTCTGGGTAATGCTCTATGTGAATAACTGTTTTGGCATAAAATGGGACAATAGATGGTAGGCGTAAAATGTGGAGATTTGTCTTGTCTGCCAGTTGAGAACCGATCTGTAGAGGACTATTTTATTCCTGGATTTCTTGTTCCATGACGAACTGCGTTGTTAATATTAACTTTTCATGTGAATTTAACGACTTGCAGTCAAATATTTGACTGCAAGTCGTTAAATTCACATGAAAAGTGAAGCTTTATCAACTAAATATTTTTTCCATTGTTTTTTTAAAAGTTTTCTATATATCAGTCTTGAAAAACTGCGGTAGCTTGTTGTAAAGCTACTATTGTGACTCACCAAGTGATACTCTCCTCGTTTTCTTGTATTATAATCGTATATGTCAAGGTTCTGGTTTATATCACTCTTTTTTGCATATAAAGTAGCTTCATACACATATAAGCAATAAGGTACAGTTAGGATACCAAGTCTCTTGAACAACGGCCGACATGAATCTAATCTATTTACTCTTTCCATACACCTAACATTTTTCTTTTGGATCTTAAACACCCTATAATAAAGGTTTTGTTTTGATGAATTACCCCATACTAAGATAGCATATACCTAATATTAATATGTGAAAGGAAGAGACCATGATGGTAAGCTGTAAAAAGTAACTTTTTGTCATTCAATCTAGCAAGCTGTCTCAGGACAAATTAATACCCCCAGATGAAATTTACAACATATTTTCTCAATGTTTGGAGCCCAGGTCAATCGTCTATCTAACAAAACTCGTATAATGTTTTCTTCCTGGTCTATAGTTGATTATCGTTTATAGCCCTATCTACTGTTGAATTGAAGGTATTTGCATTTTTTTGCTGACTTATTTATCGCGTATTAATTTCAACTGATATAAGAACTGGACAATGGATTGCCCACCTATTTGGGCATTTATTTCTAAATGATCTAGAACGGAATTGCTGAAAATGAGTGATGTACGGTACCGGTATCATCTGCATATAATTTGGCTAATTAATTCTTTAAGTAAATGTTTGACATTTAACAAAAAAGCAATGCACCTGGTATTGAACCCTAAGGCAAACCTGCTTGAACTCCAAGTTTATTAGATTTAATCTTTATTATACTATACCGAAATACTGTAGCTCTATATTCACATTGTTTTCTCCCAATAAGGTATATATGATTCAAACCATTTCAGTTCAACCCCATTTATGCCTGCATTTGCAGTACCCATCTGCTATATAAATAAAATTAGAGTTTTGTCTGTACATTTATCAGAATTATATATTTTTTGGTTATTTTTACGTTTTATACATTAAAGAAGCCAAAACAAGTCTTATCTCAATTTCTGTCTGTCTGTTGCGGCCCCGAAGGTACTTTACACGGCCTTCTCCTGAAAAATATATAATTTAATGATGTTGAAGATGTCCACTAATATGTAATATAAACTTAAAAAAACACTTAAATGGAAATTAATTCACGTTATGGCGTGACGGCCGTTTCGCTCTGTTGTCTAGACTTTAGAGCATCGTCAGACGACCCACAGTACACCTAGAGTACACAGTACACTCTGGGTGTACTGTGGGTCCATAGAACTATAGACTTGGAATGCTGACTGAATGCATCGAACTGCGAGCCGGCTGTCTCACTGCTTCCCCCACCAAAGCGCAGTGCTCGCACCAGCACTTACTGAACTACGTACTGTAAAACTAATACGCTCGGCCAGAGTAATCCAATTTCATAGTCTCATAGAAATGTGAAACACCATTAGAAAATTTTGAATAAACATGATTTGAATTGTCAGTTGAAGAAGGTTTCACTATATGTGTCAAATACTTTCTATCTATTCCAATGAATTTGTAGAAAAAAGGTTAATTTGAGAAAAATACGAAATACAATGATTTTTCGTGCTTTTTTCAATGATACCTGATATGAATTCATCGAAATAGATAGAACAATATTTGAAACATGTAGTGGAACCTTATTATTATTATTATTACCGGCGATTCAAATAACTTTTATTAGAAATTATTAGGAAAAAGGTTGAATTTGAGAAAAATACGAATTACAATGATTATTTGTGCCTTTTTCAATGGTACCTTACGAATTCATCGAAATAGATGATGGAACCTTATTATTATTATTATTATTACGGCGATTCAATTAACAAGTTATCAACCTGCTCCTTTTATAAGGAAGTTTGAAACAGGTGCAAGTTTACATGAATTTTGAAATAGAATGTTTAAAACAATATCATTGTTAGTAATTGAATATTAATGAAATAAGTTATGAATATTACAATGAAACTAAAAATCGTTACATGCATTGAAAGAAGTAGGCTACACTTTATATTTATACATTTTTAATGTATTGGACGATATTGTGTATTAATCAGAAATTGGTTTATTTTACAATATTTTATGAACAATTATTCATTTTATAATAAGTAGAATTTATTCTATTTAACAATAGTATAGTATTTAACAGGTGAGGTGTTCTTAAATAAGATAAGTTGCAATAATAATAATCTTTATTTCCGCAAATAAAAAACAAAGAAAAAAATAATATTGATTATAAAACAAACAATTTTTAGGAGAGAAACCAAGAAGTTACAAAGAAGAATTACTTAGTTCAACTTAAATAATTATCATGTACAAGAAATAAAATGTTACAAAAAATATCTGCAGAAATAATACTACGTACAAATAATTTCATTGTGAAATTATGTGTGCATACAGGATCCAACAAAGATGTCAAGGGAGCTATTCATATTTACGGTATAGCCTACTGTATTAAAATGCAATATCATAAAAGTATTTATAAATACAATATTTTTTAAATCTAAATTCAATATCAATAAACATATTCTGAGCTCTAAATAAAAGACAAAACTGTCACTGAACTGAAAATGATCGTCAAAATAATAAACCAACAACACCATTCTTTTTCACGTTAAAAAATCTAGTGTAACAAAGCAAAAAAAACAATGTTTTTTTGTTTCTAAATAGTTTTTCACATGTTGTAAAGACTGACTCTGCCAGCTATATTTTTGACTTGACAATAATTATTCTTTAGTATGTCATATACCGTAAATAACTTAAATAGTTTAATTGACTGTTGTTATCCAGTTATACTTTCGCAAACTGCTGTATAACATTATAATTAATCTCAAAGTTTTATTAAAAAAAAACTCACTTAATATCCCAGAATAACATTTTGGATAATTCAACAATAACATGGGATAACATTTAGGCTATCTATGTACTGAACTAATTGGAGAAGAATGATCTTTATAAGGATAGTAATAATAATAGCGCCAGATTTGTAGACAATGATACGAATAACAAACGTAGAGTGTCAGATTGGTAGGTAGGTTGATAGGTAGATTTACCTATCTGCAGATAATCAAGATTGCTTCGTAATGTAGTTTTTGCAGCCATAGGCTACATAGTATGCTGGCATTCTTCTTTTTCGTTGCCAGTACAATAAAATAAATAAATTCTCAATACTCAAATCCCAAAACTTGTCAAAAAATGTTGAATATCAATGCAAAATCACCATGAGCTGTAGCTGTCTACATAGCTGGAGTGCAGAAATAAGTGTCGTTTGCACTGCACTGTGGTGGGGGAAACGGAACATTGGCCGGCTCGCTTCTAGCTTCCAAACACCGCTTGAGTTAGCATTCCAAGTTTATAGTTCTATGTGTGGGTCGTCTGACGATGCTCTAGACAACAGAGCGAAACGGCCGTCACGCCATAACGTGAGTTAATTTCCATTTAAAAGTGTTTTTTTTTTTTAGTTTATATTATATAATTTAAGTTATTTATCAGTATTGAAAACTGTTTTGACAATGCCTTTAGCTATAAAAAAACTAAATTAACTTTTTTTTAACAGATTAATAAACGTTTAAAAACCAAGTAGGCCTATTGTGTGATTTTTGATACATTTCTTCTAAGTTTTATTACCACACAACAACAAAGCACGTTATTTATCATGATAGCCTATATCAATCAGCTGTTCTCAAATATTCTCTTTGATAACTGTCACTGAATTTTTTACATTCTAAGTTGTTTGCTAAGCTGCTAACAACTTCTGTATGTCTTATCTATATAAATAAAATTAGAGTTTTGTCTGTACATTTATCAGAATTGTATATTTTTTGGTTATTTTTACGTTTTATACATTAAATAAGCCGAAAATAGTCTTATCTCACTTTCTGTCTGTCTGTCTGTCTGTCTGTCTGTCTGTCTGTCACGGCCGCAAAGGTATTCTTCGCGGCCTTCTCCTCAAAAACGAGAGCATCGATCGGGATTTTAGTTATTGAACAGTATTGAAAACATTATTGACAATGTCTTTAGCTATAAAAAACTAAATTAACTTTTTTTTTAACAGAGTAATAAACGTTTAAAAACCAAGTACTGTGCGATTTTGGATACATTTTACGCGGCCTTCTTCTCAAAAACGAGAGCATCGATCGGGATTTTAGTTATTGAACAGTATTGAAAACATTATTGACAATGTCTTTAGCTATAAAAAACTAAATTAACTTTTTCTTCAACAGAATAATAAACGTTTAAAAACCAAGTATTGTGCGATTTTGGATACATTTCTTCCAAGTTTTATTACCACATAAGAATAAGAACAAATCATGTAATTTATCATGAAATATCAATCAGCTGTTCTCAAATATAAATGGTGGGCCCTTCGCGGCGTTATTTACGCTGTCTGCAGACTTGTGTACCGTAGTCGGAGCATTGCAGTCTTTTAGGAAACATATGTCTGGTGAATTAAAGCTCATCTTATGTTTTATCAATTATTTCTTTGTTGAAAAAAACAAAATTTTCTAATTTCAATTTATCGAAACAAAAATTAACATTTTAGGAAGGTTCGGTTTGTGCCAGGCTCTTGGGAATTCGCCAGGTAGCACTATTATTACCATGTTAGAAAAAATCACGTAATTTATCATGATATATCAATCAGCTGTTCTCAAAAAATATTCTCTCTGATGCCTCTCACTAAATTGTTTACATTCTAAGTTGTTTACTAAGGGCCCGTTCACACGATACAGTTCTTGTGCGGTACAGTAAATTTGCTGTATCAGTTATTTTGCAGTGCTTTCGTTTGCATGTAAATTTCATATTGTATGTTCACACAATACTGTTTCGACTGGATCCAGTAAAAAAAGCTGCTCTAGCCGATTTCTACATTCGGTTTTGTCTTCGAAAACTGTATCACTAAAATCAGCTGTACCGCAAAATAACTATCCGTATCCGGTGGCACATGTATTGTACCGGTAATGGATATGTTCAAACGATACGCTTATTACGCTGGAAGCAGTCTTCAGATCGTCAGCATTGATCTTCTTCATTGATATTCTTCAGCATTGATCTTCTTATTAGTGAATTCCAGTGTCCAGAAGTGGAAGATATTAATTGTGAAAATTTAATTTCTCTAATATATGAGAGACCCGCCTTGTGGGACAAGACTTAAGATTAATATAAAAATAATGAGAGAAAAATGTGTAGAATATTGAAACCAGAATTTGCGTACTTTGATCAAAATTTAAGAGAAACCTTCAGTAAGAAACTTATTTAAAAAAATCTTACACAAATAAAAAAATCTTGGACTGGAATAAATAAAACTGAACTGGAAGCGCAATGGAAGAAGGAGGAGAGCACAGCAATAAGATAAGCAGCAAAGCCGGACCGTGTGAACATCACAGTACAGTTGACGCCGTACAGTAAAAAAACCGTACCGCAAAAAAACTGTATCGTATGAATGGGACCTAAGCTGTTAACAACTTCATGATCGTTGCTATCAAAAAAGCCGAAATTCTTATTTGAAAGTCTTATTTCTAAACATAATCCGTACGAAGGACGGGCACAATAGCTAGTTTCTAAACATAATCCGTTCGAAGGACGGGTACAATAGCTAGTTTCCAAATAAAGTTCTATGATTAACACAATCAAATGCCTTTGATAGATCTAAGAATATTGCAGTACCTTAATCACCTGAATCTATTATATTTATTAGTTTTTCAACTAGAGAAACTATGGCTGTCTTTGTTGATCTTCCTTTCGGGAAGCATCACAGATTGAAGGTGCAGAAGTAACCTATTTAGAACAGCTCTTTCAAAAATTTTACTAATTACATTTAAAATACTATAATGGGCCCATCTATAGTTTTCCACTTTTTTCTGTATCACCACTTTTGAAGATTGGCAAGAACTTCCCCTCTCAAATTCTCTGAAAAAACACCTTGTTCTAATGAACTATTGATCAGATGAATCAAAGTGTGTAAAAATTGATCTTTACATTATTTTAGAATTTTACTGGATAGCCCATCCATTCTTACAGTTTTTTTATTATTCAAACTATCAATTTGACAACTCGTCTTTGGATACTGGATGGAATTTTAATTAATTTTGAATCACCTCAGTATTCCACATATTCGAATTACTTTATACCTGTCCTGTATTAAGAGATTTTTGGTGATTCTCAGTAACCAATTGGTAATATCTGTTGAAGAAATTACAAATGTCTACACTATCATCAATATATATTTCAGCGTAGCCGAGTTGGCTTATCGCTGGTCTGATAAGCCAAAGGTCCTGGGTTCGATCCCAGTTGAGTACAAGATATTTTTCTCGAGCCACTCCCGTGTTTCGGAGGACACGTTGAACCGTCGGTCCCGGTTGCATATAAAAAAAAGCAGCCGTTAAAAAAGCGGCGAGGTGGAACTACCCGTAAGGGTCTCCCCACCACGAAAAGCCATACGAATTTTAATTTTAATATATATTTGTTATTTTCGTTAATTATTCTGGGGACACTAGTATAAGCATCTACATATGAGCCACACTACATATATGAGCCTATTTTTGTTTATTATACATCCCACACTGCTGTGTTAAAGTACACACTTATAATTCAAAATTTCAGCTGTTTTCTTACATTTGCCTCTTTTCACTTATTTGTATAGTTTTTCTTTAGAGCTTTGTAATTATCTTCACTTAACATATTTCTAGATATCTAATTTGAATTTTTCATGAAAACTATGAAACTATCATATTTGTCATTTAAACTATTGCTCTGGGAAATCTTACTCCAATTTTCTTGGAACAGATTCTGCTTCAAACAATTAATATTCCCCTATTCACATTGTTGAATTTCTTTCATTACTATACTCTTTTTAATCGAATTATGGCCTTGCAACCTTTTACCTCTAAGATTTGATAGTCATGATCAGATCGTTCTGAACTGCCTAAACTCATACCAAGAATAACGTCTAAAGCCGCGTCTCCACTAACCGAACATGCTCGGCGAACAGTGTTCGCTGGAATCAGCTGATGTCGCAGAACATTTTTTGGAGTTGGTTTGGTGTGGACAAAGTGGACGCCTTCTCGAACATTATATGATCGGTGTGGTGGGAACCTGTGTTGGTCGTCACTGTTCGCTCACAGACCGAACATTTCAATTGAACTTACGAATATGTTCGGTGACCCATATGTTTATTGTTTGTCTGTTTTTTGTATTCGCCAACAACGTTCGGCAGACATGTTCGTTTGGTGGAGACGCGGCTTAAAAAGAACAATTAAACTTACATATAGCACAAGTCCGTAATACAATAATAGCTAAGAGTAGAGTCCACTTGTATAAAATGTAAAAGAATTCTCACTAATACGCAGTCACAATATCCTGCGATTATCACTTTAACAACAAACGTTTGTACTATGATCGGGAATGTCCCACTTGTTATGTCAATGAGATTCAAACAATGAATGAAACTGATGTTTACTTGAGCATTCGCTTAAAATAGGTTTTATAATGATCCAGAAAGATGGAGATTGTTCTAAAATGTTCAATCGAATTCTAAAATAAACAGATAGTACATTCTCTAATTTTCCATAAAATTCTATTAAGTTCTAAGTAAACATTCTAAAGGTGTCACAGATAAACTGCACGGCGAGGAGAGTGCGGGGATAGTAAACAACACGCTGCTTAATGGTAACCGGAAATTGATATTGACACAGGCAGATAATGCTGAAAATCATTGTTCCTTCTTTCCGTGTCCATAACATTATTATTGCATTAGTTTTTTGGCTGAGTGGCATAATTTTATTTTTTCCATTTATTTCAGGAAGATGTTTTAGACTGTTGATTCATTTATATTATTTGAGCCGCCCCTAGTCACTATTAGAAAATCGTTTTTGTCAAAATCATTTGTTTGCTCCTTATAGCTGACTGTACAACTGCATTTATAGGGGCACTTGTCTTAAAAACTCTGAACTTCATATTTATTTTTCAATCTTTTATTGACCCACACAGCACAAGGACATCCTCAAGATATCCCTAGAATATCCCACAAGAATATTGAGAATATCCTCAGGACATCCCATTATATCCTAAGTAAATCCCAGGGATATCGCAGGGATAACTGAATGTCCGCCCAAATCCCGCAAAGGATATCCAGGGGATATGCATAGGATGTCCTGGGGATGAAATATCCCACCATGGGATTTTCTAGTGGATATCCTCAGAATATTCCTAGAATATCCCACTTTGAGTTCCCAGGGATATCCCAGACAGAATATCCTCAGGACATCCCATCATATCCTAAATAAATCCCAGGGATATCGCAGGGATAACTGAATGTCCGCCCAAATCCCGCAAAGGATATCCAGGGGATATGCATAGGATGTCCTGGGGATGAAATATCCCACCATGGGATTTACTAGTGGATATCCTCAGAATATTCCTAGAATATCCCACTTTGAGTTCCCAGGGATATCCCAGACAGAATATCCTCAGGACATCCCATCATATCCTAAATAAATCCCAGGGATATCCTAGGGATAACTGAATGTCCACCCAAATCCCACGAAGGATATCCAGGGGATATGCATAGGATGTCCTGGGGATGAAATATCCCACCACAGGATTTTCTAGTGGATATCCTCAGAATATTCCTAGAATATCCCACTTTGAGTTCCCAGGGATATCCCAGACAGAATATCCTCAGGACATCCCATTATATCCTAAATAAATCCCAGGGATATCCCAGGGATAACTGAATGTCCACCCAAATCCCACGAAGAATATCCAGGGGATATGCATAGGATGTCCTGGGGATGAAATATCCCACCACAGGATTTTCTAGTGGATATCCTCAGAATATTCCTAGAATATCCCACTTTGAGTTCCCAGGGATATCCCAGACAGAATATCCTCAGTACATCCCATTATATCCTAAATATATCCAGGGGATATGCATAGGATATCCTGGGGATGAAATATCCCACCACAGGATTTTCTTGTGGATATCCTCAGAATATTCCTAGAATATCCCACTTTGAGTTCCCAGGAATATCCCAGACAGAATATCCTCAGGTCATCCAATTTTATATACTAAATAAACCTCAGGGATATCATAGGTATAACTGAATGTCCACCCAAATCCCATGGAGGAAATCAACATATCCCTGGGGTTTATCTAGGATATTCTGGTAGATATCTTTAGGATATTACACAATATAATAATGTGTTCCCTAGAACTGCTGGGGATATCCTTGGGAATGCCAATGTGCATTCAAATCCCATCATGTACATACTAGGACATCCCATTGGAGGAGAAGGTCCCACTTTTCCCCTTGAGCTTCCAGGAATATCCTATGGATAATCCAATGTCCAGCCAGATCCCATTGTGGAGATTCTGGGGTTACATATGGAATATCCTGTGGATGAAGCATCCCTGGAAGATATCTCCAGAATGTTCTTAGAATATTTCACACCATTCTATGGAACCCACAGGAATAAGAAGTAAATGATTATTCAAATCTTACTGTGGAGATACTCAGGATATGTATAGGATATCATGAGAATAATCCAGGACTTACTTTGCAATAAGAAAAGTTTTTATTATCAATCATTTTCTTAGATATGTGAGCTTGACTCAACAATTCTCATTATTTTGAAGGATTTATTGGATCTACAAATTAGTTAGAATAATTAATATATAAACTTATAAAATTAAAAACTTAACTATATTTATAATAAAGTTACGAATTACTAACAAATTTGAAACTTATATTGGAGATTTAATTACATGATAATTGCAAATATCTAATCAATAATTCATATCAACTCACGAAGTTGAATCCTTCAAAAGTTATGTATTTCCACACTATATTTGTACTATTTGTAATTCATATCCATTTAGAATCGTGTAATAAAGAATTGAAAATGGTTATAATTATAATTACGGTATTTAAATCATTGCTAGATTTGCTTATTCACAAGCTAGCATTACTTATTCAATTAATTTCGAAAGGGAAAAGATGAATCATACACTCCAAGTACAGTATAATAAATAATGTATTATATTCAATGATTTACATTATCATGTGAATGAATGATTAAAATTCAAAGTATAGTATTCAATGTTGACTCAATTACTTAATCTTCATTCTTTCCTGGAACAGAGACAAAGTACAAGTTGTTAAAAATGTTACAGTCAGGTTCAATAGTTTTGCACTCAAATTTTGTGCATACTATCTTGTACAAAAATATTATATTTGTGTTATATTATACAAATACCAAACACATATTTTGTACGAAAATTTTGTTCTAAGTTGGTGTGGGGCTGTTCTAAGTCGGGTTGGTGACTCTTCAGCTTTTACAGTGGTAGTTCACTAAAGGAAGTTCTTATAATCAACCATTTTGCGTGAATAATTCTTAAAATTTCTATTTCCTCATTTGCATCTCCCCCAAAAATTAATTTAAAATCAGGGATTGCTATTATATAAATCATATCTCAATTAAAACTTGAATTTCTGAGGATATCTTAAAACTTTTCTCCTGTGCAAATTCACTGTATTAAAGAGCATTCAAAAAGCTTAATGATCATGAACTGATAAAGAACATTGTACGGTACTTGCAATTTTACTACTTTTTAAAATAAAAAAGATAAAATACAAAAATCTGTCATTCAAGGTTCACTTTACCATTAACATTTTTGAATTACATTGTCTTTTTTAATGAAAATAGTAAGAGGGAATTAAAGCTAAAATTATTGTTATAGGGATACCTGAGTAGGTACTACTGTTTTCTGCAGTGGGTTTGTACTCAACCGGAAATAGGTCACTCTATCCTTTCTATAACATTTTTTCTAAACTTTCAGTTAAGATACGATAGGTAGATGTAACAACAATGGATACTGTTCAGTCAGCTGAGTTATGTATTCAGAAATGCGAATTTTTACCCTGCGCAGTGCGCAACTTACTTTGTTTGTCAGCTTTTTCAAGATCAGTGTTTTTCAAAAGGTTTTGTACCTTTCTTTAACTTTGTAACTTTTTTATTTTTATTTTTTAACTTTCAGTACCGTACCGTAAATTTGCATTATTAATAAATACTGATATTTGAAGATTATTCTATAATAGCTAGTTTATAGCTGTTTAAGGCAACTATTATAGGGTAATGTTACACAGTATTCTGTATTGTCTTGAAACTTGGATCATAGACCGATCTCAATTTGGATGAAAGATATGGAGAATCAAACGTTGAAGAAGAAATCTTTAATGAAACTTAGGTAGCGTAGGCTACTTTCTACAGATCTAAGATCTCTGTCCATGATACTTGGATCCAAGATCTGGACGATATAAGTGATTGTATAATACCCTTCTAATAGTAGGCCCAAGGTTATAGTAAGGATAACATTTCTAACTCTGCCTCATCAATCTTTCTTTTGCCTTTGAGATACATTTTTTTGATCGGATCATCCGTTTTACATAGTATTTCATGCAACATAAACCCTCTATTGTATCTTATTTTTATAGCCCTTGAGTACAAATAATTAATAATGTCACAAGTAGACTACTACAGGGTAGTAGACTCATAATAAGGTACAACATATAACCCTTCTGTAATTCAGCATAATAGCTACCGATATTATTTACTATATTTTTTCTATAATATCTGTGTTGGGAAAAGATTTTTACCTCTGTCATTCCAGCCTTTCTTTAGCCTTTGACAGCCATTTTTTTTATAGGTATCTCAATTTCGTTGTTCGTAACTTCCGGAATCCGGCAGCGAACACAGTCTGTAATACAAACAAGAAAAGAACTACGGTATTATAAACATCGTAAACCAAAGTTTACAGAGCAATGTCATGATATCCTGCTGTTGCACAACTACAAAACTGATAAGCTTTGTTTACAGACCTTGAAAATTTTCTTTACAAACATTAATCTTTTTTTCAAATGCGATAAAATAATGTATCGGAATGATGGAATGATTTTTGTTAGTGGTCAACGCTACAGAGAAGTCAAATTGGAATTAGATGGAAATGAGCAAGCTTTAACATAAAAAATATTTCTAGCTCGATCAATGTAGCCTACTATGTTATTTTTATCAACTTGCTTTTTTGTTTGGGTCAAATCTTGCAATCGCTTCAAACTAACCTCCCGATGAACTAAATAGCCTACTTGAAAATTCAAATAGCTCAGACCTGGATGACATGCAAAGCGAGGTCTCTGTCTTAAGACGACCGTTTTTGGCTTTTTTCTTTCCGTCTGTAACGCATTTACGGCCAAACAAGTGAACCGATCTTCATGAAATCTTGCATCAATCTGTAAATGTGGAATATAAAATATGTAGAAAGCCGTAAATGTCAACACACCCTATGCGGTACCTCGGTGCCTCAAACCTTCAATCAGCTAAAACGAAAACTAGATGTGAGTTCATTTGCGCAAGATCTACTCTGTTCCCAGAGCCACTAGTAATACAATGACTGGGGCTTGAACACCTGAGGACAGATATACAACTATGCTGTAAATACAGGTACTATGTTACGGAACTTGCAGAATAGAAATTACAATCCTGTAAAGCTTTCGTCTTAACTTTTCATGTGAAATTTAACGACATGCAGTCAAATATTTGTTAAGAATAAGTATAATAACTCACTTAATCTGGCCGAGTACTTTCGAATCTATGAGATCCATCTTCAGAGGCCATGGATCTCATAGATTCGAAAGTACTCGGCCAGATTAAGTGAGTTATTATACTTATTCTTAACAAATATTTGACTGCATGTCGTTAAATTTCACATGAAAAGTTAATATTAACAACGCAGCTCGTCATGGAACAAGAAATCCAGGAAGCTTTCGTCTTTTAACTATCATCATGATACAGGTGTAATAACGATTGAGGTGACGGGATAGTCAACAGAATTGAAGTTAGTCGTGAAATTAATCAATTGAAATCGTTTAGTAAAAAATATACCTTGAATAAGAGTTGTGCAATTGAGACTCGCAAAAACCTTTTTGCCCTTTGCTCCACACCACGAATAGCCTTGTGCCTGGGAGTGCGTCAGGAGTTGAGGAAGAAGATTGTTGACAATCGCCTTAATGTCTTTACCTCCAATTTTGGAAAACTCCTTCACCTATAATAAAAATATACAGTTCAGTACACTATTAAATACAGTTAAATCTAATAAAATAAGTTTACTAGAAAGATATTCACTGTATTTACTATTAATTATTATTATTATTATTACTACCGTATTGTTATTAGATTATTATTGAGTGTACTGTGGGTCGTCTGACGATGCTCTAGACAACAGAGCGAAACGGCCGTCACGCCATAACGTGAGTTAATTTCCATTTAAAAGTGTTTTTTTAGTTTATATTACATATAAGTGGAAACAAGATGGATCTACAACATCATAACAGATTATTATTATTATTATCAGAGCGATATTAGACCTACTGATTTTTCACAGTATTTGAAAGAATTAAAGATTTTCCTTGGAGCCGATGAGCCGAACGCATTTCTATTTGACTAATACGTCAGCGTGATAAGTGCTAACTGCTTCAAGAAAGATATGAGAATCTTTAATTCGTTCATGTGCCATACTGTGAAAATATCCATTGAAGTGTTACCAGCTTGAATAGATTGAATACCCAGTTATCATAGAGGAGAGTTTCTGTATATCTAGCTATCAATTCTCACACACTGGCCTACTCGTATTTACTATTTTTTAACGTTTGTTTACTCTACTGATTACTGATGCTTTCTGGAAAGAAGCAATAAGCTGGTGAAATTATTCACAGTTAGTATTCCATATGATTAGGCTAAAATAAACCAAGAAGCAGGCACAGAGGGTTGCATGAGTGAAAAACAATCTTTGCTCTTAAGCTCTTATATATTGAAAGGCTCTAATCTAAGGACATAAATAATTATGATTCTGGTCTCAACTGCCTTTTTAATTATTGAGCTTATCATTGCTATGAAATAAATAGATAAATTAATTGAAGTATTGGTTTTTAGCACTTTTAGCGGTTTTAGCAAAACGTCATCTCTATAAAAAAAATTGCATTAGCAAGATGCCTACCGGTACCCATTATTTTTGTTTCAACTTCTCTTCTTATGTGTGTAGCAAGGTGTGCATAAAGATTGATAGAAAATATTAATTATTTTAGAATAATTAGATTACTTACAATCCTTGCTTTGAACAGAGGATCTTCAATTATTCTGCTTTCAATCTGTACCATATTCTCATTTGTGTCAATTGGAAATTGACTTCGCAGGTCTTCTCTTAGCTTAATCTCCTCAACAATAAGAGAGCGATCTTTCTCAGTTTCTTCAACTGTGCATTTACCCTCCTGGCTGATCTTTTCTTCAATTGATTGCAACTTCTCTAGTATCTCGGCCTGATTTTTTGCCAGCGCAGTCAGTTTGTAACTGAGCCCCGATATGGCTCTCACAATTACCTGATCAGTGCTGCTTCTTGTTTCTTCTGAAAAAAAGTAACACTTTATGTGATAAAGTATGTAAGACGCTTCATAACTTTGTTCATATTTCACTCAAAAACAGCCTCATCGCCCCTTAAGAAAGGAGAGAAATATACCTGGTTTATTCTTTTTATAAAATAATATACAGCACAGCATGAGTTTAATCATAAAATATCTAACTAACTTGGGTAAACTCATCTTGGTATATCTACTTTGATATTTTTCTACCATATTGGGAAGATTTGTAGAAACACACAAAATTTAAGTCATTAATTTTGGTTACATACACAGCAAAGACATTAACATCAGGTAAAATGGAGTTAGTTCTTAAAATTTTGGTAAATATTAGTTTTTTAATTAAGGAAAATAATTCAGTTATTCAATTCACAACTCCATATTTCTTATTATCTAATTTTTAAATTTTCACTTTTGACCATATTTTTTGGAATTTTTCAAAATTCTTTCTTAGCATATGCATCTAGAGCCCCAACAATTTTGGACATGTGTACCAAATTCAACTTGATTAGCCATGTGGTTTTCGAGAAACGCTGATGAATGAGACAGTGAATCAGGGGTATTTAGCGAATAATCAAAACAATTTCATGTTTGTTAGCCTACCTAGCTTATTTGTCTGGTTGTCCATCTAAAAACGCATTTCAAGTTCGATATGGGAGCATTTCATGTGAGGGTTTCTACAATTAGTATAATTATTATTGGGTATATCATCACTACAAAGTTTTCCCGATAATTTTTAAAAGTCCATGATTTTTCCAGAATGTTAAAATTCTCTGACTTTTTCCGGTTTTCCTAGTCGCTAGTCACCCTTATTAATGATATGCGAATTAGAATAAGGAGAAGAATTAGATGATGATTGCGGACAAGAAGATGAAGATGGAAGATTGAGAAGAAGAAGGTGAAAAAGAATAGAATGAACAAGATGATGAATGACAAGAAGACTAGCATGGAAAAGAAATAGCAGAGGATGGTAAAAGAAAATGAAGAAGATGATGGAGGAGAAGGTGAAAAAGAAGATGGAGAAGAAGTAAAGGAAAAAACTATTAAATTTGCAAATTGGTATATGATGTGTTCTAGATATCGCGATTATTGAATCGGACAACCTGCTTATCTATAATACAAACGTCTTCATGCTAACCTCTGATAAAAACAACATAGAAGAAGTATAAAAAGAAGAAAAAGTAGCATAAGAAGAGGGATAAAGGAAAGGAGAGACTAAAATTTGAAAATAGATTATATGAAGTGTTCTAGATATCGCGGAGTTGCAATTGAATCGGGCACCCTGCTAATGAACACAATGCAGAAGAAGAATAAAAAATCTATTGAATCAAATTTGAAGATAGGTTGTTTACATATTCTAGAAATTCAAATTCAATTGAATCGTGTATCCTGCTATTCAATAATACTTGTAGAAAAGTGCACCGAAATTCTATAGAAAACGAAGCTGTCAATGAAGCCCAACGAAATAAAGACACTAATTGCAATAGAACTCTCTAGGAGAGCAATCTACCTTAAGAGCTCATCTATAATCGAAACGTCTGCATTACCAACCTCTGAAACTTCTGATAAGATACCAACCTCTTGCAAATTCAGTTGATTTCCATTCCCAATGTCAAAACAATAATAAATTTCGTCCAAGGAATTTGATTTTCAAAAGCATAAAATTTTCTGATTTCCAGCAACCGTCACACCCCTGTAGTCCATTTTTGTAATTGTTGGACAGTCAGACAGAAGAAATGCCGAACACTCGAGCTAAATGACCGAGCGAAGCTAGGTCAATCATTTTTCTAGTTTCAAAAAGACCTCTGGAATAATTTATGTTCTCATTTATACTATTTGACTAACAAATCCTTGGCCACCCTCTAAAAAGGGAATGAAATTCAGTTGAATGTTAAAAGGAAGAGTAAATAATGATCAGTATACCTATACCTTATGAATATTTTGAAAGTTACAGTGTTCTATCTAAAAAAATTTGAGAACAATATTTATTAAGGGGTTACCAAACTTTTGCCTCATACTGTTATCCAAATACCGCTGACTGCTTCATCAACGTATTTAAAAAACTACACAGCCAAAAAAGTTGAAATTTCGTGTACATATTCAGTTGGGGCCCTAGACGCTTAGGTACTAAGAAAGGGGTTCAATTATTCCTGAAATGGGCCCAATGTTATTGAAACTTTAGCTGATCGTATTATCTGAACCTCCAGGGGCTCAACGGATCAGAGGAGCAAATCATCAAACAACGCCATCACAGCATTACATAATATCCGATTATTAAACAAAAAGTTCATTTTTTGGGATTTTTGCAGCAGTTGTCAAAACTATTGTCAAAACTTTTCATTTTTCAAATGAATGAATCGTGACAACACTGGGCTAACTAGGGTTAGGCGCGCAAAGCGCGCTCTGCTTAGGTTCGGTCGGATTAGATTAGATTAGATTATATTTCTTTATTCATGGAAATTTACAAATTTGAATATGAATGGTTAAAATCAAAGCTATCAACATCACATAGATATATACAGTAGTGAACTCAGAAAATACTATTTTTATAGTGCAAAGAATTATGTACAATGATCTCATTTGAATGATATTAATTACAGTAATGACAATCTAAGTGATGCAATTACATGAAATGGCGAAGTTTGGACAAGGATTCGTCCATTCTTGACACTTAACCAACATGAGGGAGGCCGAGTCTCTCATACGCATGAAAATAATCGAATCTTATTTCAGATAGTTTTGAAAATTAAGTTTAGTAACTACTGCGGAGTAAAAACGTCAATTAATAAAAAACTAAAGAATTCAAATTTATATTAAGAACGGAAATTATATTCTTTTAATACAGTCCTGATTGGCTATTTTCAAATTGATAAATAGATTAGTATATGAGTAATTATTTTAATCGTATAGAAAAAGGATTTCAAACTGATTGGAATAATAACAAAATGCTCTACCCTTTTCCTTATAAAAGGAATAGGGCTTGCTTATTTTTTATCAATTCGTTTCATATTGATATCATTTTTATTGTGACATGAATTTATTGTTAGATTTCAAAGGCCACATTTATATAACATTATTAGACCAATTAATGACTTGGAAACGTTTACGAGATTCTTTAGCATTGAATTAGAACTTAGATTGAGGCGCGGACCTCATTTTTAGTAATTTGACAATATACGCTACTACCCTGAAACTTACAGGCTATCTACATGGAAAAGTATTTCTCAATAATATACTGGTACTGTATGCTTAGATCCAGTATAAAAATTCTAGTATCCTAGTATCCAAATTTTAATATCCACAATACTAAACGACTATTTTACGCTGCCAAAGACAACAATAATAAGTTAAATAGAGTATCAACTTAATTTTACAATTAATAAAATAATTATTGTAAATTATTTACTTTAATAAGTACTTACCATGAATGTGGAGCTCGTAATTGAAGAAAACTTGTTGCTGTATAAAAGTTCTAAACACAGTTCTTGACAGTCTTAACACAACTCACGACTTCACGACTCTTCTAACTAACTAGTTGACTACTTCACGACTCTTCTAACTAACTAGTTGAAGTCGAATGCATGTCAAAAATATTATGCTACCTGCCACGCTGCGCCCAGATGCCAACACAAAATCAACCCCTACCGAACAGGTTTGAACTCGTAGAAGGGGGAGGGGGTTGAACAAAGGATTGTCGGGAAAGAAGGTTCCCGTTAGAGGGCAATTCCTCAACGGTAGGGAATAGCAAGCTGCTTCAAAGATACGCATAGCTTAGAAAAAGTAAGTAACAAATGAATTTTAATAAGAAATTCATCAGCTGGATTGGCTAAAACAATTAATTGTTAAAATAATAAATTGGTTCAAATAATGAAATGTGAAGTTGTACGCAACTAGGCCTAGGCTTCAACTCGTTTCTTCAATTATCTTACAATCAATACTTCACACTTGACAGCCTAAAAAACAGTCGTTAAGTCACGTCAGAGGCCCTGAACTTATTCAGGTGCTACCTGATAACTCTGACACCAGACCTGAGCCAGCCAGGTCACACAATATTATTATTATTAACTGATTAAACGGTGTTGTGCTAAACGAGCACAAGATGGCCCGGGGTGTTTAAAAGGCCTAAAATCGTGAATTTGAAGCGATTTAAGGTTATTTTCAATTGAAGTTAAACCAACTTTCCAAATTTAATTGTTCACCTATTTAATATATAATATTCGCCTGATGACTTAATATCATAGACGAACCATCTTACTTAATCCCTGATATATGGTAATCCCACATAGCACAGAATATCCTCAGGATATCCCACACTGATCCCCAAATATCCCACAGGGACATGGCATTTTGGGATATCTTTAGGATATTGAAAAAGAAAAATCTTAACATGAACGTTTAAGGTTTACAGTAATGTAGAAAATGACCATACAATCTTAATTTCACCTTGTTAATAAGGAAATTGGTCAAATAAGAATTCAAACATTAAATATTGCATTAATTTGTCATGTGACGGTCATATCCTAGGGACATGCGTAGGAAATCAATAACGTATTTTTCATCATTTCAATGGTCATATCCTAGGAATATTCTCAGCATATCCCATTAACATCTCAGCAGTATTGCCAAACTTGAACTTTATATTCCTGCTAGATGTGATTGTAATTATCACAAATACAATTAGTTAATATTATTTAATATATAGAAGAAAAATGAATCAGAGTAAATATAAAACTATTTTATTTAAGAGAATATAGGTGCAGTAACAGTAAGCCAATTAATGTGTTAGTAATGAATTAATTACGTTTGTTAGATTGTCATCTTGAGTGAGTTCGTTAATTTTGTGGGAAAAATCGTTTTCTGACTCAGGCGTCAAATCGCTGCTTTGGTGATTGTTTTTGGTTTGTTTATTATTTATTATAGATTTTTATCAAGAAAACTTGTAGCCTAATTTGTTGTTCAATCGTCAACGAGACTACAACTGTAACATTTCTAGGTAAGTGCAAACATTACTGTCCTCTACTTTGTTTAATTTTAGCTAGACATGGAATGCAATGTAGATCTCTTGCCTAGATACAATTTAGGCTATGTGTAAGGTTGGAATTTCTAATATTATGTGATTTATGAAGTTGATTGAGACCTACGAAAATTTTCTATGATGATAGCTTATAGGTAAATACTGAGTACAGTAACTATTTTCCTACTCTTATTTATTATTGAATCACCGTACCTAACATGGGTTTGGCCTAGGCTAACTCTTTTGAATTCTGCCAATTCGGTTGATTCACTTCAAGCCTTTCTAAAATCTGGTCATTATTATAAAAGTCTTCTCATAGCAGTATTAATAATTAGCAGTGCAGTGGCCTATATAATAATATTAATAATAAGTTCCATGCAGGTACTTAGAGTGAGGGGGGCTTGAGGTGCTTATCTTATCTGAACAGATACAAGCCACGCCACACGGCTTCCATATCACTTCCCCAGTATCAAATTTCCGCAGATTAGAACCACTTCAATTTATTAACAATATGGTTTGGTGCTTTAGCCTATCTCATTTATGAGGTAACATTTGAATTTCATAATTTCCAGTTTTAATTTATTTGCAGGTGAAAGAATTCACTAAATAATCTGTGATGTTTTCCATGACGTCAGACTGCTGACAAAGCTTCTCTTTAGAAGTGAAATGCAACCCTCCAGTATCTCTAGTAAAGGTGAGTGAAAAATATATATCTGAAATATGGTGTCAGTTTTGATATTAAATTGTTCACTAAATTATGTGGCATGAACATGAAACAAAATATATTGTACAATCTTCTGCCAATTACTCTCAATATCCAATCCCTTCACATCCAGCCAATCAATTCGCCTCTACTATTGGGCATGACGTATGATTATGCTTTTTTGTAAAATTGGGATTGTATTATTGCTTGTGTGATTTTGTACTTTGTATGCTTGCGACTTTATGCTTTATATGCTTGTGGTAATTTTGAATGTTGCTAATGCTCCTGTAACTTGATTTTTATATGACCTATTACATTTATATGTTCAATGGCTGAATGGAGTGGCCGTAGCCGAGTGGCTTAAGTGCTGGTTTGCTAGCCCAAAGGTCCCGGGTTCGATCCCAGTTCTGACCAAAAGATTTTACCTCGGGCCACTCCCGTGTTTCGGAGGACACGTTAAGCTGTCGGTCCCGGCTGCCTAAAAACAGCCGTTAAGTCACGTCAGAGGCCCTGAACTTATTCAGGTGCGACCTGATAACTCTGACACCAGACCTGAGCCAGCCAGGTTACACGATATTATTATTATTAATGGCTGAATAAAAAATTTGGATTTTGAGCCTTATCTAAATAAGCAATGAAGTTTGCAGGGTAGCTGGTTTGGAGCTAAAGGGAAAAATATTTTTTCAACACTGAGTATTTACTAGAGTCATTCAAATGGCTGAAATTATTACTGGAATGCATGTGGAGAGTGATAAAAATTTGTTACTCTGTTCATAAGTCATCATTACCATTTTTAAATTTTGATAACATTCTATTGTTTCAATAGAACATTTTTAATTTATTTTTTACTATTCTTTTTTATTTTGGCTTTTAGATTGTATGGGTAACAGTTAAAAATGCAACAAACACTGCGATGGAGATTACCATAAAGAAAGGGCTATCAAAGGCTAAGGAGAGAAAGGATAGAGAAACAAAGTAAGTTGATGCTCTAAATATGTAGTTGATGTTATAGTGATTTTGATCCACCTTGAAAGCTCAGACAAAATATTGAAATATTATAATCCCACTCTATATGGATCACTTCATAATAGCAAACTCACTCTGCTCTTGAATTCACTTAACTCGATCACTTGAACAATAGAGAAAGTTTTAAATGTGGGAAATGTAACTGTAAATATATGGCTTAAAAGTTATATCAGTAGACTATACTTATCTGGTTCATTGCATCATGCTGATGAATAATTGTGTTTTCTGGATTTTAAATTTAAAATTGGGTTCGCCCTCGCAAGGTGTAGCAAAAGGGCACATTAGGCCAGACACCACATGGACGCTCAATTGTCTTTAAAGTGGTGCGTGCCTTATGAGTAGCGGCGATCGCTGTTTAACGGAATTTCAACACATCAGCATGCTGGTCATCTGCGCACACAAGTAGTTTTGTGGAAAATTGTTCAAATGCTTACATATGTTTGGTTCCGGGTACTTAGCTGTTTATATTGAATAAAATAGCGTTTTTGATTGTATTTATATAATATAAAAAATATTCATTACCATAAATAATTGTTTTTAAATGTTTTTCAATTAGACCTGGATAATATCAGCATAAAGTTATATTTATGTAAATACAATTAGACCTGGATTAATATCAGCATAAAGTCATATTTATTGAACCTGTTCCAGAGGACTGCGCATGCAAAAAACACTGTTGTCAGTAAACATTTTCTAAACTCAAATTTCCCATGTTGATCTTTGATTCCTTAAAAACAATGACCAGCTGTTATTTGCATTTTGATAGTGACCTGACAATATATACTCATTAATTCAATATGAATTATTCATTCATATATAATTATATAGTATAACAGAACTATTAATTTTATAATCGTTTTTTTTTTTTGTTTTTGTAATGTGATGGTAATGAGATTTCTGCAAAACGTAAATCATATTACATGCCAGCATTTATGACAACAATGCTTCATTGCAGTATCCGGATTCTGAGCAACTTGTTCAGAAGATTTTTTAGATCACTTTTATTAGCAACAGTGTTCTGTGCATGCGCATGTCTCTGGAACTGGCTTGGTAGATATTATTGTTTTCAAATTTGTATATGATTTCTATTAATTAAAACAGACCTTTGTTAACACTGCACTATTATGATTGTTATTTACATATGTTTACAAATTTTAAAGTGTCAATGTTAATAGGCAGTTACATTATTGTTTTTCAATCTATTATTATTTTTCCAGAAAACAAATGGCCTGCGACCGAGGATATTTGGAGATGATGGGTGCAACAGAAGCGCCCATTACGAATGATGATCAATTATTTTTTATTAATATATATTTTTTATTCTAGAGGAAAAATAAATTTGAATTTTCTATAAATTTTATTAAATGAATAATTTTCTGGAAGATTTGAAACAAATTATTGCAATAAATTATTTTTGTAAATCAAGACACAAAAGTTTCATTTATTCACTTGATTCGGTTTTCTACATAAACTGTTGTATAATTTCAGTAAATTAATAAGACAAACCGGCCATTATTATAAAGTTATAATCAACTTCACTAGATAAATCATTAATCTGTGGCTTGCACCTGCATATATGCTGCATTTTTGGATTTCCTATCACCTTTATTAACACTATATATATTAAATAACTTCAAACTCTGATTAAAGTTCTTGAAACGTGTCCTATATCCCTTGGATATTCTAGAAGTGTATTGCTATGGGGTGCTCACATGATTTTCTTAGGTCATCCTTGGGATATGATAAAGTATACTTAAAGGGATATCACTAGTATATATTGGAGGTGTGACCAGATGATATCCTCAGGACAACCTAGGCATATCCCAGGATATCCTAGAGAGATATCCCCAGAATATCCTAGAGAGATATCTCCAGAATATCCTAGACAGATATCCCCAGAATATCCTAGATAGATTTCCTCAGAATATCCTAGAGAGATATCCCCAGAATATCCTAGAGAGATATCCCCAGGATATCCTAGAGGGATATCCCCAGGATAGGGATATTGGCGGACATTCACATGTGCTAGGGACATCCTGAGGATATTCATATCCCACAACGGGATCTCCTCAGGATATTCCTGTCATCCCTAAGGGACATTCTCAGGATATGCCAGGGATATTCTTGTGCTGTGTGGGAATATTATCACTGTTAATACGAAATGATTCATGATGAAATGTCAAGCATTCATAATCCTATATTGCCAAGCAACCCAAAACTTCAACTAATGGGTCTAAATAGCATATAATTTCTGAGTGCAAATAGAATAATAATTAATGTAGCAAAAAATTTAAGTTCAACCCATAATTATTTAATGTTTGTATCTCACATAAACATTAAGTGGGAATATCACGAACGATGTTGCTGGGAGGGTTAGACTCTCGGTATAATAATTACAATGGTAATTTGTAATTTGCATTAGAAGGGCTTTAAAAATAAATTGAAACAATATACATTGCTTTTTATTCTCAAACTGGGGTTCGGGGTACTCCCCGAGAAAATTAAAAAAAAAAATCTCTCTAAAACCACATTTCAAGGGATTCTAGGCATTAATTCTTCTAACATAACACTTCAACCCACGTAATGTGTCAAAGTAAAGTTTATTTAGTTCTTGTGTCATTGTCAATGGGAGATTCGGACCTTACTTTAAACTTCCACTTTTCTATATTTGATCCCTCACTGCTCCTGATTGGAGTAATGTACAGTACCGTAGGCAACTTCAAAATTTATTTCAATAAAATTGAGGGTACTCCTTAAAAACGTTTTTCAAATAAATCTCCTACAAAACCACATTTTTAACACGTCTTCTTTTACTCTTTCCAAAAATTGTCTCACAGTGGCCTGCTAAAATTCCAAATTACCTTTGTCTCAGTGGGTGGGGGGATGTCCCCCTGATTCCTCTCCATAGTTACGCCACTGGCACAAACTGTTAATGAAAAATGAAATTTTCAAGAAAAATTACATACATTATTCGCAATTGAAAAACTATTTAATCAGCCAAAATCTCCCAACAATTTTTTGAAGATTAAGGGTCTAGGCTCTAGAGTGATTATCTGAGTGAATGTAAAGCAGTGCTAGTAAAACAAGTCAAATTTTTTTGTCACAGTAGTCCTCAGCCAGAAAAACAGAGAATAGTAATCCAGAAATACCTTCCAGAACTGGCATCATTTTCAGACCAAGTACCGTAGTACATAATATTTTCAATAGAAAATTAATTGTTGGTCAGATGGTCAGGCATTGCTGTCTCAATTTTCTCCCTTGTCAGCAACTTTGAAAACTCTCATTTTCTTCTACTTTTTATTTTATCCTTATTTTTCATCTTTTTTTACCTTTTTTCGTCTTTTTTCACTTTCATCTCTCTTCTCCTTCCACTTCTTGTTTTTCTATCCTTATACTTATTGTAATCTCTTCTCCACTTTTTCATATCATTTCCATTCGCTCCTCTTTTCTTCTTTTTTCCTTCTTCTTTTCCTTCCTCTTCTTCTTTTTCTTCCTCTTCTTCTGGGGGGAGGGAAATTTCCCTTCCCCCCCCCTTGTATCCACCACTGCTTCAAGTGAAAATGGTCTTCAAGTGACTTGTGACCATATTATTCTTGAAAACGTTATTGTTTTGAAAGTAAATTATAAATTCTATTTTCAATAATTTAACGGAAAGGGAAATGCTCTTTACTCCATGTTGACTGTCATATGATTTTATGTAATCGTTTTATAAATAATAATAATTATAATTTACTAGGAACTGGACCTAGAAATGACAAGTCGCCAATGAAATGGGAGATATTCCCAGACTATGGTCAAATAATGTGATGATAATAAATGAATATTTGAATAAATAAAAATAATATTATTAGTGTATTGTCAAATATTACAGGTCCCACAGATCATTACAGAACGCTGTATTACAGGATAGTCAGATCGATGAGTAAAACCAATTAATTATCTGAAACAATATTTACAATGTTACTGTTAATATCGTGTTCTCAGGAAAATAAATACATTTTGTTTTCCTGACATAGGTTTATCTTGTATCAAATACAGGTCTACAGCTTCGATAATGTTGGGTTTTAGTAGTCAATAGCCCCAAAACGTTCCACTGTAATAGTTTCTTCAATAATTCTCATGGTTCCAGGAGGCTCATTGTTAATATTGTATTTAGAAAATTCATGGCATTCAGAGATATTTTCAGATTTAGCAGAAGCTGGAAAGCTACTCATTTTGGAAATACCTGACTGTCAATCAAGATAGATAAATATAGACAGTGGGAATTTTTGTAGAGGAGCTTGAGCCTTTTGTAGAGGAGCTTGAGCCTTTTGTAGAGGAGCTTGACCATTAGAGTACCTAGTGCTCGAATCAGTGAGACTATACTAATTTTGGCATGTCCATCCCACCGGAATTGATTTGTAACAGCATGCGTCTCATTGCATTTTGAATACTAGCGTGTTTCTCAGAATATGTAGGCCTATTTGGATTTTAGAAGACGTAGTTACCCCGAAGAAGTTATAATTTACCTAGATAATATACCTATACCCAGATAAGACAGATATATAATATACATGAAAATGAGCTCTACATAAAATATGAAATAAGATAGAAAATTCTAATCTATTGAATACTTATGGCCTAGGCCAAGAACTAAAAAAGAGATTGATATCAATAATACAAACATTTGATCCTGATCAGAAAAGTAGTTTTTAATAAATTAAGATTTTATAGACATAACATAGGTTGTATACAGTAAGGGTTAGGATATCGGTAATACATAGGTTAGTTACTTATTATTATTAGGTAGACTGTTTTTTATCTTTAGTTGTATTAGTTAGTATACCCTGTTTATTGATTTATTTATTGAGATTATAATCAGGGTAGTGCACTACAAAAGTATTTCAATTATTTAGGCTAATGATTTTGATTTGGCTGTTGAATAATTATAAATATTGCATTGATTTATCCAGTTCAAAATGTATGTGATTATTTTTCATAGAGTCTAAAATATAAAGACTTCTACCAATGATTGAATATTTATTTCAAGAATACGCTTGTTTCACTCCCAGTCATCAAACTCCAACCTGCAGTATCTGTCTAGTCTAGGGCTTATTATGGTCACCGTATACATGCATCGGTCTGTTTTCTTGAGAATTTTGTAGTTTATTCTTCTTTTCCAAAAATGTGTCGGTTTCTTCTTTGATTTAATGCAGTCCATTATAACACGGTTGACTAGCACCATAGACTAACCATCTTGCTCCCTCATCTATGCTAGCACCGTATCGTACCGTATCTAAAAATAGAAGGCTTGCCTTTTGCAGAAAACTTGTTTGACTTTTCTCTCTTACCACAAGCACAAACTATGAAATCGTGCTACAGGTAAACAGGTACTTCTGTCTCATTTCAATCCGCTTTTGATCTCTCTCGCACTTTCTATCATTCCCTCTCATTCTCTCACTGACTCTCTCTTACTCTCTCTCTCTCTCAATATTTCTCTGTTTTTTCGTTTGGCTTCTGACACTACAAAAATACAGTCTATATTTCAGCCTACCAGACCAGCTATTTCCATCATTCTTTTTTCGGAGGATGAAGCCCACATTCCACATAGGTCTGAGACCTGTGCATGGGTAATGAATTGGATTATGGTGATTGCTCAGTTAGACCTACAGTTTTAGGTGAGTTCCGAGCCACCGGGAAGTGATTTTACAGCAGAGAACAGAGTCTTTTATGCTGGCCAATCCAATCGGTCACTCTTACAAAGAGCGCCCAGGAGTTTCGTAGCTTATCTCTGAGTGAACAAATACCTGCTACGGCACTCGGCTATCACTTCACTTCATGCTCGCAGAATCATGACAACAAGAAATAATGAATAAGAAAAAAAAAGAATAACTCTTGTCTCTATGTTCATTCATTAGAATGAATTAGGCTACACTAAACATGAATTATTCATATTTCAGTAATTTCAGTGTATCAATATGATTTTCAAATTAGTTATTCATCTATGTATCCTATTTTCGATTCTGTTCAGCCAATAGTTTTTTGTGTGGTTCATGAATTGTTAAGGTTCAACTGATGAAGTCTTAAAATAAAGATGAAACGTGTTGGCATGAGACTGTAGAGATATTTTGTTTCTGACCGATCCTGAACAACCCACTCTTAATATTCAATAATCATCGGTTGATCCTCAACTCTAATAACTATAGATAATTATTATATATGTTTTTTTAACATGGCTGAGTCGGAGATGAGGTGGAACTGCCCGTGAAGGCCTCCCCACCAGTGGAAGAAGCCATATGCTAAATAAAATAAATATACTCAGGGTCCTATAGAATAATCAAACAAGTAATAGACCTAGTACATAAAACATAGTACATAAACATTTGTACTTACAATAAATAAATGAATAAATAATAAGCACAACATTTGAATGTATTGTATATTTATAGTTTGGTAGTTCCTGAGCATGCGGGTACGGCCATGCAGTTGAGCAGTGGGCATTGAGCGGTAAGCGAAAGAGCGTCAAGAAATCACTTCTAACGCGTTGATTTCTGGGTTTACAAGCCATACAGAACCTAAGCGACAGAGCGTCAACGCTATGCAAAAATTTTTATTCGCTCAGACGCAGGTTCTGTTTGAAATTTCAGTCGATTCCTGAGCGTCAAAGTGTTTACATATCAGCAAAGTTGGAGTTTATTTCTATGTTTACAGGGAAGGAAGCAAAAGATACATGGAAAAACTTGAATGATACATTGAGAAAACAAGTACAGAAATTGCCAGTAAGACAAGTGAGTCTGCAGCTGAGGTAAATGGCAGTACTTTACAAGTCATTTATTAGGGAATACGTAGTTCCTATCCGTGGTGAAGGTAATCTACAATATTCTGAAGAATTGATCGATGATGTTTCCAGTCCTGCTGTCATGACAGATGAATTAAGGGAAGACGGTGTTTTTGTCATTTCTTCCTGCTAGTCCTGCTTCCAATATGTCTAGTATGTCCAGTGAAGGATGAAAAATGAAATAAACAGAGTGCAGATATCCAAAGATTTTTTGAAGTAGAGGAACGGCGTCTAGAATTATTGAAGGGAGATGCTGCAAGAGATGAAAATTCTAATTTTCAGTTTTTTAAAAGCTTGCTGTCTTATTTACGGAGGTAGAAAAGTTGGACATAGAAAGATAGATTGTTTATTGACAATATTGTTTTCAGACTAAAGCCTATCGCAAAAACAAAAAATTCAGTACAACAGAATCTTTTACAAAGTGATATGGTACATAATATCTGTTTTATAATAAATACGTTTCTGAATAAATAAGTAATAATAAGGAAGCTTATAAAATAAAATAAAAAATATCCTAAAATGATTGTGTAATGACAAAAGAAATGATAATAAAATAAGGATAATGAAAGGGAAGGAAAGATGTAAAGATAGAATAGAGTGAGCAAATGAACAGTGAAAATTTAAAAGAAAAATACAAACAGGCTCCGACATAGGTAACATACGTAAGTAGGCACTCAAAAAATTTCGCTGGAAAATTGCGTAATTATGGTACAGATTATGGCATTCTCCATACGTAGAGCGATTGCTATTAACAGGATGAACTCCATAACGTCGTCTAGCATGTAATATAATGACATATTGTAAACGATTTTCACAAAGAAGTTGTCTAACATTCCTTGTTAATGGCATGTTAATGACGGAATTCTAAATGCTGTCCCGCTCTATCGCTTATCAGTATGTTTTATTTATTGGTCGCGTATGCCTATGATTAATTATTGCACTTTCTACAAACATGAATTATTTCTGAAATAAAGAACTTGAATATCAATGCAACAATATTACTAAGACAATAAGACAAATTGATTGATTAATGGACTGACTTGTTCATTTTATACCGTACGAAGCAAAGTTTCGACCAAATAGTCCACTATTCCAATCAACCATGTCCAGAGCCAGAACACATTATTAACCCGGGATCACTCGCGCAACAGAAAATTCCGCGAGGACTCGTGCTTATAGAACGAATCTAAGGATTGATATTGGCTTCATAATTATAGTTTCAATTGATATTCATTGCAAGTGAGGTGATGAAAATGAGCTCAAAGCTTGTGTATTGATATAAATGATCTTATTCATTTATTTTTCATACAAAATATTAAAGAAATATCATTGCAAAAAATGAAAAAAGCATTGTAGACATAAGAAATTAAATATGGTTTTCACATTTTTCAAATAGCGTTTTTACTCCGGAATTGTAGCACTTGCTAGACAAAAGTAGCAGACATTAAAAAAATAAATAAATAATTATTTCATTGTTCGGTCTGCAACAATAGTTAAAGAGGGTATAACATATAGTTTATTCACTATAAAATTGAGTTGAAATGATCAATTCATGTCTACAAACGCTTGAAATGTGATTTTATAGCAACGATCACATAATAATTGTTATTACCTAGTTATTACTTAATACTACCGGTATTACTCTATTAATTATCTCCTACTATTACTCTGATTGTTTTTAACTACCGTAACAATAATTATTACTCTTTTATCGTTATTTTATGGGAACTGTAACTTTTCAAACAATTATTGCGTGAGTACCCCCAAATCCCCCATTCATCGGAAATCTAGCGTTTAAAGAGCCTCATAATAGAGACTCTTCCTCCGTTCTCCACTAAGGTATTCAACTGTCTATTGTTGGCCTATCACAACCAAAGGCAGTCTCGTTACATGTCACTTAATTAATGTAGGTCCATATCATTAAAAGTGTTCGTGGGGTTTGCTGCAAAAAGCAAGTAATAAGGCGATCTAGTTTTCAAGAAAACCTATCAATATAAAAATTAACTGAAAATTTAAATTTGTAATTGACTATTAAATTATTAGAATGAACTCCTGTTGTGGGTTTGTATGGTAGGGGGGCTGAACTTAAAGATGGTATATTTATTTATTAACTGTATTTATCTATTTATTTATTATATTATATTATATTATATTATATTTATTATTTAAAATAGGGAGTTAGGATTCCACTACTCCTACTCCATAAGTGTAATACAGCAGACTAAGGTTGCACGGACTTTAATTTTGATTTATATTTTTCTCATGAATTTTCGACTCATCCTTAAAATTACAGTTCTGAAGATGATAATTATTGTGAAAACATAGTTGATAGGTTGATAAACTGTGTGGAAGGAGAGGACGCAGGGCTTAATTTCAGCCAGAGCACACCGGAGCGGAGCTCCAGCCATCTTAGTCGATAATTCATTTATTTTAAACCAGATCTGAACTAGCTCGTTATTTTCTATATTATGTAATATTATATGTGCACTACTAGCCATGCCCAAATGTGTTTAAAATGCACCAATTCAAGTGTAATTTTCCGGGGAGGGGGGATCTCAGGACCACCGTTTCGCAAGGGGGTATTCCATACCACCCCGACCCCGCAGTAAGTCACAGCTCCGGTACTTCTCAATTTATAAATTAAGGCCTGAGAAGACGCCTGTATAAATCTTGCCCCAGGGGCCAACAAACCACAGCACCGTTCACCAACAGTAGAAGTTCATTAAAAAGTGGGTTTTTCCCATACACAGGTTGAAAGTGCGACTGGGCAGTGAACTGGAAGGTTGTCAGGGTTGGATTTTGTATAAAGGAATGAGAAAGAGTGAGGGACTGAGAAAGAAAGAAGGAATGAGTGTGAAGGTTGAGTGAGTTGGATGGTAAGGCATCTATGAATGAGAAAGAGCAGTCGAGAGAGAGAGAGAGAGAGTGATAGGGCATAGGAGTGTGGGTGGGAGTGAGAGAGAGAGTTTGAGGGAGTGAATGACTCAGTGAATGAGTGAGTGAGTGAGTGAATAATAAATCTTATTTGTTTTATTGCTAGAAAATCATTTCAATAAGAAATGTCATTTAAATTCAATATACACTTGATGTATGAATCATGAAGAATCATTAATTGAAAGTGGTGAAATTGCTTGAAGGCAGTATTGTAACATCCTCAATGCCAGTTCTGATACCAACTAGTCAGCTTTCATGAATATAATATCCTGGGATCTCCCTGGGATATAACATCCCAGTATATAATATCCTGGGATCTCCCTGGGATATATCATCCTAGTACATAATATCCTGGGATCTCCCTGGAATATGTCATCCCAGTATATAATATCCTGGAATCTCCCTGGGATATATCATCCCAGTACATAATATCCTTGAATCTCCCTGGGATATACCATCCCAGTATATTATATCCTGGGATCTCCCTGGGATATATCATCCCAGTATATAATATCCTGGGTCCTGGGATCCCCCTGGGATATGTCATCCCAGTACATAATATCCTGGGATCTCCCTGGGATATATCATCCCAGTATATAATATCCTGGGATCTCCCTGGGATATGTCATCCCAGTATATAATATCCTGGGATCTCCCTGGGATATGTCATCCCAGTATATAATATCCCGGGATCTCCCTGGGATATATCATCCCAGTATATTATATCCTGGGATCTCCCTGGGATATATCATCCCAGTATATAATATCCTGGGATCTCCCTGGGATATATCATCCCAGTACATAATATCCTGGGATCTCCCTGGGATATGTCATCCCAGTATATAATATCCCGGGATCTCCCTGGGATATATCATCCTAGTATATTATATCCTGGGATCTCCCTGGGATATATCATCCCAGTATATAATATCCTGGGATCTCCCTGGGATATATCATCCCAGTACATAATATCCTGGGATCTCCCTGGGATATATCATCCCAGTATATAATATCCTGGGTTCCCCCTGGGATATGTCATCCCAGTACATAATATCCTGGGATCTCCCTGGGATATGTCATCCCAGTATATAATATCCTGGGATCTCCCTGGGATATGTCATCCCAGTATATAATATCCCGGGATCTCCCTGGGATATATCATCCCAGTATATTATATCCTGGGATCTCCCTGGGATATATCATCCCAGTATATAATATCCTGGGATCTCCCCAGGATATTATGTCTCAGTATATAATATCCTTGGGAGATCCCAGGGACATTCCAATATCCCGGGATCTCTATGGGACATACGGGAACTGGTCAGGATATCCTAGGGATATTTTGTGCTGTGTGGGGAGTAGGCCTAGATCACTGCAGTCTCTTCCATGACTGAATGTCAAGAGCAGTATTCTACCTTTCCTATAGTTATTTCATCTCACTTTATTTTTGGTTGCTGTTTGCAAAACCTGACTAACTCACAACTTTTAGTTTGACCATTTTCCATGTTTTTTCCGTAGTAAGCAATGCGGTGTCGAATTTGTATTGAATCGCCACATCGCATCACTCGTCACAGTATCACGCAGGTGTGAACGTCGGCTAGTGTTTACCAGGTTTAAAACATGTATAAATATAAATCGTAGCATCTATCGAGGTGTATACATGCGCAAAATCTCTAATTCATAAGAAAACTTACTATGTGAATATCATCTTTTTATATTGAATTTTTACTACGCTACTTTTTTATGAAAAAATCTAATACTCACTAAAAAAATCTCATTTTTTACGTGAATAGCCTATCAGGTTTTTGTCATGTACAAATTAGTTAAACTCACTTGAAAAATTGTAGTTTCTATATAAAGCTCACCTTGTTTTTACAGAAATTGATCATATTTGACATTTTTTAGATAGAAAAAACATTCTCTGGAGAGAAAAAAGGTGAAAGAAAAACTGGCATTTTCATGGCATTGTAAGAGTTTATAATTACAGATTATTGTAATAGCATAAGTTTTACGCAATATAGACATAAAATTTAATTTTTTATAATATTTTAATACAAATATTGTATTACAAATCTGTATTGAAATATATTTTCGAGTTTAATATGTTATTGAAACTCAATACATTTTATGAAGAAGAATGGCATAAGAAACATTTGTTTCTGTAAAATGTGAGATGTGGTAGAAGCATATAGCTGAGAATGATTGCTGATTGAGGATCAAAGGGAACGGATCGCGAGGTGGAACAGAATGCTGGATGATGATAATGGTAATAATTGAGGCATGATGAAGCCTATGTGTGTGTGTGTGTGTGTGTGTGTGTGTGTGTTTCTGTCTGTTCATGATGCACTCGATCCAAAACAAACCCGGAACATTCAAGGCCGGTTCAATGACACCCGAAAGCATTGGGAAACAGCATTCCTCAGCCTTCGGAAGCAGCCCAATGACGTTCCCTAAAGGGCTTTTTCCCACTTGAAGGCCTATTTACTTCTCTCCATCAAAGAGTAACAACTATAAAACGTATCCCGAATCATTAGGAAAGCACCATCCTTTGTGGCTGCTGCTTCTTCCACCACTGTGATTACTCTGTCCATCATTCCACGGCTAGTCCAGACTTTTTGTAACTTAGTTTAAAAAAAACACAGCACTTCTTGGCAAGACGTTAAAAACGATAGTAAGCCTTTGCTTCTTCTACTCGCTGGTATCAAGCATGAACATTCTATACAATTACCATACAACGATGCTCTAAAAAGTGAGATTGGCCTTGATGTCTCCCGTACTATAGTAACAAAATCGGCTTGCATCACCCCATGCAGCTATAAAGTCGGCTTCTTACAGCTTGAAAAATATGCAGCGAGTTGTTTTACAATAGGCTAGCTTTTTTCTCATTATTTGAGAGTCGTTTTATCTTGCTTGGGGGTTCATCTTCATAGGTGACTATATCAAATAATTCTCAGGGAAACAAGTTCAACATCAAATAATTACATCACTGCAAGAGTACTTTCATGTATAGTTTTTGTCACTGCTCAGCATTCATAGCAATCGAAAATTGAACAACTGTGAATGTGTTAAATTTATGAAAAAAATTATAAATAAATTTATGACATTTATCAAACAATTATGCAGCTTGAGATGTATTGAATAGCCTTAAAATAGCAATTGTATAGGCTATCAATAGTATGCAGAAATCAGTGTGAGCAAGAATAAAATACAGTAGTATGAGATTAATATTTTGACATGATTGAAATAATGATAAAAAATCTTGGAATCCTCATTGAATGCAGAATCCAATGTAGAGGAATAATTAATTTAGAAGTAAGTTATACTTATTCTTAATGAGTATTTGACTGTAAGTCGGTAAATTCACATAAAAAGTTCATATTAACAACGCAGTTCGTCATGGAACAAGAAATCCAGGAAATTAATTTAACCTCAAAAGCTCCTAAATTTGTAGCAGTATGCTCATCATTCACTGTTAAGTGCTAGATAAAACTCCCCACCAAATATTATGCAATCTATCATTTCGTATTTTTATTTATTAATTTAAGATAAAATGCAGCAATTTTAATGGACTGAATCATTATACTAATTGCATCACTTTATTTCCAATCTCGGTCTTGCCTAGATCAATACAGGCATTTTCAATGATGTATATCAAGGGGATTGTTGAGATATAAATGCTTCAAAAGTCACCTGTCTTCATTCACACTAAATCACAAACTTTGTCAAAGATCAGTAAGGGCTATTATTTACTTCACATCCATGAGTACTTCATACAACTCTAAATATTAAAAGCTGAACCCCTGACATAGTAATTGTCAGGTCAATGTTTATTGATTGCACCAGGTGCCTGATGTGCTCTCTGTTTCATACATCTTGGATAGCCAAGTTTCAATGTAAAACTGAAAATAATAATTGAATATGCATTATGGAATAATTCAACTTAAAAATCTCAGGTTATTACATCAAACTGATTACTGCTATGATGTTCACTTTTGGGGTGCATTGTACCATTGAACATACAGCACGCACCGCCACTGAGCATATCTACTAGTTGATTATTCAATTTGAGGGAAAATTATATCAGTAACGACATTCAGTATAATTGAGTAATAAAGTGGACTACTCTAGTAGGCTGATTATGAGATGTGTCCAGAAATACTCAAGCTGTAAGCTCTAAAAAAGAGCAAGTGTTTCTCATATACAATAATATTTAACAGTTGGTTTATACCCATGGCCTCTTGCACAACAATAAACATCAACATATTTGTTTCATTAGTAGGCCTGGTACATGGTACTAAGTATTTGTGGATTGCAAAATCATGTAGAAGTTTTTATTTGTAGATATTAGATAGTAATAAACTAGTAGTTCTGTGAACAGTAGACCTCACTGGCTCAATACTTCTGACTCAAAAGGGGATAATATGTTCAAAAAAATTTCAAGAGCACTTTTGACTCAACTTTTATTGCTTAATATTTCATTGATAAAAACTGCAAACTGCAGTTTGAGAAGTGATTTAGGGACGTGATAGCCGTGAGCCGTAGCATGTATCTGTTCAATCAGATAGAGATAGATTGATAAGCTGCGTTCTTCTGGGCACTCTTTGTAAGGGTGACCGATTAGATTGGCCAGCAAAAAAGACACTGCTGTAAAACCACTTCCCGGCGGTTCGGAACCCACCTAAACCGTAGGTCCAGCTCATCAATCACCATCATCCAACCCATTACCTACGCACAGGTCTCAGACCTATGTGGGCTTCATCCTCCAAAAAAGTCTAAAATGTTTGACACCACTCGAAATCTCACCTTATACCTAATACAGGGCTTCCATGCATTTTTAGTAGCTCTTAATATAACTCACAATCATAGAAAGCAAATATTAGCCTATGCCCACACAGCACAAAATATCCCTAGGATATCCTGACCAGTTCCCGTATGTCCCATAGAGATCCCAGGATATTGGAATATCCCTGGGATCTCCCAAGGATATTATATACTGAGACATGATATCCTGGGGAGATCCCAGGATATTATATACTGGGATGATATATCCCAGGGAGATTCCAGGATATAATATACTGGGATGACATATCCCAGGGAGATCCCAGGATATTATGTACTGGGATGATATATCCCAGGGAGATCCCGGGATATTATATACTGGGATGACATATCCCAGGGAGATCCCAGGATATTATGTACTGGGATGATATATCCCAGGGAGATCCCAGGATATTATGTACTGGGATGATATATCCCAGGGAGATCCCGGGATATTATATACTGGGATGATATATCCCAGGGAGATCCCAGGATATTATATACTGGGATGACATATCCCAGGGAGATCCCAGGATATTATATACTGGGATGACATATCCCAGGGAGATCCCAGGATATTATATACTGGGATGACATATCCCAGGGAGATCCCAGGATATTATGTACTGGGATGACATATCCCAGGGGGATCCCAGGATATTATTTACTGGGATGATATATCCCAGGGAGATCCCAGGATATTATGTACTGGGATGATATATCCCAGGGAGATCCCGGGATATTATATACTGGGATGATATATCCCAGGGAGATCCCAGGATATTATGTACTGGGATGATATATCCCAGGGAGATCCCAGGATATTATATACTGGGATGACATATCCCAGGGAGATCTCAGGATATTATGTACTAGGATGATATATCCCAGGGAGATTCCAGGACATTATGTACTGGGATGATATATCCCAGGGAGATTCCAGGATATTATATACTGGGATGACATATTCCAGGGAGATCCAAGGAAATTATATACTGGGATGATATATCCCAGGGAGATCCCAGGATATTCTATACTGGGATGATATATCCTAGGGAAATCCCAGGATATTATGTACTGGGATGATATATCCCAGGGAAATCCCAGGATATTATGTACTGGGATGATATATCCCAGGGAGATTCCAGGATATTATATACTGGGATGACATATTCCAGGGAGATCCCAGGATATTATGTACTGGGATGACACATACCAGGGAGATCCCAGGATATTATATACTGGGATGACATATCCCAGGGAGATCCCAGGATATTATGTACTAGGATGATATATCCCAGGGAGATCCCAGGATATCATATACTGGGATGATATATCCCAGGGAGATTCCAGGATATTATATACTGGGATGTTATATCCCAGGGAGATCCCAGGATATTATATTCATGAAAGCTGACTAGTTGGTATCAGAACTGGCATTGAGGATGTTACAATACTGCCTTCAAGCAATTTCACCACTTTCAATTAATGATTCTTCATGATTCATACATCAAGTGTATATTGAATTTAAATGACATTTCTTATTGAAATGATTTTCTAGCAATAAAACAAATAAGATTTATTATTCACTCACTCACTCACTCATTCACTGAGTCATTCACTCCCTCACACTCTCTCTCTCACTCCCACCCACACTCCTATGCCCTATCACTCTCTCTCTCTCTCTCTCGACTGCTCTTTCTCATTCATAGATGCCTTACCATCCAACTCACTCAACCTTCACACTCATTCCTTCTTTCTTTCTCAGTCCCTCACTCTTTCTCATTCCTTTATACAAAATCCAACCCTGACAACCTTCCAGTTCACTGCCCAGTCGCACTTTCAACCTGTGTAAGGGAAAAACCCACTTTCTAATGAACTTCTACTGTCGGTGAACGGTGCTGTGGTTTGTTGGCCCCTGGGGCAAGATTTATACAGGCGTCCTCTCAGGCCTTAATTTCTAAATTGAGAAGTACCGGAGCTGTGACTTACTGCGGGGTCGGGGTGGTATGAAATACCCCCTTGCGAAACGGTGGTCCTGAGATCCCCCCTCCCCGGAAAATGTTGGAAAATTACACTTGAATTGGTGCATTTTAAACACATTTGGGCATGGCTAGTAGTGCACATATAATATTACATAATATAGAAAATAACGAGCTAGTTCAGATCTGGTTTAAAATAAATGAATTATCGACTAAGATAGCCGGAGCTCCGCTCCGGTGTGCTCTGGCTGAAATTAAGCCCTGCGTCCTCTCCTTCCACACAGTTTATCAACCTATCAACTATGTATTCACAATAATTATCATCTTCAGAACTGTAATTTTAAGGATGAGTCGAAAATTCATGAGAAAAATATAAATCAAAATTAAAGTCCGCGCAACCTTAGTCTGCTGTATACACTTATGGAGTAGGAGTAGTGGATTCCTAACTCCCTATTTTGAATCTTGCCCTCTAGCCAGTGCTGACGTCACGATGACTTAAAGTTTTGAGAGACTACACTTCTTGTTCGAGACCGGAATCATACCCCCTGTTAAAAAATAAATCTGTGTTTAATCGAAGATCGAAGGGTTTATCAAGGATTATGAACTTGATAAATTATAAAAGTCAGAATCTCACCCCGAAAGTTACCCTCCTCATTAGACTACTGGGAATGTTACCCCCCGGAAAATTACTCACACTAGTCTACAGAAACTGTAATCCAGGAATCGCCCCCCCCCCCCCGGTTTATTTTAAAATAACAATAATAATTACTGCAGTAACCAACCCCAGTGCCTTTCGCATTGAACTTGACCTTAGTTTGCAACTTTCTTGTAGATATTTGTCTGCAATCTTTTAATGACAAAATACCTACAATCTCACCATTTTTTATTTAAGAACTTGAAATATTGGCGAAGTATGTATTGGAATGTACAATTTTTTTCAAAAATAAATAGAAAATAATTTATTCTCTAGTGAAAATTGATGTTGAAATTGTGATTTCTAGACATAACCTTTATTTGAAAATTTCTGTATTGAAATTTAGAAGAGTAAGCAGTTTTGGGCTGTAAAGCCTGTTGTTTCCTCTTCATTCTACTGCAATGTGATGGATGTTGTATATAGATGATAAATAAATAGATAAATACAGTAAATAAATAAATATACCATCTTTAAGTTCAGCCCCCCTACCATACAAACCCACAACAGGAGTTCATTCTAATAATTTAATAGTCAATTACAAATTTAAATTTTCAGTTAATTTTTATATTGATAGGTTTTATTGAAAACTAGATCGCCTTATTACTTGCTTTTTGCAGCAAACCCCACGAACACTTTTAATGATATGGACCTACATTAATTAAGTGACATGTAACGAGACTGCCTTTGGTTGTGATAGGCCAACAATAGACAGTTGAATACCTTAGTGGAGAACGGAGGAAGAGTCTCTATTATGAGGCTCTTTAAACGCTAGATTTCCGATGAATGGGGGATTTGGGGGTACTCACGCAATAATTGTTTGAAAAGTTACAGTTCCCATAAAACAACGATAAAAGAGTAATAATTATTGTTACGGTAGTTAAAAACAATCAGAGTAATAGTAGGAGATAATTAATAGAGTAATACCGGTAGTATTAAGTAATAACTAGGTAATAACAATTATTCTGTGATCGTTGCTATAAAATCACATTTCAAGCGTTTGTAGACATGAATTGATCATTTCAACTCAATTTTATAGTAAATAAACTATATGTTATACCCTCTTTAACTATTGTTGCAGACCTAACAATGAAATAATTATTTATTTTTTTTTTTAATGTCTGCTACTTTTGTCTAGCAAGTGTTACAACTCCGGAGTAAAAACGCTATTTGAAAAATGTGAAAACCATATTTAATTTCTTATGTCTACAATGCTTTTTTTCATTTTTTGCAATGATATTTCTTTAATATTTTGTATGAAAAATAAATGAATAAGATCATTTATATCAATACACAAGCTTTGAGCTCATTTTCATCACCTCACTTGCAATGAATATCAATTGAAACTATAATTATGAAGCCAATATCAATCCTTAGATTCGTTCTATAAGCACGAGTCCTCGCGGAATTTTCTGTTGCGCGAGTGATCCCGGGTTAATAATGTGCTCTGGCTCTGGACATGGTTGATTGGAATAGTGGACTATTTGGTCTAAACTTTGCTTCGTACGGTATAAAATGAACAAGTCAGTCCATTAATCAATCAATTTGTCTTACTGTCTTAGTAATATTGTTGCATTGATATTCAAGTTCTTTATTCCAGAAATAATTCATGTTTGTAGAAAGTGCAATAATTAATCATAGGCATACGCGACCAATAAATAAAACATACTGATAAGCGATAGAGCGGGACAGGATTTAGAATTCCGTCATTAACATGCCATTAACAAGGAATGTTAGACAAATTCTTTGTGAAAATCGTTTACAATATGTCATTATATTACATGCTAGACGACGTTATGGAGTTCATCCTGTTAATTGCAATCGCTCTACGTATGGAGAATGCCATAATCTGTACCATAATTACGCAATTTTCTAGCGAAATTTTTTGAGTGCCTACTTACGTATGTTACCTATGTCGGAGCCTGTTTATATTTTTCTCTTAAATTTTCACTGTTCATTTGCTCACTCTATTTTATCTTTACATCTTTTCTTCCCTTTCATTATCCTTATTTTATTATCATATTTCTTTTGTCATTACACAGCCATTTTATCCCATAGATAGGATATTTTTTCTTTTATTTTATAAGCTTCTTTATTATTACTTATTTATTCAGAAACGTATTTATTATAAAACAGATATTATGTACCATATCACTTTGTAAAAGATTCTGTTGTACTGAATTTTTTGTTTTTGCGATAGGCTTTAGTCTGAAAACAATATTGTCAATAAACAATCTATCTTTCTATGTCCAACTTTTCTACCTCCGTAAATAAGACAGCAAGCTTTTAAAAAACTGAAAATCAGGATTTTCATCTCTTGCAGCATCTCCCTTCAATAATTCTAGACGCCGTTCCTCTACTTCAAAAGATCTTTGGATATCTGCACTCTGTTTATTTCATTTTTCATCCTTCACTGGACATACTAGACATATTGGAAGCAGGACTAGCAGGAAGCAATGACAAAAACACCGTCTTCCCTTAATTTATCTGTCATGACAGCAGGACTGGAAACATCATCGATCAATTCTTCAGAATCTTGTAGATTATACCTTCACCACGGATAGGAACTACGTATTCCCTAATAAATGACTTGTAAAGTACTGCCATTTACCTCAGCTGCAGACTCACTTGTCTTACTGGCAATTTCTGTACTTGTTTTCTCAATGTATCATTCAAGTTTTTCCATGTATCTTTTGCTTCCTTCCCTGTAAACATAGAAATAAACTCCAACTTTGCCGATATGTAAACACTTTGACGCTCAGGAATCGACTAAAATTTCAAACAGAAACACTGCGTCTGAGCGAATAAAAATCTTTGCTTAGCGTTGACGCTCTGTCGCTTAGGTTCTGTATGGCCTGTAAACACAGAAATCAACGCGTTAGAAGTGATTTCTTGACGCTCTTTCGCTTACCGCTCAATGCTCACCGCTCACCTGCATGGCCGTACCCGCATGCTCAGGAACTACCGAACTATAAATATACAATACATTCAAATGTTGTGCTTATTATTTATTCATTTATTTATTGTAAGTACAAATGTTTATGTATTATGTACTAGGTCTATTACTTGTTTGATTATTCTATAGGACCCTGAGTATATTTATTTGTATTTATTTTATTTAGCATATGGCTTCTTCCACTGGTGGGGAGGCCTTCACGGGCAGTTCCACCTCATCTCCGACTCAGCCATGTTAAAAAAAACATATATAATAATTATGTATAGTTATTAGAGTTGAGGATCAACCGATGATTATTGAATATTAAGAGTGGGTTGTTCAGGATCGGTCAGAAACAAAATATCTCTACAGTCTCATGCCAACACGTTTCATCTTTATTTTAAGACTTCATCAGTTGAACCTTAACAATTCATGAACCACACAAAAAACTATTGGCTGAACAGAATCGAAAATAGGATACATAGATGAATAACTAATTTGAAAATCATATTGATACACTGAAATTACTGAAATATGAATAATTCATGTTTAGTGTAGCCTAATTCATTCTAATGAATGAACATAGAGACAAGAGTTATTCTTTTTTTTTCTTATTCATTATTTCTTGTTGTCATGATTCTGCGAGCATGAAGTGAAGTGATAGCCGAGTGCCGTAGCAGGTATTTGTTCACTCAGAGATCAGCTACGAAACTCCTGGGCGCTCTTTGTAAGAGTGACCGATTGGATTGGCCAGCATAAAAGACTCTGTTCTCTGCTGTAAAATCACTTCCCGGTGGCTCGGAACTCACCTAAAACTGCAGGTCTAACTGATCAATCACCATAATCCAATTCATTACCCATGCACAGGTCTCAGACCTATGTGGAATGTGGGCTTCATCCTCCGAAAAAAGAATGATGGAAATAGCTGGTCTGGTAGGCTGAAATATAGACTGTATTTTTGTAGTATGTCAGAAGCCAAACGAAAAAACAGAGAAATATTGAGAGAGAGAGAGAGTAAGAGAGAGTCAGTGAGAGAATGAGAGGGAATGATAGAAAGTGCGAGAGAGATCAAAAGCGGATTGAAATGAGACAGAAGTACCTGTTTACCTGTAGCACGATTTCATAGTTTGTGCTTGTGGTAAGAGAGAAAAGTCAAACAAGTTTTCTGCAAAAGGCAAGCCTTCTATTTTTAGATACGGTACGATACGGTGCTAGCATGGATGAGGGAGCAAGATGGTTAGTCTATGGTGCTAGTCAACCGTGTTATAATGGACTGCAATAAATCAAAGAAGAAACTGACACATTTTTGGAAAAGAAGAATAAACTACAAAATTCTCAAGAAAACAGACCGATGCATGTATACGGTGACCATAATAAGCCCTAGACTAGACAGATACTGCAGGTTGGAGTTTGATGACTGGGAGTGAAACACGCGTATTCTTGAAATAAATATTCAATCATTGGAAGAAGTCTTTATATTTTAGACTCTATGAAAAATAATCACATACATTTTGAACTGGATAAATCAATGCAATATTTATAATTATTCAACAGCCAAATCAAAATCATTAGCCTAAATAATTGAAATACTTTTGTAGTGCACTACCCTGATTATAATCTCAATAAATAAATCAATAAACAGGGTATACTAACTAATACAACTAAAGATAAAAAACAGTCTACCTAATAATAATAAGTAACTAACCTATGTATTACCGATATCCTAACCCTTACTGTATACAACCTATGTTATGTCTATAAAATCTTAATTTATTAAAAACTACTTTTCTGATCAGGATCAAATGTTTGTATTATTGATATCAATCTCTTTTTTAGTTCTTGGCCTAGGCCATAAGTATTCAATAGATTAGAATTTTCTATCTTATTTCATATTTTATGTAGAGCTCATTTTCATGTATATTATAGCCTATCTGTCTTATCTGGGTATATAGGTATATTATCTAGGTAAATTATAACTTCTTCGGGGTAACTACGTCTTCTAAAATCCAAATAGGCCTACATATTCTGAGAAACACGCTAGTATTCAAAATGCATTGAGACGCATGCTGTTACAAATCAATTCCGGTGGGATGGACATGCCAAAATTAGTAGTCTCACTGATTCGAGCACTAGGTACTCTAATGGTCAATCTCCTCTACAAAAATTCCCACTGTCTATATTTATCTATCTTGATTGACAGTTTGGTATTTCCAAAATGAGTAGCTTTCCAGCTTTGCTAAATCTGAAAATATCTCTGAATGCCATGAATTTTCTAAATACAATATTAACAATGAGCCTCCTGGAACCATGAGAATTATTGAAGAAACTATTACAGTGGAACGTTTTGGGGCTATTGACTACTAAAACCCAACATTATCGAAGCTGTAGACCTGTATTTGATACAAGATAAACCTATGTCAGGAAAACAAAATGTATTTATTTTCCTGAGAACACGATATTAACGGTAACATTGTAAATATTGTTTCAGATAATTAATTGGTTTTACTCATCGATCTGACTATCCTGTAATACAGCGTTCTGTAATGATCTGTGGGACCTGTAATATTTGACAATACAGTAATAATATTATTTTTATTTATTCAAATATTCATTTATTATCATCACATTATTTGACCATAGTCTGGGAATATCTCCCATTTCATTGGTGACTTGTCATTTCTAGGTCCAGTTCCTAGTAAATTATAATTATTATTATTTATAAAAAGATTACATAAAATCATATGGCAGTCAACATGGAGTAAAGAGCATTTCCCTTTCCGTTAAATTATTGAAAATAGAATTTATAATTTACTTTCAAAACAATAACGTTTTCAAGAATAATATGGTCACAAGTCACTTGAAGACCATTTTCACTTGAAGCAGTGGTGGATACAAGGGGGGGGGAAAGGGAAATTTCCCTCCCCCCAGAAGAAGAGGAAGAAAAAGAAGAAGAAGAAGAAGAGGAAGGAAAAGAAGAAGGAAAAAAGAAGAAAAGAGGAGCGAATGGAAATGATATGAAAAAGTGGAAAAGAGATTACAATAAGTATAAGGATAGAAAAACAAGAAGTGGAAGGAGAAGAGAGATGAAAGTGAAAAAAGACGAAAAAAGGTAAAAAAAGATGAAAAATAAGGATAAAATAAAAAGTAGAAGAAAATGAGTTTTCAAAGTTGCTGACAAGGGAGAAAATTGAGACAGCAATGCCTGACCATCTGACCAACAATTAATTTTCTATTGAAAATATTATGTACTAAGGTACTTGGTCTGAAAATGATGCCAGTTCTGGAAGGTATTTCTGGATTACTATTCTCTGTTTTTCTGGCTGAGGACTACTGTGGCAAAAAAATTTGACTTGTTTTACTAGCACTGCTTTACATTCACTCAGATAATCACTCTAGAGCCTAGACCCTGAATCTTCAAAAAATTGTTGGGAGATTTTGGCTGATTAAATAGTTTTTCAATTGCGAATAATGTATGTAATTTTTCTTGAAAATTTCATTTTTCATTAACAGTTTGTGCCAGTGGCGTAACTATGGAGAGGAATCAGGGGGACATCCCCCCACCCACTGAGACAAAGGTAATTTGGAATTTTAGGAGGCCACTGTGAGACAATTTTTGGAAAGAGTGAAAGAAGACGTGTTAAAAATGTGGTTTTGTAGGAGATTTACTTGAAAAACGTTTTTAAGGAGTACCCTCAATTTTATTGAAATAAATGTTGAAGTTGCCTACGGTACTGTACATTACTCTAATCAGGAGCAGTGAGGGATCAAATATAGAAAAGTGGAAGTTTAAAGTAAGGTCCGAATCTCCCATTGACAATGACACAAGAACTAAATAAACTTTACTTAGACACATTACGTGGGTTGAAGTGTTATGTTAGAAGAATTAATGCCTAGAATCACTTGAAATGTGGTTTTAGAGAGATTTTTTTTTTAATTTTCTCGGGGAGTACCCCGAACCCCAGTTTGAGAATAAAAAGCAATGTATATTGTTTCAATTTATTTTTAAAGCGCTTCTAATGCAAATTACAAATTACCATTGTAATTATTATACCGAGAGTCTAACCCTCCCAGCAACATCGTTGGTGATATTCCCACTTAATGTTTATGTGAGATACAAACATTAAATAATTATGGGTTGAACTTAAATTTTTTGCTAAATTAATTATTATTCTATTTGCACTCAGAAATTATATGCTATTTAGACCCATTAGTTGAAGTTTTGGGTTGCTTGGCAATATAGGATTATGAATGCTTGACATTTCATCATGAATCATTTCGTATTAACAGTGATAATATTACCATATATCAGGGATTAAGTAAGATGGTTCGTCTATGATATTAAGTCATCAGGCGAATATTATATATTAAATAGGTGAACAATTAAATTTGGAAAGTTGGTTTAACTTCAATTGAAAATAACCTTAAATCGCTTCAAATTCACGATTTTAGGCCTTTTAAACACCCCGGGCCAACAAACCCCCCCCCCCCCCACCACCACCCGGTTACCCATACCATAACAACTCAGGTATTCCCCCCCGTCAATACTATTTATTGTGAAGTAGTATTATTATGCTATTCAGGGACGTATTGAAGGGAGTACCCAGGGTCTGATCGAACCCCCCCTTCCCACCTTGACGATAACTCAGAAGCACTAGAGATAATGTTCACTTTGAGGAGGTTGTCAAATTTCGGCCAAAAATTCGAACCTAAAACTGCTCAAGTTGCTGTTTCAAAGGGATTAATTTTACCCCAATTTCCACGTTTAATCATCTTCTTTGATATCTAGCTCACCTGGAGGCAGTGCCGGATTTATAACTGGGCACACTAGGCACGTGCCTAGAGGCGGCAGGTGCTAGGGCGGCATCACCGGAACAAAAAATGTTCATGTTTTTAAAAACATTTTTTTAAATGCTGAACGTGTAGAAAAAATTAACAGATCAATTTAAATTAGTTGTGTTAAGCCTACCTAAAATATTGGATTTTTTTTAAACTTTATTTTTATTAGCACAGAGACTAATCATCATAACTTAACCAACAAAAAGGGATCTTATGTTTTGTTTATCAAAACATGTCGATAGAATGAAAAATTAAAATAAATTTAAAATGTTCTACAAGACTTAATAGAACAAGACTTGAAAAGTTCTAATGAAGACTTGCGTTTTTATGTTTTCTGAAATGAAGGAGTTTAGACTTCTACACAAACAGGTAGGTAACTTTGCAGTAGGCAACAGACAAACAAGTAAGATTCCAATGGGGAGCTGCCAATTTGATCCCTTTCAAGCAGCCTTGACTGTATCCTTTTCAGTTGTTTAATTTTTTTCTTCAGTCTGTACAAACCAATAACAAAATCCACCATATTGTTTTTAGCTAGCTGGACCCCTCTCTTACAAGGTGATTTTGTACCTTGTTTATCGATAATGTTAAATTACCTTTTTAAGTGAATTCAATGACTTGCAGTGAAATTTTTATTAAGAATAAGTAGTATTTTACTTACTCTGTTAGCCGAACGTTTTCGAGTTGTTGAAACCCATCTTCAAAGCTACTACTACAACTACTACTTATTCTTAATAAAAATTTGACTGCAAGTCGTTTAATTCATTTAAAAAGTTAATATTTAACAAAGCAGTTCGTCATGGAACAAAAAATCCAGGAAGTTAAATTACCGTTTATCGTGACCTGTTTTTTTCGTGACCCTTTTACAATTTTAAATGTTATACACATCTACAATATTACTATTATGTTCACACTGACATTTATGCAAACTTTTAGTACATGCCATTTTATATTATAAAAAGTTTTTAAAGCCAATAATTTTAAGTTTTGGAAAATTTTTATTTTTATTTTATGAACTTACTAAAATTTCCAAATTTTTGAAAAAATAAAACGTGGATTTTTATTAGATCATTTTTCAAAGAAGGAATGAGAAAAATTACAACAGAGTTGGATAAAAACACAATTGTATTTTTAGCTCTTGGTTGTGAGGATGCGAGAGACTGTTGAATAGTAGCTATATAGGGACCCAAAAATGACCCCTGCTTCCCCTACCATTAATTAAACTTGTAACAATTTTACTACTGTAGTAAAAAGTAAGTTAACAATTTTTGACTAGAAAGGGCTGTCAAGTAAATAATAATAATAATAATATCGTGTGACCTGGCTGGCTCAGGTCTGGTGTCAGAGTTATCAGGTCGCACCTGAATAAGTTCAGGGCCTCTGACGTGACTTAACGACTGTTTTTTAGGCTGTCAAGTGTGAAGTATTGATTGTAAGATAATTGAAGAAACCAGTTGAAGCCTAGGCCTAGTTGCGTACAACTTCACATTTCATTATTTGAACCAATTTATTATTTTAACAATTAATTGTTTTAGCCAATCCAGCTGATGAATTTCTTATTAAAATTCATTTGTTACTTACTTTTTCTAAGCTATGCGTATCTTTGAAGCAGCTTGCGTTGAGGAATTGCCCTCTAACGGGAACCTTCTTTCCTGCCAATCCTTGGTTCAACCCCCTCCCCCTTCTACGAGTTCAAACCTGTTCGGTGGGGGTTGATTTTGTGTTGGCATCTGGGCGCAGCGTGGCAGGTAGCATAATATTTTTGACATGCATTCGACTTCAACTAGTTAGTTAGAAGAGTCGTGAAGTAGTCAACTAGTTAGTTAGAAGAGTCATGAAGTCGTGAGTTGTGTTTAGACTGTCATGAACTGTGTTTAGAACTTTTATACAGCAACAAGTTTTCTTCAATTGCGAGCTCCACATTCATGGTAAGTACTTATTAAAGTAAATAATTTACAATAATTATTTTATTAATTGTAAAATTAAGTTGATACACTATTTAACTTATTATTGTTGTCTTTGGCAGCGTAAAATAGTCGTTTAGTATTGTGGATATTAAAATTTGGATACTAGGATACTAGAATTTTTATACTGGATCTAAGTATACAGTACCAGTATATTATTGAGAAATACTTTTCCATGTGGATAGCCTGCAAGTTTCAGGGTAGTAGCGTATATTGTCAAATTACTACAAATGAGGTCCGCGCCTCAATCTAAGTTCTAATTCAATGCTAAAGAATCTCGTAAACGTTTCCAAGTCATTAATTGGTCTAATAATGCTATATAAATGTAGCCTTTGAAATCTAACAATAAATTCATGTCACAATGCCCACCTATTAACAAACGAATTCAAAATTCCCCCCCCCCCCATTTTTTCAGTGAAATTCACATTTTACAGATTTTTCGGATGAGTCACCAGAGTTTTTATGTTCCATCTGATAAGAAGGGGGATTTCCCAATTATCTCAATTTTTGAGTTTTTTAAATTTTCTCACCACCTCCCCACTAATATTCAAAGAGTAGTTCAGTAGTCCAGTGTCAACCTTCTTATAGAGTTATCTTCCACTTGCAAATAAAAGCAAAAGCGAAATTATCTACAGTGCGTTTTTTAAGTCAATTCCCCCCCCCCCCACAAATGCCCAATGTAACTAAATTATTCCACTCAGCTCAAAAAGCGCTGCCAAAAAACAAAACAAAAAAATAATAATTGAAAAAATCTCAATATTGAAGATTTTCAAGATTTTGAACCCCCTCATAGCCTTCAAGCCCCCGTTTGGTTTATCGAATTTTTCAAGGATTATACCCCCTCTTAAATTGAATCAATTTTAATTTTAAACCACCCGCACCCAAATCAGACACTCCAATAATGGGGGGTAAATTGGGCCTCCTGAAAAAAATGGGGGTATTTTTTGTAAAAACCCTTATACATAGGCCTACATCGCTAGCCTAGGAATAAGAAACATTTATGCAAAATTTCATGACAATGAAGTAACATTCAGACGGACAGACGAAATGCCGAGCGATCAAGTTTAATACTGGACATCACTACGTTCGGTCAATAATAATAATAGATAATTGCTATTAAACAGGACCCTGATCAATCATTGAAAATAGTTGACTTAATTGAAGAACTTCATTTTTTACCAGAGATGGAACTGAAATTTATTTAATCCTTCAACAATTCGGCTACGGTTGATATTCATACATTCCTACTGCAATGGTTGGTAAATTAAAAACTGTGGTTAACAATAAATTGATAGGGGTCCTATTAATAAAGGGTCCAATAGAGTTGTTTCAGAATAAGGTGTTCAACCAGAATAATATATAGGATTTAAAAAAACCCAAATATCTGAATTTTCTAAATACGTAAAAAAATTGTTAGTTTCAAATAGATGATCATTATGATTGAAAAAAGTAGACATAAAGTTCATAAGGATAAGAAAATTTTGGGCAGGTTCGAACTATGCGGTGTTTATACATGGTTTCAAGTGTATATTGCGCATTCAGCACACAAGCTGGCTCTATAATCCAAATAATATGATTTCTTAAATGCATTGTGATATCACTTTCCTCTAGTACCGTATGTCTCTAATAGTATCAGGAACATTTGGACCATGCGTTGATATTCCTTGTGAAGAAAATGCAATTTTTAAAATTCAACTTCGAAAAAAAAATAACGTAATTGGTGACGTCGGGCCTGTGAGACCCAAACAAAAAATGGAGACTGGAAACACATAAACAATATAGCATGACTTCTCAGGATGAACCAACTTGAAGGGATTGCAGATGAGTGGAATGAAGTGGGAGAAAGTATATTGCCTCTACAAGAAAACAAAAAGTCCCATGGGTCTCACCATTTGAGGGCTAGGGAAAAGGGAAAGAGAGTGATGAGACTTCATCAGTGCCGATCATTGGGCCGCTTAGCGCAGTTGGTTGGGGCGTCGCAACTTCAGCTTGCTGTCGTTTAAATGGTGGTGGGTTCTAATCCCGCTTCTCCGTCTGGCATCTATGCGTAATAATTCACCTCATTACCTATGCACAAGTCTCGAACTCATGTGGGCATCATCAGCAATAAAAAAATTATTGAAAAGCACTGCAGATGGTCAGCAGTGATCTCGTCAGACAATTGTGAACAGATTCAGCGTTTTGCTATCTCTTTACATTTGTCTATCAGACTCCAATTATTTTGTATCACTGCTGCACGTCACATCCCGGAATGGTACCGTACAGCACAGTTAATCGTGAAACGACCTGTATTTGGAGTTTCTTAATTTAGCTATGTGGAAATTTGAATTTTGTTTAAGCAGTTGAGTGCAACTTCATCACCTACCGTACTTTGAAATCCATGAATAAATAGATCACAATGAAGAATGAGCTAAATATTGCTACAAATAATTAAATGAGCTAAATATATTACCACAGAAAAGTAGGCAAAACTCCACAGATGGTTCTCATGCTTGATGCTAAATTTGATTGATGATTTTCAATCGTATGAATTGATGATCCAAAACAAGCGTACAATTTGAGAAAACGTTCTAATAAAAGGCTTTTTGTCTGTGTTAATGTGAAAAATAAGCCTTGGCTTATCTACAGAGTTAGGCAAAAGAGGGATGTCTAGTTAACGAAAAAGAAAACTTCGTGTCCAGTGTAACAAATTGATGGTATTTATTCACTCTTCACAATAATAGGCTTTACAATACGTTTTTACAAAAAGACTAATAAAGACAAGGTCGCTCGTCCGAGGAAGCAGCTTTCAATAGAGACAGAGCATACGGTACACGTTATGCCTGCTATCAAGTAGAAACTGCATTATGTAACATTATTAACTTCACTAATTATTAGTAGAATAGTAAGATAATCTTTTTAGATATGGTTCTCTTCAGTATTCGAATCAATTGGTAAATTTAGGGAAAATATATGTAGACAATTTGAAATATTCCTGTTATTTTTCAATGATGTGCACTGTACTACTAAACTTGATTATTACGGTACGGTACTGAAAATATCACACCTACGAAAAAGAAAAATTCGTGTCCAGTGTGACACATCGTTGGTATTTATTCACTCTTCAATAAAGTTGCAAGTAAAAACTACCATAACATTTTCCAGTACCTAGCTTCAAATGCAAATATTAGTAAAACTATTTTGTAATTTGTTATGCAACAGGCCCTTAACTGAGAATATCGAGCCTGAAAAGAGAGGATTGAATTTAAACGCAGAGATGCTTTTTACTAGCATAATGATAGGAGATATGTTGGAGAATTATTATTAAATTCCTGGATTTCTTTTTCGATAACGATCTGCGTTGTTTTTTTAACTTTGAAGATGAGTCTCCATACTCGAAAACGTTTGGCCAGAAGCGAGTAAAAATATTATTTATTCTCAATTAAAATTTACTGCAAGTCGCTGAATTTATCATAAAAAAGTTAAAGAATTATTATTGTTATTATTATTCCATGAGTGGTTGTAGTTACACTTTGAAGATTACGAACGGCAAAGGCTTGTTATAAAAATATTATCGTTGAACACGAACTCATATGAGCATGTATTTTTTTACCATTTCTCCCTCTCATCAATACTATACAATATACATGATTGATTTGAAAAAAAATTAGAAGTTCTGGCCGCACCAACCAGAGTCAGCCACTACAGTTCCATGGAAAACATCCAGCAGCCTCTTGTCTCTAATCATTATTTTTCCAATTTAACTTAGAATGCGAATGCTTCACACCCTTCACTACTCACAGAATCACTTTGTATCATCTATAATAGTAGGTACTATTCAAGTTGAGCTACAATTGAATATTTTTTAGTACACTTATAGGCTAATAATTATTAGTTGATTGCAAGAGGAAATTTCATACACCAAGCGATATTCTCTATCAAATCAAAAATGTTTTGCTGCCTATTAAATTTTATTAATATTTCAGAATAATTCATCATAATTTCCTAGGCATTATGACTACCGTACTTACTCCATGGCGTTACAGTCCGTTCAGGGCCCTCTGGCGTCCTTTAAGATACCTCTCCAGTCTTCTCTATCAGCTGCCTTACGTCTCCAGCCTCTTCTTCGCAGTCATCTTCGGTCGTCCTCATCATCCTCCAATCGTTTTCGTGGACACCCTCTCAGCCTCCTTCCTCCTGGATTCTCCCTGAATACTTTCTTTATGGCCCTTGAGTAGTTCATTCTCTCTACTTTGATCTAGCGAGCTCAAGCTCCTAATTTTTATTTCATCCACAATTTGTGTTTTCCTATTAGCCACGCAGTTCTTGATTTGTTTGGATTCTCCAGGCCAGTCCTTGTCAATACATACTGGACCAAATATCCTTCTCAAGATTTTGTGTTCCCAGATATTCAAAAGATCTTTGTTTTTATTTGTGACTAGACATATAATGATATATCATTAGACTATAGACATTATAATTAAGCCATTATAATATTATAATAAAGCCAGGCTCTGCCCTGAAGTAATGGATGCTATAATATTCATTTTCATCTAAAATCTCCTTATAAACGCAATTATGGTTGTAATTATCATATCATCATTGTCAAACATTTTATTTAGATTAATATAATATAAGTTAACTTATATAAAGAGCAATAATTTCCAAATAATCGAATTTCAAATATTTATTCAAGATATAAAAGTTCTGTTTTAATTTAATAATTTGAATCAACTTTTCTATTCTATTAATATTATTTTTAATAAATTTTATCAATTGAAGTGAACTTTGTTTTTTAATTTCAAATCAAGTAACTAAGTTTTATTAGTTTTATTTATTCAAGTATAAATTTATTTCTACCAAACTGATAAATTTAAAAGCAATAATAGTCTTTTCTTGTAAACAGAATTCAAGACAGATTATGAGGAAAAATACAATAAATAAAATTATTCCAACCCAATTTGTCTTTAAAAATAAAAAAATATTCCTTAAATCTTGGAATTGTGAACTAGATTGACACCGATCACAGGTTTGAATCCAGGGCATCTGTGTGATAGCTGTGCTCAACCAATGTGGTTATTGCGAATTTTCATGCTTGGATGCATTTGATAACAGAAGCATTTTAATAACAGTCTAGTCACTTTAGTGTAATGAAATCACACCTTACTTTTAGTGTAATCTTAGCAATGTTTGGTGTTTATCCAATGCTTGCAGTTTCTACAAAATTCGCAAGACAAATTCACAAAGAACAACTAAAAACAATATTATTATTGTTTAATGAAGAATAATTTCAACATGTTTGTTGTTATATTCTCAGGATCCCGGAAAAAAGTTGTAAGTTACAGAAATGAAATTTTCAGAAGTGAAAAGCTAAATGCAGTGGATTATTTTGATGCTAGATGGCGCAATACGTTATTCCAGTTTATGGAACGTATTTGACAAATCCTTTGAATAATTGCATTATTATCAACTAAATATAATAAATATATTTAGGGGAAATCAATATAATTATATATAAAATAAATCAATAATAAAATATTTTCAAGATTTTTGGCCGCATGTTCAATTCATTCTAAGTTTATATTAGGTGGTTCTTTGCATGTTACCACTGAACTGTGGGTACGTTATACTTCTTTTTTCAGAAACAAATTGGCTTTTATTATAAGATATATATATATATCTTATAATAAAAGCCAATTTATATATATGTATATATGGTTTACAGTATTTGTGTACTGAAAAATGTAGCTGAATTAAGCCTATAACAGAAGTAATGTATTCAAAATTCTATTCATGTTCTACGGTACTTTTTGTATGACTTTCCAATGGAAACTTTCTCAAAATCCCACAAAATTATTATATAAAAAAATATTACTATCAATGCTTATTTACACAACAATAAGACAATATTTATATCAATAAGATTCTGTTAAATTCAGAAGGTTAAAAAAATCATCTTGAATCACAAAGAAATAATTCTTGGACAAACGGCAAAGTAGTCCTTTATGATAGTAGCTAGGTTGAATGCCACAGTAATACGGTGGCCTAATTAGATATTATTATTCCTTTCAGATCCCTGAATAAGATTCATCTTTAGGCCCAGACGCGCTTACCTGAGTAAATCTTGGGCCGTTTCTTTTTCTTTTTTCAACTACCAGCAAAACAGAAGGATGTCCACTGGTGGGGATTCAGCGCGCTATAAAGCCTAGCAGGTAGTCAGTTGAAGACGATAGTGTGATTTCGTGGACAGTCGCAGGCTTCCGCTTCATTTGATAGCACACTTTGCCGTCATGCAATTCGTGAGTATTGAAATCATTGTACTTCACTTTTTCCTGACACATTTACAGCTTGGCAATGATCGTTAGGTTCTTATTTTATATTATCATTAACTCTTCTTTCCCTATTTTCTATCTTTATATTTTTCCTGTTGAATTGTATTTTTTCTTGCTTGTTACAAATTTTATTATCATTTTTCTTTCTTCTTTCTCTCTACTTCTAAAGAAGTTATTGTAAAGTGTTTTATTTATTTTGTAATATTATGTCTGCTTTAATGGACTTAAGCCGATTGTCAATAAATAAATAAACAATATTCTTTTCATTTTTCGATTGTCAATAAATAAATAAACAATATTCTTTTCATTTTCTTAAAGACAGAAAAGAGAACCATTTCATCATTTAGGGAAGCGATAGCCGCTGTCGCTAGCCGTGCCAGAAGTATCTGTTAAGTCAGATAAGATGAGACAGGAGTGCTCGCACCAAAATAGGAATGTCAACCGCTTTGGTTTGGGTAGCAAAAATACTATTTTGTGCTGTAAAAGTACTTCCCGAGGTTCGGAACACACCTAAAACTGTAGGTCCAACTCATCAAATTAACATGGGGGAAATGATTTGATGCTCATCAAATAATTATCAACTGATGATTAAAATTTTTATGGGTAATAATATAAATAGAAAATTCTCGGAGATATTTTTCAAATAATTGCTTAATTGGCAGACAATAAAGTAATTATGAAAATGCAAAATGATCAGCGGTTTATGATAGTTTTTTAAGGTTTAAGCTTGTTTAAAAAAATAATGAATTAGGCACGGTACAGCACTTGATGGAAGATACTTCATAATCTGACAAAACGTATCATATGATTTTGTCACTCTTAAATCAAAGATTAAAAAATGTTAACAATATTCAATATTTAATTATATAATTCTACAGTTCAATATTCTATCCTCTTGAACGATAATTTGAAGGAGGGGTTTCATGCAACCGAAAATTAGACAAAGTGTATTGAATCAATGTCTAATAATTTTATTCTCATAATAGATTTTCGAAGAGTTCAAAACTAGGTATATTTTTGTAACCAGTAATATAATTAAATTCTCTTAAAAGATTTCAAGAATAACGCGTTCTTCCAAAGCAATAATCTCATCACTGTAGATTACCGTATCTAAAAATAAACATTGAATTTAGCAAGTGCTTAGTGAATTAATATTGATTTTTATTGAATAGGCAGTGGTGATTCTAGCAGCCATGTTGGGAGTTGTCCTAACTTCACCTGTTCCAGCACCAGCTCCTGCACCAAACCCTTCACCAAGTCTAGTAGCGGCACCAATTGTCTACACACCTCCACTCTCCTACAGCTACAGTTCATACACAAGTTATCCCTCATTGAAAACTGTGCCCTATTACTACTACTATCCATACGGTAAGTTGATACCATCCTAAAAATTCAATAATCCGTACAGGCCATTTCTCAATTTTATGGCATTTTTAAGATACCTCTTAGAAGTGTTATGAATATTATTCTATGTTGAGAAGTAAGAAATCATGAAATGTACCAACACTAACCAGCCTGATATTGCAGTCAATTTGCTTGAAAAATATCAATATTTTGATGGACTGAAGTGAATTTTCTCGAAAATGAAAATCACATATTCGGATTCAAAAAACCACAGACAATAAATAATAATAATTTCACAATTATTGCTCTAGAATTTTTCCTCCACCGCAAATTGCCATATGTAAATATGGCCGCAATCTAGGAAATATGTCGTGATTCAAACGTTTTACGCTTTTATTTTGTAGCTCTACTTCAAAAGCGACTCATGATTAAATGATAAATTGGATTTCAAATTGTAAAGAACTAAATTATCCCTAGAGGGATTTTTCAGAAATGAAGAATGTACTATCGATCGTTCACAAGATATAGAGATCAAAAATGTTACTTCGACATTTTTTGGAAAAGAGCTGATTTTGACCTAATATGACGGGGCCAATTGAACGTTAATTTGACAGCATAAATTAATGTTATTTATGTAAATTAATCAGTTTGAAAAGAAATTCTATTTTTACAGAATAAAGTTTTTCTAAAAACCTAACTGTTCTTGAGATATTAATCAAAATACAAATTTTGGGTCTCATCGCAGCGGCCATTTTGGATTTTTGGGCATGTTGCCAGGGTTGGATTGAAGGGGATTTTCAGATGATGATTGAGTGCACTCTTAGCTATAATTAAAATGATGAAATTTTATGTTTCAGGTTATGCTTACAACTACCCTTACTTGGTCTGAAAATGTACATGAGCACCTAAAACTGGCAAACTTGGCATAATAATTGTGATTTATTGAACAACGCTGTATGTTAAAAATAGTAGGGATAACTTACTTTTTGAGGCAATTGATTGGAGTATTTTTCTCTAAATAAAGAGGTTCCAAACCAAATGATATTGTATAATCTTCATGAAACCTAGTCCTTCTACATTGTTAAACATATCCGAATAATGCATGAAATAGAGAAAACAAAACTCTTAAGTTAATTTTTACAATTCGACCATAGTACATCAGTATAATCATTTTTTTTTCGTATGTGAAGTTGGATACCCATTCATGTAAAAATATGAAAGTTTAAGCAATAGTAGAATGATAATAAATACATTTGATTGGTACCGTTCAGGTCTCAATTAAAAAGAAAGAAAATGAAGGTAGATTATGACCATATATATTGAATAGCAACGTGATATAAACGGATAACAACTACTTCAGGCGAAGAACAATAATTGTGTGACCTGGGTCATCCAGATACTAGACAACTAGGAACTAAGACCTAGCAGCTGAATTGAATTCTCTTACAAAACAGTAGAACCCAATTTTCTTCAAAATATTAATTTTTATTGAATGAGTTTAATAAATAGAAAATAATTTACAAAAAGTAAGTTCTAAGAAATATTTTTCATGTTTATGGAAAAGGTAAGTTTCGCAACATAGTGGCTATACAACAGAACATGCTGACAATCAATGATAAAATATTGAAGAATAAATTATAAGTTTAGAGAAGTTCAAAGAGAAGTTTAAAATTGAATGCCATAAAATCTAGATAAAGCTTTCTCATCAATACAGGAAAAGTCTTATTTAATTCTTCTTGCGAGTCTTTATTAGAACTTCTTTTCTTGAATGAAGCTTTAGTAAATTTATTCCAATGAGCATTCCAGACGCTTGGAAATGTCCTTGAGAAGTGATGTACCGGCTTTCTTGACATCCCTAGAAATAACATATAAATTACTTTCATTAATGAAAAATAATATAATTTCAAGAACTGGATACAGGTATGGCAGCATAGCTTCCTTATTTCGAAAATTAATAAAATCCATTAAAAATTAATAAATCCCACAAGAAAATTTTCATTTATTATTTTTTTAAATAGGCAGATACCTAAAATGTTATTTAATCAATTTTGAAGATCAAATCAGGAAGGAGACATCCTACTATTTTTACAACTCCCATTCTCCATACACTGAGTAAACTGTTCTGAGGAAACATTTCCCAGAACGCTACATCTCATTTAGGGACTCCCCCAATTGGCTCCTTGTGATTATTGACAAAATCGAAATCACGATTCCTTTGAAATCCTGCGTTTATGTGAACCATCTAAGGACCCTACAAGATTTGAAGTTTACATCCAGGAAGAAATTGCCAACATAACGCCTGCTATGCTGGTCAAGTCATGGCAAACGTCAGAAATAGGTTCACTCAGTGTATGGAGAATGGGGGCCTCGCCTACCTGATTTGATCTAAACTAAGTTATGTAGTAAATTAAGTTATTTTATTGTTTTAATTTTTTTTTCATTTCCATTCTCTCGTGACAGATATAAACCATTTCTTGCTGACTGAGCTTTTCTGTCTACGTTGCTTCTCATGCATATTATTTGTCTTTATACTCTCTTTAAGCAATCTTGTTTGATTAGTCAGTTGGTAAGTTGGTTGGTTGGTCAGTTGGTTGATTAGTGGCGGAATAATCTTCTGCTAGTAGTTGTTATTAAAATTCAAACATTTTTTATTTCCTTCTTTCAATTTCATGCGTATAAAATATTAACTACAATACTAAAAAAAAAAAAATTACACAGATATCTGGCAAGAGTAAGAAGTAGACGGAAATTGACCTACTCAACTGTACCTAACCCATGTACTAGGGTAGATGTGAGTAATACGGGCGAGAGTGCATATATCTTGGGTAAGTGATCTCACATATTATTTGAAATAATGTTCTCTATGCGATGTCTTCCTGTGCTTATTTTCAGTAGGCTGGCCGTGCTGTGTAGCTGAAAAAGTTAAAAAATGGGGTTTCTCATAGTTTAGGGTTAGTAGATTCTGATTAAGCCAATGTGAAACCTTCTGCAACCACATTTCAGCATTTTTCTATGTTATATTCAATGCTGGTCCGGAAAACAATAGGACAGTGTCGCAGGCAAAAGTGGTGATATTTCCTTTTATTCCATGCTGCACAGTGGATTTATCGATTTATGTAAATCAGAAAGAGTAATGGACCTAGAACGGTTCATTGGGGTACTCCATATTCTACTTTCAGCTTACTGCTTGTTTGCCCATTGACTCACTTCGTCCGGTTAGATAAATAACTTATCTTCAATCTTGTTAAGCTCTCATCTATTTTTGAATTTTCGGCTGCTACTTCGGTTTTCCTATAATAACTCCTAACCTCTCACAAAGCTCAAGAAAATCTTCAGTCTGCTTTAGCAATTTTTTCTTGCATAACAATGTTGAGCCCCACTATTTTAAAAACACTTTCAAGTTCCCAAGTTCATTGGAATATATATATATAAGCGTATGGCTTTTAATGGTGGGGAGACCCTTACGGGTAGTTCCACCTCGCCGTTTGTGCCATGTTACGGGGAATGATCATTATCTTTATTTGACTCAACTGCTTGTACCAATTTATTTTCACTTTCGGGTTTTCACTTTCCACAATAAATTCTGATGCTAAAAATGGAGATAATTTTCTGGCAACGCCATTTCATTGAGATATTCACAGTAAAAAGCGTTGACATAATTATTATCACTAGTAAAATTTCTGTACAAACACAAAAATTTGCTGACTACACTAAACTACAACAAACAATTGAAACGAAGTTCAATCGGCAGCTCAACTACTACTATATAGAATAGGCAATTGTATTTCGGTTATGCAGGAGCGAGGTGGCTCATAAAGATGCAGTTCGTTTTAATTTAATAACTGTCTGAAAATGTTTTGGTGGTGTGATGTGAATTTCCATATTGAGTGTTATACTAAGAATATAATAATAATAATAATAATAATAATGAAATTCTATTGCTGCTAAGAATTGACACCTATTCCCTATTGAGGGAAAGTTCAAAATTTATTCTTCAAAGTTGTGAATTAGTCACCTGTTGATGGATTAAAAATAATTAACACTCATGATAATTATTTATTTTTAATATGTTAAGAGGGATTGAATTAGTTCATGACTTGGCTCAATATTGTGATAATGTTTCTGTACTTACTGAAATTATTAGCCTACATGGAAACATTTATAAAATTATTTTTAGGACTGTACAGAATATTGGATTTTATCCATTAGGGTCCTGGTTCTGGACTTCTGAATCCTGATTAGAGTTCTCGTTCTTCCTCTCACTAGCGAGTCATTACAAAGCTCTTGGGAAAGTAATGAAACAAATAGCAGCAGTAAAAGAGGGATCTATTAGTATTAAGAGCCATGAATCTACAGGCTAAATTTTCAACAGCAAATCCAACTCCCAGATTGCGAGTGGTCTCGAATGTTTTTCTAAATTAAGATAATATTTCTAAAGTAATGTTACAAGTTATATCACTAAAATAATGCTGGCAACACTTGAAAGTGACTCTCGGACTTTACACAATTAACTCACAAAAGACACTAATAAGTAATTATCACAAAAAGAAAATCTATAAAGAAACAAACAGCTAAATAACGTTCAACTAAGAATGAATATTTCCATAATACGATGAATCACTGTACAAAACTAAATAGTTAATAATAAGTGTCCAATAATCTGTTCAATGACTTAATACGAAATGTAAAATGAACTGTTTATAAACTAAACACTTTCTGAGCACAATTACTGACGTGGTTAACGCACCAAAAACGAATCACAATTATAGCACTGAGAATACTACCACCAAATGAAGAATGTCTTCTGTCACAGAAATAATTACCACATAAACTTATGACGAGTCCTGAATTGAAACTGACTAATTCTGACAAGCACATCCTATTTTATATCAGTTTGTACCGTTCTACCAATACAGATAAGCAGTCATCAAGAATAAGCTCGAAAATACCAGAAGCCCAATTGACAAAAAATGAGAGCATTGAGACAAAGATAGAGAAACAACAAGTTCCTGTTATCAACACCGGAAATAGCTGTCAACGCTTGAAAAGGTCACCTTCCTTTGCATTTCGTAACAGTAATACATTTTCTTTCTTTTGTTAACGTGATGGTGCCTCAACACGATTTTTCAACGAGGTTACCTAACCACTTTTTCCCCATTTTGTATTGTATTTATATGTTGTATTATTGTATTTTGGAAACTGTGTGTAAATAAATGAAAATGAAATGAAAATTTCTAAATTAATAATATAATAAATAAATAAATAAGGAATTGATTCTGGCAATATATCTTATTGTGTCTTTCAACTTAATACATAGAAGAGTTAAGTAGATGTTGTTTGTGTTATCGAGCTTGAATATCCTTCATTTGTCAACTGCTAATGATTCATGAAGCCTGGCTTCTGAAAGTTGGTTCTGTGCTTCTAGAGATGAAGTCTCTTAAGAAATGATTTGTACAAATTTAAAATAAGCTTTTGAGAATTAAATCTCGAGACGCAGCCCAGTCAGTAAACAAAACTTTAGGTATGTGCATGTTATAAAAACAAATAAAAATTTTCTGATTTATTCAATGGGATTTGTTTTGAAAAGGGGAAGCTATGCTTCCGTATCTTGTAGATTGATAACACTGTTACATGTTATTGACAATGAAGATTTTATTGTTTCCATTTTCGAAATTTAGTAAATGAAATCGATATTTGTTTTTTCATTTATTGCGGGAAGTCACAGTAAGGTAAACAGCGGTGTATAGTGTTGAGACACTGACTGCAATTCCTGTGGTCACAGGTTTGATTCCCGTTCAGACTGGCATATTTTGTGTCACCATCATCCACCTCATGAAGGCATCATCATAATAAAATTACAACTAACTGTTGGAGCTCTGATTACTTTTATGTAAAACTGACTTTAAAAGCTGTTTGACAATGTACTAGAGCAAGGTAGAATATATTCTGACAGGATTATGAATAATTAGGTTCATAAAGTGACGAATATGATCATTTAAAATTGACAACACTTACAGTGAAAGGTTGAGTTGAGAAGTATCTATTGCATCCTCTGCAGCAACATCTTCCTTAGTTTCTATCTCTTCATCAGTTTTGAATTTTTTAACGTGCTGGTGACAATTTTTCACTGGATCAATGAGAAGTTGTCTGATTTTTTGCTTGGTAATGAATGATAACGTATAGAGGAGGCTGGTTGCAGCTAATAGACGTATTGAGTCCTGAAATGATAAAATAAAAAATTAACACCATAATTGTCTAACGATAGATTTATTTTTTGAATATATTTCAATAATAATGACTGCAATACTACATTCACTTCTATTAGATCATTGTCTTTTTATGAATGATTGATACGAGCATAAGATAATATTATACTTACTACCCATAATAATCCTATCATAATGTCTGGAGCCCTGATTACTTCTATGTAAAACTGACTTTAAAACATTCAACAAATTGATCTGGCATTATGTTAAAGATACAAGAAATCATCAATACTGAAAAGTGATCTAAATAGCAGATGATAGATATCAAGATAATATTATTATCGCGATTACTTATATTTAAAAAATACAGATACGATAGAACCCGAAATTTGTGGATAAGTCAGGTAATTTTATCATTTTTCTGAAGTAAATGAATTCAATTGTTTCAGAGAAAGAGTGCCACATACTTTTTTGGACTTGAACAAATTTAAAACAATCAATGACTTAACATTTTTATGAAGTTCTGTATCACTTGAGATATAATATCATTCTGTTTCACATTTCAATTGAGTAATTTATGATACCAAATTCAAATTCTCTCGGTATCTCACTACTAATATTTCCTTACTATTAATAATCATATTCTTTTAAAAAATAATTGATTCATTTTTGTCATTGAGATTGTACAATCAATTCAATTTTACATGTAGTACATTTCAATTTTGCAATCAGTTTTTACAGCAAGACCCTCAGATTTTACTGAACTGACTCCTAATTTTTATTCTTCATTCCCTGTCTTGACATCTTTAGCAGTAATATGAACAAATTGATATTTTCGTATTTTCACGGGAGCTTTCCTACTATTGCTCAAGTTATATTGTTTTCTGGTGCTGGAAGACAAAGAAGAATATCGAAGAAGGAAGACATTAATATGTACTTATTCGTCTATTGTTATTGGTTCTATATACAAACTTAGTTTCCAATACCGTGCCTCCTCTTTTGTTCTTCATTATAACTCGTATCTCACATTGCCTTATTTCGACATATTTTTTATTTGTACTTTGATTATACATTCTGTTTTTGTACACAACTTATACACACTAAATAAAAATTAATAATAGTAAAACTGTAATAAGAAAGCTGGGTTTGATTACTTACATCGTGAAACTTAGTTGATATCATGAGGGACAGTCTATTCAATGACAGAGCGAATATGTTTTCTTTCCATAACATAATGTCAACAATATACGATGATACACTTGGCAAGCTCTTGATTTTTTCAACAGGACATATTGAGTTCATCTGAAAGTAAGTAAATAAATGTGAGATTTTTATTACGAAGAAAGTTCAACATTTCAAAACAAATTATCAAAATGGAATCCGCAGGTTATTATAAGTTAGGGTGCTTATCTTTGACTGATTGCTACTTCAGCGATCATGGGTTCGATTCCCATTTTTGCTTGGCATTTTTGTTACAGAAACTATAGTTAAAGAAATAGGCTAGTTATTGTGATTCAATATCTCATGAATCAGATACAATAAGTCTTGTCCAGGAATTTATCAGTATTTGATCACAGGTTGATAAATAAATTGATAGAAAATAGTTCATACATGCAAAAATTAATTAAAGAAGAATAGATGTTACCTTAATTTTAAAATAAATAACGATAAATTGGAATCTACTGGCACACAATGTTATTATTTGAGAGTTGCTTTGCCTTTTACGAAATATAACTAATAATAATATTTATAAGAAGTGCTGTAGGTATTGAATTAGAAGACTTATGGTTACCTGCTCTATTTCATAGGAAATTGCTTCGATTGCTGCCATGATGAGTGAATTCAAAACACTTTGAAGAGTTTGAGATTTTGCACCAAACAATAGTATTAGCGAGTGTGGGAGACTTATTAGACAACGTCTCACTTCAGGTAATGGCTGAAAGTAATAGCATAGCAATTAGAATTTCAAGCTGCTGTTCATCCACTTCTGCAGTGAATGAAGTAATAGAGTTCCGAATAATGCATCCTTGTTTGTCACAGAAGGCTTGGATGACCGAACGCATTTTTCGTACCATAATATACTAGCGTATAGTTATGGTATTGGCACCATTATTATGAATGTGACAATCATAATCAGATTACAGTAAAGAGGTTTACCTTTTGTCTTTTCATGAAGTATTTCATGAACTAATTATTTTAAAAAACCTCTATAGTAGATAGGCTAGAGCCTAAGCTAAAGGGTAAAAAACTGTCATGAGTATTTTCTCTTTTTACACAATTTCAATTTGATTTAAAAGCGAATTTACTTATTTGAAGAGAATCCAATTTGTTCAAAGGCAACATGAAATTAAGAATTTTGAATTTATTGACTCCTTGTACAACTTGTTTTGTGAATAAATACACAATACTTTCCAAAAAAGAACAGTACATTAGAATCAAATATTGCTCACAAGACTTGCGTCTTGAGCTTACAAATATTTTTTTCATGAAATACAAGAGAAAAAACTTAATTTATAAGAGAAAAAAATTAACATAATTATACACATATACATATGCCTGAGTAGAATTGTTTCTTGAATATTGAAAAAAGTAGCAAAATATATTTTAGATCTGCACATCGAGATTGATTGATTGATTGATTGATTTATTTATTGTCTGTACTAGGTCTTGACAGACCCATTGCACATTGAACGTAAATAAAAAATTAGAATAAATTAAATTGAAGAAAATAAAAGAAAAATACATAAATTAAAATGAAAATAAATTGCATAACATTTACACTGTAAAAGATCCATGTAATAAAATGTCAAATAATAAGATAAATTAGATGGATAGACAAAGTACCTATTAGTTCTATATAAAAAAGGGTTAGAAAAAAAATTGAATAAGAATTAGAAAGGTGTCAATAAGTGAATGATAACAACACCATGATTGGTGATTTAAATGATGAAGATGACTAAGAGGGGGGGGGGGGGGGGGGGAAGAAGTGAAGACAGAACAAGACTATTCAAGAGCATTTTTTTTTCTTGATAACAAAAACCACCTCAAACATAAAAGGAAATTGATTAGACTTCAACGATCTTTGCACTTTGAGCAAAAGAGAAAACACCTGTCCTTGAGAAAAAAAAAATGTTGAAAGATAAAATATACTTATTGATTTAGGTATAGAGAAGATGAAGGAGGGGGAACAATTATGACACTGTACGATCTATGATTAAGGGACAATAACAACAACAATTCTGTGGAATTTTGAAGTTTTGAAAATTAATTTAAAAAAAAATTGTAAGGAAAATAAAAAATCGGGCTTTGAGGTGCACTCGAGTTAAGAGGAAGCTTTGCGCCAAATTTAGTGTTTCAAATCGTTGCCGTTTTTGTGAAATCCGCAAGACTGACACACACACACATCTCTAATCTCTCTTATTATGTATATTGAATAGCAGAACAAAATAATTCAAAGGAAATTGAATAGTTTCCATATGGATTTTAATAATTAGAAAAAATGAAATCAATACTTTTCATATTGATATGAATATTCTTACAGGTAAGTAGTCCAAGATGCTCTCTCCTCCGATCTGCCTCTCAGATATTGTGAGTATAATTTTATCAAACAAAGAAGGCAGCGACACTCTGAGAAACCTCTCTTCATCTTTTTCATGGTGAACTAAACAATTCTCACTCATCAAATGTATCAGTTTCAGAACCATTTTGATGAAAGCTTTTTTACAACCTGTAAAATAAATAAGTTGAATTTTCTATGTAAGAACAAAAACATGTTGCTGCACATAGTTTCTATTCTAATTTTTATAGATTGGCCAAATATGCGCTTTTGGGAGTTTAAGACAAGTCAAATACTGCCTCTTTTGATACAATAGTTCTACACCACTTTTGATAATTTTACAAGCAAACAACAGTGCCAAGAATAACAGCAATATCACTGAAGAACGAACCAGGAATGTAAAAAGTATTAAAATAGTCCTTCAAAGAAGTGTTGGGCATATCATGCTCTTTAAAGCATTTGTTCAGGTTGTAAACATGTGAGTGAAAAAACCCCACAAAGAACAGGAATAAGAAAATACAGTACTGAATAGATAGATAGTAGTACTGCATTGGAAAAAACTAAGTGCAGTACTGTAAACATGTTTCAATATAGATTTATATATTAAAAGTTGGGAAGTAATTAGTTATTATTTTATGAATAAGATTTACATATAATCAAGTAATTGGCCATTCGCTACACGATATATATTAATGAGTTTGAGAAAAACTGCTACAACGATAATGATAATTCTAACCTGAACAGTCAATAGCTTACTCTACATCTTGCATTTAGAGCAAACGAGGAGTTTATATTAGCAAAAATGTTATCGTACTTTTGATCAAACTCACTTTACTGGTCATCGCGTCGTTACATGTTCTCGTTGTAGGTCTTCACGCATAAATTATAATACTTGAGTCTACATTTTAATATTTCTAAGCAGATGGTATTGTAGAAACTGCAAGTAGAATATAAATAACAATAGAATGATTCTTGCTCAATGATAAATGTTCTGTGATACTTGATTTGAAGAAAATATTAGAACGCTTTTGAATATTACCTGCATTGAGAACTGTATCTGAATAGTTGATCAGGATGTGAAGCAAATCTTCATTTACATAATTGACAGACACTGCAACACAACTGGCTTTCAACAAGACTTGCACCAGCTTTACTGCAAATTGACTCACATTGGTATTGGCATCTTCTAGAGCTGGAATGAGGGTCCTGTAAATGTTGAATTTAATGAGAATATTAAGTGAGTAAAAGTTTTGTGTAACTAAGAGAAAAATATTTTCTATTAGTTTTCTAAATATTAGTGTACTAGCATTATACCCGGTCTTGCCCGGGAATCCAGTTTGGAGTTTTCTTTTCTAGTAGAAAGTAGACAATTGATGATAGTGGTCACAAAATTGAACTGAGTTGAATTTCAAATTAAATTCAATAGATCCTTCAATTTTATTCCTTTTCAATCATAGTAAGTTTTGATTCAAGTAACTTAATTTTATGCTTTTTATTAATTTATTTATGATAAAATTAATAGGAAAAATAGTTTTCAAAAACAACATTGAATTTAGTTAACTTGAAATATTTATTATTGTTTTAAAAAACCTACTTGCCATTTAAAAAAAATAAGGCCGTGTTGGACAAAATTGATAAAAGGTTGGACTTTTTTAAATCCACTCTAGGCATCCCAAAAAAGATTCCCCTAAGTCTGCGAAAAACCTGGCTTGTGCATAACCTCGCAATTATATTCCTTGGTTACTGAGTTAGAACTATTTCAATATTAAAAATAGTTGTAGTTTCAAATTGTAGGTAATAGTCTCTTCTTTGACACTAGCACCATTGAAACCTTGAATCTTTTTGTAGTCTAATTTGAACCTTTTTAAAAAACAGAAAACTGATTTAAAATTTGTTGAAAGTTTTAGATAACAATAACTCAGGATCTATGCATTGAACAGTGATGATATTGGTGTCATATTAAAGGTAATTCTATTACCTAAATGAAATTTCTCAACTAATTTTCCCCTCCAACTCTTTGTTGCGTTATAATAATAGAAAAAAATACAACAACAGCGGAATTTTGGGAAGATATAATATGCTTCAACTTCTTGTAACAAGTCACTAATAGGTTTTAAATGTACTAGAGTCAAAGACTAAAATTTAAGACCGACCTCGCAATTTTATTCCCAGTAGTTCCTGAGTTAGGGCTATTTCAATATTTAAAAAATCTTTTCCTAATATCACTTACTTATGAAACTTTGTTACCGGCCTAATAGCGCTATACAGTGGTTCATTTTTTTGCTTATCTTAGTAACAAATTGACAAAATTTTAAAATTGAGGACTTTTTTGTAAATTTAATGATCTAAAACTTCTTTCCTACAACTTTCAAGTGTTGGAGTGAGCATTTACACGATAATTGCATAGAAAAATGGAGGTGAATCATTTTTCACAAGGGGTGAGGGGGTAAAAATACCTGATTTTTTGAAAATTGATTGTGAATGAACAACTAACCCGATTTTGTATTGTTAAATAACAATCAAATTGAATATCAATTGACGTAGAATTTCGAATAGAACAATACTTTCAACGCAGTAAATAGTTTTCGAGTTTTAGGCAAAAAACTAAAAAAGTGCCAAATTTGGAAGTTTTCCCCTTAAAAGTTATGCACAAGCCAGATTTTTTCGTAAACTTGAGGGAATCTCTTCTAGGATGTCTAAAGTGGATTTAAAAAATCCAGCTTTGTAACAATTTTTGTCCACCAAAAGTCCAATTTGCCTGGGTTATATGTATTTATTAATATTATGTTGGCTGGAATGGAAATAATAGTTTCTCTTACAAAACAGAATTCAGAAAAAACTATGAGAAAACAAATTTTCAAATTTCATAATTTCAACCAATTTGGTTTTGAAAATACAGCACTAATTTGGTAGAGTAGACTTCTGTAAGTAAAATTATTTTTGTCTGAACCGAGATTCGAAGTTAAGTTCTCAAGCAAGATGAGCAGCTGCGGTACGCACTACGCTACCAGGCCCAATGGAAAAATGCGCTATTAAAAGCTCTCTTGAAATTACGAAAGACAATAATAATTATGACTACCATATGATAAATGATTAAGGGACAACAACAACAAAATGTGGAATTTTGAAGTTTTAAACATTAGTTTTGAAAATTCTGAAAGGAAAATAAAAAATTGGGCTTCGAGGTTCACTGAATCAAGTTTATAGGAAACTGTAAAAACAAGAAGCTAGGACAAAAACACCCACCAAACAAACACACCCCTACTCTCTCTTAGTATTTAGATTAATATTACAAAAATATTTCAACATACATTAGTAGCTGAATAACAAATACAGGGAGTGCTTGTTCGCGGAGTAAGGTATCCGGGCTATCATGTTTGGTACGGAGACCACCTAAAATTGTAGGTGCACCAGTTTACTCATAATATGAATCAAAACGGCGAGGTTGAACTACCCTTAATGGTCCACCAATAAGAGCAACAACGCTTATTATTTGTTATCAAATACCCATAGTAAATAACCATTTGCACGGGGGGGGGGGGGTAATCTGGTGATCGTGTTGTTCAGCATGGTTGCTTGGAAGGGTTACCGACTGCGATAACATGGTGTTTTCTTCTTGGAGAGTTATGCATAGCAACCTCCTACAGAGATAAAAGATTGTCATATGTTTGTAGTTGGGTTACTCTACGCCTTATTCCACTTTGCCTTTTTATTGAGGCTGACATACTCAAAAAAGAGAAAGTAAAATAAACGAGTGGGTTCGGAACCCCCCTAAAACTGTAGGTCCACCGTTCATAACATCATTACCCAATACCCAAGCACGAATCTCAGATTCAAGTGAGCTTCATTAGAACGGAAAAAGGAAAGCTAAACTTGATGGTTGCAACAAAAGTACCGTAAGTAGTCATTATTAATTATCATGAGATAAATTTTTTTGCTGATGATAAAATACATGAGCTGGAGACCTGTTTTTTTTTAGTTTACGTCTTTGAAACTCCAGTTACGGAATATAAGACAGTCAGATCAACAATTATACAATTTTATACACTAGTTACCATAATTACTATATCGATTAGTTGAGGTGAAGCTTAATTTTGATATGAAAGGAACTCTTGTACACTATAAAAAGCTTATCAACTAAAGATTTTTCAATTGTTTTTTAATTTTTCGATATTTTCAAGATTCTTTAAAAACTGCGGTAGTTTGTTGTAGAGTTTCCTACCAATATAGCTAGGTTTTTGTTAAATAGGCTAGTATTGTGACTCACCAAGTGATAATCTCCTCGGCTTCTTGTACTATGATCGTGTACGATCATATGCTTCATACACATATAAGCAGGGTACAGTTAGGAGACCAAGCCTCTTGAACAACGGCCTACATGAATCTAATCTATTTACTTTTTCCATACAGCTTTCTTTTGGATCTTAAACACCCTATCAAGATTGTTTTGATGTTTGGACGTTGTTCAAGAATCTGTGCGGTGTTAACCGAGAATCAAACCCGGAACCGACAGTATAGAATTCAGTTACATTGAATGTATCTCAAATACAATTAAAATAAACATTTAGACGTATCTACTACAGCAACTCGTGTATCAGTCTGAGTTCGTATTGAGAATAGGAGAATGTGCTCAAAAGTTCTAATTACCTGTTTGACCATTCCAGAAGATCAATGAATGCATGAGGTCCATCCACCTGATTGATGTGATCATTCAAAGACATCTGAGAACTATACCTGTTTTCAGTATCTCTACTGGAATCATATGAACTCTCCTTATGAAGGGCGAAAATCAGTTTTGCATATCGGTACAGGCAATGCTCCATGAAGTTATCGGACAGTATTTCGTCAGGGTAGGGGCTCTGAAGATCGATGCGCCTTTCAATTAAGGACTGAAAATGAAATTGATTCTATCAACCCCAAGTAATGGAGAATAATATATAACTACTGTGACCACATATTGAATGTAAAAAGTGTATGCATGCATAATATATAGTAGCATAGTCGATTTCAAATTTACGTGACTCTTCAGACCTCAACGTTCTGTTTACGCTCAAAGAGCGTACTAAACAGAGGAGTGACGCATTTAGTGATTGATTTCCTCACTCAGCTAACTAACTTATATCAGTACGCCAAGCCCAACGAAACAAAATCTGAAGCTCTATGCTTGATAGCTCACCACTCAACAGAGTCTGGCTACATAGGTAGTGTGCATACTATGCAGCACACTTCTGAGCTACTTCCTGAGTCCAAGCCATCATTCGACAGGGACGTTTGGAAAGCAACACAATATTGTTATAGGCTACAAAAGTGTACATGTACAACATGAGTGTTCATAGAGTACCGTAATACAACAACCTGGGACTAGTGTATCCTGTGATGATTTCAAGAAAAGTCCGATTTATGACACTTTAGAGGACTCGCAGGTCCTTGTATATTGTCATAACCTCAATGTACTGAAACCTTTTAAACTTAAATTGGTTTAATAAAATTATTTGTAGCCTTTATGGTCATTGACTACATTCTAGATAGAGTAGAAGATTAAATGCTTAAGCATTGACAAAAATAATAACAATTTCGAGATTATATAAATCATAAATTTAGATAAATTCTAAAGATTGTCATTAAACATAACAAAACGAACACCAATGACCACTAGTATTGTGTTTCTTGGTGAACGAGGATTTCTTCTGCAGTTGGTATGCAAATCTTGTGAGCTAGTTAAGTAGCAAGAACAAAAAAATAAAATAATTTGAGAAAAATTATGACGAATTGTGAAGTCTAGTTGCATTTATTTAATATGCACACTTAGGCCCGTATTTATGAACGTGACTTACGTTGATCTAAGTACGAGTTATCTAAGACCGAGTTGTAAAGGCTCTATTAAATTGAACATGGTCACAAGCTAACCTAAAATTGTGTCGTATCATCAGGCACTAATAAACATAAAATAACATACATGAAAAGATAAAGATACTGTACTACATGTAAATTTACAGTTAAGTAATTATAACCACACTAATATATTCTAAGTTAAAATTTTCTGTTTTTAGAATTTGAATAATGAGCATTCAATGCAGTGTATTGAACGCTATCTGCCAGCAGATCAACGAACTTCATCCATTCTTTTTTAGAAAGAGAATCCTATCCTAGTGCCAAAAAAATGTAAGGTTAGAACTATAAAATAAGTAGAAATAATTTCAAAAAGTCAAATATACAGTGAATTACATTGCAATGGTGCAAAAATTGAATATGATGATTTTATTTTATTATTATGAGCCGATGCTCAGGGGTGCAGAATATTCCAAAGCCCCAAAATTTCCCCAGAACATCAATTTTAAAGACCAAAATTTCCCCAAAATAAGTGTCGTGAAACCCGATAATATAACTTGACTTTGTTTCTTCAAATTTCACTTATTACTCATAGCTTTCATTGAAATCAAATTAAAAATGTGGACTAATGGATTTAAATTACTTTTCACATTTTGAACTCACATGTTTTATTTCAATTGATGAACCAAATTCAGTAATCATTACACTAGTACTTAAGAATAAAATGATTCAGGCTTGTAGAGTGAGAAGCGTACTAAGAAAAAATAATTAAAATTAAAATTGTTGAACAGTTTTTAATTTCTTGCTCTTCCACTCAAGAGCTCTTCATCTTCTGTTTCTGTGTCACAATACATTTTTAGTCATCATCCATACATATAGGGTTAAGTGTAAGAGAGGACCTGCGAGTCCTAACTTCGCCTCAATAAAGACAAATTATCTATCTATCTATCTATACATCCATCTACATAGAAAAAACACACATTCTTAAAGAAGTGTATAAAATTATTCTAATATTATATATATTTCATATTTTTTTACAATTATGAACCAATTCATTAATGCAAGTAATGGATTTTTAATACCTTTAACAATCCATGAATGATATGGTAAATACTATGTGCTATGATTTGGATTGTTTTTTCTGAGACTCCATAGGCACAGAATGCTCATAGTTATTTATAGGTGTGTATTATTTTTCTTCATTGGTTTTAGTTTTCTCTTGTAAGGAGTTCCAAGTATTTTGAATTGTTCAAGTTTAATTTTATTGAAATTAAATCCATGTGTTTATTTTCATCATTCCCAATGACCTATGACCAATGTATTTAAAGAAAAATGAAGATCATTATTAGCCTACTATTATTATATGTAGGCTTAACTGTTTGGGCTATTTCCCCTATTTTATAATAATTGAACATAATACTGATCTCAAAAATCTTCAAGAAATGGAAGTCGTCCCTTCTCAGATTGGAGCTTGTCTACAACTTTGGAGGTTGTAAAATTTCAACTTTGAAGTTGATGAATATCTTGAAAAGTGAAATTTTTCCCCACGAAAGTGTCTAACTAGTCCCTCTCTCAAGATATTTGAAGAAGAATGGACAGGAGATAAATACCTCATGAAAGAGACTGTCATGTTTCACATTTCTGTTATGTAAGTGATTGCCAATTACAGAACCAATAGTCTCACACACTGCTTCACTGCAAGTTTTCATACAATTTTCTAGTGGTGGATTTCCTGGTGGTCTGTGTACTCATTTCTGTCTGTAAATAGAGTTTGTATTAGTTTTTTTCTAAGTTAACCAACTCTGCCATTTTTTCATGGGGACTTTTTACTTCAAAGTTTTCTTCTTCTGTCTTCTTTATTTCAAAGTGCTTATGCAGCTTTTCTTTCACATCTTTCAATTGGCCTTTTACCAAATCGCTTTCAATTTTAATTCCTCTATTTCCATTTACCCATGATACAAGTTTTTCAAGTGATGCAGATATATTTGTAATGTCCAATTCACCATTCAACAAAAAAGTTCTATTAAGACAGATTCTCATGTCTTTTACAATAGCAGGTTCTGTTATTCTATGTTCAAGGTTTTCAATTAGAACTTCTAGACAAGTTGAAAGTTTCTTTTTTGTGCCTTTAAAGGCTTCATACTCATCCCCTACATTTAGCTCTTGTTCATCATGCCCAAGAGTATCAGAGCAAAATGACTTACTAGAACTTGCATGGGCCTGGGCCTCAACTTCAACATCTCCAGCACGCTGACCCCTGGTTCTCACAAATCCATCATCATTATGAAGAGCACAGTCTTGAAAAAAATTATTCTTTAATAAGTTCCTTCTAGGTACTACTAATTAGACGGGACTGTGTTGATGCGTAATATTCTATCGTTCACAAATAACAAATTATATCCATTATACATACGTGTTATTTTAAGATTTCCTCGGACTTTAAGCACTCAAGTCTGAGTAATGTTCTATCAGATCTTAAAACTAATATGCTCAATTTTTTTATTTCCCCAAAATTTCCCCAGACCCTCGGCGATTTCCCCCGAACGATGTTCGGGCGTTCGGACATATTCTTCATCCCTGCCGATGCTATACTAAAAAATGAAATCAAAATATGATGCAACACAACAATCTAAGAACGGCTTCAAGACAGCTCTGTACCTAGCTTGGCTAAGAACGGATTTGAGACTCCAATTATAAGCACATCTTGGCTTTTAAGTTAAGAAGATGTTTAAGAAAGGTTCATGAATACGAACTTTATTCTAAGCTTTACTTATACAAGGTGAGGTTACTAGCTGAAAAGTGAGGTTATAAGTCGACCCAGTTGTCCCTGCAACATTTACGTAGTGTAAATTCTCATATTAGTGTAAATTAGAGTTGTTTAATGTAAATTATTAATGTTAAATTATTTATCAGGAGTCAGATCTTTGTTGCGGGAGCTGGGTTGGCTTTTAGGGTTCCAGCTGCTCGCTGGCTTGAACCTGTTAATGTAAGTAAGCCTTATTGCCACTAAGTCTGACTTAACCGATCTGACTTAAGTCGATCTTTGATAAGTCACATTCATAAATACGGGCCTTAAACTCTATAAACGTTTTTTGCTATTCCTTTGAAAGTTATGACCTTGAAAAGGAATAAAAATCTTATTTCAAAACTTTTCTACTGCTATTTCAATTTACTTTGTACCATCTGTACAGTCCTAGCAGCAACCTTACCTTAATCCTTTCCAGAAATGTGAACAGTTCATGAACAACAGCATATTTCTTCATAATCCTTGTACTATTTGTAAGAGAGGAGAAGATCATATCCAACACTTTTAGAGCTTGAAGTGGATTCGCATCTGGATTTTTAAACTTGACCTTTCTTCTCTTCACACTGCTTCGCTAATAATGTAAAATAAATGATTTAATTTCAATATAAAATCACTCAATTTATCAAGATGATATATACTAGAACCATAACAATCATTATCATTGAAAGTTATAACCTTCAACGAGAATAAAAATCAAATTGAGTAAAAAAAGTACATTCAACTAACATGCGCTATTTGATTTCGAAATTAACCATTTTTTATCGACTTTGGGCTGATCTAAAAGAGATGCTCATAATCATAGCAATCCATAGTCTGAACAAACCTTAGTATTCAGTACGGAGTCTTATAGAAAAGCTATTTAATCTTTTATTTATCAAGTAGATCACTGCAGTCTCGTCCATCACTGGATGTCAAGAGCATTACTCTACCTTTCCTACCGTCATTTCCCCTCACCTTATTTTTGGTTGCTGTTTGCAAAACCTGACTGTAACTGTTAGTTTGAACATTTTCCATACATTCCCCATTTGTTTTAGGTTCTATTTTATTGTTTTAATCAGAGATTTAGATCTTACATTAGCTTCATTAATATTTGATTTTAGTATTTCTATTTCCTCTGACATTGACCTAAATTGACTTTTGAGATTTAAAATTTCGATTTTATTGTTTTCCTGCTACACATTTACAATAATCTCCAGAGATTTGATTTCATTCACCAGTCCTATTTTTTAGTGTTGACTCTAATTCTCTAAGAGGGTCGAGGTAGCAGTGATACTGTGCATACGTTGTCAGAACAGGCTCTGCGAATTTTGAAGAATAGAGTAACACTAATACAGTGATTTCGAACAGATAAGTAGTATTTTTGTTTATTATTATTAGTATTCATAATATCTTAATAATTTACATAATTAATTTGTCTATTATAACTTAAAGTATCTTAATAAAAAGTCAAATTCTATTTTCGAGGTTCGGTGTACCGATATTGACAAATTTTCTTGTAATTAAATAGTCTCGAGTTGACAATTATAATAAATTAAGTAATACTTCATTAAACATTCAACGTAAATCAATTGAAAACAATTTTTAGCTAAGAAAGTGACTCCAAACAAATCATCTAAATCTAATTGCTTAACTAAAACGCAGGTAACTACGCGTTCTCAAGTATTACTAAAAAAATCTCCTTCAGCTCTTAAAGCTACTGTAGATGTAGAAGAAAAGGTTGCTAAACTATTGAGTGATCACACCGAATTAAAAAGAAAATTAGAATCATCACTACAAAATTCTGAGGAAGAACGGATAGGGTTGGTGGATCACATAAAATCTCTGGAAGTTATTGTAAAATTGCAGCAGGAAGACCATAAAACTGAAATACTAAATCTCACAACTCAATGTAGGTCTATGTCAGAGGAAAACGAAATATTAAAATCAAAAATAAACTTAGCTAATGTAAGATCTCAACCTCTGATCAATACAAAAAAGTTAGAACCTAAAAGAAATGGGGAAAACATAATTGGTAAAATTAAAACGTATAGTCAGGTTTTGCAAACAGCAACTAAAACTAAAGTGAGGGGAGATAACGATAGGAAAGGTAGAGTACTGCTCTTGACATCCAGTCATGGACGAGACTGCAGTGACCTACTAAATAAAAGATTAAAAAATAAGTATGAAGTTCAGAGCTTTTTCAAACCAAGTGCCCCTATAAACGCAATCATAGAGTCAGCACAGGAACAAACTAAAGATTTTGGTAAAAACGATTTTCTAATAGTACTGGGTGGCTCAAACAATATAAATGAACCTAATCTAAAACATCTTCCTGAAATAAATGAAAAAATTAAAGAGATTGTGCCACTCAGCCAAAAAACTAATGTAATAATAAGTACAATTCCGTATAGGTTTGACAGGCCAGAGCTAAATGAAACCATTAAGTCAACAAATAAATCAATTCATAATACAATCAACAGCCTAAAAAATAAGAATTCTAAGCAATTGGGGATTTGTTTTCTAAATGAAAGGCTGAAAAAACAAAATTTCACTAATCATGGTCTACATCTAAATCAATCTGGCAAAGAAATATTTTGTAATAGGCTGGCAGAGCTGATTGAAAGTCGTTTGCAATCTACTGTCAATAATTCTCCTAAACAATCATCTAACGAACCTTTTTTAGTAAAGTGGCTCAAAACCGGGAAGGGAAACTAGTTTCAAATGATAAATTCATATCTTCAATTGTATTAAAAGACGTTAATCGATCAGGAAATCAGGATAGCATTAGTGGAAGGAACTCTTGTAACAATCTGATAGGCTCCCAAGATTCTAAGAGATTAAGTAGATCTACTTCAATATGCAAAAGCAACGATAACGTTATAAGGAATGATGGGGAAGTACTGACTGTGTTCCATCAGAATATTCAATACATTCGTAACAAAATAGATAGAATCCAAGTATTTTTGTAACAAGAGGCTCCTGATATAGTTATTTTCATAGAACATGGTTTAAAAGAAGATGAATTGTCACAACTTAATATTCCAAACTATTCATTGAAAGCGTCGTATTGCAGGACATCTCATCGAAGTGGGGGAGTAGGTATCTTCACTAAAAATGCTAAGAATATGCAAACATTTAATATAGAATATGTAGAGAAATTTGCTGTGGAAATGGATTTAGAAGTTACTGGTTTGAGAGTAAAAGTCGACAATAATTTCGAAGTAGCGGTGTTAGGTATTTACAGGTCACCAAATGGGGAATGGAACAATTTTTGCGAACTATTCAATAGGCTTTTAGAGATTACTACTACTCGCTTTACAAACGTTATTGTAGCGGGAGATTTCAATACAGACTTTGCAACACAGAATAAAATGACAGAAGATTTAAGGGATATTATATACTTGAATAACTTGGAAATAAAAGTTCATGAATATACCAGAGTCACAAGAACATCACAAACAATAATTGATAACATCCTTACTAATATAGATTACTCTAAAACAAGATTAGGCGGCTCGGAACTATCTGATCATGACTATCAAATCTTAGAGGTGGGGTTGCAAGGTCATAAATCAATTAAAAAGAGTAGAGTAATGAAAGAAATTCAACAATGCGAACAGGGAAATATCGATTGTTTGAAGCAGAATCTGCTACAAGAAAACTGGAGTAGGGTTTACAATAGCAATAGTTTAAATAACAAATATGATAGTTTCATTAATATTTTAAGGTTTCATATTACTATGAGTTGTCCAGTTAAAAATGTCCCTGTAAAAACAAATTAGACAAAATTGAAGAGTGGATAACTGATGATATCCTTGCAGAAAGAAATAGGGTTAAATATGCATATGATGAATTCAAACTATCTAGAAATATGTTAAGTGAAGATAATTACAAAGCTCCAAAGAAAAACTATACAAAAGAAGTGAAAAGAGCAAAATGTAAGAAAACAGCTGAAATTTTGAATAATAGTGTATACTTTAACACAGCAATGTGGGATGTAATAAACATCCGACATTATAAACATTCAGTGAAATGATAAAATACTCACGTACTAAAAAGTTTAAAATAAAGTATTTACTTTAAACTGAGAAAATTCTAAATTTCATACAAGTAATCTTTTGAAGTCGGCGCCAAATATTTTATGAAGTTGATAAGAAATTCTATCTAATATCAAAACTAACACTGTATTTTTTTGGAAGATGAAGCCCACATAGGTCTGAGACCTTTGCGTGGGTAATGAATTGGATGATTGAGATTGTTGAGTTGGACCTACAGTTTTAGGTGGGTTCCGAACCAACAGGAAGTGATTGATCAGAAATTCTATCTAATATCAAAACTAACACTGTATTTTAATTAAATACGTGATTTACACTCACTTTTACTGAAATACAGTAATTTATAAGAAATTCTATCTAATATCAAAACTAACACTGTATTTCAATTAAATATGTGATTTACACTCACTTTTACTGGAATAAAGTGTCAGTTTTGATATTAGATTGTTCAATTATTTCGTCATGGAAAACATCACAGAGTAATTCTGTTATATTTTAGAAGTTTATGGGAAATTTGGCGCCAACTTCAAAAGATTACTTGTATGAAATTTAGAATTTTCTCAGTTTAAAGTAAATACTTTATTTTAAACTTTTTAGTACGTGAGTATTTTATCATTTCACTGAAGTCGGTTTGTTTTTTTGTTTTAAAATATGTTTTATTTTAAGCTTTTTAGTTGAATTTTCAAACTTTGAAAACATGAGAAATTTCTGAAAGCCTACATTATGAAATATTTAATTAATTTAATTAATTAATTCAATATTTAATTAATTAATTCAATATTTAATTGATTTATAACATCGAAAGTTAAGTAACTAAAAATCCACTTATAAGAAAGGATAAACTAAGGAAAAGTCTACAACGTTTTATTTAATGTGGAATATTGTATTTAGGAAAATTATAATAGAGAAAGGCTTCTTAAAAGTGAAATGGCTTTTGATTCATTTTGATGTGGTCCCTTTCAGAATATACCTACACTGAAATAGTAGGCCTATATTACGTTACACGTGTGGAAAATTGTGCTTACTGAAAATATGATAAGTAAACGCAGGAGATGAAATTGAGTGTGGTATTATCATGTGAGTATGGTAAATATCTTCCCCGACGAGTTACGTACAATATTTTTCGTGATATCAGTCATATATATTTTTTAATATAAAAAACATAAACTTTGAGCTAGTACAAAAGGATCATTAATCATAACCTCAAAATAGCCTATTGTACGCACATGTACGATAATGGCGAATAAATATTCTTAATCCATCACAGCAGCAAAACTAAAAATACTTCTGAGATCAGCTGTTTTTCCAAATTCTCCAACTTATGATTGAAACTAAATAACCTTATTCCTATGACTCAATAACATCAACTAAATTATTTAAAATTTTCATATGAACATATGGACAGAAATATTATATTCTTCTTATTCTAGATTCAAATTAAGTTCACGTGATTGGTCAAAACGGGACATTACAGGCTTGTTTCACACTGAACCAGCTTTGGGTAACCGATGTCATTTACCTGGCATAATTGCATTGCATCATATGATTTCGAAAACCGTCTAGACATAAAGCGCTCCATATGATACAATGATCAGCCTGGTAAACGACACCGGTTATCCGGTTGGCGGTTATGTGTGGAACTATCCTATTCAAACTTGATTGAAATGAAGACATCGAAGAATGCTCCTTTTTTTAATATTGGGCTAAGTATTGGGCCGATCCTTGCGAAACTTGGATGGGACCACCGCTGAGCGATGCTCTTTCATTAAAAAAAAATAATCGAAATCGGTCCAATATTGTTTGAATGATTGATGTACAAACATAAAAAAAAAAAAACAGGTCGAATATAGTAACCTTGTTCTTTTTGGAAGTCGGTTAAAAATAGAGAAGTAGCTCATGTAGATGCTTATACTAGTGTCCCCAGAATAATTAACGAAAATAACAAATATATTGATGATAGTGTAGACATTTGTAATTTCTTTAACAGATATTATCAACTGGTTGCTAAGAATCTTCAAAAATCTCTCAATACAGGTATTAGTGACATGAGGAATACTGAGGGGATTCAGAACGAATTAAAATTCCACCCAGTATCCCAAGACGAGTTGTCAAATATCATTGATAGTTTAAATAATAAAAAAACTGTAGGAATGGATGGGGTATCCAGTAAAATTCTGAAAGAATGTAAAGATCAATTGTTAGACCCTTCGATTCATCTGATCAATCATTCATTAGAACAAGGTGTTGTTCCAGATAATTTGAAAGAGGGGAAGATCTTGCCAATCTTCAAAAGTGGTGATAGAGAAAAGGTGGAAAACTATAGGCCCATTAGTATTTTAAATGTAATAAGTGAAATTTTTGAAAGAGTAGTTCTAAATAGGTTACTTCTGCACCTTCAAGAAGCTAACTTTATCTGTGATGAACAGCATGGCTTCCAGAAAGAGAGATCAACAAAGACAGGCATAGTTTCTATAGTTGATAAACTAATAGATATAATAGATTCAGGTGATAAAGCTACTGCAATCTTCTTAGATCTATCAAAGGCATTTGATTGTGTTAATCATAGAAATTTATTGGAAATACTGCAAAATGTAGGCGTAAATGGGGTTGAACTGAAATGGTTTGAATCATATCTTATTGGGAGAAAACAATGTGTAGAACTAACTACAGTAGTTGGGAATAGTATAGTAAAGAATAAATCTAATAAATTAGAGGTGCAAGCTGGAGTGCCTGAGGGGTCAATACTAGGTCCATTGTTTTTTTTTATATGTCAACCGTTTACCTAAAGAATTAATTAGTGGTAGAGCCCTCTTATTTGCAGATGATACATCACTCATTTTCAGCAATTCCATTCTTGATAATTTAGAAATAAGTTCCCATATAGGAGTGCAGTCCATTGTACAATTCTTAAATCAGTTGAAATTAACAATAAATAGTAAAATACGCCAATACATCCAATTCAAAAACAAACATAATTCAAATGAAGATATAAACGTGTTACACGTGGCTATAAACGTGTTTGTAAACGATAATCAACTAGACCAGGAAGAAAACATTGCATTTCTAGGAGTTTTGTTGGATAGACGATTGACCTGGGCTCCATACATTGAGAAAATATGTTGTAAAATTTCATCTGGGGTATTTGTCCTGTGACAGCTTGCTAGATTGAATGACAAAAAGTTACTTTTTACAGCTTACCATGGGCTCTTACTGTCACATATTGGGTATGCCATCTTAGTATGGGGTAATTCATCAAAACAAAATCTTGATAGGGTGTTCAAGATCCAAAAGAAAGCAGTTAGATGTATAGAAAGAGTAAATAGATTAGATTCATGTAGGCCGTTGTTCAAGAGACTTGGTCTCTTAACTGTACCCTGCTTATATGTGTATGAAGCTACTTTATATGTAAAAACGAATGATATTAACCAAAATCTTGACGTACATGATTATAATACAAGAAGCCGAGGAGATTATGACTTGGTGAGTCACAATAGTAGCTTATTCAAACAAAAACCTAGTTATATTGGTAGGAAATTCTACAATAAGCTACCGCAGTTTTTAAAGAGTCTTGAAAATATAGAAATATTTAAAAAACAATTGAAAAAATATTCAGTTGATAAAGCTTTTTATAGTGTACAAGAGTTCCTTTCACATCAAAATTAAGCCTCAACTCAACTAATTGATATAGTAATTATGGTATCTAGTGTATATGACTAGTGTTCATCTGACTTGTCTTATACTCCTTAACTGGAGTCTCCAAGACGTAATCTACAAAAAAAAAAAATTTTTTTTAGTTTGGTGTGATCACACAATAGTTTAGCAACCTTTTCTTCTACATCTACAGTTGCTGTAAGAGCTGATGGTGATGTTTGTAGGGAATTTGGCTCAAAACTACCATGTAACAATTAAACGGATGGTAATTTCGAGTCAAATCCCCCACAATTCTTTGGTTTGCTTCTGGCAATACTGGTGCGCAGTGCGCTACGCAGAAAGTATGAAGCTAGGAAAACCCGGCTTAAAATTTTCTCTACCGCAATAAATGACCATGTTTGGCACTGTAGCTGGTATTTGGAGAATCGAGTTCAGCCGATTCAGCACACAGACATATGCCCAAAGTTGCTTCCCTAACACAGTTTACATAAAATCATCTTACTGTAAACTCATTAAAAGTCAAAGATACATTTAAAGATAGAAAATGGAAAAATACTGTAAAAGTCATATAAGAATGTAGATTAATATAAAGAGAGGAAAATGCTTTATGAAGAGATATGTAGGCTACATATTATGGTATAAATTGCAAAAAATGTTTAAGGTAGGAAATTACAAATTCTGAAAAGTAATATAATAAAGTAGATCAATAAAAAGATGAGTATTTTTTAAGAAGGAAGATGATGAGGAGAGGAAAAGGAATATGAAATAAACTGAGGAAGTTGAATGCTTTCACTCTCAGAAAGTTTCATTTATCTAGAAACATATCAATATAATGTTGGACTATTTATGAATCTGGGTATTCTATTGAATGGAGAGAAGGATCTGTTAGCCGTCTTAGACCTGGGGATAATAAAAGTGGGTGGTACCTACGCCTTAAAACTGGAATGGAAAAAAATATTTTAGAAATAATATAAGGTGAGTCTGTTCTATTATAGAGAATATTATGGAAAATCGGAATGGATGCTAAATCACGTCTGACCTTTAAAGAGATTCCGGAGCTCAGATGTAAGAAAATCAATTTTGCAGGTCTGATTGAATATTTTATAATACATGTATCTTAAGAATTTATTTTCAATCCTTTCGAACTGCGTGATTGATGTAATGTGGTGTGGATTTGAAATAGGTGCTGCATATTCTATTACACTTCTGTCCAGAGACTTATTCAAGTACAGTATGGCTTTCCAGTTCTGCAAACATGCGCATGTTCTGCATATGAATTTCACCATTTGATTACTTCTGTTGAAAGATAAGTGGGTGTCCATAACCACTTCAAGATCCTTAAACTTGAACACATGATCCAATGTAGCCTCAGTGATTGCATATTTAAAAGGAAATAGACATCTCTGATGAGTACAAGTGGATACGTGTCACAGAGACAAGATTTCACAGAGACAAGTTGTGCTTTTAAACGATAGTAGTGTCATAGGGACAAGGTTTCGTAGAAGCAAGTAGTTCTAAAAGTGGCAGTGTCACAGAAGCAAGTTCTCATAGAGACAAGGTGACAGTTTAAAAATTAAATGCAGTTTCATTGGGACAAGTTCTCACAGGAGCAAGTTCGCGTGGCGTGTTGCCTACATCTGAACTTGAAGGCATTTAATTTGTTTTAGTAAATTGAATGTCTGCTGTATTTTAATAGACCTTTAGACCTTTAGATCGAAAGTATAATGTTAATATGTATCTAATATAAAATAAAATATAAAAAAGCCAAATGACTTATTCATCACCATTTCTTGAAAACCTTATGGCCAAAAAAGTTTAAATTTGGTAAAAATGGTCAGTTGACGCTTTGGACGTGTGCTAAGAAAGGTTTTTATAAAATATACCACAAATACGCCCGAAATAGACGTATTTCGAATTTTTAGCCAAAGGTTGAAATATGGAATTTTTTGTTCAGTTGAGCTTACCTTCTTAAGCGACTAAAGACATCAGACAGCTTTAAAGTATTAATGATGAGTTACTATGGTCTTTTTCATTCTCATTTAAGTTATGACATAAGAATGTGGGGTAACTGCTCATTTTAAACAAAAAAGTATTTATCTGGCAGAAAAAGGCCATTATAGCTATACTAGATCTTTTCCAGAGAGAGTCATGTAATTCTCACTTTACAAAACTTGGTATTTTAATTCTGCTATGTAATGAAACGAAAATCATATGATTGCCAAGGGAGACGAGAGAAAAACAAGTTGGTTATTGGGAGTTGGATTGGGAGATGTATAACAATAGGACGTGAAAGATAGATAGTGACTTAGGTATATTGTGAATTTAATAGATAATATACTAGATCAGGGATGGGTAAACTTTTCAAGGAGAGGGCCAGTTGAAATGAGAAATTATGTGAGCGGGCCAAAAAAAAATTGATCAATTATCATTAAACTCATTTGTTTACATTTCAGTCATCAATTTAAATTTTTTACCTCAATGATGATTATCCTTAATAATTGAAAATATAAAATATAAATATAATATATATATCCTTATAATTGAAAATATATAACATTTTCTTATTAAAATAATAATACTAATAATTTTCAATGTGAGGGCATTTTAGTATTGAATGATCAATAATGAAACTAGTTTATGTTTGTAATTTTTGACCAATTTCAAGCATGTATTGAAACATAAATGACAACTTATCCACTGACAACAGTGAACAGAGGCGCGAAACTTGTTATGACAATTATGACTCCTTCATCATAATTCAACAGCGGAAATTCAATTCAATTAAAATTTGAGTACTTTTCCCTGTCGATTTTTCGTTGTAAGCTTTACCTACCCCAATTTATTAATAACACATTTTAAACTCTCAATGCAAACTCAGAAGCGATAATATATTTTTCAATTCAGTAACGCGAAACATATATCTCGCATTATATTATATTTATTTTTTAATATATACAAACTAGATTTTAGTGTGTACTCAAAAGCATGTTGCGGGCCGGATTAAACCAGCTCGCGGGCCACACTTGGCTCGCGGGCCGTAGTTTGCCCATCACTGTACTAGATGATGTTAAATAAAATGATTATTTGAAAATTAATATGGAGTTCATTCAATAATAAACTAGAACATCACAATATATTTTTTATAATCCAATTCATTTTAGAAAAAATGTTGAAAATTATCTTGAACACCATGAATTCTAGTCTATGGATACAATACGAGAAATGGAGATGGACCGAGTTCCCTGATTCAACACGAGTGATTGGCATTTGGTGTGTGTGTGTGTGTGTGTGTGTATGTCCCGAAGTTTAAACCGAACGGACTGACCGATTTTCTTGAAATTTGGTATGAAGATACTTCGAACAATAGCCAAACGACGTATATATATATATATATAAAAATTTGAAATTTTTAATATGCTGGCCCTTTATTTAGAAATTTTACGCTTAAAATCGCCCTAACGTTTTAGTAAAATCACCCCTATCCGCATAGAATTAAATCGGGCTCATTCTTCTCAGCGCACCAAGGCGGTCTTATTTCATATATCACATGTAAGAAATTTTATAATTTTTTTCAAAGTCCAAATTCAACTTTCAGATTTTTCCTGACAAAGTATTTTTGACTTTTAGACCATCGTATCAGGTCAAATATCTGCTAAAACTACCTAGAAAATTTTAAACCCCGAAATTTTTATTTTGGGGGCAATTGAGGGGAAACAAAACTTCGAACTCTTAAACCGTACTTTGAATCGAAAAATGACAAAGAACGTTTTTGTTCAGCTCAACGAATTATGTACAGTAGTCGCCACGTAGCTGTGCCCGCCGGCAAAGGGCCAGGAGAGTACGACACTACCTGCGCTGAAAACATTTGACCATTTTCCAAAAGGTTCGAATATTGTTTTAGAACAAAGTTCATTCTATTAAACTAACCGATGTGCATCATTTTTGTCCTTTGCCTTTTCAACGAGAATCTACTCATTACAAAGATATTTGGAATTTAATAAAAACCAGACTTCATTCAAAAAATGTGTTCACATTTCATTCCCAACATAGCTACTGTAGAACCATTCATTAGAAATCGATGAAACTTTGGTAATATAATAAAAACAGTTCGAGAATGCCGTAACCATCGATTAAATCCCATTTCAATCAAAGATTTTCCGAGCACAAGACAATTAATACAGAAAATTTACAAATCAAAATTTTCATGACATTGAAAAGTTATGTATCGAGAAACTTCTTTGTCTTCAATAATTTTCATATACATTGAGCATATGAAATGTAGAGAATAAATTGAATTTATTTTCTGTGAAAGAATCATCTGACTAGACCTGTTTAGTGAGATTTTGCAAAGATTCTAAATACGCGTATCTATGCTCCCTATAGGCACTTCCAACAATACAACAAAGCAACTTGTCTTCGCCTTTGCAGCAGACTGACTGATCTAGTTTGTTCAATTCAGTGAATGAAGTTGGACTCTAAGGTTGCAATATACATTTTTTTACGAATTCCACTTTATTAAACTAGAATAACAACGAAGAGGAGAAACACTTGACCGAAAAGTAAACCCGAATCACAGCCCGAATGCAAGCAATCTGAACCAAGGGCGGATCCAGCAGGGGGGCGCGGGGGGCGCGCGCCCCCCCCTTGAGGTGTTGTGAAAATATATTTTATGGTTAACACTAGTGAAAAATGATACATCTTTACATATTTTATACATCTACTAAGTAATCCAACTGATTCTAAACTGTTATTTTCCTTTAACATCCTTTTATAATAATCTAATTTGTATTGGTGATAGTGATGTTATGGTAGATATCTAGAATTAATAAGACTACTGTAAAATAACATTGTCATTAGTAATATTTATTTAAAAAATGTAGACATGTTTTTCCATTTGATATCCCCTCACCAGGGCTGGATTTAAAAATATGCCCCGGACAAGAGGAATAAAATGCTTGGGGGGGGGGGGGGGAGCGCATAATTTATCCGCAATTTTTTATGATTTATTAGAAGAAAATTTAAGTTTTGTATATTAACATCACTTTAATTTGAATGATTCACTATGCATAGTTGTAGGTTGTATGATGTAGTGCCTATATGTATAACTAACTGTAAGTGCATAATGAGTACCAATGATTTTTATTTGTAATGTTACACACGTTTTAAAAATCGATTAATTTCTATGTATTCATTGTTCATGTAACATCACAGTGGCGTAGCTATAAGGGAATCAGGTGGATAGATCCTCCAGGGACAAAATAAATTTTCAAATTTTAAGAAGCCTTTAGAGACAACATTTGAAGAAAGAAGATGTCTGAAATCGGTAAAAATGTGGTATTTTGAATTTATTTGAATTTGAATTTATTTCGTTTCCAGCATAATTGATACAAAACATAGTTGAAGTATAAATACACAATAAAATAAATAAAATACAAACATTATTAAATAGACTTCATAATAAAAATGAAACATCCCTCACATGGACCTGCTGGTCTGTTTGTGAGATTTGAGCTCGTTTTAATTCTCTTAACATATGTCTATACATATATGTATGTATTACACTATATAACACATGATCATCTATGTATACACTATATAAACAATAAAATAAATTAAATCAGAATCTGGAAGTAATTATAAATAATTGACATTCAACTTGAATAATTTATAAGTTTAAAAGAAGTTAACACACACTCCCACACATTCATACAAGAGGAGGGGGGCATTCATACAACGCACGCACAACCACACACACACACACAATCATACATACACGTATTACAGAAAAAAAACCATAATTCAGCTTTATTTATGCTGAAAAAATTACGTGTACATTGATCTCAGCATTTGAGAGCACTCCGAGTCACTAAGAGCGGATAACCACCTCTGCAATATACTCTTGTAGTGGACCACGGAACATTCACCTGGCTTACTAATCCCTGGAGGCGCATTTCGTAGGATCACGTGTGTTAGATATGACACGTTCCTGTCGCAGGCAGATCGTGAATTTCGAGATAGTCCGGAATGATGGAGAAATGAACTACGTGTCACATAACTATGCTGTGAGCGATCATTGAAGAAAATTTTATTCTTGTATGCATAAATCAGAACAGACTTGATAAAAAGTTTCTTAATCGTAAGTACATTGAAAGTACTGAAAAGAAGATCAGAAGAAAACGTTCTCTCCAGTCCCAGACCAGCTTTGATTATTGCCTTTTGGGTTATTGATAAATCTTTAATAAGTGTATCACATGCACCCCCCCAGGCAATTAATCCATAAGAAATGATTGACTGGACAAATGCAAAATATATGACTCGCAGTTCTTTAACATTGAGGATACCTTGTAATTTTGAAAATACATAAATCAGTTTTCTAAGTTTATTTTTTAAGTAGACTATGTGTGGCATCCAGCTCAATCTGTTATCCAAAAAAATACCTAAGTACTTAAACTCGGCAACAGACTCAATATTCCCGCAGTAACAGTCATCATTCTCTTCTTGGCCACAAGTGTGGAGTTTCAGCGCTAAGTGAGGCGGAGGGGCACGGTTCTTATGTAAAAAAATTGGCATGTGCTTTGTCTTGCTAATGTTCATACTAAGGATATTGCTGTCAAACCAATTTTTGAGTTTCACCACATCTCTAGTTGCCATCCTATACACTTCTCTCCAACTATCGGCCTCAAAATATACAGCTGTATCGTCGGCAAACAGTAACATTTTACCTGTGATATTAGAGTTTATTATGTCATTGATGTATAGGAGGAACAGGATTGGGCCTAGAGTGCTACCCTGAACAACTCCGAAATCTATCCCCTTCACACTACTATTAACATTATTGATACTCACAATCTGCCTGCGACCACTCAGGTAGCTATCGACCCAAGAATGCGAAACACCAGTAATGCCAAAAGACAAAAGCTTTCTAAGTAGGATAGAGCGATCAATTGAGTCAAACGCTTTAGTTAGGTCAACAAAAAGAAGAAGAATAAATTTATTATTATTAATACCTAATCTTAAATAGTCGCTCAACCGATAGAAACAGTTTGCTGAGTTACAATCATCTCTGAAGCCAAACTGGCATTCTGAGAGTAAATTATTTGTTTTTAGATATTGTGTTAATTGCTTTTTGAAACACTTTTCAATAATTTTTGAAAATATACTAAGTAATGATATAGGGCGATAGTTGTTTACATCAAGCTTACTCCCAGACTTATGAAGAGGAATCACTTTGGCCAACTTGAAAATATCGGGGAAAATACCAGATTTGAAACTACTATTGATGATATGACAGAGAGGAGTAAGAAAAAGGTCAATGTTGTTTTTCAACATGCTTGCGGGTATATCATCACAGCCAGGAGCGGAGCCACCACGAATCCCCAACACACATTGCCGGACCTCCCACTCTACTACCTCTCTCAGAATGAATATGGAGTCACAGACAGGCCGGAAATTAGTTGCAGGCCTATAATCACAGTGTCTAATTTTATGAGCGAGCTTAGCTCCTACATTTGCAAAATATTCATTAAAATCATCGGCCACGTTCTGGGCAGTTGTGGGAGAACTTCCATCACCGGCAACATTGTTGAGAAAATTTTCAATTGGAAAAGGAGCATTTTTATTTTTTAATCCTGAAATTTCGTTTATTGTTTTCCAAAAATTTTTTGGGTTATTTGTTGATTCAAATATTTTTTGTTTAAAGTAGGCTTTCTTCGTAATTTTCAGCAGTCGGCTCAATTCTCGACGATACTCATTATAGTGGCTTATCAGTTGTATGTTGAAGGGTTGGCTCTTTATCAATCTACTCATCCTATTCCTATTCCTAATAGACTTAATTAGGCCATCGGTGATCCAAGGTTTCAGCCTTTTATCAGCGCTTCTCCTCGGTTGAACCGAGGTGGAGCTCTGATAAAGACCCTGGACAATTTCAATGAATCTAGCAGCACATACGTTTGGGTCATCCGAAGAAGTAACCCCGCTCCATGACTGCTCAGATAAAAGTTTAGTTAATTTTTCGTGATTGGTTTTCTTATATAAATTTTGCTGAATTTCAGATTTATTTCTGTTATTTTTAATGATTATACCTATTGGATAGTGATCTGTGATGTCATTTCTCAAAACAGACGGGAGTAACGAACTCGTATCAACATGCCTTACAAATATGTGATCAATGCACGAAGAAGAATAGGCTGTTTCCCTAGTAGGCACATCGACGCAGCAAACAAACCCAGCCTCATATAGCGTATCAAGATACCTGCTACACATGTTATTTAATTGATCACCAAGAATATTATGGTTGATATCACCAACAATAACCTGGATTGAATTATTATCAGCCACTCGATATCGGTACTCCAATCCATCGATAAAACTAGCGAAGTCCACCCCATGGCAGCGATAAACGCAGAGCAAATTGAAGCGTTGATTATCGCGAACACAATCAAGATCTAAACAACGCAAACCTCCCACATCCACCTCTTGACAAGATGACGAAAGTTTAGAATTTATATATATTATTATTCCATCATTTTGATTAAATTTAATTGATGTTTGAAACACCGCATATCCATCCAGCTGGTCCACGCATTCATCACCATTCATCCAAGTCTCAGTCAGTACGATTATATCAAATTTGAAATTAATGCTCTCCAGAAGAATCAAAAATTCATCAAAGTTCTTTTTATAACTCCTTATATTCAAATGTAACACACTCAAACCAGTCCGCTCATTCGCTCTAAGGAAGTCACCATACACACCACATTCATCAAACACACTACAACTAACATGCCTAAAGTAAGATAAATCGTCTAATACATTCATAGCTTTCATACGCTCGCTACCGTTCGAAATCAATATCTGAATAAAAAATTTCAACCTACAAAAAGAGAGAACAAAAAATAAAATAATAATAGATACATAGATAATAATGTTGAACAAATAAGTTCCAAATCTATAGCAGTACAACCACTGTAGCTCTGAAAAACAGTTACCGTGCTCATTGACCATCTAATCATTATCTTTATCTTATCACCAGTGTCATAGTAAAAGTTATACCTAGTTCTACGTTATTATCCATATCCACCGCTTCATTGAAAGTTCATAATCTTAGAGCGTTAGTTTGATATCAGTCCATCTAACCCTTGTATAATGTTATAATGAACATAACTTTCACTCATTTTGTAATTTAATTTAAAATATAAATAAATAACAACACGTATTCAATATTTCCTATATCAACACATTACAATTATATTATATATTCATTCAAATAGGTAATATTATCTCTTTATTATCTATGTAAATCCATTTATCGTTTTTTGTGTATGAAAGATCTCACTGATACGATATACAAACATTACAACATAACAGTGGATAGAAAAGTACATAAATCGAGATAAAAATGATACATGTTAATTTTATAGGAGGATACGCAAAGATAATAATAAATAATTGATAATCATCGAAAATTTCAAAGGAGTTATTCATACAACTAAAGTCCCATATGCTCCATAGATCTTTGAGTATTAGTAAAAAGAAAACGTTCAAAAGGTTCATAGGTAATCATGTGTGAGTGATAAATAAAACATTATAATACCCCTAAACAACGGCAAAAGAAAATATGATCCTTTAATGCAGGCTGCATCATTAAGCAAAATGAAAATATATTTATACTATCTGCATTAACTTGTAGTTCAAATTTTAAAGTACGATTTCACCATTCCCTATCCAGATCTGCGGGAGCCATTATTCTTCTTATCGGACCGTCCGTTGTTTTCCTTACAAACAGTTTTCCATCTCGTAACCACGCGAACGCCAGCTTATGTTGGATGACGTATTTCTTGGCAATCCCGAGTAAGATTTTGTTATGGACTGTTAGGTGTTCGCTTACGTAGATCTTCCCCTCGATGAATGAATCATGCAGTAGATTGGCCTCAATACCCTTTCGCTTGCGAGCAGCGTCTAGCCAGGATGCCCGTACCCTCCTTGAAATAAATTTAACAATGATGGAAGGAGTGCGATTTTTGTTTGCTTTCGGGAGTCTATGAGCAATGGAAATATCGGATAATTGAAACGGTACATCTAGAATTTCGGAGATTTTTTCAACTATATAATTAATGTTTTCTTCCTTAGTTGGTATTAGATTGATTATTTTTTAATAAAAAAACCGATTCAATAAAATGTTCCTTAAAAAATTAATAATAAAGAGCAACCCAAACTCTCCTTTTAGACGAAATTTTCAAGTATCAGGAAAGTACTGTACCACAATCAGAAAAGGCGAGAGATCAAAAAGAGCAGAAATTTTCAAATTTGAAAGAAATTTTCAAAGAGCATAAATACCTGCATTTAATTGTTCTACTGAAACAATGAGGGCCCGGATCACACTTGACAATAATGCAAGAGCTTGATGAAATTTACTTTGACACATAACGTGGGTTGAATTTTCAAAATAGATTAATTCATATCTAGAATCGCTTAAATGTGGTTTCAGGGAAATTGTTTCATTCTCAAAAAGTTACAGCGGGTATCCCAAAACCCATTTTAAGTAAAATTTTTAAGCACGGTGCCATATTTGTACGGAATCCCAACTCAGGAAAGATGAATGATCAAACCTAGGGAATGGGAATAGTTTCAAGTAAGCCGGCACTTATTTTCATTCAAGTAATAAAGGTCCAGATCACCCATTGACAATGATACAAGAGCTAGATGAAATTTATTTTAACGTGGCCTCCTGGTGTTTTGTGCTTATTATTTTAAAACATACTTAAACTTCATGCTTGACTACTATTAATTTCAAATACATAAATAATAATAATATACCTAAAAGATAGCAATGTTAATTACGATTATAAACTTGCATTAAACGTATTTACATTTTTGTGAGTACTAGCGCACGCGTCTCAAGACCCGAGTACTTTCTTCAGCAAACAGAGAATACATAGGCCTAATTCCTTTCGCTCTGTATACTCTATGTAGTGTACTCTGTACAGCAGTCTCTATTCTCTATTCGCTGAGAATAGGACTCAGGCCCTTAAACGCGTCTGATACTACTTACAGAAGTCAAGTGCTGGTGTAAAATGCAAGTTCGTATTGTCATTGACATCAATAGTAGGTACGGTACAAACAGTTCATGTACGAATGAAAACCACTGAGGAAATAAAAAAAAAAAAATATATATATATTATATCCCTTCTTACTAGCTCTATCCCCTTGAATAAATTTTTTGCTGAGGATATCCCCTGGACACCCTCCCATGGGGGGTTTTCCATAACCCCCTTACAAAGATATTTCTAGCATTAAAATTTAAAAAAAAATTATGGCGAGTACCCTGGACCTCCTTTTTGTGCAGAGTATTCCATACCACCCCCCCCTCACAAAAGTCCTAGGGTGCGCCCCCCCCTTACAAAAATCCTGGATCCGCCCCTGATCTGAACGCAGTGTTATAAGTGCAATGCACTGACAGCAGACGTATGAAGAAGACAGCAGACGTATGTAGAAAGGCATTGATATCACCCCGCGAACCTTACTTCATCAACAAGGTATTTCAAGGACACGCGGGCAGAGCTATATGGCGCGTACTGTAGATTACAGAAAATAATTTCTAACGGGTTGTGTGGGGAACGCAGGGGGGCAATTTTCAATTTTATGCATATTCGGCAGTTGAGTTGTAGCTGTTGTTGATACTGTAGATGGGGTTTTGCTGATGGATGTTGACTTAACTATAAGGCAAAGTTAGAATGTGAAAAATACGATGAAATCATCTTTTTAATTATAGCTCTAATTCAACTGAGCAATAAATAACCTTCTGAACGACGAGTTAATAAGCATTCAAAATTTATATAAGTGCAATGAATATTGTGGGGTCGCATTATTACTAAATTATATGTGGGCACTGAATTAATTTTTATCTGCAAAAAGCGAAAATTTAAGCCTAGTCTATGCTTCATACGACTATTTCACCAAGAAATAAATTGAGAATAATTTTGAATAAATTATTAATGAACCAAATTGGATAAATAAATCATAATACAAACCTGATTTATTGTACAATAAGTACAATAAATAGGTATGTTGTGCATTCAATCATCCATCGAAATAGTAAAAACTAACCAAAACTTTATTAGATTCATTGTTTACCTTTCTTATCAGTAATCTGTCAGCTGTAAATGAACCGGCTTTCGGACAATTTTTGTCAAACAAATTATGCTAAAATTATTGTTTATTTTCTAAATAACTAATTGTAAACTCTAAGGACCGTTCATTATTTTCCCCATCCATAAAAAATGGATTTGCTATAAATTTATTCACATTATTTTGCTTGTTCAATCCGTGACATGCAAAATTTTATAGAGGTTTCACCCCTGAAAAATTATGGATGTCATGTGACTTGTTAAAATCTTAATAACCATGGACTCAATTTCCAATCATATTTTCAATAAATTTCATCTGAATTCTAATTATGTTCCATGCTTGGAACATAAATACTCTTCTTATGCCAATAAATTTACAAGTATTATTTTTTACATTATTCTGTGTTGCACCTTGCTTGACGATTGCTCTGGTCCAACTATTTTATATCACTCATTTGTGAGTCAGGAGTTCAAATCGTTCAGGCTTGGGCAAGGGTAGTAACAGTATCCTGTCCCTAGTGGATCTGAATGTACATCGCACACAGTGGCGTTATGAAAATTACACTTGAATTGGTGCATTTTAAACGCATTTGAGCATGGTTAGTAATGCACATTTAACATTACATAATATACAAAATAATAAGATTCAGGTTTTTTAAAAATAAGGTCTTTTAAACGATTTTGACGAAAACTTGAAAACCATAGCTACAAAATTCAAAAACTTATTCTAAAATAAATAAAAAAAAACAATAATTTCCAGCTAGTTCAGATCTGGTTTAAAATAAATGGATCTATTATCGATTTAGATAAATCGAAGCGTCTAAAAGGTACCGGATCTCCGCTCCGGTGTGCTCCAGCTGAAATTAAGCCCTGGTTCTCAACTATTAGGTACATTCACATTTAATTTAAAAAAAAAATGATTTCACAAGCTTTGAAGGAGAATTTGAAAAAGATTTGGTCCATTGCCAATTAAATTAGTTCACCGATTAAGCCGACAATAAAAAAACGTGTTTTCATGATCATTTTGTAAATTTTTGCAAAATATCCCACCAATTCAAATATGAGGTAATCTCGATTTGCGTTCAGACTGGCATTTCACGTTCACTTTATTACTCACGCAAAAGTCTTATTACTTTGCAAAATGTATAATAGTAGATCTTGTAGCACATTTAGCCAATATTAATTTAATTCACACCACCTATATGAAGGGCTTAGAGTTTTCTGATGGAATAGCTGCTAACTTTCACCCTCTTTATTTCTGTAACAAAGCGTTTCCGGACCTTCATTAATTTGATTTTTTTTATCTTCATGAGAAGATGCTTATGCAGTCTGGCAGAATCATTTTGAACCCTTGAAACACTCTGTACAAATAAGACACATTTTGATTCCCCATAGCTAATACTCTTTAAAAAGTCAAGTAATGAACCCCCTCAATGAACTTTATCGAGCCACAACCTTGTAAAAAAGCTCAGAAAATCTCAATTTTACCCTTTTCCCCTTCCAAAATATTTTTACCTGGTAAGCCCCCCTCCTACCAAACCAAACGTCTGGGTGCGCCCCTGGCGGTGTCTGGATCTATGGAGTTCAAAATATCAGTTTCTCAGTGCTTTTAACAGTTTTTGTTTGTCGGAGACGATCTCAATCTGATAATAATTCTATTACCTTCAATGCTTAAGAAGGAAGAGATTCTTGGGATTCGAATAATTTTGGGTTGAAATTGGCCAGATCCTAGCCAAGGGCGCCCCGCGCGGGTACTGGAAGAATCAAGTCCATTCAGTAGTAGCCTACGCCCTACTGTCGCAACACTCAACCCGGCCGCTCGGCTATAACGACGATAAGCCTCGTTGTAAAATCTGTCAGTTTCAGAACAGGAGGGCGCCAAATTTTCCAGGCTGGAGGGCGCACCGGGATACGTCCTGGTGTCCCGGCGGGCCAACATGGGCCTGCCAATAATCCAGTATCACCTGTGAAGTGGCCGCTATTATTGAATAACGCCACTGTGTGTGATATACATTCAAATCCACTAGGGACAGAATACTGTTTCTACCCTTGCTCAATCCTGAACAGGTAAGCTCAACAATTTGAACTCCTGACTCACAAATGAGTGATATAAAAAGTTGGACCAGAGCAATCGTCAAGCAGGGTGTAACACAGAATAAAGTAAAAAATAATACTTGAAAATTTATTGGCACAAGAAGAGTATATATATGTTCCAAGCATGGAACCTAGAATTAGAATTTGGATGGAATTTATTAAAAATAGGAATGGAAATTGAATCTATGGTTATTAAGATTTTAAGAAGTCTTGTTTGTAGTAAGCTATTTGAAATCTAATGAAGTTTGTGTGATTTCACCTCACTAAGGGTGTTTTTTAGACCACGAGGAAGACGATTCGTGCCTGTGCAGTTGTAATTTAAATTAGGGGTCGTTCAGTGATGGATATTTTCCGATGACACTTTTAATGCACGCACAAATGGAATTTCATAAATTATATGACTTTTATATTCACCACTTTGACAAATTAAGTTGACAGAAGGCGGTGTGGAATATTGCTGTCCCCTCACTAGGCTGCCATCCTGTACCTCACTATTCAGCTGGTTTTGAAGTCGTAGTTTGGGGTTTTACAATGTCTTAAAAATAGACATTGTCTTTAGGAACACTACGTTAAATACTCTGTGGTCCTGCCTGAGAATTTTACATTTAGCACTTAATTTGACAAATTTTTAGCCACACAAATTATTGGGCTACTCCCTCAAGGCAAATATGGCAAGGACTGAAACGTCTGAATAAAATTTTACACAGAAAAAGTCACGTGACACCCATAATTTTACAGGGGTTGAAACCTCTATGGAATTCTGCATGTCACAGACTAAAACAAATTAATCAGAAATTTATAGCAAATCCATTTTTTTATGGATGGGGAAAATAATGAGCGGTCCTCAGCGTTTACAATTAGTTTTTAGAACGATAGACTAGATAAGAAAGGTAGACAATGAATCTAATAAAGTTTTGGTTAGTTTTCACTATTTCGATGGATGATGCACTTAATGTAGAATAAATTAGGTTCGTATTATGATTTATTCATCTTTTATTAACTTTTATTTCTTAGTGAATTAGTCGTATAAAGCAAAGACTACAGGCTGTTACATCTAGCTTAAATTTTCGCTTTTTGCAGATAATAATTAATTCAGTGCCCACATCTCATTTGATAAATATATATTGATATATATTTCACTGTTTAAGTATATTCATAGATTTAACAAAAAAAAAAAAAAAACAAACATGGAGAAATAAAATACCGCAGGCATTCAATTTACTAAAACAAATGAAATGCCTTCAAGTTCAGATGTAGGCAACACGCCACGCAAACTTGCTCCTATGAGATCTTGTCCCAGTGAAACTGCATATAATTTTAAAACTGTCATCTTGTCTCTGTGAGAACTTGCTTCTGTGACACTGCCACTTTTAGAACTTCTTGCTTCTACGACACCTTGTCCCTATGACACTACTATCGTTTAAAAGCACAACTTGTCTCTGTGAAATCTTGTCTCTGTGAAACATCCCCGTACAAGTCATAGTCTTACACTCCTTTACATTAAGCTTCAACCCAGAATCCGCACACCATCCAATGTGTCAATGTCTTGCTGCAGCCGTATACAGTCATCAATAGAATTTATCTCTCTGAATATCTTTATATCATCCGCAAACATACGACACTCAGAATTATAAAGCAGATTGGAAAGGTCATCAACAAAGGAGAAAAATTAATGGTCCCAGGTTGGATCTGTGTGGTACACCAGAGAAGCAACAGAAGGACTGTTCACTCACTTGTAAAACACATATACTACATTCTCTGAACAAGGTAAGCTCACAAAAAAGAGCTTCTGACGCCCATGCTGAACCCAAGACTCTTCAACCTCATAGCAAGAATTCCATGATTCAGTGTTAAAAGCATTGTAGAAATCTGTGTAGATGACATCCACTCTTCCTCCATTATCCAAGACCTCAAGTCCACAAAGACTAATAGATTGGCCACAGTAGACCTACCATACAGAAGACCAATGTAATTTTCAGTTTTACATAATGCAGAATTTGTCCATGCAATATGCTCTGAAAACTTTTAGCAAAAGTTTGAAAGCATGGAAATCGGTCTGTAATAACTGGCCATTTTCCTGTTACCTAATTTGATAACAGGTGTAATCCTTGCAACTTTCCACAGCTCAGGAAATTTGGATGTTTTGATTGAAAAGTTGAATAAATATTGCAAGGTCAGAATGAGTAATTCCCAGCATTCCATGACAATAAAAGCTGGTACACCACCAGGACACCCTGATGTGCTTGGTCTCAATTTTTTAATAGCTATTTCAGCATACCTCAATGACACTGAAAAAATGAATCCTGCAAAGGTCTTCCACATCAGCGTTGCACTAACTGTTAGAATTCTCTGAAATTTGACTTGATAAAGAAAAAAACACATCAGCAAAGGCATCAGGCCTTCCTCTAAATAGCCGATCTTTATGGTTTATGAAATCCTCATTTCCACGAGTACAAGGTTTGTTGTTGATGAATTTCCAGAATTCCTCAATACGTCTCTGTACGTAGAATGTAATGTAAATCCCTCGTAATCTGTACATAAAAGCCCTCTGTACGTAGAATGTAAGATTCATAAGCACCCTAGATTTTTCTCTTCACTCTAGTTCTTACCACCTTGAATTGCTGGTTGTAGTAGTACCTTAGAAATTTTCTCTTTCTAATATATTTATTTTTCTATTTCAAATTATTGATTATGTTTTGGGAAAACTAGGGAGGATACTTATGCCTGTTATTAGCACTCACAACAGGCAAGCAAGCATCAAAACAGGTATATAAATTCTTTGGAATTCCTTAACAGCCAAATCTATGTCTCTGCAATCATAAACAGATATCCATGAGACAGATTGAAAAGATCTATACAATTATAGAAAAATAGCAGGTCTAGTTTTCCTGTTGGCTCCAAACTAATCCGACCTGCAATTTTTTTGACGCTGTGATGCGAGAAATTATAGCTTGAAATTAAATTATCAGAAGTTAAAGCTTGTTACTATTTTCTGTAGTATTTTCCGTTGTCTAAAAGTTCGATCAGCACACAGAAACATTTCTTCTTGAGTTGTGCCATAAGCCATACTATTCATATTCGTACAGCTTTTTATTGTTTTCTAAAGGACTTATTTTTACAGCAATAAGTTAGACTATTTGATCAAGGAATGGGAGGTCACTGATTGAACTTTACACAATTCACCATAAGAATACGGCATTTACATGAAATTGATTCAATTTATAATCTGTTAATAAAAAGCAATGAAGCTTATTAGTAAAGGGGAAATGCCATTACAAATTGGTTATCGAACTGAGTACTCCATATTCGTATCCGAAGTAATATATAAACCTTTAGCGATCATCAAACTAATCATAAAATAAATGCAAACTCACCAGAGCAGCTGATTGGTTGAGAGATTGCAGCCGGAAAGCCTGGTCAAGCCAATCAGTAGCCAGTTCCAGTACATCAGGGCCTCTGTTCCATGCGCACAGCGCATTTATGTAGACTTCAATTTCAGCATCTCTGGACTCATTCGAAATGCCCTTCAACTGCGACATGCACATACTGGAAATTGTCGTCATACCAGTCAGTTTTGACAGCGGCACATTGCTGGCAAGGTGGATGGTGGCAAAGAATGAATCTGTACCCTGCAATGTGATAGAATTAAGCGTGAGTTTGTCATAATTTTTTTAGCTACTAGAAAGTTGCCCTATGCAATTATAACAGGATATATAGAACGTAATATAACCTATTTACAAATTTAATTTAATAGTCTCTTTTTTATCCCTCATATTCTTCTTCTACATCTCCTTTTTCTCCATCTTCTCTTTTTCTTCTTCTTCCCCTTTTTTTCTTAAACCTTGTCTTCTTCATCTTCATCCCCTTTTTCTTCTTCATTTTTCTCCTCAATCTTCTTCCTCTCCTTCTTAAGCCCCTAACTCTCCAGCGTTAGAGTTTCGTTGACAGAAACCAGCATGAAGACGTTTATAATATAATACATTTTACTGATATAGACAAATATACAGATATAAAACGACAATAAATACTCCAAGCAATTGGGATATGAAATGAAAATTCATTTTAATGAACGATTTCTAGTTCTACTGATATTGATCCCAAAAATCTATCCCTGCAAAAAAGGAAGATGCCACGTCTAAAAGGACGATGGTACTTTGAACTGGATTATGGTCTATTTAAACTGGTAATCAAAAATTTCGAAAAGAATAATATTATTATGAAATAGTGTCACGAGTGCTAAGTTAGGAAGATGCAAACTTCAAGTTTTGAGTGGTCTTGAAAGAGTGCGACGCCGGTGCGACTTTGTTTACTTTAGAACACAAACATCTATTCATTATGTAAACATTGGAGCGCCACTTCATACTGTCATGCCATTTACATTGTTTACAATTAAGGCAATTGTATTGTTTCCCTCTGTCAACGCTCTCTTTTAGTCTTATTAGTTAAATGTGATTCTGGGTGGTTCTAGTGAATTCTCGACCATTATGTTAAATAGTAGGTTCTCGAACAAAGCCTATAAAAAGGGTGATGAACAAGCTCTGGTGAGAAGCTACGTCAGTTCCAAGACGGCATCCTGCGCTCTTTATACATGTCTTGTGACTGTAAACAATAGAGGACATTTCGGCGATTAATGTTGGGATAACTGTGACAGTAATTGTGATAAGACCATTAGTGATAACCAAGCTTCTTTTGGACAAGTTCATAATTTCATCGTTTACTATTTATTAAGTTATTGAACAGTTTATTAGACATTTATTAATTGGCCAACCTGATAGTGATTCATTAGTTTTGGATGATTCAACTTCCAAGTTAGTTAGTTAAACCTGTTACTCTAATATTGTTTGTTGCTTTTATTGATTTCATCAAGTTAATTGTGTAAATAAGAGTTTCATGTGTTAATTTCAAGTATTGACTGCATTCTTTTAGTGTGAGGATCCATAACAGTACCGTACTATAAAAAAATGGTCGCTCGATGATGGTCGTGATATTAGGTCTTGGGCAATCGGGGCTGCTAGAGGCATGAAGTTTTATGCTTTATTACCACTTACCTGGTGGTTCAGAACCCACCTAAACGTTTGTGACCGCACAAGTCAGAAACTCATGTGGGTATCATCAGCAAGAAAAAAATCATTACAAGATAGTGATTCTAATAATAATTTAACGGTAGCTATAATTCACGCCTTCAAATTAGGCGGCTCTAAGAAATTTGCGATGTTGCCAGATATGGAACCATGACATAAACGTACGAATTGGCAACACTAATTGTGTCATATTGTCTAGTCTACAAGTCTGACGCTAGCAGTCAGATGGTTTGCATCGCAGTCAGTTGTTCTTTGCAATAGCGCAATTTGTTCCAACGCCCGAATTTGATGGCGTGGAGTTTAGTAGTGTTAATTATCTACCACACTATTCTAAGAAAAGCCAACTAGAACTTGCTGTAATCATTAAACTAGAACCAATATAATAAAAGTTACCTTGTAATGTTTTAGGAACTGTGGCACACACAAAGCGGTCATATCCTGTATGTTGCTGTTGAGTTTGGCGTTTTCTGGCTGGCATAGCTCCTGTCCGTAGGCACTCCACAAGATGGTGACAATATCAATGAAGGCGTGGCTCACCTCAATATTGTCTAGCTGATGCGGCGGCTGTTCAGGTGGAGCCATTGATTCTCTTTCTGATGAGCTAGAGCTGATATAGCTGCTCAAACTGCTCATTGAATCGTTACTACTGGAATTATCTATAAAATATCATTCACAAGAATGAAATTAGTTGAGCACCGTAAGAATTGTGGGGAGATTAGCTTCAATAAAGTAGAAAAATGGTATAGAATTATTCTTCTTAATATTGGTGTTGGTGATATTGAAGTCCATCCATATCCATAATTATTTCAATTACTAACACACGAGAGACTATAGTTTCGACTGTCACGTCATTTTCAATCGTAATTATATAAAATAAATAATTACATAAAATATAATAAATATATAAAATAATTACATAAAATAAATGATTTACGTAATAGAGCTCGCAAATATTGATTGGAATAACTCCTTGGCAGTGAAAAAAACAGAATGTGACAAACAAGAACTGCATATCTGTTCACCGTACAAACCAACCAAAAATTAGAATTGAATATTGGAGTAGAAAAATTATAAACAGAAGATTTAAAAAATTAGATATTAATTAAAAGGCTTGAAAATTCTAAAATTGAGGATTGAAAATCACAAATAGAGCTTACAGTGAAATTCGGTGAACTCAGCACCACATGCATTATATCGCCGATTAGATTTGGTAGTATCATTTTTGCACAATAATCTTACAATGTACACAAGCAATCCAATCAATATTTAAAAAAAAAACATTGAAATAAAATAGAATTGAAATCTGACAAATAAATGAGCGAAATATAAAGTAAAAAAAGAGTATAACTTATATTGAAATACTTGTCAGTGTCCTTTATTCTTTCTTACGAGTAATAAAACTTTCAATACATGGCTTTATAGCTTAATTTATTGTTGACAAGAATGATGACAATGAAGTTTTATACGTACCATTCGAATTTTTCTCTGTCAAAACTGATCCAGTCCTTCTTCTCTTCTTCCTCTCTTTATTCATTGCTATTGTTTTGGCATGATTTTCTTCAATTTCTTTCAGCCGATTCCTCAAAACAGTTAGGATGCTGAGAATCAGTTCAACTGTCAAATCCAACGACATAAATTTCTTCGAATACATGAATAATTTTCTGGCTGCTACTTTATTCATCATGATTATTTTACATATTCTTTTCAGAACAGCCGTTATTGGTTTGTCACGGGTGTAGAACTCACTCATTATCAAATGAACCAGAGGTTTGCTAACTTCTTCTTTTTCCAACTGCAAACATAAAGTATTGATGAATATTAAAGAGTATTCAGCTTTGATATTGTTATGGGTCCTAACACTAAAATAATGCTGGCAACACTTGAAATTATCACATGAAACGTTATTCATATTTAATGCGTTAGAGTAAGCGAGACCGAGGAGCCGAAGAGAGAAGAATGAACTTCAAATGGTTTATTTTAGGAACATTAGACCTTTTTACAAATAAAGCACTGCTATGCTTGTCCAAGCATAGTTGTCCATCACTATCTTCTGCTTGTCGTTAAAATATTATTCACGAGTACTAATAACCCAGTCAATAGAGCATTTTTCCTCATCATTAGTTATTGTTGATTAATAATATTTTTATATATTATTAATAATTACAAATCAGTTATTATTATTTCCAGTTTGCACCGAAGTCGTGAGCTGGCGTCCCATTCCAGCAACTTTCGCAGATCGAAAATCAATTGTGTCAAATTACATTTCATTGATGAATTATTTCTTATCAATTCCTTATTACTGATTTAAATTATGAATTGAAAACTTTCAATTGTTTATTATTACCAATAAAATATGTTTTAGTTCTGGAGAATAATAAGGGATTGAAGGTTAGAGCGACGAAGAAAAGAAAAATGGAAAGAAAGAGACGTTGGTGAAGGAGAAGGTAGAGATGGATGAGTGATAAGAAAAAATTAATATACAATTAAGAAAATTTATAAATAGAGTATGTGAAATTCTAGACATCCTGATTTAATTGAATGGGGTAAACTGTCAGTTAATAAAATAATTGATTACCTCTAATCTTGCCAAAAGATGTTCAGCTGGCGCAACTTCCCAGTACTTGAAAGAAGGTAAATCAAGCTCTTTGACCTGAATTAGCATTTCCACAAAAGCCTTCCGCACTTTTTCACTCTCATCGTGAATGTAAACTTTCAAACGAGGAAGTACTTTAGCTAGATATTCAGCACTTGGAAAGGGCTCGCCTTTTTCAGGTGGATTACTCAGCATTCTAGTAAATCCTTTATAAACAGCTCTACGAACATCTGGTGTTGAGCCATCATTGATCAAGTCATTGACAATAATTGTCATGATTTTCTGTATACTCTCATCACTAAAAGTATCCCACAGATTTCTCAAACAATTGCAGATTCCCTGGAAACAGGTTTCAAATTTGATGTTAATGCTGTAAAAATGGAGTAATGTTTTACTGATAAAGGTGGCCGATCAAGTAAAGATGGATCTGATAACAATTATTTATAACCAAATTTAAAAAGCAATATTCATTGAGGTACCGTATACTGTAAAGAGCCATTTACAATACTTTATGTAAACATACAATACGTTTTGTAATGAAATAATAAAACAAGCAAAGAAGCTGATTAGCTACACTGTTTTCAAAGCTAATGTTATTATTAAAACTGAAAATTTTCTACCGATAGCTCTATTTAAAGAATGAGTTCTTACATAGGAAACAGAATAAATTTCAATTTTAAAAATTCTGCTAAATACTAATGAGCATATTTTTCATAAATCTCAGATAGCAATATTGATAGCTAAATTCAAATTACATTCAATGCTCAGATGAATTAATTAAGAAAGACATTGGTTACCTTCACAGCAAGGATCCGCACTACGTGACAGTTATCAATCAATAGATCAGCCATTTCATCGTGTTGCCTTTCTAAGAATGCTTTCTGTTCGGATCGCAGTAAACCCAACTTTTCCAAAGGATAAACGTCAAAGAAAACTTCTGTCGCGTTGCTCCTAATTATGTTGTTACCACTCTGTTAATTCATTCAGAAACAAAAAGTATTACAATACTCTGAATGGTTAGAATAGAATATTTGATTGTGCCATACAAAAACTATATATTAATTCATATAACCCAGTTAATAAATTATAGGCCAATCAACAAATAAGATTCATTGTAATAAAATTATAGTGATGAGTAGCTTTAAATTGATCGGAAAACAATTATGAATCAGATGCGTGTTAATCATGATTAAGACATTAGTTTCATCGCTTCTCTCCAACAACCACTATGAATCATTTGGAAACTAACAACAATTTTCGTAAGTCTCGTCAATAATATTTAATTTACCGATAAATTCACCTCCTTTAATACTGATAGTAGATGAATTAACGAAAGACTGGTAGATCTCTGTATGAGTAATTAACATTTGGTATGAGTGCAATAAATCATTACCATAACATTGATCTAAGGTTCTATTCTCATTAGGCCAGAGATTTTTGTGGCACCACAATCGCAAGCATCAGGCTCATCCACAATAAAAAACAAAAGAAATACAATACATTTAAACACACATTTCAGCTCAAGAACAGATATGTAAGGTAGTAGATTTGTTTGAAGCTTCTGAGGAGAATCGTTTCATAAGCGGAAATAAAAATAAATAGGGTACACTCACTCTCAAATGTCTCCAAATAAGAGGTGTGTAGAGTTCTGTAATGATTTTGCTAAGCTGAATCAATCTTCTACTCGAATGCAAAACAGACAAAATGGCTAGAACATTTTTTCCGAGAATTGACATTTCCATGAAGCTAGTAGCTCGTGGAAGTTCAAATATTCGAGACATTAGGTCTTGAATGCAATATTTCTCGAAAAACTGGAACAGAAAACGAATAACAGTTTCAGAAGAGCAAATCATGAGGATTATTAGTAATGGATTCTTATTCAAAGAACCAAGATTGAAAATTCTTTTAATTTAAATATGATAAATATAAATTTCAAATTACTGTATTAAACAATAATTGTACATGTGTACAGGAGGTAAAAAATTATCAATTGAATAAACTATAATTAAACATAGTATCGCTCAAAACATTAATATTAAAATTAAGCTATAGGTAAATTGAAAAGAATATAAATGCTTTAAATCAAATAAGTTCAACTTTTTTCAATCTGTAACTAAAAAACATGTTTTATATATTATGTCACTAAATGTAATACTTGGGATTTATAAAGAGTTGACAGTTGAATATGTCTATCCTAAATAAAACTGTATTTTTTGACATTCAAACAATTCTAAATTAATACGGTATGGTGATAGCTTGATACTAACCGGTCTTTGTTCTTCAGAGTTTGTCCAAGCGATGTGGTATATTTTACCGAAAGCAGTTGCTTGCACTTTCTTGACAAATGGTAGGTAATCTTTGATAGCATCATGCACTGACTGAAATTCATAATTTTAGAAACATTTTTAAGTTTGAGAACTAAAAAAACATTGATTACATTTGATATATTATATTGTATTCATATTTGATAATCTCACACGATAAAATTATTAGTATTATTATTTATCGTAAGTCGTTTGATGGTAAACGCAAATTTGAAGTTGAAGTGTAGAATAAATTATGAAAGAAAATTCAGTATCATAAGTTATATTGTGTAACTGTTATATTTGAAGTGTTGGGGAGGCAGCTTTTCAAATGAAATAGTACTAATGTACAATAACAATTTTCGCCGCATGGTCCACCCACATTCAGACCATGAGTGATACTTTGGGGACAGGTGCGGTAGCGAAGTGTACAACTGTGCCCGAACTGCAGGTTTCAACGATTTTGTGTTTCACCAACTAATTTTGGGGAGTTAACCCTAATTTTCCAATTCAGATTGTTAACAATCACGGTCTTATTTTTAAGCAGTAATTCACATTTACAGAACACTTCCGTTTGTTTTAGCCAATTTTTAATCTGACCAAGAACTGGATCCTGCTTTGCCAAATTAGAGTAAGCATATACTATTGAAATATACATTATATTATAGTCTTATAATATAGTTGCAATAGCTCAAGGCGATCAGTTGCTAAAAATACTTATACCATACATTTAGCAAGTTGACTTGGGTACCTTGGCCATATCAGTGTCCAGGTTGAAAAGAAATGCTATGAATTGTTGGCCCTCTTTACATGAGAGGAACTCATTGGATCTCACAGTCAGCAACAGAAGTTTTTCAAAATCGGGACTTTTATAATTCACACTTTTTACAGATTCATGAATTTTCCATACTCTTTTCACATCTTGGACCTGTGAACAGTAAGTACATTTAATAAATATCAAACACAAAATGAAGGATTATACTAGAGACTTGAGACTATTATAAACCTTCACGGTACCCGAATAGCTCATCTTAAAAAGAAGAGGTACAGTACAGTACTGTATTAACAGAGTTGAAGAGTCGCCATCAAGAGTATCATCCAACTTCGAATAAAAAACTTGAATATTTACAAATTTTATTAAAAAAAAATTAAATAAAAACTGATTGCTATTCCTTTCAAATCAATGATTATGCATAGTACCGAAAACGATTTCTCTGTACTCTCAACTTATCACAGGCACACCAATTGTTGAAGAAAGGATGAACATAATCGCTTTCCAGAGGCAAATGAAGATGCAGGGAATTTGAATTTTTATTTATTTTCACACAACATATTACAATTATAATAGAAGTACAATTAAAATAGAAATATATTTCCCCGCATGGACTACAGATCCGTGAGTGAGGAGAGAATTCTTATCTACTAATGTAAGAGATCATTTTAAATTATTACTCAATGAGTTACCAATAAAATTTGGAAAATAAGCAATTTGTTTTTTTAATTACAATTGAAAAAAAAATAGTATTTTTGAATAATTAAAAATTCCATACAAGAACTGAAAGTGACTAGTCCAGCAATGATCAATCTACTATAAATAAATACAGTAAGGCTGCGTACATACAGAACGCAACCTGGTGATGGCAACGCAACGAAAACTGGAGTTGCTCTTTCACACCATACAAAGTTGAATGTGTTGTTCATAGTGAGGTGATAGCAACGTGACGCGGAAACTAGAGTTGCTCCAGTCACCTCATGCTGTAAACTAGTTGCTCAGTTGTCAGCAGTATTTTATTGTGTTTTGTTAGGTTATAGGCCTACTGGCAGTAGCGTAGCGAAAATCTTTTAATGTTGGGGGGGCAAGGGGAGTCCGGGAGTCCTCCCCTGGGAAAATTTTTATAAATATTCCCTCTAAAATCGTATTCCAAGAGACTCTAGACTTATGTCTAGAAAACCTTAAATACATTCATTTTAGACCACATTAATGAAATTTTTTCATCTTGAGAGCTTGATTTGAGGCTTAAAAACAGTAATTTTACTCGAGTATTCATTAAAATATAGTAAATAAATTTGTAACCCAGAACATACCCAGAACATAACCCTCGTGATAGTAGGACTACAGCAGCAGCAGTTACTGACGACTAAACTCACTAAACTGGCAACTTTAATCATAGCCTACATGAACACTCTTATAAACCAGTCACCTGCGACTAGAAACTTTTCTAAGAGCAATTCAAGTTTGCGTTGCGTTGCTATCACCAGTTGCTTGCTGTATGTACCTAGCCTAATTGGCAGATTCTCAAAATACCCAGGCAGCAACAGCTTTTGAATAATGCTCAGGAACTAAGAGTAGTGTGAGTGAATCAGTGCCTCAGCAGGGAAGTCAAGGAACAAATGAAAATTGCACGAATAGACATATATGCAAACTCAAGAAACATTAACATTATTTAATATCAAAGCAACAAAAGTAAAAATTATTCACTATCTTATAATACTGATGTTATTGTTTAAATAAATTAGGAATACTTACAGGAACCTGTCTACTGCTATCCAGAGAATATTTCAAAAGAAAGGTCAAAGTGTCCTTGATGAAATCCGTGCTTAGACGACATTTGTTGTAGCAACACAGCTCACAAATTCTAGATATTTTATTTTTGATCTGAAAAATAGAATTAACACGATTTAAAACATTATTTGAATTGAACCACCGAAAGCCAGACAGGTTCCAGTCTAATCCGAAACAAAATATTCAAAATATATAAACAAAATAGCACAGAATAAAAATAAGTGTATTTTTTGTTCTGTACTGAAGATAATGTCAGACTTAGCAATGCATTTCATTTATACAAAGTTTCTCAGGTTGAAAGTTTCTAGAGAACCATGCACAATGAAGGAACTTTTTATACCTTCCTAATCAGTTAATTGTTGGGCATCCAAAAGATTCCCGTACTTTGAAAGAAGAGTTTCTCTCTTGTTCTTTGTTATAATGGGGAAACAATAGCCGCGAGCCGTAGCAGGCATGTGTTCAGTCAGATAAGATGAGCTACGAAATCCTGGGCCCTCTTTGTAAGGATGACAGATTGAATTGGCCAGCAAAAAATGCTCTGTTATTTGCAGTAAAATCACTTCCTGTTGGTTCAGAACCCATCTAAAGCTGTTGTGTAGGTTTAACTCATCAATCAATATCATCCAAATTATTACCCACGCACAGGTCTCACACCTCCGCAGTTTCTTGTTCCTCTTAATCCTCCGCAAAAAATAGGAAAAACGTGACATTGATCTGTCAAGAATTAGTGTAAAGAATGGAAATAATACAGATCCAAAGAAAAACTTTCTAGTCTTTTGTGAAAGATATACGGTTTCTGCATGAATTGTAGTGTCGATAGTGTTGTGTTGGTAAGCATAAATCTAGGGTTTACATATAGTTGGACTATGTTGTAAAAAAAATGGTGAAAGGTGGAATATCAACAAAAGGAGTAGATTGACTGATCTTATGATGTACATACATAATTTAGGATAAAAAATGTTTGAAAATTACCTTGATGTTCAGATCCATGCTCAGTAATTTATTTAGGAATCCCACATTATTCATAAGTGTTTCAGGAGGAAAAGAGTCTTCCGGTAGCTTCACCATCAATACGTCAATTAGTGAGATGGTTGCATCTAAATAAATTAGAGAAGTTTTACTGGAAGTTTCTTCTTCTTCCTGTACTTTCACTAGAAGACTTTTCAGTAAGGGATAAATGGAGGATGATAATTTTGAAATTTCATCAATTTCGAATGAAAAGTCGTTGACTTTGACATTTTCTCCAAGTTCTTCTTTCTGAAACAATAAAAAAATATAGTATATGAAAATACCAATTTGCAGTTGAGTGCAGTGCAATTCAACTACATCTTGAACATCATAACGCCACCTGCATTCAATATAACTTGGTTCCAATATTTAGATCAATGCTCAGGCATCCCTGGATAGATCATGTCTGAGATACATAAAACTTGCATACTCTCTATGTACAAATGAACATAAAATTCAGTCATACTCTGACTATAGTCAACAATAAACATACAAAATGGAATAGATCAGGATGTCACTGTCAGGTTTTTAAGATCATCGTTGAAAAACTCCTCCATACCATAGTAGCTTCTCCCCACCAGCCACCATGATAATATGCCTTTACAAATGCTGTATTGGGCCTTCCTAAGAGAATCTGGCAAATGATTAAACATCCTCAATTCTAATACAGGAAAGTAGTCCTTCACTTTTGACAACCTACATTGAGGCATGTCAAGATTTGCCTCTTGTGTTGTGAGCATGTATCTGCTTTTGAGTGACAAATGATGAGTAGTACCTTTTTACATACAGGAGATATTGCCCAAAGACAGTATGCAGACCCAGACGTTGAAAGATGGGCTTACAGTGAGCAATGAATTCACTGTGTCAATGTTCTCAGAGCCTAAAATAACTTTTTACAGACCTTACTTATGTGCTGCTCCCAACTTAATTTGCTATCAATATTAAACCCCAGATGAGTAGCTGGTACAGCATCCCGACCAACATGCATGGTATCATCAGCAAATAGTAAGCTAGAACCATCCCAACCCAGGTCATTGATGACTATTAAAAATAGTAGGGATCCTAAAACATAGCCCTGTGAGACACCATATGCAACAGCTTTCTCTTTTGATATGGCACCCACCATTGTAACTACCCATTGCCTGTCACATAAATAACCTGCTATCACCTTCAATGCCTGGACCTGCACTCAATACTTAGACAGTTTTCTAAGCAGGACATCATGAGACACACAGTCAAACGCCTTTGAGATCACATAAGATCGAGTTGACTGACTCTCGCCTCTCAAAAGCCTGATGAATGATCTCCCCTAACGAAAGCACAGCAGTGGTGGTGGATCTTCATCTGCAAAAACCATGCTTCATACTCATTGTTTGTTTCTCTCCAAATAGTCAGTTAACTATCTCATCATGATTCTTTCCAAAATTTTGCCAATAACTGGCTCAATGGAAATAGGCCTGTATAAAACTGCCAAGGATAGAAGAATCTCCCTTTAGAAAAAAAAAAAAAAAAATGGGAACAGTTTTGGAAACCTTGAGGCAAGCAGGGATTGTTCACTCTGCAGACAGGCATTCAATAACATGAGCAGAGGATCAATCAAAACATCAATAACTCTTTCTAAACCCTTAACTGAGAGACCATACACATCTTGACTATTGGTAGCCTTGAAACCCTTAACAATACTCAGCCATGTCAATATCCCTGAAAAACTCAAACTTAGAAGGTAATAAAGGCACTTGCATTGCTGGATCAATGGTGGTGATGGGGATCCTGTCAATCAATCCCACAACTGTATTGACAAAAACGTCATTCAGTTCATCAGAACTTCCCTCAAATTCCATCTTATAGGAATTATTAAATTTATGAGTTTTCACGCAGCCTCTACAGGATTGTGAGCCTCTCTAATGAACCTGGCATTTGATGATTTCTTTTCCCTATCAATTTTGGCTCTATAAATCCTTTTTGCCCTAAGATAGTTTCTGTACCTGACATCAATCAATGAAACATTTGACTCAGACTTATACATGTAATGCAACAATACAAAAAATATTATAATTTGCTCACGCTCAGGCGTGCAGGCCTTTGGTTTACTGATCCAAGTTGGATTCCTTGCCGAAATTTGAGAACTTTGCTTGAAAGCTACAGCTGGACATACTTTGTTGAATACAGTAGTAAGCAAATGGTGGAATGCATTGAATTTATCCTCACTAGTCAAAAAACATTCAAAAAGCTCCAGTCAATCCTGTTGAGATGATCTCTAAAAAATTAACAAATTCACAACTGTTATTTTTCTGGTGAAGAACTTATAATCAGCTGCCCACTTACAGAATACCTTTTTCATTTTGAACATCTGCGCAATGTCAACAATCACAAAACTATGATCTGCAACAATTGGATCAACCACATCATAATTTGTTGCCCAATCATTGGTGGCAACAGAGTCAAGACAATACAATCCTCTTGTAGGTTCAAGACTGGTCCAGAACAAGTTGAACATCTTAAGAACATTTGTGAGCCATTGCAATCTTGGATCATAAATATTTAGGTGGACATTAAAATCACCACCTATTGAGCTGTGTCAATTTGCAAGCCCAGTAACATGTTGGAGACAAAGCTCAAGCTGAACCAGAAACCTAACAAAAGAGACAACACTGGAACAGTACAGTACAATTATAAGAACTGAGAGATCGCGGACTACATTAGCAGTAGCTTCAAAAAAAATTGAGCACAGAAGACACTAGGATCAACAGGCTGTATCTCCACTCCAGAACATTGCCCACTGTGCACAGTAACGCATATTTTTGTGAGTAGTAAGACAAAAAATCTGAATAATATCAGATATTTTTCTAAATAATTACTTTGCTATGACTCATAAAATGTACTAAAATGGGCAGAATACACATCAAAGTGACAGGGGAAGTATTGTTGTGGAAAGGGCAGGAAAGAGGGAACAGTGATTTTCAACATAATTACTGCTGTGTCAATAAGTCTTCCGGTTGAAGCTAATTGGCCTGATTGCTTACTTTTCCCCATGCTCACCTCGCCTTGGTGTTTATCTAAATATCTTTAGAATGTTTACTTAGAGCTTTATAGAATGGACTAGAAACTGGGAGAGTCCTTATTTGTTTACTTTAGAATTTGATAGAACGTTATAGAACCCATCTGTCTTTCTGGAACATTTAAAAAATGTATAACAGGCAGAAGCTCTTGTAAAAGTTAATCAGTTGTGATTCGATTGTTAACGCAATAAGTGGCAGAAGTTACAGTTACCGTTTCCGATCATACAACCCATATTACCAGTGAACGCTAATACAAACTGTGTTATATGAACGTTTGTTGTTAAAGTGATAACCACAGTATATAGTGACAAAAAAAAAAATTGTGACAGATCTGTTGAACAAGAAACAAAACTCTTTTTAAAGAACTACCAATGCGCTTTTTTGTAAAGTTGGAAGCATATGATTTTTTTTAAAATTAAATCAGTTAAATTGTGCATATGCCTTTCAGCACAACCATGGCCGACTCTAGTTAGCTAGACACTAGAGTCGGCCATGGCACAACTGATAATAAATAATAATTATTTCATGTAAATTCGTTGGGTCATTGGATAATCCATTGTATGGGTTTATTCTCAAACTATTAAGCAGTATGCACACCTTGATGCATATCCCCTCCCTAGTCGCAAGGATACTGTTTTTAAAGTTTCAAAAAATTGTGCATTCATCACAATCGCTTTCAAAAGCACTTACCACCAGGTACCATGTTTGAGAAAAAAAAGGCATTTCACCGCGTTTGAGGCCGTTTGTATCAATTTCGACGACTTGCTACTGGTTTGATAGCCGATAATGTACCCACTTTTCAGTGGGTTATTGATGATGTTATTACCTTCGATATCTATACTACTACAACTGGATCGCGCGCTGCATATGAGGCAGTAAGCTTCAGCGGTCCGGCTTTCTCGACAGAGTTCCCCCCACCACTAGTCCGTGTAGAAGCGCGTTCTCACACAGCACGACTTATGGCGGTACCATGTTCGCCATCACAAAAACCGCTATATCTTCGCTCGTAGTGGCTCGATTTTCAATTTTTTCACATATTTGTAATCCGTAAAAACGTGTGAAGATTTTGGTATAAATTTAATATCAAAATAATGTGACAGTAAACTGTTTATGACACTCAAATCTAACGAATATGGTTGCAACCATAAAGTAAATTTGAAGCTTAATGTTCTGTTGTTTATTTTAACTACTGGTGCATTATATTACATAAGAACATCAGCCATTCTTTATCATTAAGCTATTAATTAATTTTATCAGTAGACCAATCATCACGAAGCATATTTTAAATAGAAATAGTCAAAATAAACTAGCATTTAAAATGTAACTACAGCCTATTGTATGAATACATACCACTATGCTGTTTACCGTAAACAGGTTCTACAGTTACTATAATGCAGTTCCAAATTGTTGCTCATATTAATAAAACCTAGGGTTCACTCTAAAATACATCATGTTGAAGAAAATCAAAGCTTAGAACAGGTAATGTAAAATAAAACCTATTATCAACGAATATAATGGTTTAATACATGAACAGTAATTAGTTTACAACATTTACATAATCATAATATATGAGTTGTTTTTTTTGTGTTTTTGAACAGTATTGCCTTAAGTAGATTCTGTCATAGTCCAGTTGAGCTTGGGTTTTGGTTTGTTGTCCTCAATTTAGGTTGGTGATACAGCATAATTTAAAAATACAAGTAAACAATCATTTTTATTAGTTTAATTTCATGTGGGGTTCCCCCCAGTTGGACAACTTCTGTGTGGCCTCGAAACATACTTCTGGCAAAAGTAGAGCATGCCATACTGACTACGGTCAACCATGAGCAAGGCCGGACCATGTTGTTCGCAAATAAATAAAAATAAAGTAGCAAATTCGATCCATTGGTTGAAGACGTTTACATCCTTGAAGCCAACCCACTTGTATGCCAATGTATGCCTCGAAGATGGACGAGAGATGACTGAGTCACTGAAACACCTAGCACCTCAAGGTGCCATGATGACTGAGCCAGAAACAGAGGAAAATGAGATAGAGTCAGAGACAGTTTGGGCAACATGAGCCCGAACCTGCAACAGCCTTAAAACCCCAAGAAAAACAAAATAACAAGGATTCAGGATAAAGCTATCTGTGATGCTCTTCTAGAGAGCACCGAATGCCTTCCTACTTTAAAGACTATGCACTAAAATTTAAAAAAAAGTAAGAAGAATGTGATGATTTATCCAGTTTCATGATTGTAATCACATGCTCTCATTATCATAGGCTTACACTTTCAATTTCTGTAAATCTTATTTGTGAATAATACAGCCTGGTTTGCAAGGTATTCATTACATTTATCAAAAACAAAAAAAAAATGACTCCATTCCTATTGCTTGGTCACATGAGTAGAGACACAACCGTTCAACAATAATTAAGAAAATTTTCACTTCAATAAAATAACTGATAGGACCTGGTCAGTTATTGGATAAGGAAATGGCGTGTTGCTATATAGTTTTTCCAGAAGAGGGTACATTTAAATAAACAAGGCTGCCAAAAAATGAGTTTGGACAAACAAAAAATGTTGTATTTGAGATGAGACTATGCTTCTTACAAATAAATTAGATATTGGGATTGCAGTTTGAAATATCCTGATAAAATCAAGATGGTAATATTTATATAGCTAATAGTAAACTTACCTTCTCAGTAAGCAAGTTTTTAGCATATGAAGGAAGCAGATCGTCCTTTTCTAAAAGCAAAGTGACACAATCGTTTTGCTTTTTATTCTCTGTCATCTGAAATAAGACATGGAATTTGTACATCAAGTGAAAAGAGTTGAGTGGAAATTAATGAATGAGAATTTCAATTCAAGATTACATTATTTACTAGGCCTAATATTTCAAATAATATTGATAGGTGCTTGCTTGAGGCGATGTATTACTTAATCAATTTGTTTTCAAGTAAAAAATGCATTCTGATCATGAAAGTTTTTTTCTGAAGATAAAGCACACATAAGTTAGCAATGGTTGCAGTTCCATATCCAGTCCAGTGAAATAATCGATGATTGATGATATCGATATTAGATGGGCCTACCATAGATTGCAGTTCTGTATCAAATGAAAGCTGGGAAGTGATAGCAGAGTGCCGTAGCAGGTATCTTTTCAATCAGAGATAAGCTACGAAACTCCTGAGCCATCTTTGTAAGTGTGACCGATTGGATTGGCCAGCAAAAAAGACTCTGTTTTCTGCTGTAAAATCACTTCCCGGTGGTTCGGAACCCACCTAAAACTGTAGGCCCAACTCATCAATCACAATCATCCAATTCATTGCCCACGCACAGTTCTCAGACCTATGTGGGCTTCATCCCCGGGGAAAAAAATGGTTCGTGTACCGTACGGGGGTTTATGGTGGTATGGAATACTCCCCAGCGAAAAGGGGTCCAGGGGACCTTCACCGGAAATTTTTTTACAAATAATCCCTATAAAATCTTATTTTAAAGGATTCTACTCATGTATAGAACAGCTTAAAAAAAATTTCGGAGGATAAAGCCCACATTGGTCTGAGGCCTGTACGTGGGTAATGTATTGGATGATGGTGATTGATGAGTTGGACCTACAGTTTTAGGTGGGTTCCGAACCAATGAGAAGTGATTTTACAGCAGAGAACAGTCTTTTTTGCTGGCCAATCCAATCGGTCACCCTTTAAAATCCATTCATTTTAGTTCACATTATGGGACTTTCGATGCTGGGAAATTGATTTGAGGCTCAAAAACAGTAATATTATAAAGTATTAATTAAAATAAAGTTATATAAACTTAAAAAACCCATTTTTAAATGGAAATTAACTCACGTTATGGCGTGACGGCCGTTTCGCTCTGTTGTCTAGAGCATCGTCAGACGACCCACAGTACACTCAGTGAGTCGACGATGCTCTAGACAACAGAGCGAAACGGCCGCCACGCCATAACGTGAGTTAATTTCCATTTAAAAGTGGGTTTTCTCAAGTTTATATTACATATTAGTGGAAACAAGATGGATCTTCAACATCAAAATAAAGTTTATTAATTGGGTGAAGTAAAAGCTCTAAATTAATAAATCATTGCTTTCACGAATCGCTAAGAACTCAAACCCACTTTTTGTATATTTTTAGTTCATTAAGGTAATTAGTTGTGAAGAAATTTCAATATATCAAATATAAAAAATACTTCTTTTATAATGCCTATTTATCAAGCAATCGTGGTTTCAAATTATTATAACAATCATGGCCTCCCAGAGACCTTTTGTGGCCCAGGGCAGAATTTTGGCTGGAGGCTCCCTTATCCCTTTACCCTAATGTCAATTTTCAATCAGTGACACGGGTTTCCAACTAGAATTAATTAATTCTTCCAGCTATGCCTAATTGTCTAATCAAAACCATCTGTATAACTCATTTGAATTGTCTTTTCAATTTAAAGATAAAATTCAAGTCTTGGCCAACTGAAAAGCAGTGAGATCCTTGAAAAATACATTAAATTTCTCTTCTATTTTTGTGTACAGGTCGGCAGATCTAGCATGGCCGGTGAAATGCGCTAGAGGGAGGGCAGTAGGCGCCTGAGAGTGGGGCCGCCGCCCGCTGGAGGGGAAGGGATGCCTACACTTCCAACACTGCACCAGGCTGAGCCGCGTGCTCCTCCCACCACTCCATTCCAACCCGTGGCTACTGCACATATCGAGGCCACCGGTCATGCTAGATCTGCCGACCTGTAATATCTTGAATTCGCATTGAACTATTCACTAATACTGGAATGTGTAAAAATAAATTATGTTTATGAATAGAATTTGATTCAACTTGCGACTAGAGAATTTGCAAAAAACAATCTTAACAAAAGATTTTTAATTTTGAATTAATAACACATCCAATTCCAAACTCTGGCTTTTGGTAAATTTGTAAATTACATGTGGTTGGTGACAAAACCCTACAAAATTAGGTCGGGGGATTCTCCCGAGAAGAAAAGAATTGTTTTCTAGGTCTTGAAAGTGAAACTCTTAGCTTTTTTGTGGTAATCAACCTCTTCCCTCTTATTTTTTGATTGATTTATGGCGTGACAAATTTTACGATCACAATGAATTCTATGGGGTATTGAAGCTCCTTGATTATTAATAAAATAATATCAAATTCGGTACTTAAAACAGTACATAAATGTGAATTTGAAGCCCATCCGCAAAAATATTAAGAAACTTTTCTCCTTTCAAGCATACTTTGTCAACTTCATCCAAATGGTCAGGGGGGGGGGGCTTCAAACCCATGTTTGGGGGTTCCGAAAATACTGGGACCAACAAGCATCGTGGACGTGTTTATGCCTTCACTGATACTGAATATTTATACAGTGAACATTTAAAATTGGAATATTCTTATATATACGACTCCAGAGGGCCTTCAAGGTTTGCTAGGCTTCTAAAGGCCCCACACTGGCCCCGCAATAAGGGGACCTTGAAGGCCAAAAGCCGAGACAATTGTAGGACCCTGATGTAGAAACGTATGAATTTGAAGTATCCTAGATGCTACCTACTGGAATCTTTACATGATTGCAGTGGCAATAAAAACGGGCTCGAAGGGACCCTGGAGCTAGAGGGCCTCTAGGGTTTGTTAGACTTCTAAGGGGTCTCTAGAGGTCTAAACTGGAGCAATAAGGGGCCCTCAAGGACCCCAGCTGTGGCTATCGGGTCCCTTATTTTATTTTTGTCACATGCTTGCATTTGCTGAATGATTTGACCCTTAGACGTTGAGGCCAGGGGAAATTTGCATTGTTTGCCCCATCCCCACTGGCACTTCAACAACAGTGTATTGTTTTCTCTAGCTATAAAGTTATTTACCCTTCACGTATGAAAACCTTCTTACTTCCAGTACCGGTAACCAATTTTATCGTTTTATTATTGATGCTTCTTTTACAGGCTCAAGGGTGGGTTGTAACCCGGACTTCCCCCCCCCCCCAACGGCTACACCAGTAATTATTATTAAATAATGTTTGGAATTGTACCAAGACATACCATGCTATCAGCTGTTCTGTAACATTCGCATGATACAGAACAGGTGAGTTGATAAGCAGGCCACTATCGACAGTTCAATCCGATGTCGATTCTTATTCGATTATTTCACTGGACTGGATATGGAACTGCTACTGCAATGGTTCAAAGGGTAATGTACAGTTCTAAGTTATTCGCTGGTAATATTCTGAAATTCCGTTTCATTGAAAAATTTTAACATTAATAAAACAAAAGCGTCAAGCTATAACTTACCTTATTTATAGCCTAATTTATTTTCAAAATAGAAATTCTAATACTTATAATTTTCTAATAGTGACTGATGGACATTGATTAGTATATACAAACGTAAAACATTATAAATGAAGCTGATCTACTGAAACGCCTGTCAGATGTTGGAAGTAGAATATACCTATATTTACTGGATATTCTAGCCACACAAATTCGACTATTCAAGTTACATAAAGTGAGTTCTTATCAATTTAAAGTAGATCTGAAAATTAAGTTACAACACAATTGAAGAATAATGAATTGTTTAATTGGCAGTAGAACTTATCTTTAGGTTAACTTTTTACAATTTCGAGACAAGAGAAAAAACTTACTTTAAAAAGTTGAAATCCACAAGACAGTTCACATCTAATCAGTTTATTAAAAGAAAATTCACGACATTTTAAACTTGAAACTCTATTTCAATACTGCCCATTTTATTTTCCCTCCAATTTGAATCAAATATAAAAACTCAATGCAAAATAATATATAACGCAGTTGTGTTGTGTTCGTTGAAAGTTTTGAATGAGCATCAGGGTGGCCAACATCGAGAGCAACATACAGTTCGTGGTAAATCTGTATAAAATATCGATTAAAATTTTATATAAAGGGATATAACACCTGCTTGGATAGAACGTTCAACTAATTCTGTTATGTGAAATAGAAATTTTAATCTCTTCTAAATGAACAATAATTACTACAGTATATAGGATGCACGTCGCCACGCGTAACATAAAATCATCTTGTTGTCACAACGTGAACAGGACAACAGCTGGTCTGCTGCCCTAGATGTTGATAAGTTTGATTTTGATGCTAAATTTGTGATACCGATGGAAACGTGAAAAGTTGCCAACGTTTATTATATTCTTGTAAGTTTCTGGTGGAATTTTTACAGTTTCCTTGTGATAAGTGCTTTGCGTTCAAAGAGGTTGGATTTTAGAATTTGATTTGTGTTTTCGTGTGTTGCAATTTTTCCATAAACCATGGGCTACTTCATTTTTGTAACATCAATTTTGGCTTTTTGTACATCGTCAGTTTTAAGTAGTTCTTGTACAAAACCTGAAGTTAGTGCTATTTCGTACACTACACAAGACGCTACAGTTTTGACAAAGATAGCATTCGTCGCTGAATTTAGTTTAAAATGCGAAAACAAGGCAAAGAACATTCCATTGTATGCTGAAGTCAATGGGAAAACTCTTCCAGCGGTGCAGAAATTTAGTGGTCCTACTGTAGACAACGAATACCAAGTCAGCTGGGTTGAAGATGTGAAGAAGTCAAGGAGTGGTGATTACAAAGTCAATCTCTATGATGAAGAAGGGTATGGCCTGCTACGCAAAGCTATTCGAAATGGTGAAGACATTTCAACTGTAAAACCATTGGTGACTATAATTCTAAGCCATCCTGGAGCTTACCAAGGACCTTGGGTGAACTCAGAATTTATGGCTCTTGCCTTGTCCTTACTGGTTTGGTATTTGGCATTCACAGCAAAATCCAAAGTTTTGAGTTGATCTCAACATTAAGTTACTTATTTAACCACTGAATGAACTTTGAAAATCATATTTTTCATGATTTGATTAATTTAGATATGTTTTTCAATGATCTTGAGTTATCATTTCTCAACCTCAAATCAAAATCTCATAAGCTTAAGAAATATTTCCACCAATCTAACATACTTATGGGTTATCCACTGTAATGATTCATTAAATTGATAAACATACCGATTGGTTTTTATGCCAGTATACCAAGCAATGACTTGGGATTTTTGAAAAATTGAAGTATTCATGCCATTGCAATTACACGTAGTTCCACTGTGAAGTTATAATTCAAAGAATTTTCAAAATGCAGATATTTTCTAACTATGGTTTGTTACATTGATATTGCACATGGAGAATATCAGCAATTGTTAACCTATATGTATCTGCTGGTCATTTATATAGGCTTTCTGCCGTTTCTGAGGAAGCACTACAGCATGAAGTAAGCTATTAAGTTAATATGTGGAATCTTGCTGTGCTGAACTGACCTTTTTGAGTCATGGCGGATGTGTTTCGAACTATGTGGTTCTTCTTCGGCGCTTGGTTGCAGACAAGTCCGCCAAAGAACCAAATAGTTCGAATCGCGTCCGCCGCGACTCAAAAATGTCAGTTTTGCACAGCAAGATTCTACATATTAATAGTTACACCGCAGTTTAAGAAAATTAATACATATTCACAACAATTATGAAGTAAGTATCGATATTCTCTATGAAAGTATTTCTATATCAAATTATAGTTTTTTCTATAATACTTAAAGCCCACGTAGGTGGGACCTGTGTGTGGGTTATAAGATGGATGGTGATTAATGAGTTGGACCTATAGTTTTAAGTGGGTTTCGAACCACCAGGAAGTGATTTTACAGCAAAGAATAGAGTTTTTTGCCAACTCAATCAATTGGTCACCCTTACAAAGAGAGCCCAGGCGGCCGTGACTTAGCTGACTGGAGTTACCTACTACGGCTTGCGGCTATCACTTCCCTGACACTATTTTTTATATTTTTGAAAATAACTAATTACTCTTGGTGTAACTTTTTACCACTTGCAATCGGTTAGTTCATTGCCAACTCTGGTTGATTGCAGCAGTGGCAAAAACTCTCATCCTGGGTGCAAATACTATAATAATTGCTAATTCACAGCATGTAGCATAGTATTTTCGCCAGCGATACACAACTGATGCAACTAACCGATTGCATGTGTGGTTGGGGTCTAAGAGAAAACTTGAAATGTTTATTGCATTTCAGAACTAGAATTACCGTACCTTTTTTGACTTGCGGATGTGTGAAACGGTTTGTCGAACTCCTATCAAACCTCCTTACAACGCCTGGCCAACAGCAAAAGGGGTACCGCATAGGGTCCGTTTAGCAAACTTCTGGTAGATAACATCACCAAGCATCTGACAATGCAGCTCTCTCCTAATCGACGCTCCAATTGTTTCCTAAGCGTTTTCATTCAGGTAAATGGAAACATCCTATGCAGAGGTTGAAAAATATCGAAAGCTTTATCATTCTATGCATTTTTCTTTTTAAGAGGAAATATGTGCAGGAAAAACATGGATTTAAGTAAGATAGAAGTTTAATTGGGTAAATCAGGGGTTCTCAACCTTTCAAGTTCTGTGCCTGCCATTGTACACTGACATTTCGTTAAGCCTCCCTTCTACTGCCATCACCTTATCTGGTCAACGCAAGTAGTAGAATTTCAATTTGTAACTGAAGCGAGCTATGAGTTGGGATGTTAGATTTGCCGGTTTTTAAATGAAATATTTTAAAACTTATTACAAAATGTTCAATATTGACTCAATTTATCTAACATACAGTCACAATGAACTGATTAGACGGAATATACTATGCTGATCAGCGGGAATCGAACAAGATAGCATTCAACTCAAGTTCTTCACATACAAGCTTTTGCCTATGTGGGTGACTTTCTTCTAAATTTATTATACAATTGTGCCTATTTTTCATTAAAAAAAATAAATAGAACTCAATAAATGAAAAATTATTATAGATATAATGTTTATAAAATCTTCAAAAAGACACTATTATATCAGTCCATGCTTGAATGGAGGTAAGGACAAAGTAGGTTTGTAAGCATATTACCAACCTGTATCATACAACTCAATATTCTACTATATTATACATTGATCTCGGCTGTTATTATTGAGCTTATTTTCTTCAAATTTTAGTGTTGTACAATAAAATAATGGTGCTATAAAATATAAAAGCAGTCACGAATCTGGGTTAATTACAGTTTTTTCAACTATTCTGGTACACTGACGCCTCCCTCGAGAATCTTCTACGCCCCCCAAGTTGAGAACCCCTGGGGTAGATGGTACCTAAATTAGGGCAAGAAAGTAGACCTTTTCAACGGCACCTGTTGAATTGACCAACTGTCAACCCTTGTCATCTTTCAGCAATAACTAAGCGTTTACTCTCATTCAAATGGTTCTAGTCACATACACAAAGTTAAGATTGGCTACAAACGTACATGTAACATATGTGCATTAAAAACTCACATCCATACATCTACACTTACTCAAAATGCTAATTTTTTCTGCGCTCTGGACCACAAGAATAGCATACATAAAACTGCATAACGATAATTCATAAAATTGGTGTTTCACAGAGCCTTAATACTTGCATCAAAAACTAACATTTATACTATTCATATGTGGAAATGTTATTCTGCAGATCACGAAAATTGATAATCACAACAATAACATTTATACATCTACACTCGTAGTTTTGGCTAAAAACGTACGTACATCAATAAAAACGTGAATATGCCTACCTTCCTGGTTTAAATATATTTTTCGCATTTTGACATAATTTGAAGAAACTCCATGTTGCAACAAGAGTTGCAGGGCAAACTACTGTCCAGTAATTATTTGAATATTGGGCTTTCAATAGCCTTTAACTTACAGAATTCACACTGTGGAAAGTTACTATATAAGTTACTAAGATGCTTATAGAAGCATCTTGATGGGGACAAAAATGCTTCATTACACAAAGGTTGACAGCAGTGTTGAATTACCTGCAAAAGGGTCCTACAGTTGCGTTATTTTCCATTGAACCTTTCTTGCTGATTCTACCTTATAACCGTTCGATCTTACAGTTTGCCTTTTTATAATTAATATACCGTAGGCTATTCTGTAATAGAAATTGATTGTATGGGATGAGATGTTGTGGTATTTCTCCATAATAAAAGAAAAAGACAGAGATGTTGTCAATACCACTTTTATTTATATATAAGTGGTATTGACAACATCTCTGTCTTTTTCTATTATTCTGTAATAAATTCGCGACACTCTGAACAAACTAAGGCCACACTACATATTACAGCAGATTATAATCAAGGAATGCTGCCCGCACAGCTTGATCGATAGAAATGCATGCAGTTAAATGGAGTTTTGGTGATGCACTATTAAAAAACCATCACCATTCTAGACAACAAATATTCAAGTTTCTTTATTTGTTGTAAATTGATGACCATTTGTTATAACTTTGTTATAAAATATCTTGTTTATTAGTGCAGGTTTGGCATCAAAAACAATTCGATGCCAAAGGCTTCAAAGTTAATTCACCTCTATACTGAAGCCTATGTTTCCCAGATCTAAATAGATTAACTTTTCATGTGAATTTAACGACTTGCAGTCAAATATTCATTAAGAATAAGTATAACTTACTTAATCTGTAGGCCGAGCGCTTTCGAAAATTTGAGATCCATCTTCAGAGGCGTGGGTTCCTAGATCATCATGTCAGTTTTTTGGTTAGAAGATCCAAAAAACTGACATGATGATCTAGGAACCCACGCCTCTGAAGATGGATCTCAAAGATTCGAAAGCGCTCGGCCTACAGATTAAGTAAGTTATACTTATTCTTAATGAATATTTGACTGCAAGTCGTTAAATTCACATGAAAAGTTAATATTAACAACGCAGTTCGTCATAGAACAAGAAATCCAGGAATCAAAATAGATTACATCCAATAACATTATGAGATTCCATGAAATTCCATCATGGCTGAATATCTGGATGTATAACTGAATAACACTAAAAGTCTCTGAAAATCCTAGCTGAGCTTTGGTTGCCATCTTAGAATAGCTGTAAAATTCTCTTATATCATTTTCGTTTTTTTTTTCAAATTTGAGACCAAACTAAACCTTGTGCAGAAAAAATTACTCTCGCCTATTTTCAAGAAAACAAAATTTGCAAGAATTAGATACTAGCTACAGCTTTGTACCCAGAATAAGTCTCAAGTTGGAATTTCTTTAAATTTTGGTAAATTTTTAGAAAAATTGATAATTATTGTGCTTTGCTATGGGGTTCAAGGTATCCCTTGAACAATTTGGCCAATAATCATGTTGATGGTATACATACTGGTGTATCCCATTCATAATCTTCTGATGAAGTAATGGAGCTCTTCATTTTGTACCTAAATGTTTTCTAGAGCTTGCATAGTTTTAGAAGATTTATCGATCATCAATAGGAAGTGCCTCAATAAAATGTAGCAAATAATAAACTAATTAAAAACTGAAACTAAACTAATTTAAAGCATACAAATAATATCTGAACAATTTTTGGTCTGAGCCTCTGAACTGTGTAGATTTTCCTACAAAATTGTTTGCCCATGCCAACTCTATACACATACCTTTAATACAGGTTATTATAGATTTATTAATTGCATTGAAAATGGCGCCCATTGTTGATCGTTGCCCTGGTGTACAGATATATTCACATAAAAACAGCAGTCAATCAATTATCTATGGTAAATATATATCATTCTATCAGGGCACCGATGGGCGCCATTTTCAAAGTAATTGTAAGTTATATGTACTATAATTGTCTGTGATAAGTAGGTGTTGACAGTGCACATGCACATTCCGGATGACAAACAATAAAGGGCCTAGTGGTAAAATACTGGAAAAGGCTCAGAATAATATTAGCATAGGAGAAATAAGGTTTGAGGTACAACAAAAAATTGAAACTCATGATTTCTTGTGGAAATGGTAGTTGACTGGCTACTATAATCAAAATACTAAAAGTGTGTATCATGACTGTTTCTAGAAATTGGATTTTTGGCCGCCATTTTGAAAATGTTGATACATTTTAGTTGCTTAGAAATAACCCACAAATTATTAGTAAGAGCGAAAATCGTATTTAACCCTTTCTAAAAACTATACACAATCATCTAAAATTTGAGACCAAAACGAAGTTTCTACCTTCAGGAGGTATGGAATTTTCAAAATAGTGACCATACTTAATTTTTTTCACTAACTTGAAAATATCAGGGATTTTTCATAGTCCTTGCTCAATAGCAAGGGAATGATAGGTTCTACACTCAAGTTCCAATAGAAATGATTTAAACAACAGATAAATTGTTAATAGTAGAGATAGAAATCATTCTGTTGGCTCCATCACATCATAAGATTTTGACATTTTCTTGACCTCTCACAGAAAATCTATTGTTGGCCAATAAATCAGTTTTATGCATTAAAATGCAATCCTTCCAAAGTGGAGAATGTATTTAAAAAATGAATAACATAGGCCTACCCACAGTAAATCTTGGGAAAATCCGATTTCATTGACATAATATGGAAAATTTCTGCAGAGTCCAGTTGCAGTCATTTGGAGATGCAAACTGAAAGATATCCCTGAAATTATTCTAAATTAATTATCGGTTGTCTGAAATTTTGTGTAATTCTAAGCATGAAGCTTCTTGCACTCTATGAAAGTTGTAGAAGGAAGTCTAAATTACCTTCTGTCAGTTGTAGTCCACCACCTGGCACCCAGAGTTATTAGGATTTATTTGGTGGCAGTGAGACAATAATTAGGTTTTATACTCTAGTGTCAAAAACATTAAGTTACTTTGCTTAATAACTCATAAGCTTATAATAAAAGCCCGTTTGATGGCAAATATTTAGACAATCATAAATACGGAACTTTAAAGATAAAAATTTAATATGAGAAAATAGACTAGTTATCTAATAAAGCTTGCCGTATGCTTCTGAGTTGTGAATTGGAGAAGGTAAGATTCAGGATTGAAAAGTAAGTTAATCAGTTGAAAAATAAACTTGAATAGGAAAGAGTTCAGGTGTGTAGAACAGCGCTCTAAACAAATAAATATTGAAGACAGATGGAAATTATGAATTTAATATACCGGTATTAAAAATGTTAGGGTGGTTACACAAGTGAATAATATTATAGTCAAGATATGTAAGTACCGTACCATTTTCCTATATATTTTTTCACTATTCCAACACAAAAAGAGTAATATTGTTAAACTGAAAATATTTTCTGATCTAACATAAAATTCCCTGTAATTTGATACCATACCATAATTTTTTATGTATATTTACCATAGATAGATAATTTTATTATGACAGCTGTCTTTTATGTGGTTAATATATCTGCATATAAGGGCACCTATCAACAATGGGCGCCATTTCCAAAATAATTCATTTATATCTAACTAGCAGCTACCCGTCCTTCATACGGATTATGTTTAGAAATACGACTAAATATGTTTCAGCTTTTGTGATAGCAACGATCATGAAGTTGTTAGCAGCTTAGTTAACAACTTAGGATGTAAACAATTCAGTGACAGTTATCAGAGAGAATATTTGAGAACAGCTGATTGATATATCATCATAAATTACGTGATTTGTTGTTGTTCTTATGTTGTAATAATAGTGCTACCTGGCGAATTCCCAAGAGCCTAGCACAAACCGCACTTTCCTAAAATGTTAATTTTTGTTTTGATAAATCATTGAAATTAGAAAATTTTGTTTTTTTTTCAACAAAGAAATAATTGATAAAACATAAGATGAGCTTTGATTCACCAGACATATGTTTCCTAAAATACTGCAATGCTCCGACTACACGAGTCTGCAGACAGCGTAAATAACGCCGCGAAGGGCCCACCATTTATATTCGAGAACAGCTGATTGATATATCATGATAAATTACGTGATTTGTTCTTATTCTTATGTGGTAATAAAACTTGGAAGAAATGTATCCAAAATCGCACAATACTTGGTTTTTAAACGTTTATTATTCTGTTAAAAAAAAGTTAATTTAGTTTTTTATAGCTAAAGACATTGTCAATAATGTTTTCAATACTATTCAATAACTAAAATCCCGATCGATGCTCTCGTTTTTGAGGAGAAGGCCGCGTAAAATGTATCCAAAATCGCACAGTACTTGGTTTTTAAACGTTTATTACTCTGTTTAAAAAAAGTTAATTTGTCACCTCCCACTGAGGTTACATTTCAAATTTCAACCTTCTAGGAATATTAGGGAAAAGGTTAGTCCTAGGGCTCTTCCAGCTGATCAGAGAGGCCTCCTTCGTTGTTTTCTTACACAGTAAGACCTTACTCACCACCTCTCAATTAACATTTCAAATTTAAATCTCCCACGAATATTAGGGTAGAAGCTAGGTTTTTTATTTTATTACTAGCTATTGTGCCCGTCCTTCGTACGGATTATGTTTAGAAATAAGACTAAATATGTTTTTCGGCTTTTTTGATAGCAACGATCATGAAGTTGTTAGCAGCTTAGGCCCCGTTCAGACGATACAGTTTTTTTGCGGTACGGTTTTTTTACTGTACGGCGTCAACTGTACTGTGATGTTCACACGGTCCGGCTTTGCTGCTTATTGCTGTGCTCTCCTCCTTCTTCCATTGCGCTTCCTTCTTCTTCTTCTTCTTCAGTGGCCCTACAACCGAGGACGGGTCTTGGCCTGCACTAGTAATTGTCGCCAACGGTCCCTATCCAGCGATCGTTTAAATGTCTGTTCCTTTACTAAATTCCTTGAGGGCCGTCCGTTCCTATCATTTTGTGCTTCCATAACAAATGTTTTTTTATGGAGTGGGGGAGTTAGCCCCACATCCAACCCCCAACCTGGAGGACCAGGGAATTTTTTCAGGTTTCCTTTCTTAGCCTTTAACAAACCAATGCTGAACTACAAGGCAGCAGTCAATTTTCTATTGGGGTTTTCTTCCCCTAGCCTTTGGATTTCCATTGACCTCCATCTGCAAGGCAGCAGTTTCTATGCTGGTTTTGGTCCACCCCGGGTATTTCATTTCCCCGGTACCACCTATATCTAAAAGGCATCCCCCAATCCGCCACCTGGGGAGGCGCCCGATAGGAGACCAGCAACTCCCACCATTGCGCTTCCAGTTCAGTTTTATTTATTCCAGTCCAGGATTTTTTTTTATTTGTGTAAGATTTTTTAAAATAAGTTTCTTACTGAAAGTTTCTCTTAAATTTTGATCAAAGTATGCAAATTCTGGTTTCAATATTCTACACATTTTTCTCTCATTATTTTTATATTAATCTGAAGTCTTGTCCCACAAGGCGGGTCTCTCATGTATTAGAGAAATTAAATTTTCACAATTAATATCTTCCACTTCTGGACACTGGAATTCACTAATAAGAAGATCAATGCTGAAGATATCAATGAAGAAGATCAATGCTGACGATCTGAAGACTGCTTCCAGCGTAATAAGCGTATCGTTTGAACATATCCATTACTGGTACAATACATGTGCCACCGGATACGGATAGTTATTTTGATAGTTGTATCCAAAATCGCAAAACACTTGGTTTTTAAACGTTTATTACTCTGTTAAAAAAAAAGTTAATTTAGTTTTTTATAGCTAAAGACATTGTCAATAAACTGTTCAATACTGTTCAATAACTAAAATCCTGATCGATGCTCTCGTTTTTGAGAAGAAGGCCATGTAAAATGCCTTTGGGGCCGTGACAGACAGACAGACAGAAAGTGAGATTAGACTATTTTCGGCTTATTTGATGTATAAAACGTAAAAATAACCAAAAAATATATAATTCTGATAAATGTACAGACAAAACTCTAATTTTATTTATATAGATAGTTATTTTGCGGTACAGCTGATTTTAGTGATACAGTTTTCGAAGACAAAACCGAATGTAGAAATCGGCTAGAACAGCTTTTTTACTGGATCCAGTCGAAACAGTATTGTGTGAACATACAATATGAAATTTACATGCAAACGAAAGCACTGCAAAATAACTGATACAGCAAATTTACTGTAACGCACAAGAACTGTATCATGTGAACGGGCCCTTAGTAAACAACTTAGAATGTAAACAATTCAGTGAGAGGCATTGGAGAGAATATTTTTTGAGAACAGCTGATTGATATATCATGATAAATTACATGATTTTTTCTTACATGGTAATAATAGTGCTACCTGGCGAATTCCCAAGAGCCTGGCACAAACCGCACCTTCTTAAAATGTTAATTTTTGTTTTGATAAATTGAAATTAGAAAATTTTGTTTTTTTTCAACAAAGAAATAATTGATAAAACATAAGATGAGCTTTGATTCACCAGACATATGTTTCCTAAAATACTGCAATGCTCCGACTACACAAGTCTGCAGACAGCGTAAATAACGCCGCGAAGGGCCCACCATTTATATTTGAGAACAGCTGATTGATATATCATGATAAATTACGTGATTTGTTCTTATTCTTATGTGGTAATAAAACTTGGAAGAAATGTATCCAAAATCGCACAATACTTGGTTTTTAAACGTTTATTATTCTGTTGAAAAAAAAGTTAATTTAGTTTTTTATAGCTAAGACATTGTCAATAATGTTTTCAATACTGTTCAATAACTAAAATCCCGATCGATGCTCTCGTTTTTGAGGAGAAGGCCGCGAAAAATACCTTTGCGGCTGTGACAGACAGACAGACAGACAGAAAGTGAGATACAGTGGCATACCGATAATGGAGCGAGTGGAGCAGTCGCTCCAGGGCGCAAGGCTCTGAGGGGCGCACCATTCTTGAGAGAAAATTGCCTTTAACTTACAAAAAATGTATTACTATAATGAAGGCCTAAGGGGGAAAGTGCAACACAATTTAAAAAAACCGTATGTATACATCGCTGCGCATTACTAAAAGGAACATTCATGTCAAATTTAAAAGAAATCGGTTCATGAGTTCAACCGTAAATGCGTTACTAACAGACAGAATACAAAAAGCTCGAATCAAAAGTAGTTTCTTGTCGAAAGTAGCAAAGCCAAAACAATTTATATTTGGTGACAAAAAGCATAACAATTTCAAGTAATTGAATGAAGACTTTGAATTTATTCTGAAAAAATAAATCCACTAGAAGTTCAATGGTTTTTATATTAATGAACAGGACTGAATTACTTCACTTTTGAATCCTACTTCCAAAATAAAAGAAAGTTTTATAGGGATGACAAAATTCTAGAAAAATAACTGCAAATAAATTGATAGAAAAATGAAAAAAATCCAAAACAAGATGTTTGGAAATTGATAAAAGTAGAATCTGGCCTGGCAAAAAATCCTTCATTGGAGATTCGCATCTCTGACAAATACGGTGTAGTTAGAGGCGGGATTCTTTAAATGACCACAATATTAATATCAGCCCAATCGGGTGGTTGAGTGTGAGACCGATTTTTTTTTTTGGGGGGGGGGGGGCATTGTAAGACACTTCCGCTCCAGGGCGCTTGAAACCTCGGTACGCCACTGGTGAGATAAGACTATTTTCGGCTTATTTAATGTATAAAACGTAAAAATAACCAAAAAATATACAATTCTGATAAATGTACAGACAAAACTCTAATTTTATTTATATAGATTCGCCACCTCCTACTGAGAATACATTTCAAATTTCTAGCTGCATTGGTTAACAGATGTCATCAACCCGGCATAATTACATTTCATCATACCCAGTCATATGTTTCCCACATACTGCAAGGCTCCGACTGTACGGTATCCTACATGCAAAGTTTTTGCGTTCCAGACAGCATAAATAACGTAAGGCCCCGCTAAGGGGCCTGCCATATGATTAAAAACTGTTGACTTCTATCAGCTGTTTGGCCGGCAAGTTCAGTAGGTTAGGTGAATGATGATTGGCAAAACACACAAACAGCTTGTCCATCAACACAGCGTGTACAGCAGATCGAAAAATTTCAAATTATTTTCCATATGATTAAAAGATTCCAGTAAGCTAGCTAGCCATGTACCTGTGCTTTGTATAGGCAAAAATTTAACCCCCTAAAAACACCCCTAAAATTGCGAATTTTGAAAAATCCTTTCTTATTGCACGGTGAAATCCTATAAGGATTGTTCATACGAAATTTCAAGTTCATAGGCCTAGTAGTTTTGGCTCTGCGTTGATGAGTGAGTCAGGGTATCATCCTTTTATAGATAGAGATTAGTAAATAGTATCAATAGCCGATGAACCATATCTTACTCCCTAATCTGTGGAGCAAACATTCAAACCGTGCTTTCTCCCTCAGATGCAAATTTACAGGAAACACAAAAAACTGATATAATATAAAGAACTGTCATAAATCAAAGATAGTTTTTTCTATTTTTGTCAGTAGTTTTTAGAAGGATTCTGATGCATTTTCCCTGGAATTAGTTTCAAAACAAATGAAATGCACTATTACTTCATTTAAAGCGATAACCTATATTATCGCCAAAGTAGCACAATGGGTGGATTTCGTGCTGGAGAGGGCCAGTGGTCATTTCCAACAATTGGGCTAATTGTCGAAAATATTGTAAGGCTTCATGAATAAATCTTAACAAACTGAGGTGACAAACAATAGGCAAGTAAATAAATTATAAGACAGATTTAAATAACAAGTCGTTAAATTTCACATGAAAAGTTAATAAATAACAGTGTCTGCGTATAATGTCATTAATTACTATACACTTTACAAAAAACTTTGACTACGTCTTGAATGATAAAAACAAACTTTTGATTATAATGTAAACTTTTCATGATAAATGGTCCTTCTCTTTTTTCTAAAATTACGTCTTGAAGAGACCTATGTAAATCCAGATGGGATTTACGAAAAAGGCTACTAACGCGGTAGAGGACGTCCCAGAAGGGGAAAAGAGCAAAGAACTTAATTTTTGGAAGCACTAGCACTTATTACTTAGCTTTTTATTTTGCTGAAGGTTTGCATCTGCATCCTGACATGGTTGGCGAGGTCCCAGGTAAGGGTAGATCCCGTAGGTGGAAGATTGAGGTACTCCTCGGCTTTTCAGAGCCTCGGTCGATGCATCCTGGCAGACAAGGGTACAGTGCTGTAGATTGTGCAGGAGTTTGAGCTCTCGTTCAATCCACTTCAGGTACGGCACTCGAACCACGCAGTAGAAGTCAGCAATACATTTTCATAGCCAGATACAAACACCTATAACAGAATTTCAAAGTACTTAGAAATATGGTATAAAAACTATAAAAATCATACTCCAGAGGAGTACTCAAAATAAACAAATGTATATGAAAGGAGTGCCCAAAAGGAGCCAGCTAAGGAATAAATATTTTAATAGCAATTTATTTAAATGAAAGATTTGTTCAGAAACTATAGAATTTAAATGTCGATTTCATAAAGTTAATTTAATAAATTTTACAATCAATAGTTAATTGAATGACTCTAATATACTAATAAAAAATCATTGTTTAGGTTTGATAGAAACAAATTACAAAAGATAATCACAAATTAAAAGATTGAACTAAAATTGAAAGAATCGACATTATGAAAATTATCTTCAAATATTTAATTGACATTTTACTACTATTATAAATTATAATGATAAATTTCCCTTTTTTCTTGAAATTAGTAAGAAGAAAACAATATGTAATACCATCATAAGAAACTTAGAAACTTACCCTAAATGGGTGATGAAGAACAAAATATTAACACATAAATAATTGACAATGAACAATTATAGCAGACACTGTTGTTGAACGTTAGCTCAAGAAACTCTCATAAACCAAGGAGGTTTGACTATTCCAAATCCGGAAAATGACAAATTCATTATAGAACAAATTAATATCTAATAATTAGATTGAATAATTAATACAACTTTACAGTCATGAGACTTCTTGCAAAATGTCCTCTCTGCTGGCTGGAGTTTCAAATTTTAGCCAAGCAGGTTGTCCAACATAACAGTACATAATTTTCCAAAACTGGAAAAGTACACCGCACCGTCCATCAACCGGAGAGAGAGAAGATAGTAGTAGAAAGAAACAGAGAAGTGGAGAAAGGGTCAGAATTTCCCTTTTGCAAAATTATCAATCCTTAAGTGACTGTGGGACTGAAGGTTTTTCTCACGCATACCTAACATTCTTCAATTGTCTAGACGTCTAGACTATAGATAACCATGAACTACAGGTTCAATCAATTTTTCAAAACGCAGTTACATTTCTAAGCCATGAAATAATTAATCCCAAGACAAAGTTGAAACGTCCAATGAAAAATAAAAAAAGAATTAAACATTAAATTTTGGCACAGAAATAAATGTATATTTTATTTGGAGAAAACATATTTTGACCGAACAGTAAGGAGAAAACACGTTTTGATTGTGTCTCAACAGGATAAAACACTTTTTGAATGTAACAAGTAACGCAAGACACAAATAGTACAAAATCAATGGGCTTTATTAGTACAATTTAAGAACACTAGAATATTATACGTTTTTTATCCCAGTCTGTCCCAGAATAAACAGATGTTGAAGCAACTAGTTGAAAACGCATGTTGAGAGCCTGACTTTTGTGACTTGTTTAGGTTTGGGTTATTATAGGCCTTTGTTGAATAACATTTTTTGTGACAACTTGTCTTTCTAGTTGCTTGTCTTTTACATGCTGCAGGGTTTCCAATACGCACTAAAATACCATCAACCACTTCATCCATTTGAAATTAAAAGATAGAAACTAATAATTAATTCGATAATGATTTATAGCATTAGTAAACTACCAAGCATTCAGTAACCTTATATTCAGTGATTCAGTACAGAATCGTGTTAAAATAAATGAATTCCAACTACCGTAGTCATGTGATCAAAGAGGACAGCTCTGATTGGTCAGCTAGAGAAAGCACTGTTTGACTGAACACATCAGACTTGGGAGAAAACACTCTTTGATTGAACTGCTAGTTTTCTACATTGTTTTAAAATAGGATAAAGCATGATTTGACTGAAACTGAGATTTGAATCCAGTGCTATTTAACATGGACTACAAGAAACCATCAATAACTCAGTTTTTATTTTTTTTGGAGAAAACACTGTTTGAATGTAAGCTCCACATCTATGATAGTATCCTTCCTGCATTAAGGTCTGTGTAGAGTTGGTATGGGCATACCATTTGGTGGGAAAATTCACACAGCTCCAACCAAAAATTCTTCTGATATTCTGATTTTTGAGCTTGAAACGAATCAGTTTATTATTTGCAACATTTTATTCTCATATAATCTTGAATGTGTTACTTTATATTCAATTGATCATTATATTTTGGTACGGTACTTTCACTGATGTCTGGTAGCCTATTTCTTTAATTAAGAACTTTAAAGGCTTAATTATTTCCTATTTGTTCTGGATAAAAATGATTTCACAATTCCATTGAGACCAAACATTCAAGTTGAACCTTCTTTTAAAAGAAAAATAATCGTCATGGAAAACATCACAGAATAATAATACTAATAATTTTCAATATGTGGACCTTTTAGTACGGTACCGTACGTATTGAATAATCCATGGTGAAACTTGTTTCTTATTTTTGTAATTGTCGACCGGTTTGAAGCATTTATTGGTTTCATCATATTTATGCACTGAAAACAGACTGGAAACTACTGGAATAAAATGTTTGCTGCAATAGGCACTAGACAATCAGGCATAATCTTGTTAATGATGAGGGTACGGTACTATCGATGTTAATAACGATAATGAGCTTTTGCATTTACAACTGTACTTACTTTATTAAGTATTTAAAATGAATAGTATTTAAGCATATAGTTGAAGTATATTTTAAAAATAATGAACACAAAACACCAGTAGGCCACACGATAGGTGTCAAAGTAGCCTAAATTTCGTCTAATTCTTGAATCATTGTGCGAAGATCAGATTCCTCCATTGCTTCAGTAAGAAAATTAAGCAGGCTCTTACGGTACTTGAAACTATTTCTGATCCCTTACATTTATTGAGTTGGGTGGGGCACCGTAGACTACTTAAACATTTCTCATAACAGTAGGTTTAATCACGGTAAGTAGAAGAAGACGGTAGGTGTCACGGATTGGATGCGCAGTAGCAAACCGGTTATCTGACGTCATATCGCCACCAAGGAACCGAACCACGATGCAATTGTTTTGCAGTATTCAAGTGTATTTGAATACAATCAATATTTTTCAAAGTTGAATAGAATTCGGAAATAATAATATTATTGAAAAGTGTAGTTTATTGTCTTAATAGTGTGAGTATTAATTGTTATGCAGGATCTAAATGAGTAGAGCAAGGAACAAGAGATTGCAGAAAATTGAAAATTCTATCAGGCTACATAGCTTACCGTGTATTTAAAAAGGTATTCCAAAAACATTCAATTATGGTGGGTGATCTGGACAAAATGCTTCAAAAACTTCCAACTGGCTTTCTTTTTTATCTAGAGGTGGCCTATAATAAATCCATCAGATGAGTGGTTGTCAATTATAACTCAGCTTGAAAGGGAATTTGAAAAGTTTCATGTAGAAAGTCTTCAAAAGTGTTCAAATGCAATGTTAATTCTTACCAACATTATAAAAGAAAAATTCAATAATATATTTATAATGACTTTGCCATTGAATGTTTTGTTAGAATGCGTTCTTTTATAAGGATGAAAGAGTTGAATAAGAAAATTTGAAAAAGACCTGCAGCATCCAATCAAACGTTACATAACAGATGCAAGATAAGCATCATCTAGACGATGAAGAAAATCACACCTTAAAAAATATTCCAACCAGTCAAGGTAGTTTCCTTATTCACTGATCATTTATATATTTTTAATTTTTTCCATGAGCTATTTTTTTGTTACAATTTGGAAAATATTTGCAAATTATGTGAGAGTTTGGATATTATAAAAGATCCATGAAATAACGTGCTAGCGGTTCCTCCGTGAGCTCCTATTAGGATTGCTGAATTTTCCCACTGATGATCTGGTTATGTTGTTACTCATCTATTTTCTGCTTATGGCCTTTTTTTTGGCGAAAAGACCATTTACCTAATACCTATCTTTGGTTTATCAAGAAAATAAAAAGCGATTATATAATTAAATTCATTATGTTTTATTGATTTTAATTGCTATAAGAATTGAATTAACTGCGTGAACAGCAATATAAACATCCTATTTGTGTTAAAAGAAAAAGAAGCAGTAGGCTATTAGTTCTGATTCTAAATTACAATATTTAATTTGATGAGCTTTCACATACATGAAACACGCAAAATTTTAAACAAAGTTGAAATAATCGGTAAGTTTTTAAATTTTCTGCACAAACTTTTCTTTTTGTAAGAACCTTCTACAGAGTAGGCTACTAGGTAAGTTAGCCTATTAGGAAACTTGAAAAAATGAATGAAAGCAGTTGAAACTTTCTTCATTAAATTTATTCATATGATTTTGATTCGATTCAGTATTAGAAGTGTGTTAAATATAATTATAATACTTATAACAGCTGATCTGTTGAAAAGACACGTCTGGCGTAATAAACCAAATAAAAACTTCCTCCATAAGAATAACATGTAAACTATGAAGGGTCGTAGGGCGTATACCTTGAGGATTCAAAAAAAAAAAAACGCCTAGATGTTTGAGCAGGTATATAATATAGGGAAGATTCCTGTAAATTTTCATGCCAATCGGCTCAGTAGTTTTCAAATTATAAATGGTGTAACTAACACGACTTTTCTTTTTTATATTAAGATTTAAATTTATAATGTTTTTTTTTTACTATTATAAATATGCAATAATATACACATATGTGTGTATTTTTATGCGTACAGGTGTTCTTGATCAGAATCTGATATACTCTCTGTGTATTAACCTTCAGATATGTTAATACTTTCTTAATTATTTATAACGCTGGTAAGCTTACTGTAGCCTACAAATGGTTTTATTTTAAATATTAAATACGATGTAATTTCAAGTCGTGTATACAAGAATTATTACTCAAAATATCCCAAACAATATGTTGACGATAAATAGGCAAAATTTCAAATCTCAAAGCAATTAGGAAAAGAATTGTAATTGGTTTAGCAACAGCGTGCATACAAATACGGGCTAAAATAAGCAGTAGAAAAGACTGCTTTGGTGGCGATGACGTCAGAGCTCCCAGCGATATGTGCGTGACCCATACCGTCTTCTTCTATCTACTGTGGGTTTAATGGTAGCCTACACCCCCGGGAACGTTTTGAGAACAGAAACAATCCCTCTAAAACCACGTTTTAAGCGATTCTAGACAAGGATTCATCCATTTTGAAAATTCAAACCACTTTTGTCAAAGTAAATTTTTTCACCTACTGTTTGACCAGTGAAAGAATGCCCCCGGCGAAGTCGAGCAGATGCAAGTTCAACTAGCTTTATCGTGCATTCCCACAAACATCAGCCATAAAATAAAAAGTGTTCACAATTATTTCTGAAATAGTGAATTATGGATGATAAGAAGGTCAGGAATCATTTATGTCCAGTAACAAATTTTCATAAATAAACTCATTTTAAAGATAAATTCGATTTTTGCTGTGATAATGATTTTCATAGAAAACCCTGAATTTTTTGTTTACAACTCATTTGTTCAATAACTATTTAGCAAAATTCTATGATTTCTGCAATGAATGTTCTTTGGTGCTTCTTTGAACAGATTTTATACATTTCCACCAAAAACCTGTCAGTTTTTTTAATAATGGGTAATTTCTTGCATCAAGTCTGTGAATTTTAATGGCAAAACATGGAAAAGTTTGTAATTGACAAACTTTTTTATGGTTGGAGTAAACCACACACATGAATTGTATGAAAGAATAATAAAATCCTAAATTTATTTCCTGTGAAGAATCACTGAAATTGAATAATTGGTTTTCGAATTATAAAATAAAATATGAAGTTCAATTTTACTGGAGTGCTAAATATTAGCAAGCTTCCATTGAGTTCCTTGTATTGTAAGACAAACGACGCATGCGCATGATGGTTGATGTTTGTGGGAATGCGATAAAGCCAGTCAAGTCTGCTACAGCTCCACTCCGCCAGGGGAATTCTTTCACTGATCAAACAGTATCTCTTGCGTCATTGTCAGAGTGTGATCCAAACACACTTGTGTTGTCCAGATACATTGTTTTAGTAAAAAGAATTAATGCTGGCATTTATTGATCCCCCACCTTTCCTGATTTGGGTGCTGTGCATAATATACTTGAAAATATCTTCTAAAAGGAGCTTGAGGGTGCCTTCTATTATTAATTTTTAAATATCTAATTTTTTAGCCTATTTAAAAGTCAAGACCTGGTGAGGCGACACAAAATTAAATGGAGTAACAACTGAAACAATTATGTCTACCTTTTTTAAATAAATATAATTAGTGACAATATTACAGATGGCGCAAAATATCTGTGCGCATGGAAGCATGCCGCTACAGTTGGGATGAAAACATCGATTGCAGTAGGGTCGCAAGGAGAGCGAGAGAGATGTTGATGCTGAATGAATCGGTAGGCGATGTTATTCGAAAAGCAAGCATACTGAACCGCCTTCACCCCGCCTGCCTATTTCCCGACTCTTGAGTCCACGCGCACAGATAATTTGCGCCATCTGTATTTTAGTCTTATTCATTTTAGATATCTACCACAACATCGCTATAATGCAAAGAAGATTATCATAAAAGGATATTAAATAAAAATAACGAACTAGAGTCGGTTGGATTACTTAATGAAGGCATCAATTATAACAATGAAATAATTGTAAAATTTAATAGTAAAATAGATTCTGTAGATCCGTAATGTTTACATCAGATTTCAGTGAATTTTAAAAATTTACGATTATACTCATTTCATTTATTGCACATTGTAAGATGTGCCCTACACTTTTAGGTTGGTTCCGAATCACCGGGAAGTGAACAGAATGAAACTTTTTTTGCTGATTCGAATTCCATACCATGATAAAGAAGCTTATTTAAAACATCATATATACAGGGTGTTATGGAACTCTCTACCAATACTTCTAGGCAGTGTTTCTGGACCACTAACAAAAGTAAATATCATAATAAAAATTTTCTAAAGTCCCCAGTTTGTTTTTTTCACACATTATTTTTCTATTCAAACACCATTGAACGTATAATTTTGAAATTTTGCATACAGCTCTATAACAATTAGAACAACCTAAAAAAAAATTAATCAAAATTTTCCAACATTAAAAAACAAAATAACGGCCATTTAAAATCTTTGATCAGGATTAAATTAATAATGGCTAATAGTATAAAAATTTGACTGGAATAACTTTTTTTTAGATATTTTTATTCCAAATCTAACGATACCTCATTTTTCAAGATTAGCCAACAATTAACAGAGGTATGCTACTTTTTAGGGTGTGCGGTGGTTGGAAGCGGGTTGCAGTTCTTTAAACTGTCATTGCAAGGCTTTCATTCTCATGGCTATTTATTCTTTGTAATTATTTATGATAAATAAACTTTTATTTTATTCTTTGTTTGTAAGATATTCCTTGTTTGTTCGTAAAACTGCAACCCGCTTCCAACCACCGTAAACCCTAAAAAGTAGCATATCTTTGTTAATTGTTGGCCAATCTTGAAAAATGAGGTATCTTTAGATTTTCAATAAAAATATCTAAAAAAGTTATTCTATTCAAATTTTGATACCATTAGCCATTATCAATTTAATCCTGTTCAAATATTTTAAATTTCTGTCATTTTGTTTTTTGATATCGGAAAATTTTGATTAATTTTTTTAGATGGTTTTAATTGTTATAAAGCTGTATGCAAAATTTTTAAATTATACATTCAGAGGTTTTTGAATAAAAAAATGAGTGAAAAAAAATGTCGGCTGTGTGAGTAACTGAGGGTTTAAGAAAATTTTTATGACAATATTTACTTTTGTTAGTGGTCCAGAAACACTGCCTAGAAGTATATTGGTAGAGAGTTCCGAAACACTGTATGTTCCTTATAGTAGAAGGCCTGCGTGCCTTTCCTTACTTTTCTTTCTAATTATCGTTTAAATAGGAGCAAATTTTGAAAATCCTCACATTTTCTGTCGCTGGGCATTTCTAAAAGGAACATCCATGCAAAATTTCAAAGCATTGTCTATGCGTTTAGCCGTAAATGCGTTACAGACATGCAAACAAACAGACAAATGCAAAACGGTCGTCTTAAAACTGAGACCTGTTCGGTCAATAATATTGGTTATTGAGAATGAAATATGCGGTGATATTTGAAATATTCCATGCAACTTACTAGACCTCTCAAAATTTATTAACACTTTAAATAACTAATAATTATTATTATTGATTTTAAAGTGGTCCCACCACCAATGATAGAATAGTACAATAATTACTAATGTATCAACTTGGAGCAAGATTCAGGAGGTATATATATATAGTGGCTGAAGTTCAAGAACTGCATGCTATACAGGGAAATTCCAAAAGAATGGCAGCCATTGATGGAGGAGAACTGTGAGGAGGAACAGGATGTCAACAACCGATTTCCTGTCACCCTCAAAAGAAATTCAATTTGATCTGAATATGAACTTTTTATTGTAAATTTAACGACTTGCGAATATATACATATATTGTGAATATATGATAAATGTACTCACATTCGGTCTGACCAGTGGCGGATCCAGGAGGTAATTTCGGGGGGGGGGGGCAAACACCGGGGGGTTTGGGGGGTATGGAATACCCCCCAACCAAAGGGGGGGGGGGGTCCGGGGGCCACCCCCGGAATTTTTTTGGATTTTTTAATAGAAAATGGTGTATTTTGACAGAGTTTTTAGTGCCCCTCATAATGTTGTCATGGATAGCACTGTTTTATCAATTTGTATGTACAAATTTGTATTTGTATTGGTAATTTGCATTCCTTACCGTTTTACCTGATATCTATTTATGTCATTGTATTTTTTCTTATAAATTAAGTTTTTAAGTTGTTACGTATCAAATTTCAAATGAGTTCTCATCCAATTTACTAAATAATTATTGAGCACATTTTTTAGATAAGTTATAAAAATATGAATAAGGTAACGATTCAATAAAATGTAAGCCGCCGCTAAAATGCGCGTGTGGCGCACAACCATTCTAGTGGGGGCAGTCGGAATAATATTCGGTCGGAACACTCAACAGCTCAACACCGTTTCCAGTCAGTATACTTCACTTGAAGCTTGAAGTACCTGCGTACTAGCGGGTTAAAGAACCCATTTTCTTTAATATCTACAACACGACATTAAAGAATTCCCTCTGCACAAGTAACATGGATAGCTTTACACAAATAAATAAATAAAATAAAAATAAATTTGTTAATTGTCACGTTAAGCTGCATCTATCGAGCTAGGCTCGCACAGCATGTGACACGTCAATTCTCTTCAACTAAACTAATTCATCAAGCGTTCGTTCATCTATAAAAACATATTAGAAAACAGATTCTATTCAACATTTTCTCTCCGAAAAACTCCATATCATTCAGCCACAGAGTAAGGACAGGCATCAATAAGCAACGATTTACAATTTAAAATCTTTTTCCCCGAATAATGTGGTGCCTTCTCGATCAGAGTCAGCCTATGCATGGGGTACCGAAGTGTTGACTCTCCATGTCTTGTGTTGTATGGGTGAGCGATTATATTATTTTCATAATTACTCTGGTTCTTATGCGAATACACGGCAATCTCAAAAAAATACAGTGCCGGCATTGTAAGCAGTCCTAATTTTCTGAAAATCGGTCGACATGACTGCCTTGCACTTAATCCTTCAATTATTCGCAACGCTTTCTTCTGCAATCTGAATATTGCATTGATATTTCCCTCGCTACCACCCCAGAATATCACACCATAACGAACCTGGGACATAAAATACCCATGATAGACCGCTAAGGCTGTTTTTTTTTTTGTTCGAAACATTTCTCAAAGTCTTCAAAGCAAAAACCGCATGGGATAACTTTTTTAACATGGCTTTTAATTTCATTATCCCATTTTAAATTTGACTGCAGCTCCAGACCCATTAGTTTCCATTGTCGAATGGCATTCTATACCAGAATATAGCATTAATGTATGATTGAATTCATTGTTTATCATTGAAAATTTAATAAAATTAGTCTTTTTGACATTCAGCTTCAGTTTGTTGCTATGAAACCAATCGGTAAGCTGCTTTAAAATTTCTTGAGCTTTCAAGAGGATGGTTGCATTATCTTTGCCCTTAGCCAGAACAGTAGTGTCAGCATATAAAATTAGTTTGGAGTCTATGTTAAATGGTAGTAGGTCATTTATAAAAAGGTTAAACAAAACTGGGCCTAAAATTGATCCCTGTGGCACTCCACAAGTAACCCTTTTCCATTCAGATGTGGTGTAGCTGCCATGTCCTGTACTCACTCTAACTGATTGATATCTATTATCTAGATAAGAAGAGAAAAAGTAAAAGTAAGAAGAGACAAATTGTAAACAGCCAATTTTTGTTGCTTACATAATTTTCGTCCTAGTTTCTATTAGATTTATGCCATTTTTTCTTTTTCTCTTGGATCTCGGGGGGGGGGGGCAATGCCCCCTTTGCCCCCCCTTGGATCCGCCACTGGGTCTGACTGCAAGTCGTTAAATTTACAAAAAAACGTTAATATCAACAACGCAGATCGTTATGGAACAAGAAATCCAAGAATTTGATCTAAATATAGTTGCTCATATTATAATATAAGCTATGGTGTGGTGGAGGCGGTTTCATGCCTCAAAAACTATTTTTTTTATAATTGAATAGAGGAAAAGACTAAAAAAAACGTTATGGAAATATCTCAAAACAGCCTCAATATAGGCCTATCAATTTCTCGGTTATCTCAACTCCTATTACTGTTTACAGTAAATCTCATCATACATGAATCGATTGAGCTATGCATGAATATCGATGCAAAAATATAGGATTAACGTTTTCTGAAAGAAAGGAAGTTGTATTAGAAGCCGGTTTAATCTCATAGTTGGCTTACATCATGTAATGCTTTGCCTGAAGCTTAATCTGTAAATCGAGGTTAAGGTGAATTGGAAACCTTGTCGCTGAGTTGTGTCGCGCCGCTCAATATGCATTTACCTGTTCCGATCCAGTCTGAAGCTGAAGTCCATTGATAGGCTACACACACCTCTACTGTGCATCGTTTTCTCTTCCTGTCTGTGACGGATACCAGTGAATAAGGTGAGACAGCTAAAATTCTATAAACAATTTTCAAAATCTTTTTTAAACCTTTTGAGACTAGGCTAAACTTTTGGCAAACTTTATTCAACAGTTTTATCTTCATATCAATCTTCCTTTTGCGTGAAATTTCATATAAAAATCTGCATACTGTTGGTCAAATGAATATAAAGGTAGGTAGGAAATAATAGGATAGAAAAGACACACATAAACTACCTATTTACCCACCACCTATTTATGTGGCAGAGAAACATTCGTATTTGAAAATAATAAATGGATGTATGAAAAGATCAAGTAGCAGGCTGTAATTAATTTGCTGTAATTAATACCAAATTAAATTATCAATATTGCTATTTTCATCACTAATTATGTAACTCATATTAACTAGAAAAGTGATTTTGATCGTGCCAAGTTTGATCAGATAAGTCACGAGCGCTTCGGTCCTTTTTGTAAGGGTGACCGCTTATAGGTTCGGCCAACAAATACAACTCTATTCTTTATTGTAGAATCACTTACCGGTGGTTCGGGAGCTACCTAAATACGTCACCTGTATCACTGTATGTCCAACTCAGATGATCCAACTATCAATCACCATTGTCATCCAAGTCATTAGCCTACGCACGAACAGCTCTCTGACCTGTATGTAGGCTTCATCCAACGAAAAAAATTAATTATTGTTTCATCACTTTTGTGAAGTTTTGAATTTTTCTATATTTTTCACATTGCTTGTGTTTTCAACCGACTTCCAACAAGGAGGAGGTTCTCAATTCGACCTGTTTTCAACGGTTTTTGGTCTTCTAATTTTATTATAAATAACTATTTTTTAAAAGAAAAAAATGCAAACCTATATCTATCTACATTCGATGTTTCAAAGCGCATACCAAAGCGCATTCATGAAATTGTTGAAATCAAAGTCTTGCAAATCTGGTAATTAAAATTGAATAGTGAATTTACATGCCGTGCCACTACTAAACAGTTAAAAAAAAAAATTAAAAGTAGAGCAGTACCGGTAGTCTACTATTAAAAAGGAACCGTTTGATAGCTTCTTTCAAGTAAACGTTATTTTAGAAAAAAGAATAATATTAACTATTTAAGAATCATTATTAGAATTAATGAATAGACCTACACAAATTACGCTATTAGAATAATTTTAAAAAATCTATAAAAAAGGAAAACTGACCATCATCAATGACCTCTGTGGTGCGGCATGTGGCACTTGGCGTAACTGACAATCTCGTTGGTCCTAGGTTGGATTCACGGCTGGATGTTGTTTTCATTTTTTTATTTCTATTCAGTGATCATTTTTCTCAAGCACCTTGTCGTTTACTGTACACTTCATATCTGTATTTTTAAAGACGTGAGCCTTATCGACCATATAAAAATTGAATTACTGCCTTGGGCCTCAGCCTAAACGTAACTTTTGTCCTGAGTAGTAAAGGCTTAGGCCTTTAGGAAAACGTTATAGGAATAAGAAAAGTTCCAGTTTACAGGAAAAAGAAGTACATTACTTTTTTGAACAGTTCAATAGTCAGTACAGTGTTATACAATAGATCACTTCCTTGTTCAAAACTACAGAGTACCGGTATTGTAGTTTCCTAAACAATAATTATTAGGCGTGGGCACCGTGGATGTCTGAATTACATGTGGCTTTCAATGCAAGGTATTCTTTGCAAGGAAAACAAAGTGAGAATTAAGGCTACTACTGTACGAGACAAAGCAAAAGCGACTTCCGTATCTGAAACGGAAACAATATCTTTGTCAAGATAAGAAAGAGATCGACCTAGTTTTTATTCTGGAAATTTCAGTCGGTTAAACAATCATTGTTTTTATCAAATATGTCTGTTGACCTTCGGCAACGCACAGGAGGGTTTTTGTTCTCAAAGTAAACAATCTATTTCTTACAGGTAGATCAAAAGTCCTTCAGTCGATAAACAATATTACTCATAATATTTCATTAATTAAAATGGAGTTAATGAATTGAAAATTGTATTTTAAATTATATAGAACATGAAACATTTTAATAAGAATGAGTTGGGCTATTTATAGTTTTTTATGTAGACGTTTTTAGGTGTCCAGTCATTTTTCTGTATTACAGTAATAGGAACTTATCGAAAAAATTGAGCATTATATTTTATGTTGAAATATCAACTAATCAATCATATATACGTAATATAAACTTTAAAAAAAAACACTTTTAAATGGAAATTAACTCACGTTATGGCGTGACGGCCGTTTCGCTCTGTTGTCTAGAGCATCGTCAGACGACCCACAGTACACTCAGTGTGTGTACTGAGTGAGTGTACTGTGGGTCGTCTGACGATGCTCTAGACAACAGAGCGAAACGGCCGTCACGCCATAACGTGAGTTAATTTCCATTTAAAAGTGTTTTTTTTTTAAGTTTATATTACATATTAGTGGAAACAAGATGGATCTACAACATCATAATATACGTAATGTTGATTCTATATCCTTTAAAGCCATCTCAAGATTTCACAATCCTATCCTTGATAATATAATGCTTTGGTTCAATAACAACTTCATCCATTGCGAAAAATGAATAACTAAATAATTATTTTTTATTTTAGGCATTGGTGTATTTCAAATAAAGCTACAGGGTTTCTCTACCCAATTAACCTCTGCAATCTCTATAATCATTAATGATGTTATTGGTATTAAACTACCTATATTTAATTTTTCTTGATTAAATATTGAGTTTGTGAAAATAATCAAAGGGTATTACAATCATTAACAATCGCTGAATCAATGTATATGAAAACGAATTTCGAATTCTAAATTTAATTTTATCAAATGCACTCTGAAGACTTTCGGAATAAGAATGCTGACAACAGTGGCAGAAGCTGCCGGGAACCGAACCAGTACCCACTTTTCTTTCCCGGAATACTCTTACCAAAAATTAAGTCTATTTATTGCTCAATTAACTCAATTTGAGTTTATAATAAAAAAGTAATTAATTTTACAGCTCAATAATGTTTTAAGCTAATGCTGAACAGAGTTTTTTCAAATTTCGTGGTTGGTGTAGTTCGTAATATTGCTACCGTAATTATTATATGATACGGTATATTGATATGCTAATTAATTTACTTTGAAGTTTCTTGCATCCACTCTAAGCTGAAGAACTAGCAATCAAACAAATTAGGAACGGTGTTTGTCATGCTTTGGCATGTATGTTGCTATTCAACACGCAATCTAATTACATTATCAACACCTAAAAATTATTTATAGGGTTGAATGCCTCTATTTAAAAAAAATATTAGAGCTCTAAAAATACTGACCTAGCCTACATCAGTATAAGAAATCAGCCAGTAGATTATTTGCGTGTCAAAGGATAATTTGAACGGCTTCACATGTTACAAAAAAATAAGAAATTATTAAATTTGTCATACAGTTTGATAACAATTTATAAATATAAGTTCTGTGATACAAGTGTACATGATTCTATAGAGTCTATGGTATTTTGTGAGTTTGAAAACATAGTTCATGTTCAAAATGGTTCTTTATTGTTAATAGTGGAAATTTTGACAATATTCTGTGACTGAGAATTTTTTAATACCACCGTATGTAATGTACCAGCCTACACAGCTACCTACTAATAAAAGATGTAAACATTGCTTTGCGGCCACTATTGTTATAATAAGAAGTTATTAATATAAACGTTTTTTTATTTGACACGTGAATCTTGCAGTTGTTAAGATTATCTATAGCAGTTCGCAGCAGTTGTGGAGATGAACTATAGCCTTTAAGCCTATAGCAGTTGAGTAGTACATTGAGAAAAATTCAAGATTAGACTATATATTGACCTATCTAACGGCTGCGAGTTGCAAGGAAGATTATTCCATTAGTTTACCAAAATCTTAAGCTATATCATAAATATAATTACAATCATAAGCTATACAAATATAATTGATAACAAAAACATGTCATTTATTATACATTATATTGTATCATACATAGCAGTTATTTTATATATATAGCACAAATAACAGTCATAATAACAAAACAGCTCAAACCTTATTTTTATCTGATGAGATATCTATAGGCCTACTTGAACATAAGACTGCAATATGATTTTCGGTTTCATTTCAAATCGATCCAAGCTTTTATTGATGATTCATTTATTGATGATATCTATAGGCCTACTTGAACATAGACTGCAATATGATTTTCGGTTTCATTTCAAATCGATCCAAGCTTTTATTGATGATTCATTTTAGCCTTGTGATAAAAAGCTTTCATTGTATCAGTTACTTATAATCATGACAGTTGGTAGTGAGAATGACGAACTTGAAGGAACCTGCTAACCTATTACTTTTGCCCCTCGATTGAGCAGTAATGGAGTTTATTATTAGCTGGTAGAGAAGGGTGACCTCACGGCGGTCGATCACGCTAGTGCTGATGTGTGGCTGAATGACCCATTGACAGACAGCTTATTGTTATACTGTTTAATTAAACATTTTGCACAATAAGGACAGCTATTATCATGCTGCAATAGGCAAGTTGATGATCAAGGTAGCAGTGATCGTGTGCGTACGTTGTCAGAACCTGCTCTGCGAATTTTGAAGATTTGAATATTGATTCGAATGGATAAGTATTATTTTTGTTTATTATTATTAGTACCTATTTAAAGTATCTTAATAAAAAGTCAAATTCTGTTTTCGAGGTTAGGTGTACCGATATTGATAAATTGTCTTGAAATTAAATAGTCTTAAGTTGACAATTATAATAAATCAAGTACCTAATACTTCATTAAACATTTTCTATAAATCAATTCAAAACAATTTTTAGCTAGGAAAATGAGTCCAAACAAGGCATCTAAATCTAATCGTTTAAGTAAAACTTAGGCAACTACGCGATCTCATGTATTAATAAAAAGATCACCATCAGCTCTTAAAGCTACTGTAGATGTAGAAGAAAAGGTGCTAAAGTATTGAGTGATCACACCGAATTAAAAACAAAATTAGAATCATCACTAAAAAATTCTGAGGAAGAACGGATAGGGTTGGCGAATCAAATAAAATTTCTGGATGATATTGTAAAAATGCAGCATGAAGACCATCAATTGAAATTCTAAATCTCACGAGTCAATGTAGGTCAATGCCAGAGAAAATTGAATTATTAAAATCAAAAATAAACGAAGCTAATGTAAGATCTGAACCTCTGATCAATACAAAAGTAGAACCTAAAACAAATGGGGAAAACATAGAAAATGGTCAAACTAAAAGTTATACAGTAGTCAGGTTTTTCAAACAGCAACCAAAACTAAAGTGAGGGGAAATAACGATAGGAAAGGTAGAGTACTGCTCTTGACATATCCAGTCATATACGAGACTGCAGTGATCTAATGGATAAAAGATTAAAAAAATAATACGAAGTTCGGATTTTTTCAAGCCAAGTGCCCCTATAAACGCAATCGTAGAGTCAGCTAAGGAACAAACATAAGATTTTGGTAAAAACGATTTTCTAATAGTACTGGGTGGCTCAAACAATATAAATGAACCTAGTCTAAAACATCTTCCTGAAATAAATAAGAAAAATTAAAGAGATTGTGCCATTCAGCGAAAAAACTAATGTAATAATAAGTACAATTCCATATTGGTTTAGGCCAGAGCTAAATGAAACTATATTAACATAAGTCAACAAATAAATCAATTCATGATACAATCAACAGCCTAAAAAATAAGAAATCCAAGCAATTGAGGTTTTGTTTTCTAAATGAAAGGCTGAAAAAAACAAAATTTCACTAACCATGATTTACATCTAAATCAATCTGGCAAAGTAATATTTTGAAATAGGCTGGCAGAGCTGATTGTAAGTCGTTTCCAATCAAAAGTCAATAACTATCCTAAACAATCATCATCTAAAGAGCCTTTTGTTTTAAAGTGGTTCAAAACCGGGAATGAAAATTAGTTTCAAATAATAAATTCATGTCTTCAATTTTATTAAAAGACGTTAATCTATAAAAAAATCAGGATAGCATTAGTGGAAGGAACTTTGTAACTATCTGATAGGCTCCCAAGATTCTAAGAGATTAACAACAATTTTGGTTCTTTCCATTTTTTATTGCTTGATTTTATAAACCTTTTACAATTGCATTTTGAATTGAATTGTTCGAAACTTTTATCACATTTCTAATTATCACTTCATTTTTATGTCCGAGGAAACTTAAACTCTACTCACTTCCTTTCATGTTGTTGCAAACCTATCAACCACTATAGTTTGTTAATTAAACTTTTACACCACATGCTTTATACATTGACCAAACATTTTCCGTATTTTAACATTAAAAACTCATCTGTAGCATTTCATATTATGGTCTACCTGCAACGTTACAACGTACACCATTCCCCTGACAAACTCTCACTACGTAGTGTATAATCGTCGTGAATAAATGTCTGTAATTGGCTAATATTATAAGTTATCTTCAACTATTCTTGCTTTATATTCAATAGTCGTTGTTTGAACTGAAACCAGTAAAGATAATTCCAACATATTATCTTCCTGAATTTCTTGTTCCATGACGAACTGCGTTTGACTGCAAGTCGTTGAATTCACTTGAAAAGTTAATATTATCTTCCTAATAGATACATTCATTTTGAGTAATTACCCATTATAATTCAAATTCCTTTATTGCCACAAAAATTAAAAAAAAAAATACAAACAGAAATTGATACAACTAATTTATTAGAGCAATTACAGAATAAAAAAATGTCCTTGGAAATATTTGGCACCAACCAGCAGAAGGGTAAACCTTGTTCGCTGGTGGGAGAAATACAGTTCAAACCTAATAAATAAATATCTCCCTTACAAACCAACCTCTCGTATCATGCAAAAATACAGAAAAAATGAAAAAAAAACAAAGGGAAGAAAATTAAACCATAGAGGCCATCATTCCAAATTTTCCAATTAAAAAATAATATTTTTATCTTATCCAAGACCTCTGTTTACATGATTAAGATAATATTTTCTGTTATTCAAGTTATGCAAAAATTTAGATGGCATTAAGTTTATTAATCTACTGCTGATGTATCTTATTTGTCTTCGTATTGTAATTAGTTATAATTATTAACAGAATAAAAATTCAAATTAAAATTTTATTGAAAAAAAAACATAGTACATTACATATCGATGAAAACACAATATTTGAACATAATAAAACCTTTGGATAATGTCAATGATATGAAACGTTATAAAACAAGAATAGAAAACAAAGAAAAAGAAAACAAATGAAAGCCCCGAGAAAACCTGTGTGGAGCATGAGAAAAAAATAATAACCTTAAAGAGACCTGATGCACAATAAGATGGCAAAAAATAACTAAAATATAAGTTTTTTGCGCTGCAGCCGAGCAGCCCTGATTATTATCTTAATTTTACCCTTTAAATTTAATCAATTCTAATCTAGCACTGCAGGAGTTACGGAGTGACGAACAAATATACTGAATAATTAAAGTTTCTTCTTGCAATGTACCCACCAACACTGTGCCTAGCGGGATTTAATTTGTTAGTAGGGTATAGTAAAGGAAATATAATAAATAGTATAGTAAAGGAAGTATGTTGAAGTATCTGTGTAAATATTAATTTCAAGTTTTTATTTCAACAAGCTGTAATATCCATTCCTTAAGTTTATTTTTAAATCGGTGTAGTGGTGTGACTGCTTTAATTTCACTAGTTAATAGATTAAACACTCTGGGTGCATTATTATATAGATAAAATCGTCTGAAAATTTCCTTGTAGGGTCTCGGTGGTATAAAGTGATTTCTAGACCATAAAACTTGTCTTCTTGCTCCAAGTTCTTCTTGATTCTCGCTTACTAAATAAAACCTCTGCAGCACTTTGAAAAAATACAGATATCGGAGTGGCCACATACCTCAAGATCTGAAAGACTGTAGGGAAGGATGTCTTATTGGCTTTCTATCCACGACTCGGATAATACGCTTTTGTCCGACTAGCCTGATTTCAGAAAAATATGCTCCTCCCCATCCAATCAAACCATAATTTAATCTGCTCTCTACCAATGCATAGTAAAGCATTCTCAAAACATAATTGGGACATACATTTCTCAGAAAATAAAATTTCCTACAAGCCATGGTGAGCTGATTCTTGACTTTAATTATATCCAATATTAAAACTGACACTGTATTTAACTTTTATATAATGTTTTACTCACATATATTGGAGATGTTTGAGGAATGCATTTCACTTCTGAAAAGAAGCTTCGTCAGCCTGCCGCCAGGGGTCATGCTTTGTTGAGGTTAGGGTGAGCAGCCATTATGTAGTTAAAACTTGCGTTTGATTTGAATTGCGTTTGGTCATTGAGTAAGTTGTTTCTATCTTGTTTATGGTGTTTGAATATTTCATATTGCTCCAGTGTATCTAGTTTGTGGCTTTTTTGGAATGTGTGTAGAATTTCTAAGTCAGTTTGGATGTTATTGTGTGAGTGTCCAGTGTTGATTAAGTGATCTGCAAATGTTGAGTCAGTGTTGAAATGTAGTGCTTTGATGTGTTCTTTGTATCTTGTGTTGAATGATCTGCCTGTTTGTCCTATGTAGTACTTGGGGCATATGCTGCAATTGAGCTTATATATTCCTGGTTTGTTGAATTTGTGAATTGTGCTGTTTGTTAGGTGAGCTGGGTTTTGTTGGATCTGGTGTTTCAGGTTGTTTGTTGTTCTGAATGCTGTGTTAAATCCGGATTTTTGTTGAAATATGTGAGTGTGACAAATCTGTTTTGGTTTGCAGGTTTGGATTTTTATTTTTCATTTTATTCAGGATTTTGTCTACTAGATTGGTGTTGTATCCGTTTTGATGTGCTAAATATTTGATTGTATTGATTTCCTCTTGGTGGTCAGCTTCACAGATTTAATTATATGTTCAGTCTAACGGAGGTTACAATAATCTACAGTTATTCCAAGGTATTTTATGGTGTCAGCATGTGAAATTGTTTCACAGTTACAGTTGAGCCGGTCACACTGCAAATTATAAACGGGTATAGGTAGATTCTGCCTCTCTGTATTTCTCAGGTTAAAATGAATGAATTTGGTCTTATTTATATTCAATTATTAAAATATTAAACTATTTTCTGAGAACCAAACGTTTAGTGTCTGGAGAACTAGATACATCATATTATTGAGTTCTGCTATGGATGTTGCTGTGTAAGTCAGAGCTGTGTCGTCTGCAAAGCTGGTTATATCTCCTTTTAAGTGGCCATTGCATAGATTATTTACACAGATTGCAAATAAATCAGCTGAGATAGCTGATCCCTGTGGTATGCCGCAGATTAATACAGCCTCCGAACTTAGAGCATGCCCAATTTTTACTTGTTGAGTTATGTTTGAAAGGAAGCTGCGAAACCATACGTTACATGTACCTCTGATACCATATTAAGCTTATCCAACAGTAGTTTATGATCTATAGAATCATATAGGCTTTTTGGATATCCAGAAAAAGACCAGCTACCGTACTTTTTTGTTTTCATTTATACCATTGTATAGCCTATAACATAATTTATATTAACATGATAACATAAGCTATTGTAGTTTATGATGGTTGAGTTTGTGTTTGGCTGGTTCCGCCCCGAAGGTCCGATGCAGTGCGGTTTGAAGCGGAATCGGCCGGGCCTGGCCGATTCCGATCCGTTTCGATCTAGTGTGCGCCCTGCAGACCTCACTCCGATCGGTCGTCAATTATGGTTATAGAAGTGTATTATATTCTTAGAGTCTACAATATATTGCTTCACAAAAACTCTCTCATACAATAAGTGCATGTCTGCTTTTGCTGTAATTAGTCTCCACATAGCCGCAATTAAAGCTAAAATATCAGGGTACCGAGCTCCGCTCTGGGGCTACTGTTTCATGTGCCTGAAAGTTTTATGATTTCTATTTCTGTTTTAATACGATCCATTACTGTTTCTACAAAAACCTGCATGGATCCCTGTCAATAGAAAACAGTTCCAGAAATTCAGTAAAATAACGACACATTTATACGGTGTCAGCTCACTGTCTACTGCTGTAGTTTGCAGAAAGGAGTGCATATTGAAGCGTGGCTGTAACATACTATTGCTTCTTATTCATGCAGAGAATAATAAAATAAAATTCATTGTAATTCCTTGTTAAATTGTAGAGAAAAACGACCGGGAGTGCCTTTTCACATGATGGACCAAAGTAATTAGAAAGGTTTATGATGTTGAAGATCCATCGATCTTGTTTCCACTAATATGTAATATAAACTTAATAAAACAACTTTTGAATGGAAATTAACTCACGTTATGGCGTGACGGCCGTTTCGCTCTGTTGTCTAGAGAAGTGAGAAACTGTGAAGAACCTTAGAAACCTGAGAAACTGAGAAACCTTAGAAAGGTTTAGTTTTGTAATCAAATCACCAAAGAAATGGAAAAATCATTTGCTGAGCTTTGATTCTCCAGTCATGTGTTTCCTACATAACTGCAAGGCTCCGATTGCATGGTACGCGCGTAAGTTTCGCGTTCCAGGTAGCGTAATAACGCCGATAAGGTGCCTATATATATATACCATATATGATTGAAATTAATTTTTTTATAAGCTGTTCCTGTAAGGATAGATTTCTCCTTTTTGTGTCCTTCAACGAGTTTTTATAGGAATGAGACCTAGCGCAATTGTATTTTTGCACCAAGAAGCCCCTAAATATTAATTTTCATGAAAATCGTTAGAGCCGTTTTTGAGATAGTGACTGGAAATAGGTACATATGTGCATACAATTCCTTGCTCGTTTAATAGAATAAGATAAAGCAGTATTTAAAAATAATCATTATCTTAGTCAAATATTTTAACACCAGTATTAATAACAGTTTCTTTTTGTAGTGGAGACAAGATGGTGTCACCAGAGTCGGGTGAGCCGGAAGAGCACCAAAGTCCAGCGGTGCGCGTGTGTGAGATAGCGCGTGCAGGCGGGGGTTCGGATGGAAGTGGCTCGTGCGGGTTTCACCTGACGCGCACCAAGTGGGATCCATACCCCTGGGTAAGTGGGGTGGACGTGGGTTCGGCGGCAAGCATGGCCGGACTCCGTGTAGGTGACTGTGTGCTCGAGGTTAATGGCGAGGATGTACTCGGACTGAGAGTGGCTGACATCGCCGCCAGGGTCAGGGTCGATGCTGACCTGCTCACATTGCTCCTATGGAATTCCGGTGCTGATCCAAACTGTGATCCTGAAGTAAGTGCCTCTTTCAGTGCAATCAAAACTTTCAGAAGTTCACAATTTGTTCATACTTTCAAACATATTAGTTGTCTTTTTCATGGAAATATTATATACCGTACAGTACTTTTTGAGCTTTATGTTCTTGAAGAATAGTAGCAAGTAGCGAATTCTGACTAAAATGTTTGGGCATGCGCTGACAATGAATATAGGTTATTCATTTTCTTTAAAATGTGTCTAAAATATTAATTAATAAATGTGTGTAAAATAAAATTACAAAAAATGCATGCATACTAATCGGAATACTTCATTTCATAGCCTTTCTTTGACAAATATACAGAACAAACAACTCGATTGTCAAATGGATTATGTGAAAAAATGAACCATATTGTATCTCCAGTGACTTCAAAGCGTTTTCTGGAAATTTTCTGTTATACTCGTAATAAATTTTGCTGTTCAATAAGCAGAAAAAATCAAGTTTTTCCATGGATTGGAATGTGTTCCTTAATTGAATTAAAATGTTGCCTAAAACCTCAACGAACAGACCTTTGTTCTCTGTACTTTTCAACTTCATCCTGGGCTTTTGAGTGGCAAATAATTATCATTTCTTTAAATTTCTCAAAATGTTTCATAAAACCATGTTCTCTTATATCTTCTCTTATTACTTCAGCCACATTTTTAGCATAGTATACTCTATTTAAATAGTTTGCTCTACTTGATAGGAATACATATCCATCTGCTGATGACAACACAGTCTTGCAGTAGAGAAACTCTTGAATGGTTTAAGGATACTAGATACCCAGCAGTCCATCAAACTAGCGCCAGACCAAAGACATTGAATTTAGTCCATTTATTAAAATAAACCTTCTATTTTTTATTTTTGTAGATTACGTCTTGAAAACTTCAGTCAAGGAGTGTAAGACAAGTGTCAGACATACTTTCTATCATTCAACATTATTTGTCTGTCATACAACAAGCATAATTATAGTGCTTGTAGTGCCCCAACCCCCCACTATTCATTTATCATTGAGATTTCACCTTCAAAAAACGGTATGATGTGATTGTTTAACTACCTAAACGTTGAATTCAACTATAATAAAAATAACATTCAAGGTGAATAGCTCTGAAATAACATTCTTCCTGTGCCATAATGCAACCCCTTAATTTGGAAAGCTCGTAACGCACTTGCAGTTGGTTCTACAAAAACATGCATGAGATCATTTTTGTAGAAAATTTTGTCGGCTTCAACTTTGATGAGAACAAAAAAATCGAGTTGTGTTATCGTTACTGATTTATAAGCAAAAAACTGAAAGATTGTACCTTTCCACCCCCCACCATCATCGAGATCACCTCCCCCCCTCTTTGGAAGTTGTGGTACGTTATTACCCAAGGTCAGACGAAGCGATTGGTGAAAAACCCATTTCTCTATCAATAATTGATTCTCTCGATGTCTAATTTGAATTTTTGTCTAATTTGACTGGGCTATTGGATCGATAGAGGTACTCCAAGTATCAAGTTATTTTGTTAGTAGGCTGTAAAATTTATTGTGTGGCAGTTTTGCAATTTCAAATGAAATTTGAATTCAACATGATGTATTATGAACGCACTTAATTATTATAAATGAAAAATATGAATCCAATTAAAAATATAAACTTTATTTATTTTAGTGCATTTTCCAGTAAGACTCCGGTTTTGTGGGGCCATAAACCCCATGATCCTCCTGGGACTTGTTTTAATTATTGAATAGCTGCACCTCCTATATAACACTGTTAAAATTAAATTACTTTTGACAAGGAGCTAAGCTGCTGTCCATTTTTATTAGTTTGGACAATAATCTAGTATCAATATTCATTAAATAAAATTAATTGTAGTGGCTAACTAATATATAAAAATATTATTATTTTGTCCAACCATCATCAAAATAGTGGTTATTCACTTCTAGATTCAGTCTTAAATTTGCAAGATTTATCGCGGTTGATAGTGTGAAATTGATTGTAGCCTAATTAGCATTTGCTTGGGTCGAAGGACTAATCCATGTTTATCAAACCTTGCATTAAATTAGAGTTGCAATCACTTTTAGCCTTCGCAGTTTGCTTAAGGTCACCATTGCTAGAGAGACGGCATCAGCTAAGGAGTCACGTTCCTAGGTGTTGACAGGTGCAGTCTTTTGGAGCAATTGAGGAGGAAAGTGAATGATCTCATAGATTGGAAGATCATCAGTTTGCTTTTATCATCATACGTTACTTGTGTATGCTTTGATCCTTTGATAGATAAGAGATCATTCAAGAAGAGTGAATTGATTTGACCTTGATTGTGAATGTTTTTACGAACTATATAATAAAGAATAATAAGACGAAATTGTCACAATCACATTTATTAAAACTTTGAGAAACTAGTTTTGGTTGTTATACCATTATCAATCTCAATCAAACTTATGATGGGTTTGATCGTTTGATTGAGGTTGATAATGGTATAACAATTAAAACTAGTTTCTCAAAGTTTTAATAAATGTGGTTGTGACAATTTCGTCTTATTATTCATTATAGAAACCTTCCACAATATCACCTTCACCACTACAAAGAAAACTATAATAAAACCAACCGTGCTCAACGTGTATGCGTGAATTAAGTGGATGAATGAGAAAATAGTAGTTTATGCAACGATTGTATTATGACTGTCTCTAAGCAACGAGTGAGATCGATCGTGTTCTAAACATCTCATTTCACAAGTAGGTTTAAGGTAAAATACAGTCTCTGCATATTTTAATCAATAAATTACGTTCAATTCAACTTACCAATGAATACGATAGCTTGCCCAAAATATAACATAACCTGCAATGCGTATTGTTATCGACAGTTCTAATCTGAAATCCAGTTTGATTTCGAAGTGTTTGAATCAGCTGATGTGTCTATATTAAATAGCATTCATTTCGTCACCGTTTTAAAGGAATCCTGAGTTCTGATTGGTCTAGACTCCTGTAGCCCACTGAGAAGTTACAGTGGTGTTTAAATAGCTCCATTGTGACCCTAGCTTGATAAAGCATGGAATAAGTTTTATGTATTGACATCACTTTATAACGTAGCAGAAAGATAAATGAGCATTTTATTACTTGAATTATTTCATCAGCTCAAATCAATCTGAACACTTTAAAAAATTGGTGGTTTGAAAGAACCTTGATAACTGACTTCATTTTTCAATTCTATGGAACAAAAAAAAAGGAAAAAATATTGGAATTAGAAAAAATAGATTTTTATTCAATTTGAAATGGGATGAGCACTTTATAGTTAGTGGGTTCTATATAGTTGCAGACAATGGTCAGTTGTTACTGTATTCTCTCCTTCAATCAAAATCTTCAATGCCAAAATTAGAGGAAACATGCAGTTTTTATATTGATGCAATAATACTTTGCACGAAGGAAAATTTCTATCTGCGTACAGGAGTTCACCCAAACAACAAAATCACAAACATCCGTATAGACTAATATATACAGCTACTGATAAGTTATAGTTTCTATAACTACTATTGGTTTTCAAAACTAATAGTTTCTAAGGAAGTATTGTGCCAGTATTAATCGATCTGTAAGCATTAAAAAGGATAAGTTAGTTTCTGAAAATTCGTACTAAATAGATTAATCGATGACTTTGACCTCTTCCCTCAACAGAAGCAATCATGAGAAAGTATATTTAGAACTGCCTGGAGAAAACTAGAATGCAAAAAAGCTCTCAAGATAAAATTTCACAAAGATGCACCTACAAGCATATTGAAAGAGGAAGATAGATAGGAGATAAAAATAAATTATTTATGATATTCAAAAAGAAGACATTTTGAACTAGGAGTGCCGTCTGAATAATAAAAAATATTAAACATCGAACCATCGAACGTCTGTGTTGTAATGAGCACATGTTGGTTCTCAGTTATCTAATGCAAGCTAAATGTAGGCTAACACCATAGCAGAAACTGTCTCCAAGAATAAATAGGTGATACTTCTGTTTAGAGATAAAAAGAAAGTCGCCTTGTCATTGAGCGCAAAATTTAGGCTAGGAAAATTTCAATAGAACAAAGCGACTTATTGAACTGCAAGACCATGTCCCATGTCGAGGAAGTGAATCATAGAGACGTTGTTCAGGAAGAGAGCTGTAATTATCATCTGAATTGGTCTCAGTTGTTTTACTCTCAAGCAAGGTTGTAACAATTCATAGGTGCACATTTTAGCGGTCAGTTATTCATAATGTGTTGAAAATCTTTGAATATGAGTAGGCGATGATTTACAGGCAAATATACTATCTGAGAAGGTCTTACATAACATGCATAACTAGCTGGCCGGCTCGCTTCGCTCGACTTAATCGTCTAGCCAGGGGGCCCTGCCCCCTGAACCCCTAGCCAGGATGGGGGGCAAATTCACAGGCAGGAAGACGGAAGAATTTTCACTGAAATTTCATATTATTTTTTCGGATACGCAAAAGCCTACAAGAGAACGTTAAAAAAGGCTAGGAAAGCGTCAAATTCAGACGCATATCATCATATATTGTGGAAAAAATTTAAAACTATGGTTACTGTGGGTTCATAACTGAGCATGTACGGTATACTAAATTTAAACTTTTTCGGCCACGTAGTTCTTGAGAACGCTGGAAAAGCGTCAATTTCAAGTGTATTTGGGAGGTTTTCAAGTCCCGTTTTTAGCATCTTGGGTCTCAAACAACATTTCAATTTTTCAAGCCTTGACGTTCTTGAGAACCTTTAAAAAGGCTGGGCAAATGTTAAACTCAGGCGTATTGAATAAAATGTATTAATTCCGAATTCCTCAAAGTATTTAATCATACTGAAGATTTCTGCAATGGCAGATATTGACAACAGCATTGAAAAGTTGATGGAAATCGATGGACGCTACTACACAATAATATACAGTCAACGCCGGGAATCGAACCACGCACCTCTCAATTGCTGGTCGGGTGCCTGACTCTTTTGTACAGCAGCATTCATTTTAGACTTGGCCATATCATATTGACAGGCCTTAAAGGACCTGAAAAATTATTTTATAGAACATGATTTCATTAACTAACACTCTGCTGTACAGAGGGGTCACTGTAGAATAGTGGTTATGGCTCCCGACTGGCAATTGGGAGGTACGTGGTTCGATTCCCAGCAGTGACTCATTATTTTTGTCAATAGCATTCATCGATTTCCATCAGTTGTTCAATGCTCCGTCATTGCGGAAGTCTTAAGTATGATTAATAATAGCACTTTGAGGAATTCGAAATTAATTCCTAGTTTGATAAATTGTCAGTCCTTTAAAGGCCAACTTAGGCACATTCTTGGGAAAAATTTCCCAATTTTGAATAGGCCAATCAATAATTTAATAACAAGCGCCAAATAAACGTTTTAATTTTCTTAGTAATGGCGAAGGTGATATTGTGGAAGGTATCCATAATGAATAATAAGACAATTTTGTCTTATTATTCATTATAAACGTTTTAATGACTAAATAAAAATTTCCAATAAACGGTAACTATAAGCACTCACAAACCACAATGTCTGCCACAGCTATTATCAATCACACTTGATAAATGGAATAAAAAATAACACTTTATACTGCCATGAACCCAAAAAATGTATATTTTCACATACAAACGTGTTGATGTCTGAATAACCACTGACTTGCTGACATGGACAGCCGCTTTTATAAGTTTGTTTGCTCTAGAAATCTCCATTCCAGAGAGTTCCCGATCCAGATATTTCTATCAAAACAGATAAGCTCGAAAATTCCAGATGCCCCTTTGACATGAGAGCAAAAGAGAGGGAGCCAAGACAAACAACAGTGCTCGTCTGTTATCAATTTATTGTAAATGAAAGCACTGTTGACATAGTGCAAGTACGTTCCCCTCTTTCTTCGCGTTTCCTAACAATGTGTACAAAATTCACATTCGGCCAGGGGTGCCCACAGGGGGGGGGGCTATGACGCAGACTGCGTCATTAAAATTCTGGGGGGGGGGGTCCAAAAAAGTTGGGGGGGGGGGGGGGGGTAAAGTTGATTGAAACCGTGTCGACATTCAAAAATATATCATGTCACCAGATAGAATGTCGCTTAGTTTAAAATAGATTTATAATTATTATTATCAAATCAAATCAAAATTTATTCAGATTCTCTTTTGACATATACAAACAAAATAATTTAGAACATTTTAAAGAATCCATTATACTATTGAATATGAATTAGCTAAAATAGTTATGTTTAGGATTTGTGCAGAAAGTTATTATTAAAGCTATTTCTTTCTTACCTTCACAAAAAAACGTTACCTGTGTAAAGAATCTCAAGAAATACATACATTTTGTATATTATCGAATGGGTTTGAATTTTTTCAATACCTATATAAATCTTTTTTTAGTTTTGAAAAGAATACTTATTTTTTCGCAGTTTTCCTAGTGTTAAATTTAAAAGGGTCATGAGGTGGGGGGGGGGGGGGGGGGTGGGCACCCCTGATTAAGACATTAGGCTTCATGCATTAATCGATAGCTCTGTGTTCACTATTCATTGATAAAGCCACTCTTGCTACCCACCCTGTTTCATGATCGCTAATGCTGACATATTTATTGAAAATGTCATAGGTATAAATTTCATAGGTAGAGTGTGGAGTAGTAACTGACATCAATTTACATCAAGGTTTTGGCGGAGTACAGTTACTGTATTTACAGCATTCTCTGCGGTTATTATGCCAAGGAATATAGAATGTTCTATTGAATTTAATCTTGCCATGTTAATTCCAAGATAACAGTTTTCTAAAAAGTGTAGGTGTTGATTTTTTTACTTAGTTTATTAAATCATCAGGCGAGTGTCAGTTTTAGAATCACTCTAACCAACCGTAAAATGTATGAGACATTTCGATTCACTGTTTATTGCAAAATAGCGTTGAAACAAGGAAACTGTTTTCAGTGACCTCCAAAATGCTCATATTCCATAATACAGAAGTGGTGGAGTAATGCAAACCGGATATAGGAAGTCATTTCCCACGTGATCTGAAGGCGAGTCTATACAGTCTGGGCGAAACATGTAATTTACAATGCCAATGATGCTGTAAAGTATCTGTATGCCTGTTTAATTCATGACAACATCGATCCTCTCTAATGAATGCCCACGAGAAGTGGAGAAGATGATGATCACCTTGGGAGTTCAGCTGTATTAACAGAGAAACCCGATACCTGTATTTGTAAACATCAAATCAAGTAACGCTTTAACATTGAATACGAGCGTCAGATTACTTTGAACTTAATTAGGATAATATTCGTACAAAACAGTTATGAAGAAATGCTTTTTCAAAAATTCTGATGAAGCTTCTCCTTAGAAGTGAAATTTATCCCTCCAGTATAAGTAGTGAATACAAATCATAGTTTTAAATAAATAGAAATACATTGTCAGTTTTGATATTAGATTGTAAATCAAGTATTTTGTCATGGAAACTGAAATGTTTTTGTTTTTAAATGTGAATGCTAACAAAAAATCGTTTTTCCAGCAATCTTCGGCTAGTGAAATGCATTCTCAGGAAGTGTTTGACTATTATTACTACTGAGTTTCCAAACCGAATTTTTCAAATACAAGCAGGTAGATCCAGGTCCTAGTCAGTGTTCGAAATTTTTCTTGTTTTTCAATTTCTCAACCAAAAGAGACTCCCCGAAGGCTTTGCCTTCTATTGCTTGTTTGAGAATGTTCTTCATATAAGTATTGTTCTCAAAAAATGTATATTTTCCTACAACTGCTCGTAAAGAATTAGTTAATGTGCTGAAAACTAAAGATAAAGCTGCTGTTTACTTAGGAGCAAGCAATTAAGCACTCTACGCTCGCTTACATCATAGCTTTACGCTCGCCAGTGTTGCCAAGCTGACGTCCAAAATTTATCAAATATTCTACAATTATGTATGCTTTAATAAAGAATAACAATCTTTCAATTATTAAATTTTTTTTTGGAATGATAGTTCTTCGAAATTATTATTATTATTATTGTTCAAAAGTGCAGATCGTAGGTAGCCATATTGTACATAATAAAGAACCAAGTTATCATACAGAACGATGATTAACACACGGTTGACAACACTGAAGATTGCTAGCTGAATTTTTCATAACCTCAATTACGATGGTGCACTCTGAAATGATAATTTCAAAAATTATTGAATTGAAATCCAAAACTGCAGTGTAGGAAAAATGTTGTATGTAATTCGAGTGTGAAGCTTCTTTATCACTCTCGCAAAATTACAACACTCCACTACGTGTCATGCAATAACGCAACTACTGTAGCTTGAGTGATAAAATCGCTTAATACTTAAATAACTTTATACATTCCTTACAACTGAAAAATAGTGTTTATCTGAATGTATATTATTCGAATTCAATCATAATTATTGTGATGTTGAAAATCCATCTTGTTTCCACTAATAGGCCTATGTAATATAAACTTAAAAAACACTTAAGTGGAAATTAACTCACGTTATGGCACGCCGTCACCCGTTTCACTCTGTTGTCTAGAGCATCATCAGACAACCTACAGTACACTCAGTGGTCGTCTGACGATGCTCTAGGCAACAGAGTGAAACGGCCGTCTCACCATAACGTGAGTTAATTTCCACTTAAAAGTGTTTTTTTAAGTTTATATTATAATTATTGTTTTATTAAATTGAACAATTTTATCACTTTAGACAGTATAATTTCATTCACTGGAGCTACTTTATTCCATTTATCGTAATTATTAAATTCTATTTGATAAAATTATCGAATTCCATTGAATAAAATTATCTGTGAGATAAGATGAGACAGTAGGTGAAGTATAATATAAACTACACGACTAATTGCAACAAATTATTATTTGTCATTGTAATTCATATCTATATCTGCACAAGAGCTATCTTCAGTCATATTTCCTATTTTTCCGAGGATAAAGCCCACATAGATCTGAGACTTCTGCGTGGCTAATGAATTGGATGATGATGATTGATGAGCTGCACCTACAGTTTGGGGTGGACTACAAACCACCGGAAAGTGATTTTTCCGACAACTGCTCATAAAGTAGTTCTTTACATGATTGTAAAATACCTCTTTACTGCTCGGCGAGTGATAAAACATTTTGCGCTTGTCAGATGTTTTCTTTATGTTTCTGTTTTGATTTTGATGGCAATAATATGTTATAATAAAATAAGACATTTCAATATCATACTTTCAAATCAATAAGCAGCATCGAAAAAAAATGTAGCATAAAAGGAAGCAAAAATAAAAGATGAAAAGAATAAGATCCCTGACTTGAAAGTATTCAAGGAAATCTTCACTAACTTGTGAGGATATCAAGACGTTTATGCCATAAGCAGGTCATTTTGAAGAGCCAGAGCCGTGTACCGACAATTCTTCTGTCGCTCAGTAAAAAGCTGCCTTATTATATCATTATATCTTTAGCGCGAAGCTCCATCAATTCTAAAAATTTGCCTCTATCATTTGAATCCGCAGATTCTTCATGCCCTCCAAGGGCGATAGCCTGCCTTGTGCCTTCTACAAAAAATTAAAGATTCACACAAGGTTTGCAAATACAATCTGTTTTGTTGTACATCTTTTGAGTACTTGGCGCTAACTTTTTCTGCAACACTGCCAGTTATAGTTGATTGTTTTAGGGATGTAAGCATAATAACACATTATCCATGTGCGAATTATGTTTCTGATGGTTTTCAAAATGTTTGCTTTTTTCCAATTAGAGAATCCATTCACTGTTAAAGCATCGTCTGCCTTAGATTTTGGCCAAGTTCCGCAAAATGCATGGCATGTAAAACTGTAGGCTTTGTAATTTATTGGGCTGTATTCCAACCAAGGAAACGTACTGTACCACTCTGGTCTGAATTTTCTCCCATTAGTTACAGGAAAAATCATAATATCCTTTGGTTGGAATCAATGTGGCTTAAAGCTGAGGCTGGACCATTACTAGAATCACTTGTATTTATTTGCTTAGTCGAAAATGAGCTGCACACACTGCCCTCATCTACTGCAGGACTATACTTTATTCTGACCTATGCTGAGAGGGTCCACTAGTACTTGGAATAGGCTTTTCTCCAGAAAAGCTGTCAGTTATAACTTTGCTTTCCTGAGAAGATGTAGAAGGTACAGCTAATTCATTGTTAGTCTCTTCACACAACTGTTTTTTAACAGGTGGGCCAGGGCCATAGAATGATATAACAAAGAAGTATGTTCTTTCCTATTTTTCGGAGCCCGGAAAGAACAAATGGAGCTGGAATATAAGCTAAATAAAAAAATGATTGAACACATCTAAGGCAACGAATTATATCCCCCTGATTTTTATTGATATTTTTTATACTGGGACTAGTAGGTTTTAAATGGATAATCGGACCGGTTAGCATTGGGTAATCGCCCTGGCCTGGAATGGCGCGTGCTATATATGTATGTTGGACCATAGACCATAACCATCAAGGACTTATCCTTATTCTATGGTTGGACTTTCGAATATCAGCTGACCCCTTAAACCGCGATTGGCGATTCGTCACATAATTACGTTAGTTTTGTGGTTACTTTGTTGTACTGGAGATTTTGATATTTGACATTATTGATTAAAAATTTTAATTCCACTATTTCTCCACAAATAATTTATTTATTTATTTATTCACAATCGTCACATAACATCAATTATTGGGATATTTCCCATTTGACAGGTGGCTTGTCATACTATGCTAAAAATACAATTCATATAATATAGTTAAATACTAAAATTAGTGTAACACTCGCGAATTCAATAAATACAAATAAACATCTAATCTACTGAATATTGTAAAATAATGTAAACAGTAAACATTTAACAGAAATAAATATTAAAACTCATCGATGGAATAACATGATCTTTCAATTAACATTAATCTGATTTCCTTCTTAAATGATTTTATACATTCAGTTTTACGAGTGGCTTCTGGCAGTTTATTAAATAGTCGCATTCCGGCATAGAAAGGAGTCTTTTCAAATGTCGAGTGTCTGTGTATGGGAAGGGCTATTAAATTTCTATTCCTGGTATTATATTGGTGATTTTCTGCACTGAGCTGAAATTTATGTAGGTGAGACTTGACAAATATTAGTAATTGATATATGTAGATAGAGGGCAGTGTCATGATTTTCTCATTTTTGAAACTTGGTTTACATGAGTCCCTTGACCTCAAGCCAAATATCACTCTTAAAATCTTTTTTTGGATTAAAAACACCTTGTGGCTATGTTGGGAGTTCCCCCAGAAGATTGTGCCATAGCACAAGTGAGAGTACACATAGGCATAGTATACCATAAGTAGGGTTTTTCTCTTTAGTAAATGGGATAGTGTTAATATCACATAATACGCCCTATTCAATTTCTTGGTAATGGCTTGGATGTGATCCTTCCAGGACATACATTCATCTACCAGGACACCTAGAAACTTTGTATTATCAGTTTGGCCGACTTTATCATTTAATCTTGGAAGAGGGTCCCTGCTGGCCAAAAATCTCTGTTTATAGCCAAATTCAATCAAATGTGTCTTATTATAGTTCAATGAAAGACCGTTTACCTTCAACCAATTAGACATAGCTATAAAGTCTTCCTTCATTTTATTAGCTAGGGCACTCCGATTTGTGTCTGTGATAAGTGCCGTTGTGTCGTCTGCATACATGATTATACGTGAATGTGACAATGCTTTTGGAAGATCATTAATATAGAGCAGGAAAAGCAGAGGTCCTAAAATAGATCCTTGAGGAACTCCGTTCCCTACCCTCATGAAAGATGATGTATTTGAGGAAATTTTATCTTTCACACATTGCTGTCTATTGTCTAAGTATGATTTCAGCCAATTATAAACTGTGCCAGTTATACCATAGAATTTAAGTTTTTGGAGAAGTATATCATGGTCGACGCAATTAAAAGCCTTTGATAGATCGCAGAATATTCCAGCTGCATACCGCGATTCATCAATAGCTAAGGACACATCCGTAACAAATTCATAGATAGCCCCCGATGTGTTTCTATTCTTACGGAATCCAAATTGATCCATATACAAAAGATTATTTTTTTCAAGGTATTTAGTGAGCCTAGAAACAACTGCCATTTCGTAGACTTTTGAAAATGCAGATAAAATCGCAATGGGTCTATAGTTACCAAAGTGTTCAGGATCCCCTGATTTGAAAATTGGTATCAAATACGAATACTTTAAAAGATCAGGAAATATTCCATGTCTCAAAGATATGTTTATTAAAAAGGTTATGGGCTGAGCAAGTAATTTATAATTGTTATTGATAATTTTACTAGAATGTTCACTATTCAGTTATTAATCATTCAAGCAAACAATTGCTTCTTGTTTATTTTTAATGTTTTTTCCTCATTGAAAATTAAGACATATAACTCCTGGGCGCGGACGGAAAAATTCATTTTTTTTGCGCCCAGTAATTTTGCCAATGATTTGTAATTAGTAAGATCAATGATATTATTTTGTTTCATCTGTACTTCGTTATGTATTTGATGTATTTGTATTGATTTTTTGTAAGTTCTTTTTTGGCAATAAACATTATTATTATTATTATTATTATTAATAACATGCATGTCTTAAGGAGGAAAGGGGGAAACTCATCCCAGCCAGGCGTTTTGGATGCATTTATACTCTTGATGATATCAATAACTTCCTCTACAGTAATTTCACTGAAAGATACTAGGAGACTATTTGCTTTGAGAGACTTTCTACAAAATTTTAATGCTGTCTTCATATCACAGTTCAGATTAAGTTTATCGCTAATGTTGGAGAAAAATCATTTAATAAGTTTAAGGTTAGGGAAAATCTCTGTTAGGGAAAATCTCTGTTAGGGAAAATCTTTGATAAATCTTCTTTGTTTTTTTCTATTGTATTTGTTTCTTGTTTCACAATCTTCCACGCCATCTTTGTTTTGTTCTCCGCTTGGCTTATTCTACAACTATTAAAGCTTATCTTTGCGGCCCTGATACAACGATTCAGTACTCTTCTATAATTTTTCACATATGTTTTAAAGTTTGGATTCAGATTTGTTCTGAGTTCTACATGTAACTTTCTACTACATGTAACTACATGTATAATTGTGATTTTAACAAAAAAAAACTCTTCAAATTATTGGGGGGGGGGGCAACTGCCCCCCTTGCCACCCCGGAATTACGCCAATGAGTATCACAATCAGAATGCTTCTAATTCTCTAATGTTTCTCTAGTGAAGTCTATCAATATTTAAATTTATTGATAAAAATTTACATAAATTATGTTCACTATTATTGCTACTACCATTATTTAACTGTTAAATTATTCGATTATATTTCTAAATTTCTAAAGAATACTAATATTTGTTGATATTGTTAAAGTCGCTATGCTGTGGTCCAATGCCAAGCAGCCTGCAACGGCTGGCGGCGTGCATGGGCACGATCCTGGCCGGGCTGGAGTGTCCGGTCTGCCTGGAGACGATTGGTCCACCCACGCACCAGTGTGGCAACGGCCATCTCATCTGCTCACGGTGCCGCCTGCTCACCGAACGATGTCCTGTCTGTCGCCTGCGGCTCTCGCGCGGTCGCTGCTTGCTGGCCGATCAGGTTCATATATCTTGCTATACTGTTTCAAATAAAGAAAAATGGAAATAAGGAACTAAGTTCTCGTAAATTGAAAAAATAAAGAAGTTTAAAGTTAATTTAGTAGCTTTAGAAATAGAGTTAATTTTAAAAGCACTATTAAGGCAATGCTAATGCATACTACGCTAAGTCTATGTATTAAGGTGCTTTTTAAACTTGAGAAAAGTTTTTTTTTTGGAAATTCCATGTTATTCTATAGTGCTTTTCTTGTAAGAGAAGCTCTTCCCACATTAGATAGTACAGGTAGAGCAAGTAGTATAGGTAGAATGTCAACTCATTCTTTGCTGTACAATATAATGTGAACTAATCATTCTGCACGTGACAAAGTATGTGAGAGCCATATCAATTTTTCAAGCCTTCTAGTGGAGCACCCAAGGGGGTGCTTTGGGTGCTCAAGCACACCCCTGATGCCAATTTCTGTACAAATATTTAAATAAAATACTTACTTGAAAAACACAAGCTTCTAAAAAAATAGAACGTTGAGTGAATCTAAACTTTAATTAAAAATTAAAAATATATTTTCTAATCTGATAATCTTATTCAATATTGTTCAAATGGAGGCTTGCTGTCCAAAAAATCGCAAGGCAGTTGCCAAATGACACCATCAAACGAAAACCGAATGAATAGAGCAAGTTTAAATATCCATAGAGAAAAAAATAGAAGTTGACCCGGAGCAGATTATCAACATGCTCTTAAAAGCAAAGTATCAAGAAAATTTGATTTCGTTTTGTGAAAACTCTTACAAAGCTTTCACGACAATCTTTGCAGTGCAGCAATGTAAGAAATTTTTATACATGCATGCATGCATGAAATTCATAATTCATACAATTCAACATTTATCAATCAAGATGGATTTTTTATTATTTTATTAATCAGTTCTGTTATTACTTGAACCTTGCCAAAGAGCACGAATAGCTTCGTTTTGAGAGGATTATTTTTTAAGGAGTTTTAAGAAAGTAGGACTCAAGGGGACTATTTTATAATGAACTACATGCAGCTACCCTTGTAGCACTTTGTAGTAACTACAAGTACTAATACTATTAATTTGTACTTTGAACTTTGTTAGGAAACAGGTCCCATGACCCCTGGGGGAAAACATACTGACAAATAGTTTCATTTCCAGCACCCCCTCCCGCCTCCCCCCACTGCTAATTTCTGGGTGCGCCACTGAGTAGCGCAGTGCAGTATAGTACTATAGTATTAGTGGTAGTGGAAGTATGAATTGAGAAGCTTTACCTTTTAATATTTAAATTACAATAGGCCCTATCGTGCAATTGAAAACCAGTGGAGACTCTTACTGGTTCAGGCGTTATTTAATGAAGAAAATTGAATTTTTTGTTGTTTTTCCATTTCCTTCCCCACAAAATACAAATGAAAATATAGTTCTACAAGAGAAGGAGGCAAGCTCAACACAAGTACTACTAGGTTGTAGCTAATAGGAAGGAAGGTCATTATGACACATGTGAGACTTCCTAGTTCTCAGTCTGCAGCCAGCTGTTATAATTCCGCTTTCATTTGATTTCAGTTTTGTTTACTGTTTGGCTTGTGAATCGGCCCGACCCAGATCTTATTGACTAAAAGGTGGCTGCGCCTAACTCCATTATGTCCAGAACAGACCATAGGCATATATTATACTGTATTTATTCATGTGGGTCATTTTAAAATAACTTGATTAGTTGGCTTTTCACAAAATTATATTCATATTGTCTTGATAAATTTGAATTGCATAATTATTTTCACAGTAGACTATGAATATGTGCACCTGTTTAAATTATTAATTTGTCAAGTATCATTTACGGCCAATTTCAGTTTTTGATGCAAAGTGTGATAATGTGAGTAGCCTAATCATAATGGCTGCAACATAAATATCAAGAACCATTTGATAGAATCCAGAACTGCATGCCCAGGCTCAAAATAAATATGAATTATCTAATTGAACAGAATTGGAGACAATTTTCAACAAGAATGTTACCTATCCAAACATCTCAGTTCTTTATTTTCCCAAATAAATTGCCAAAAAACCGGTATGCTTTTTAATAAATTCATTATAAATTGAATTACTTCATTTTTAGATTGAATTACTGTACTTTATTTTAAAATTATTATTATACTGATTATTTGAAGTGAGTTGGAGAATTTCATCTGCAATGTGCGAGAGAAGCAACGTCAACATAATTAATTTAAAAATTCCTTCTAAGCCTAATCTTGATAACTTGAAGGAGCAAAATCAGTCATAGAGTGCAGCATTCAAGTGATTTTTTCTCTTGGTTGAGCCCCTATTTAATTCAACATACATAATACTTGGTGGCCTACTGAATGCAATCAAAATCCTGCTCGAGTTTCTACTTATCTGACTTGTTTACTGTGGCGTTTTACAAAGTGATCTCTTTTTTGTGCGCAGGTACATAACGCACTAACGGAAGCTTTTCGATTACGTGAAGAGTCAGCGGAGATGTGGTCAGCCAAGATAAAACAGAGGCTGTTCGGCAAGAAAAAGATGCCCGAGAAACGTCCGGCAAACTTCATACTGAAGAACTCACTCGGCCCGCCCAAGAACAAACTGCTCGCCAGAATCATGCGGGGCAAATCATCCTCAGTCGAGAACCTTTCCTCGTCCAACAAGAATTTCCTCACCGTTGAACAGCCCGCTGCCAACACAGGCATGAAAAAGTCAATGAGCAACAACGAGATTTTCCGACCAGAGAGCCCTCTTCCCCGCCGCTGCCCTTCGCCTAATCTTTCTTCTTCCAATGTCGATTGCTCATCGTACAGATCCTATCAAGGATCTACTGAATCTCTTTCACAAAGGTAAATTAATAAACTTTCCATATAGTGTTGGGCCGAGACCCAACGAAGCCCGATTCACAGAATAGTTTTCTAAACGCATCGAACAGGCAACAGGCCTACCCATTGAAAACGCATAAAAATTAACGTAAAATATAAATTACCATAATAGAACGAAGAACTTACTAATACATTTTTTTTTAAAATACTACTTGAGAAATCAAATTATAATTATACTGCAAGCTACTGTACAAACACAAACATAACAAAGTTTTAATCACATTGTAGGGGAGAACTTTCTTATGCTCGATGTCAAACAGTGAAGCACAAACTGGAAGTGTGACAACAGCTGTTAAGAACGAACTGTAGGTGGCAATGAGTGTGAATAGGCCGACCGACCGATGCCAGTACAATTTTCGGAATTCCTCACTCACACACACGCAAAGTTTGTTTAGACCACTCCATAGGCTCGCTGAACAAACTATAGTATTTTAAATATTTATTACAGATTGATGGTCATGTTTAAAGGAATTAAAGTGAGTTTAGTCCTCTGCTTACGGATTAAAAGTAACTTACTGCAAGTACATTTGTATTGAAAGTACATTTCGGTAACTGTTTATTATTTACAGTATACATTTATAATGCGTAATTAGAATTTATTATGCCCAGTAAGAGTTGAATTGAATCTCCCAAATTTTGACCTGTAAATATACCGGGGTTTTTAAATCATTAAACTTGATTGATTTTATCATCCTGGAATAGCATGTTTTAATTCCCAATGGATGAGAATATAAAAATGCAAGATTTACCATTTCTGTTTCATCTTTTGGATCAACATTTTTCATAACAACTGGATATTTATCCTAACTGTGTTAGAAAGAATTTACAATTATAAATCTAACAGTATGAATCACCTTGGATTAGAATTATCAGCTTGATACTGACATTCTGTTGAGAAGTATGATTTTTTCTTTGCTTAATTTTATATTGATGAAATATATTTTTCGGGGAGGAAGAAAAAATTGGCCCAAGCTGGTTTTTATCTATTTAAATTTTATCTAATTAGTGCGAAAGGACTTTTGAATTGAGAAAAATATCTGCTAATTTGGCAAAAAGGTGTTTACCTGGTGTCTGCAGTCTTAAAATTTCCTTTCCAGATTGTACACTGACTTTGGAGAGAACACTGTGGTAAATGATGACGGCTGCATCTACAACTGTCCGTGCTCTGGGGACTGCAGGACATCGCTTAGGAAACGAGAGGTGCTGAGCCATGTGAGAGACGACCATGATGGACCAGTGGTGCAGTATTACAAATCTAGAATCCTCATTCCCCTGCCAGTTGTCCTGCCAGAAAACAGTACAGTCATGATCCTCATTGACGGCAGAATCTATTTTCTAAGGATCTTGAAAGACAACACTGGAAACATGTTCGTATGGATGTGGATGCTGGCTGATACATCAAAATCTGAAAATATGCGTATGATAATCACTTTGAAAGGAAACGACTGGGATGGGCCCGAATTAAGCTACAATTGTGAGATATTTTCGTTAGCATCCTCCTCATGGGAGGACATAGTAGCATCTAAACGCGGAATACTAATTACTTCACAAACGATCAGTGCCCACTTCTCTGAGCAAAAGGTCAAATTGGAAGTAAACCTTGTAAATAAGGCGAAAATACCTGTGCTTGTGTGAAATATTATACATCTACTTTATTAGAATATTAGTGTAAGTTATTAAAAATGTTCTGCATATTCTAAGACTTATGTGATTTATGTTTGAACTCAGTCATTGACTTAGGCGAATAACTTGAAGACTACGTTACTGCATTATTTATATAAAGTATGGTCCAGTGTGATATCCATTTCAATTTATCGATTAATTTATTTATCAAACGTGTGAGACCATTCTATGTTTCAATGTTTGATTTATCAAATACTTATGTTCATTCTATGTAAGTGTGATGCTCTCAAATCAATTATTTTGTATCACAAGTGTCGTAAATATAAAATATAACAATAGGCTACTCATGTTATCGATGTGTTTCAAGAATTCAATTTCAAAAGTGAATGCATCGTAGAACAGATTACACTATAATTAATTTAACATTGACTTCAGCCTTTTTATTGTATCACCCAGAAGTCTTGAAGTTTTTGTTCATTATTCACTTATATATATATATCAGTAAACATCAGTAAACATTAATGTTCTTCCTGGTTAATTTGAAACATTTTATACAGTATTTAAGAGATGTCTTTACAAACTCAAATAATGACAGGCATGTCATAAAATAAAAACACTATTCTAAAAACATTTAATTTTACTAGTTTTTTGAAAATTAAGCTTCCACTATTTATTAATTTCATAGACTTAAAATACCCGAGACTAATGAAATGACTATTTAAAACAAGGAAAATATTGGGTTGTTGGTTTTTAGTAGAGCCTGGAAAATAGAAAATCGTTGACAGGAGAACACAAAATTGTTTTATTGTATGCACAAAATAAATACTCAAATCACCCACATTGTTCAAAATCCCAGTAGCAATAAGCGTTTTGGTTTAAAAATCATAAGGAACTAGTCTTTAAATAATAAGTTCTCTATCAAATTATTAATTTCAATGGACCAAAAAACTAAATTGCAATCTATTATAGGCCTAAGGTTTTAACAAAGGTTTCGAAATTATTATGGAAAAAAGTGCTGTAATTAAAAGTTTTCAAATAGTTATTGAATTAATTCCTGTTACATTAATCTTAACTCTGACTCAAACTATTATTTTATCTAATGTATTATCTGCTAATAAATAGTTGGTAATTCAAATATGTTGCGATGTTTTGTCCCAAACCTCTAAGTTTTCTTTACCTTCTTAATTTACTGGACTATTTTCATTTAAGTTTGTCTTTAACCACGGAAGCTAAGCATATTTCTAAGTAGTTCTTGCCTTGTCTTCCATCATCTAATTTATAAACTTTTATGAATAAGTTTCAAGAATATTTACAATTAAAAAAAATGAGACTAAATCAGAATCATGAAGCAGCAGATGAATTATTAAAATTTTCCACTTTAATTAAAATAGAACTCATCATTTTGTTCTTGAAACCAATTTTTCAGTGCTTTGCCACCAGAATTGGCTCATAATTGCACAAATTATATGTACATGCTCCAAATTTCTGAGACAACAAACAGTAATAGAGGCTGAAATTTCTATAAAAATCAACTGTAAAAGTTGAAAGCTATACTAATATTTTGACCAAACTATTAGCTATTTCTGATACAATGATGTTCAAGTATTCATCGTCCTCTTAAATCTCACCGTTCCCTCGCTTTGAAAAAACCTCCAGGATTTATATGTGATACTGTTGTATCTGTTCACATATTTATGGCATGGTTTATGAATCAGTGTACCACATGGTACTTTCTATTATCACTGAAAAAGTGAAGAGCTAGTCAATAAATTATCGCTACAACGAAAAATGAATTAACTTTTCATGTGAAATTTAACGACTTGCAGTCATTTGACTGCAAGTCGTTAAATTTCACATGAAAAGTTAATATTAACAACGCAGTTCGTCATGGAACAAGAAATCCAGGAAAAATGAATGCTAGTTGGTTTACTAACAATGTGTCATTGACAACAGGTTACCGTATCTATTGAGTGCTTATTAAATTACTCTATATTCATGAATTTATGAGATATTTTCACTTTCATGCGTCTTATGAACGAAGTCATGAACCGGTAATGGAATATTTAAGTTCAGAATGACTGAATTAAGTAGGCCTAGTATGGTATATCTTTTCCATCTGCACATCACGCTATTTCCTCAGTCTTAGAATAATGAATTTTAAATTAAGTACTTTTGATATTTGATAGCACTTAGGCTATGGCTTCTGAACTATTCTGGCATTTTTTTACAAAATAATAAAATAAATAAAAATAATGAGGTATCGTAATACGGCAGCCTTACTTTCTGATTTCTCTTGAAATTCAGTTGGTAATCCATTGATTTATTATCATTCTTGAATGTATATCTCAATTATCATAAATTATCTACTGTAAACTGTAGTTTATTCCACTTGCTATTGTAGTGAATCAGTTACTCAGCCAAAGAACGATTCGGTTTCAAGTTATTTGTGGGTGTTATAAGTCTTGCTTGCATTAAAACTGGTCCTGTATTTCTTATTGGTTTTTTGTTTTTTCTCACTTAAACTGGAGGTGGAGAGATGCATTTCGCTTCTGTGAAGAAAGTTGGCATTGACTGTTGAAGCCTCTTATCAGAAGCAAAATTTACTCCTCCAGTTCAAGTGAGTAAAAAATCAATATAATAATTACAGTGAGAGTTATAATTAAATATTGCATCTCAGATTGAACTTGCATTCGTTGGCCTACATTTATCGGTAGAAGTCCTATTATATAGCTTTTTCTGCTAAGACAAGATTTCAGGTAATAAGAGATACCAGCAGCTAAGATTCATAGCCCTCAACATAAAAATTCCATGATTAGGCTTGAAAATTTTAAATCTTTGTTGAAAAAAAATGGTCATAATTTTTCAGTGAGTTGTAATTATCAGTATTTATTAGTTATATGTTCATCAGTAGCCTATAAAGCACAGTGTCTCTTGCAGAAAACAAAATTCATTAAATCCATGATAATATTGTTTGGAATTCAAATAATGTAACCCTCACATTGGATGAGCTATCATACATCATTGTCTTCCCTCATGTATTTTGCATTTCTCTACATTATAAACAATCATTCAATCAAAGAATAATGTAAGTTATGCGAAAATGGTATAACAAAAATTATTAAATAAAATCACAGACAAAATGGTATGAGTAAAATATTCAGTTTTCTACCACATAAATGAAATCTTCATAAATAATAAACGGGTTTCCATTAAAATATAGGTACGATATTTATCGTGTGGCAACAATAAAAGTCTTATCCAAAATTTGTTTATCAATGCCTTGTGAGCCCAGAAGAGCAACTCTTGGTTTGTCTGACTGCCGTACTTGTTGGTTTATTCAGTGATAAAAATATATTCTTGATCACTCTTGTTATGTTAAACCAGCAATGGAGAACTGACCTTTTATATTTTTTTATTATATTACTAGGCTATAGTGACTTCATGATCATACTGAAATGCTTAGACTAACAATATCAATGGGTTGTGTGGAACATAAAATATATAGGCTAGGTACAATAAATGTCATGAAAGAATAGATTTTGCATTTTTTGTTAATCAGATCCACCTCATCTTGCACCATTGTAATATTGGTTGTCACAGAAACTTATTATCCTAGCCTACAGAATATAATAATTTATACTGGACATACTAGAAAAACGAATTGGATAATACTTTTTCATTAGGAAGTTTAACTTGGATATTTTCTAGTAGCCTACACCTGTTACTTTACATAATTCTCATCCTTCTCTGTTTGCTGTAATGTCAGAGCTATTGCGCCTACTAGAGATTAACTTTCTCTAACAGCTTAGCTCAATATAACTAGCCGGTATTCATAAACTGTTCATTGGTGTGGTCTACTGGTTTTACATTCGGATAATTCTCTCATGCTCCAACCAAGCACATAGACCTACCATACACAAGAAAATTTTGTAAACCATACCATTTCTTTGTCCCATTTGTTACAAATTTGCTTCAGTGACCGTTTATGACATTATTTAATCACTGGTGTCAATTTGTCCAGCTTCAGCTCCCATATCATATTACTCTGTTTTTTTTTGTGTCTGGTTGTCTATGCTCTGTACGATTCAGTGGCTACGAAGAAAGCGGAACATTGCCTTGATGTAATCCTTCTCTTCTCTCATTTTAATCTCAGAAATTTCTCAAGGTGAATTAGCATTTCAAGGTAGGTAATGAATTGAGAGGTTCTGAGCACCTTCACTACCCATAGTTAATTCACGCATGCTTTATGAAATTCATTCACTTTCCTTGTATAGTTGTAGAAATTGTAAGAGTAAGTAAATTATTGTCTGTGATGTTTTCCATGACGAAATACTTGATGAACAATCTCATATCTAACTGACACAGTATTTCTATTAAAATATTATTCTCACTTATACTGGAGATGCTGGAGGGATGCATTTCTCTTTTGAAGAAAACCTTCGTCAGCCTCAAATTATTGTGTCTATAATCTATAAACTATAGTGTGTCTATAATCTTTACTGGCACCATACCGATGCACAAAATTCACTGATTACAACTATAGACTTTTATTGTATTTGTTCAAGCATTATTGTTCAAGCTTTACGTGTATGCTGTAGCTCCATTTTAATTTTAAATTATGACTTAAGGAATATTGACATCCATAATACCCTGAATTGAAAATTTACTCAGGAAATATTCAGATATAAATGGCTAATTGAGCTTAATGCATAAATATGTAAATACGGGCTAATTAAGTAATTTGCAATATAAATTCAGCTACAACTGCAATTATTACGCAGATAAAAGTATTCTATACTCCATTAATAATATACTAGCTCAATTATTTAAAGAAATATTATGACAGCAGACTGACTTCAAAAAATAAGAGGAAAATATTGAATTTTTTACAAGATGAAGGCTGAGGGTTGATGGTCCAGAATTTTAGCTGAACTCAACTGATGAATCATTAAACTGATGCATGAAGTTTATTAGTCAATAAGTCAATGTAGTCAGGGCCAATAAAGTGATTATTCAGTAGAGGCAATCAGAGTCGGTAGAGTTTTGATATAAGGGTTCTGATACCTATTTAGGAGGGTACAATTTCTTCAGTGTGAGATCCTTCCTCTAGGAATGTTTTTGGAACTGTGTCAAAATTCGGTAGCCCAATTTGTACAATCTTAATTCCATACTGTACAACATACTGTGCAAATGCTATAACATAGCCTGCTCATTGATGTTTATTTCAGTCAGTATCTATATAATACCCCAGTCAGCACAATTCTGTATATTATACATATTATTTACTTTTGGCCAATATCTATAACATGTGAATGATACGTATACTATAGCCTGATAAATGTGAATGATAGGTCCATGGTAGGTTCATATGTCACAAAAGTTGATGTATAAGAAGCATATATTAAACGTCTTATTGATGTTTCATTCACATCAAAACTACATAAACTAAATATATAAATAATACATACATTGAAGCTGTGGTAAATACATATACTGTACATGAAATTCACAAACTATTTATATTAGTGGTGCTTCAATACATATATAATACATAAATTTTATGTAGACAGAATATGTAAATGGTTCATCCATTGAAGCTATAAGATGTATGTATATAGAAGGTCCATTATATGTAAAATATATGAATAATTTATGTTAGTGATTGACCACCACATATAGTATATGTATTAGAAACATCAAATATAGGTCCAATAACATGTAGTATGTATTAGAAACATAAATAACATGTCAATAATATGTGAAGACACATGTGTCAGAGATCCATTATATGTAAAATGTACATATAATTTCTATATCATACTACATATAGTACATGTATAAGAAACATCATTTATAATGTTCAAATGTCACTCTTGTGGATGTATAAGTGACACAAATAGTAAATCAATAATGCATGATATAGAATTTATAAAGCACGTATAATATATATCAACTATAGGTCCAAGTATTTCACTAGTGGACTTTCAAATGACATAAATAATACATCAATCATACATAAACAAATCATATTTATTCAAACTCATTGTACATATATATGCATCAGATGTATCACTTATCTGTAAAATTTACATATTTCTCATATCAGTACCAATATTTAAAAAAATATATAAATTAAACATAAATTGATGACATAGTATACACATACATGAAATATCAATTGTTCATGAAATTTGCATGCTATTCAAATTTATAGGTGTGTAAAGGACATGTGAATAATATTTGAACACAATATGTAGATGAAACATTCCATTTATTATGCATATAAAATATCATTTTTCTATTTGTTATAAATATCAGTAACAAACAGATTCACTAATATTACATATTATGTCAAACCATCCTCAAACAGTATTGCAGTATTGAAATCCAATATCACAGATCACTAAAACATTTCAATTGAGTTTTCCCTAAATACAAATCCACTACAAATTAATGCTTATAATAAATCATTTTAAATTAATCCAAGTGAATCTCCAAATTACAAAAGAATTAAAACCCTGAATCACAAGATCCCTTGTGGTCTCCACACATGAATGGGATAAAACAAGTAAATCAAGAAGCAGGAATAACCTGAATACATTAATGAAACAAGGGAAGAAAATATTATATGGGAGAAATTCTAAATGCAGAAAAGGCTGATAGAGATAGGGAACTCCCATTACAGAAATATGTAGATGATCCCAACTGTGTAGTGTTCATGTAAATCGATCTGTAGTAAATTAACTCAATGCATATTTTTGACAAATAGGTTATAAATAAAGTCTGTGGTTTGCCTCTAAAAAGGTATTAGGATTTAAGTTGTGAAACTGAAGGGGCGCACTCAGTGTTTGATCCCTAATAATCTACTTATCTTTTCAAACAATATATTTTTGTTTGAAGTTCTTTCTCTTTGAAATGGAGAGCAAAATTTCGGTTCAGTCACCTGGACACACAAGGAAGCGCATTTGTCAACCAGAAAAATGGAAACAGAATGTTGAAAAGAAGCAAAGGTAGGCATAATCTTACATTCACAATGCTTTTTATTTTATCCAGTTGTAAAATCTATTATAATGGTGGATTTTCGTTTTATAGCATAGAAAAATTGTTAAGAGATGCTCTTTCTCTTAAAACTGATTCAAATACATATTAATTTGGCATAATTTTTAATAAATGACCATTGAAAGTGACTACTTTGCTTAGGTTGAAAGTGAGTACCATACCTAATCTCTAAATTTGCCATGTCTGTAGAATCTGAATAGTTGTCTCAAATAGTTTTGTTGAAATGATTGATTTTGTGGGCATGGCAATAAATTGCAATATGTTTGATTCATGATCTATTTAAATTTCAATGGCTCCATTAGACTGATTGATTGGAAATGAATCTCCTGAGCAATAACATAAATACTGAAATGCTTCTATTTACTATACTCATTATTCAAAATTATATTCTATTTCTGTGAAAAAATAATTTTTTATTGTGTTTATTTCCATGAACTGATGCAGCATCATTATTTTCAGATATTCAGCCAAACAGTTACCAGAATATCCAAATTGTAACCACAGAACGACTATGCAGTGCCAGTTATGATGTTATGATGCAAATTTAGTTAATTAATGTCCACCCAAGTAGCAAAAAAATATTTTGTAAATATTATTATAATATTGTTCAATATTATAAGAAATATTGAAAAGGAAATATGTTTTAAATATTTTTTTTAATATTTGTACAATATAAAAAAATATTTTTTCTAAAATATTGTTTTTTTACAAAGTTGAATATGTTTTAAATATGTAAAACATATTGACAAAACAATATTTGAATAAAAATGTTGCATCGCCAAGAATGTGGTCAAAAGATGTACTGAAATGAAGTTACTGTTTTAGAATTTCACCTTTAATAGCTTGTTTAGCAAGGATAAAAATTAATTGAAATGCAAATTAAATTAGTTCAGCAATTTTCCGGTGCATACTAAAAGTATCTGAAGAAGCAAGTAAATGCATTATAATTATAAATGCTTACTTGACTCGACTTGAAGACAAAGAAGACGCCATAGCTAGCTATCGAATTACATCAGTTGTGGACGTTGTGGGTGTGGTTATAAACTGAAACAGTGCATCGCCTCATTCGCCTGTTCATATTGGCTATAGTTTTGATTTTTGAATTGGAGAGGAGAATAAGGTAAGTAAGTGTATTCTCTGTTTTACATTTGCACAAGTAATAAATAAAACTAAAGATAATTATTGTTGTGGTTATCCATTTTTCATGAACTGCAGTAGAACTATTCGTATGTATTATCTTGCTGTGCAGAACTGACCTTTTTGAGTCGCGGCGGACGCGTTTCGAACTCTGTTGTTCTTCTTCGGCGCTTGGTTGCAGACTGAGACCGAAGAAGAACAACAGAGCTCGAAACGCGTCCGCCGCGACTCAAAAAGGTCAGTTCTGCACAGCAAGATAATACATACGAATACTAAAGATAATTTATTTTTTAATTCTATGTTTTCACAATTAACACAGTGCCAAAGCCAAAGGAAGTAGTTTTGGAGTTAAGGTTAGGGGTTCACTTATTGCCTTATACTTGCATATTACTAGCCTATTACTAACTTGTCTATTTTTCCACTAATTAGTCTGTATTAGGGCCTGATTATCAAATTTTCGTTTATATTTACATAATTCAATTTATGATAAAATTCTAATATTTTCAACTGTATTTTCTATTGCAGCCAGTGCCCAGAAATTACAAGTGAAGGCAAAACCCCAAATTAGTGCCGGTTTGCCGAAACAACGAATCTGTTCAAATCATCAACATGAGACTTGGAAGCAAAAATCATTTTTTGGAATTAGATTTTTGTTTTATCTTATGTATTAATGAAGCTAGTTACTGATTCGTGGATTTCTTTAAAAAATGAAAATGTTTCTTAGGTTAGGTTAGTTTAGAACAAGCACTTTTGTGGTACTTGTGTATTAACGCCACCGCAGTTACAGTTAATCGATTATTTTTACCATTTAACGTTATTTAGTACTCACTTTCAATTGATCATTTTTTCATTCTTAAAAAGTGATAATAAACTTTGAATCTACTTTTTGGGGGCTATAATGAACTTGAAACTGTGTTATTATTTTTGAGAATGATATTTTTTGTATGCATACTTTTGAAAAAAGTATAATCTCACAGTCTTTTAAATTATAAGTATAAAACATAATCAGTTATTTTGTTTTTCAAACTCTTATTTGTGAGTGTATATTATTATCTGAATGTTTGTATATTTTGAATATATTGCAGATTTTTCTCTGAATTCTTCATCTACTTTTCCTCTTAATCTTGAATTTTTTTTTGTTATTTCAAAACAGCTGATATGAAGTAGCAAGTGTGACATGGGGAGCAGCTTCTAGTACAGTACTAAAAGTTAGAAGTTTCTAGAAGTTACTAAAAAGTCACATTGAATCCCCATGTGGCGTAGCCCTAAGGGCCATTGTGAATTATGCAGTGCCAAAATGTTTTGAAACAAACTTTATTCATCAATGAATATTTATCAAATATTTTTAAAATATTTGATTTATAAAATTATTTATTTGATATTTTTAAAACAATGTTTAAAAAATATTTTTAAAACTTTTGGTTAATATTGATTAAATGTTTATAAATAAATATTCAATCAATATAAAAAACAACTTTAAAAGATATTTACAAAATACTTCCACAATATTGTTTTAATATTTTACAATACTTGATAAATATTTATTGATAAATAAAGTTTGTTTCAAAACAATATTTATAAAATGTTGAAACAATGGTTTTCAATATTGTAAATACATTGTACCAACATTTTGTACAATATTGCTTAAACATTTTTTTGCTACTTGGGCAATTATCAACTTTAGTTTTAAGCTTGTAAATAAGTGTTTCCTTATTGACTAAGTGGAGTGGAGTTGGTTGCCCCTTTGGTTTTATTAAAAATCCGGGTACCGGCCTGCCGGAACCATTCCCGCACCCTCGTTTCAAAGACCTTGCCAGTAAAGTTTTTCTGTGTAGTGCACAGAACATCTGAAACAAAAAGTACAATATTGAGTTGAATGAATAAATTTTTTTTTTTTTTTTTTTTGAGGATGAAGCCCACATAGGTCTGAGACCTGTGCGTGGGTAATGTGTTGGATGATGGTGATTTATGAGTTGGACCTACAGTTTTAGGTGGGTTCCGAACCACCGGGAAGTGATTTTCAGCAGAGAACAGTGTCTTTTTTGCTGGCCAATCTAATCGGTCACCGTTACAAACAGGACCTACGAGAACGCAGCTTATCTATCTGATTGAACAGATACCTGCTACGGCTCGCGGCTAAAATAAAATAAAATAAATAAGCGTATGGCTTTTAATGGTGGGGAGACCCTTACAGGTAGTTCCACCTCGCCGTTTGAGCCATGTTACGGGGAACATGGTGGACCTACTATTTTAGGTGGGTTCCGAATCACCGGGTAAGTGATAATAAAGCTTGTAACATCAAGTCATTGAAGCACGGTCACCCATCCAAGCGCAGTCTTGAGCGGTCGTGACTGAACATCACGACCACTTGAACACCATGCTCACCGCATGACCAATCACGACCCTGAATGAATGACTAAATTAAATAAATCGTATTTTACTAATTGGTATGATTATCTTGCTCAAATATAAGCATAAAAAATACTGTAAATATATTAGATTTTCATTTACCTTCTTGGAAATTTGAATCGGTATATCATTTAGTTGTATGAGAAAATTGATGAGCACAACTAGTTGTTGTACAACGGAATTGAAAGTTAATTGTAAGAACAGTAAAAGACACATATCTTCGAGGCTTACCCTATTATGAGGTTCTTATATGGAGAACTACATTTAAGAAAACTTTTCTGAGTAAATATTCGCCTTTAAAATATAACTTACAATAGGCTTGATATTAAATATGGTGGATGATAGCATGATAATAATTTCCAACACAAATAAACAAACATACCTTCTAAATGTTTTATGATAGAGAGATCCTTGAAACCACTCTCACACAAGTAACTAGTGACAAATAGCATCAGAAACAGCATAGAATTCCAGAAAAGCATTGGATAATCGGATTTATAACCGATCCAAAATTCTATTGATGATTATTTAAAAATGACTTTAAAAAACTTTTTTTATTTAAAAAAGATTACTCTTTAAAAACATCTCTCATGGAACTGTCTTCTGTTAAATCGATAAATTTTTCCAGAAGTTCCAACTCATTTGGTGATTTTGCAAAAAGATTTCTAATTCAGTCAAGTTTGGAATAATCTTTGAAGAAATATTTATTTAAACTTTCTCGAAGAGCTTCAAAGTACAGAATTATATCAACAAAAACATCTGGCTTTATAAACCCCTGCTTTATAGTATCGTGATGCTTATTTTGATAATTATTCAATGAAAGTTAAATATAAAGTAGGCTACTTTACCTTGTATTTTCTGAAGTTCTAATCCATGTCCAAGAATCTCATGTCTACGCATTGACTCAACTTCCACAGTTGAAGTTCCTAGAACAAACATATATTTGAGCATAGCCTGTAAAGAAGCAGTAGCTTATAATACATTATTAATCTAATATTAAAACTTACACTGTATTTTACTTCTACATATTGTTTTACTCACTTATATTGGAGATGCTTGAGGGATGAATTTCACTTCTGAAAAGAAGTTTCGTCAGGCTGACGAAGCTTCTTTTCAGAAGTGAAATGCATCCATCAAGCATCTCCAATATATAAGTGAGTAAAACAATACGGTATATAAAAGTGAAATACAGTTTCAGTTTTAATATTAGATTGCTCATTAAGAATTTCGTCATGGAAAACATCACAGAATAAATTATTGTTGATCGTTGATTTTCAGAGCAACAATTATCACTGTATAAAAATGTATCATTATAGCGATTATGATAACAACATAAAAAACATTATAACAATGTATCAATGTAGAAATCAAAATGAATAGTGCATAGGCCTTCCAGCAAAATTGTATCAGTTAATTACTTTTATATTTCATGCCTAAGTCAAAAATCAATAGGGACCTCTTTTGGACTACTAGGAAGCTATATACAAGGTTTCAAGAGTCTAGAATCTTCCTTTAAAGAGCTTTTTCACAGACGGAAGGGCAACAGCACGTTTTCAATAACGCCATGTCACATCCTTGATAATGACATAGTGTATTAAAGGCTAACAAATCAATTTCAAAAAGCAATAAATTAATGCCTATTTAACACAAATCATTACTGGGAACTAGATTCTTTGACAACTCAGCGCAAATCGCAAATAATTTTATGATGAAAGAAGTATAGCATTTTAAAACAATTTTATGGGTTTCCTAATAACATTTATATAAAATTTGAAGCTATCATTCATATCAGTTTTATTTACTGCTTTATTATTACCATTTACTTGTTGGTTGTTGGCCATTCGCGATCTAGTAGGAAGGGGTAAATCCTCCTCGCTTTCGCTATCGGAAAATATTCGGACTCTTTTCTTTCTGTGCCCCTTTCCTTTCTCATTTTCTGAATAAGAGGCTAAATCTGAGGTGACTTGCGCCCTCCGCTCCTTTTCTAGAGCTTCCTCAAATGTGTCTGAAAATAATAGAATCAAATGATTGCAGAAAATATAACTATTGAACATTTACAATTCAAGTAGCAATAAGAGAAATGAAGATTCTTTATAATCAGCATTTCCTTGAAATTGTTATGTATATACAGTACTACCAAATGTAGTTCTATAGAACCTATACTAAGAGGTCTAATTATTAAATTTATGAATCATTTTTATCTCTCTTCATATATATATATATATATATATATATATATATATATATATATATATATATATATATATATATATATATGGCACACTATCCACAAGTCGAAAACTTCAGTTAAATCCCAGGAACAAATCTATGACTATGGCTTTTCAAGCGTCATGTAGTATCTACTTGGTGTTTTCAGGAAGACATGATAAACCACATTTCGCTTTAACTCAAAAGTATCTTTACAGAAAATTTTCATATACTGCAATTTTGCACTATTCAGTTTAAATATGATATTTTAAATTGAAACTCTAATTTCTTACCACATGACGCCAATACACGGATTCTCCAAGAGCTCCAGCATGTTTGGGGCTGTTTTTTAGAAATTATCGCCTTCCTAGGGCTGCTTTCTGGCCACTTCGTCTCCAGATGGCCGTTTTTATCGTGGATCCAGCCTTTTAAAACGGTGGCCACTTCTTCCGTTTCTTCGAATAAGACTACAACAAACTCCTTCATCTGTTCCATTTCTGGCCTGAATACAAGAAAAATTATGTTATTGACGGTATAAGCCAGGAAAATAAGACATAATTGAAGTGTAGAGCTTTTTAAGTGTGGCCTGAGAGCTCTGAATCAAACACTAAACAAGCATTGTTATTGCCAGCAGATACAATCTTAATTAATCGAATTCTAATATTTTTATATATTGGCTTTTCCATGATACCACAATAGGCCTATAGTTCAGTGCTTTTTTTATTTCGATGTTGAAATTTGTTCAATTTTGACTGTGAGAATGCAAAAATTTAGTGTTTAATAGCTGTAAAGAATTTACAATATGCGAGTTATCAAGAATTTATTTAGAAAACTACTATGTTACCTTTAGCTATTGATCCTGTAGGCTCCTAGTGTAAAATTACACATAGGTAGAAAATATTTTCAGAAATTGGAATTTTTAGAACTTTCTTTGAAATTTCTGTTAGCTGCCAGCTTTGTCTTCCAGAAAGTTCAGAGGCTTTGAATATTCCTACACCGCTCGAAGTGCATGGGTTGGTGAAAAAGTTTTCTATTTTCAAAAATGTTCTACCTATAAAAACTTTTCTACCTTGATAATCAGCTCCAATATTTTCAACAATACAAAACACATTCTCCTTCAATTGCACACAATTGTCCTTCACTTTGGTGCTTATTATGAAGCTAGGGAAAGAACATTTCCTATATTGAGGATTCCTCACTCCATCAATCAGGGGTCCATCATTGTGTGGCTCTGCTACGGAATTTGTGATTACCTGTGCGTAATTGCTACAATACTTTGAAAAACTGCCTTCTGATCTCCGCCTAATAAGCTGCTGTAGGGGCTGTCCACTTTTTCTCACTTGTTTTTTTACTTCCTTCAAAAAGTTTTCAAACTTGAAGGCTTAAGAGAAGCCTTAAGCCTTTATAAGGCTTCTCTGTACTTCAGTTTTCAGTTTGATTGAGATTGATAATGGTGTAACAACCGAAACTAGTTTCTCGAAGTTTTAATAAATGTGGTTGTGACAATTTCGTCTTATTATTTATTATGGATACCTTCCACAATATCACCTTCGCCATTACTAAGAAAGATACCTATTTCACTAAATTACAATAATTCAATGAGCAATGATATTATGCATTAATTCTCAAATGTATAATTGTTGAGTACTAATAGTTGAATAAGTGATTGATTTCTATCATTATTAATAAGGAAAAGTAATTTCCTAATATCCCCATTCAAGACTATATTAAATTGACTTGAATTTAAAATATGATATTAAAATGCTTGTATCTATTACGGTAATAATAAAAAAGCTACAGATTTATTATTTATTCTACTGATTAGAACGGGAACAATTGTTTTTCTATTAGTAGGAAATAATGTTTCATATTATTGGATAGAAAACTGTTTGAAGTTTGTAATTCGCGCCCAACGAGTGTACACTTGCACGGAACTTTTTTGAATTTTACGGTTATGCTGTTCAAGTGTTCACCACATGCACAGTGCGTCCTGCATCGTTGCCATTGTGTATGTTCTGCCGTTGTGTCTGTCGCACTATCGCGCATCTCGCCTATTCACTCGACTCGCGTCAAAGCTGCTCGTATAATGGGCCTTATTCTACTTAAGTTTGCGGATATATGTGATGTTCTTTTGTTTTGGTTTTAAACACCAGTGAAACAAACCCCTGCCAGCAATTGCTGACGTTTTCGTGTTGATTACTTTCAATTCCCAGAACAATGTAAATAAAGATGAACAATGTAAATGTTCAATTCCCAGAACATGTAAATAAAGATATCGTCCGAGCAATTTAATTAATTGGCCTAACAAACTCTATCCAAGCCTCAAAATGACTTAAAACGTTATTTATTTACACGGCTGGCCAAATATGTTAGATCATAGTCTATTTTTAGACATAGATAAAGGATATAGAAGCATGATTTAGTACTGGGCTGTATTTTAAAGTTTATATTTTTGGCTCTAAAATAAATCTCAAAAAAAATTATAGGCTATTCACTCTCTCTTTGAACTACTTCCTTATTTTCAAAGTTAACTTCCAAATTGATAGTTCACCCATGTATTAGCAAAAATCAGTAATAGCACCTCTTCCAGTTAAACTTGAACATAACATAAGATTTAGATTTTTCAGTTGAACATTTTAGGACAAAGCAGTTGTGGGTTGTGGACAATAATCCATTGTATCTTTTGCTTGATTGTGCATTGTAAAACATGATGTATATTAAATATTTTGAATAAATATAGAAATTGTTCAGCCATTTGGTTAATCGTAGAATATTGTTAGCCACAGCGCAAATCAGTCAAAATTACTTTTTTAAAGGGCGCTTTCATGCAATGTGTTGAATGACGCAGCGGCGGGTTCCACTGATAGATTAGCAGATATTCCAACAACAGACGTCGGGCGTCATTATTTGGCAGACGCGACAGTTTTTTCTCCAGCGGCCACACCCAACAAGGACTGTCATTATTTGTAAGAAATAAGCAGGAACATTAAAAGAATTCAGTTTATGCTATTCCAATAACTTAGGTATATATTTATGTAAATTGAACTCAACTTACCTAATTGTTGGATTGATTTGTAGTAAAATTATTGAACGAAAATGAGCTCACTGAACACTTCAACACACTGGAAATGACGGTCTCAAGACTGAGTGTGCGTCAGTAACCGGAACCGCGTACCCGCCAAGCGGTCAGCAGATTTAACCGGTAGCGGAAAATTAAGAATCCATGATACTGGGGCGGCGTTTTCAAATAGTGTTTCAAATTAAGTTCAAACACTTTTTCCCAGTTTAAAAAGGAAAAATATATAGTATTCTATCACATTTATCGATGTAAATACTTGAGCTGGATAAAATTCACGATTTAATTTAAGGATATTGAAAATATTTTGTTACATTTTTACAAATCACAATTTTTTATAACAGTTCTGCTGTTCAATGTAGTGGAAATACTGGCATTCTTTACACTTCACGTGAGAAATCAGATTCTAAACTTTATTTTTAAATATCTTTAAAGAACTTTTGAAGGTTTTTTGAGACCTTCAATGATTAAGATGAGATAAGAAAAGTGAAACTGGCTATGAATATGAAATTAGTTTTATAGCTATATATCTCGACTGTTTATGAATGATTTATTTTCTAATAATGCAGCATTCTGTTCTTTATATATGATGAAATGAATTTCTATTCAAAATATTTTTTATAGCACACTATTTTCATGACTTGTGTAAGTTAAAAATGCAAAAATGGACAGTTTAAAAAAAATGAAATTCTACAAAATAAAATATTTTTTATTAAAAAAAATTAATTGGAATATCTTGATCCGTTCACCGCATGTAATATCTTTTACATACTATAAAATACCATACAGAAGAAAAATAAATGGGAAATAGACATTTTTTTCTAAAAAATAAGGACATGCATTTTCCCAATATAAGTAATTATGATTTATATGACTAAAAACTGTCTGAAAGGTTTTTAAGACTTTCAATGATTATGAGAATAAAAAAGTGAAACCAGCTAGGAAATCAGTTTCTTCACTACATATATCGATTGTTTATGAAAGAATAAAAAAAATAAAAAATAAGTTATCATGCTCTAAATGAAAAGTCTTAGATTTACTATTTGAAACATTCTTTGATCAAATGGAACATGTAATAGGTATAATTATGTATTGATTGCTGATTGGTTGATAAGTAAATGAATTTTATAAAAGTCCAATTGAAATTGATTGGAATGAGATATTTATTTTGTCATCTGGTCTACTCAATCTCAAGGAAAATTGTTTTTATTCATTTTCATGACTTTCAATGCAATAAAAAATAAATACCGTGTATTCCATGAATGTCTACAGCATTGAACATAAAATGTAACAAAATATTTACATATATTATAGATAAATGGAATGTCAATATTGATATATTATTTACATCCATTATAAGACCACAAATGTGCAATTTGTACACATAATTCACTTATTATTGATGTAAATAATATGGAGATTAAACATATAATATACACCCTTTATATGTCCTTATGAACTTCTCTTACACCTATGATTGGCATTTCCCATGCTGTAGTGTATGTATTATTTATGTAACATGGACATTGTCTGCCAGTAAATGGTACATATAGTATATGTAATTGTGCTGACAGAAAAGTAACAAGAGTCCAAAAATTGATTTTGAGCATTTTGGCCATTTTTGCTAAACAATTTTTTGATGTTTCAGTGAAGGTAACAAAAGGTTATACCGAGAGTATGGGTAAACCATTTAAAATATCAAAGCCTCAAAAATAGTAGGTGGGTGTTTTTGTAACAAATTTATAAAAGGGTTATTTATAAGAAGAACTCTTTCAAATTTCTAAGGTATTGCTGGAAAACAAATTTTTTTGAAACAACCTTTTAAGATAGGAGGGAGCAAAAAGTTGCAAACTCCATTCATTCAATATGTAAGTTATACATATCATACACATAAATATTATTCACATTTATGCTGAACACATTAAAGTTGATAATATGAATTTCTCATGTAAATTATTTGTATACAATTTGCATAAATAATATGTGTAGTTCACATTAATTGTTTATATACAATTTACATCAAATTGATAAATTTTATACATTCAATACATTCATAAAAAGCCTATAAAATGATTAGAATGCATCCTTTATTCAAGAAATAGTGAAGTTATCCATTTTCAGAGCTTTATCAATACAATAAAAGAATTTCATGAATGTCAATAATGTCAATACCTGAAGTTTACATATATTATATGTGTATGAATTTACTTTACCTATGATTGACATAATTGACCCAAGATATATGTATTATTGACGTTTTGTGCTGACTGGGACATTAGTAGGATATTGTTGTGACTTGATATGATTTCTACGTAATGCTATATCATGAGACCATCCAAGTTGAATGTTCAACGACCTGTAACGTAACTAAAATCTAATGCAATTAATTGAACAGAACAGTTAGCATACAGTTGCTACTGTGAACACATTGAAAAATTTGCATGTGCATCGGGACGTGTGGGAACCCTATTGTAGCAGTTTGTGATGAAGTGATGGGCGCGGAAGCGTCGTGAAGATATTGATAACGGTACCCAGAGCCGCGGAAAGGCTAGGGCAGCCAGGGCCTTCACCTAGGGGGGACCAAAGGGCTCAAACTTGCAAAAAGAAGGTCATTCACACTCTTGAAAAATAAGGGCTCCAGACAAACATTCTCTGGGCCACCCAGAGACCTACAGGCCTGACGATACCATTCTGCATGCAACACAGCAAGTCCACAACAAAATTTGTTAATGAATACTTAATCATTATTGTTTTGGTTAAAAATAACATCTGCTTTACGCTTACGTTTGGCCATAATTATTGTCTCGTCCTAGAGCGCAGACCGTTTGTTCAGTATTTACATTGTCTTGTGCAATAGCCATCAAGAAAATGTTATTTGAGCCAAAAAGACTTGAAGTGAATTTAAGCGATACAAACAATAGATGGATAGATTAATTTTTATATGAATCTTTGAATTTGAAAAAAAAGGTTGATCCTCTCTATCATATCTGCTGATTTTTACTCAATTAAATAGAGTAATCTTTACCCATTTTAATCTTTTCTTTGACTTTCATAAGCTGAATTGTTTCTCTACAAAAGTCACATGATGGTAGTTTTCCAATATACATGATTAATATAGGAAATACATGATTAATATAGGAATATATGATTAATATAGGAGAGTCTCAAAGTTTATTCTTATTTTAAAGTTTAGTGAGAAAAATCTTCTTAAAAAAATTATCAGTCAATCTGCTTATTATCTGTTTTTCTCTAACATACGGTGGAAATTGTTTATAGCTACCTCAAAGGGACCGGTCAAAAAACGGTCGTTATAGCCGGTTGACGCAACAAGCGATATGGCCTGACAAGGCCGTGACGCCTTTATTATTTGTGTTTGCATGTTTTTTTTAATGGGATATACAAAAACAGTATATTTATTCAAAACCAAAGAATTGCATTTTAAATCAATACATAATACATAAGTACATTAATGTAAACTAGAGAAGCATACAAGGATGTACACATGTAGCTAAAGAATGATAGCCTACAACACAAGAATTCAATTAAAACACAATTCACATTATTAGAAACTACAAAATTATTTGTCCAGTTGTTATATTCAATTTATACAGTACGATAGTTTTAAAAAGTCGGTTATTGCTGAGGTTTGCTTTTTCGTCAAATGTTTATCAGGCTATACACAGCAAGTTTAACGTTTTTCTCAATAATATTGAAAGCCTCCTTCAGTTCTGATTTCTTGACTTAATACTGCCGTTTATGTTAGTCGTACACACATTCAGATCCATTTTTCAAACTCCATTTTGCTGACTCATTCACTAACTAATCGGTGCAGTACACAGAAGTTCTCTATAATAGCATCCTGCATTGGTAATCCAGGGAATGAATTCTCTTGATAGACTTAATATAGTAACAATATTTGGTAGGCTTACATAGGCGTGCCATTGTTATAGATAGACAAAAAATCATTTTCTATGAAATTCTAGTCTTTATAGCCGATATGTTTAGGGGGGTAAAATTGGGATTTTTTCAGAGCTTTTCTTACAAGATTTTTGCCCGATAAAGTTTATTGAGGAGGCGGGGATTCATTACTTGACTTTTTAAAGAGTACAGTATTAGTATTAGAGTAGCTATGGGGAAACAAAATGTTTCCATCATGAGTATTTTTTGTACAGAGTGTTTCAAGAGTTCAAAATGATTCTGCCAGACTGCATGAGCAACTTCTCATGAGAGTAAAAAAATTAGAATGAATGTAGGTCCGGAACGCTTTGCTACAGAAATAAAGAGGGCGAAAGATTACAGCTATTCCAGCATCCATTCAGAAATGGCTAATGTCTTCATATAGATGGTGTAAATTAAATTGAATCAATGTAAAATTATCTGAAACAAGATCTACTATTATAAATTGTTATGATGCCTACACCATTCTGAGACTTTTGCGTTGGAAATGAAGTGAACAGAAAATGCCAGTCTGAACGCGAATCAAGATTACCAAATCTTTAAATTGGTGGGATATTTTACAAAAATTCACAAAATGATCATAAAAACACGTTTTTTTATTGTCAGCCTAGTGGCCAATTCAATTGCCAATGAACCAAACATTTTGTTCAATTTCTCCTTCAAAACTTACCAAATCATTTTTTGAAATGAAATATAAATGTACTCAATAGTCAAGAACGGTCCCAAAGTTTATAAAGTCGAGTTTTATCGAATCAAAGCATACTGATTTTGCACAGATGCTTTCCACTTGCTATTCTACTGTATTTAGATCCAATTTAAATTATGGTTTTGTAAACTCTGGGTGCTTTATTCACAATCAATAACCAGTTCATACCCTTCAATCTCAAAAAGGCCTTCTTTTGACCGTTTTCGCGTATTTCATAAATTATAATAACTCAATAGTCGCAGTAGTTAATGTTTTATGTGATTTTACAGTTCATTTCACAACGTATGCTGCATTTAATTCACCACCTAAATAGGTAAGGGCTTTAGAAGCCTAAAGTTTTCTGAATGAGTTTTAATTTAATGATCTCTTATTGAAAAATATATCTCCACTCTTCTGCTATATTTATTTCTTTATTGAAGCGTTTTTAAAGGAATAAGCTTTTGCAATCTTATTGAATTTTTTTCGGAAAAATCTGTAAACCTTTTTTTAGGAAATTGCTAGCCGCGAGCCGTAACAGGTACCTGTTTAGTCAGATAAGATAAGCTGCAAATTCCTATGGTAAGGGTGACCGAATTGATTGGCCACCAAAAAAAGAGGTTCTCAGCTATAAAATCACTTGCCGATGACTCGGAACTTACCAAAAACTGTGGGCCCACGCACAGGTCTCAGAACTATCTGGGCTTCACCTTCCGAAAGAAATTACATTATTACCGTAACGTTAAATGTATTACAGGTTCAGGTGGTTCTAGAGGCTAGAGGTCCTGTACTTATTGGTTAAATAATTGCCATATTGATAAGAGTGAAACGAATTATTTTTATTACCTTTACCCAGCCGCCTGGTCGAATTTTATTGCTGATGATGCCCGAATGAGTCTGAGACTTGTGCGTGGGTAATTAGGTGAATGATTACACATAAATGCCTGACGGGAAATTCTGCAAGGCTACAAACTCTATTTCCACCTATAGTAGTCACTCGCATAGCATTCCTTTTAATTTTTTTTCATTTTTTCATTTCATTTCATTTCATTTTCCATCATCCATTGACCACCTATAAAAGGGGCATGCGGATTCGTCAAAATTATTATTCACGTCTTTAAAAAATAAAAAACAATTCAAAAAATAATAATAACAATAATAGACATAACGTATTGATGAATACGGTGAACAACCGTAATCCGTATACACTAATATGATCGGTGGTCATAATGAGCACCAAATTCCTCAGTTGAGTACGCACATATATCTATTAATTCTTTTTTCAATTGTACTCTAAACTGCCTTCCCATTAGCTGTTTTAAACGAACCGGTAATATGTTGTACAACCGTATTCCTGAGCTTTTAACGCCTTTTGCATATAGATTTGTATGGTGAGCATCATCCCTCAAGAGGTGTCTGTACCTTGTTTCATAATTATGAACTAAGTCACCTGTGTTGAATCTATTTTTGTGCTTTTTTATAAAACAAAGTATTTCGAGGATATATAGACTAGGTAGAGGAAGGATTTTTAGTTGTTTGAAAAATGGGCGACAACTGGTTCTGATTGTCTCACCCTCCATCACTCTTATCGCCCATTTCTACAGTCTAAATATCTCGATGATGCCACTCGAATTCCCCCAGAAGACAACTCCATATGATAATAGGGAATGAAATATTGCAAAATACACCTCTCGGAGAGCCTCTTTTTTGAGAATCTATCTTAAGTTCCTGATTGCAAAAATTGCTGAATTAAATTTTTTCTTAAGTTGTGTTAAATGAGGCTTCCAGGAGAGCTCAGAATCTATGACTAATCCCAGTACTTTAATGTCTTCGACAGACTCTATATCACAGTGCCCTATCCTTAAATCAAACTCTTTTGATGTCCTAAATGATATTTCTTTAGTCTTTTTATAGTTTAATGTCAACATATTAGCACTTAGCCACTGATCAAGTCTTTGAATGGTTTCTTGACATTGGAGTTGCATGTTATATTGGCTATTGTTCTTGAGCAAAATGCTTACATCGTCTGCATACAGTACACAAAAAGCAAAGGACCCAGGACGGGACCTTGAGGTACTCCACTTCTTGTCTTCAACCATTTAGAGCTATATACACATTGACTAGACTCAATCACTACCTTCTGATATCTATTTTCAAAATATGACTCAAACCACTCAATTACTGGACCTTCAAAACCGTAAAACTTTAGTTTTTCTAGTAATATTTGGGTATCAACCAAATCGAACGCCCTTGAAAGATCAGCTATCACACCGCATACCTTAGATCTGCTATCAACCGATGTCAATACCTCATCCATCAGGGAAAATAAAGCATCATTTATTGAAAATCCTGGCCTGAAACCATGTTGCTTGGATGACAGCACACCTATTTAAATATTTTCTCAAGCGCCTCAAGACCACATACTCAAAAATCTTCAAAAACACCGGAGGATTGGCTACAGGACGGTGATTTTCTGGACAAACCTTATCACCTTTCTTGTATATTGGAGTAATTTTCGAAATTTTCAGCTTAGAGGGAACGTAACCTGCTTGCATAGACCTATTAAAAATAAACTTTAGTGGCTCTAGTATTGGCAAGGCTGATTTTTTTACTAAGAAATTAGATATGTTAAAGCAATCATTTGATTTCTTATTCTTAAGTAATTTTATTGTTTCCTGAAGCTCATGGGAGCTCAATGAGCTGAAATATTTAAGCTTTAAATTACTACTTAGGTGGGATTTATCCAAAAAAAATCAAAGTTGCACATGCTGTTTTGTGGTAAAAGCGTTTTCTGTATATTGAGTGGTGTATTTACAAAATAATTTATTATTTAAGATATCGGCTGCTTCTTTACCTGTTTCGACGATTCCTGTTTCACTGACAATATTAGTTTCAGTTATTGATTCTTTTTTCTTGGATATTTCGTTTCTAACTATAGTGTCCAAGTGGCTTTTGTCCGATTATCAGAACGTTGTATGAAAATACTGGCGGCTATTCTTTTTGCTGCTTTTGCTTTTAGAATCCTTTGGAAGATGCTTTTGTAAATTTTGTAAATTTTTGTAAATTTACGCACATGCTTTACAAATGTAACAAACTGAACAAATTCACTTGAAACGCATGACTTATATCAACAAACACAACAAAAATCATAATTAATCGACAAATCCATCAAGACTCTTATTTGTGGACTAGCAGTTCCTATTTGGGTGCATCTTGATTCCTAATGCAGGATAATATTTCGACGGTGATGGCTGCCGACGGCGTGAGATGTGGTATCGTAGTGGGGACGCGAGACCGCGGACCGCGACTCAGCGTCAGTCTTCAGCTGTTCAGTTTGCTGTTTGCTGTGACTGGCGAGTGGCTGAGTAGCCTGTGCGCGAGGAGTGTTTCTCTGTTCGCGCGTGTCGCGGATTCCTGTGCGTCCATTCCATGCCAACCGCCCCCGCCTGGCATGGAGGACAAAGGAGTCGCCGACGAGGAGTGCCCGCCCTCGCTCAGGATATGCACCGTGTCCCGCCCCCAGGAAGGCTCCTGTGGATTTCATCTCAGTCGCACCACCTGGGATCCTTATCCTTGGATAAGTGAGGTACGGTAGCGCCATCATATGGAGTAGGAACTGAAAGCAGTACCTAAAGTGTGATGCACAGCGAAAATACGCTGATATGTTCAGTTTTATTTTTTTGGAGGATGAAGCCTACATAGGTCTGAGACCTGTGAGTGGGTAATGAATTGGATGATGGTGATTGATGAGTTGGACCTACAGTTTTAGGTGGGTTCCGAACCACCAGGAAGGGATGTTACAGCAGAGAACAGAGTCTTTTTGCAGGCTTATCCGGTGACCCTTACAAAGAGCGCCTAAGAGTTCGTAGCTTATCTCTGATTGAACAGATACCTGCTACGGGACTCGGCTATCACTTCCCTATATACATATACATACATACATACTGACTTTTAATATAAAATTAATGCTAATCCACAAAAAAATACAAAATTTTGTTTTGCTGACTGTCGATTATGAATTGGTTTTTTTATTGTTCCGAAATTAACATCATCATTACCTTATCGCATGTCAAGTGGGATCGGTGGGTATGATTCACATGCAGAATAAATATTGTTTTTTCAACAACCGGATAACTTTCCTTGTGCCAAACCTCCATAGGTGGTCAACATAAGTAACATTGATCTTATTTTCCACAATGTGTATGATAAAGTTATAATTTGATGGTTTTTTATTCATAAATGAATTTATTGTCACTGTAACATTACAATCATTGTGGTCACTCAAATTTTAAAGCAACTGGACCATAAGTAGAGGACAAAAGTCATTAATCATTCATTTTTCATTGATAATTATCAATCATTGTCCAGAAAAAATACATAGAAATTGGCGAATAGGCCTAATACGATCACAAACAATACAAAAAATACAAACAAATTACAAGATAGGTTAGTCTTGAATTTGTTAGGCTAAACGTATAGTAGGCCTATCTAATTTCATTTGGAAATTGAACTCCCACTAATAAGAACACCTGTGACTAGTTTAGGGTATCTTACTTACATATTAAAATGACTAACTTTAAACAAAAATAGAGTTCGAGGATATCATTTGAGTTACATTTGTTAGTTTCCATCGTAAATGTGCTGAATAAAATTCATAATTTGCATAAATTTTAATTTGTACTGTACAAGATCCATTTAATGTCAAATCACTATTATTGAAACAAGTTTATTGTGTTACATTGTTGCACATCAATCATAATACATCATATTTTATAATATACTAGCTGGCCCAACGCACGTTGCTGCGTTCTCATAAAAATTCTCCTTTATTTTATTATTCGCCACCTCCCGCTGACGTTACATTTCAAATTAGGAAAGAAGTTAGTCCTAGGGCTCTTACAGCTGGTCACAGAGGCTTCGTTGTTTTCTTGATCACCACCTCTGAATGAAGAAACATTTCAAATCTAAACCTCCTACAACTATAAGGGTAGAAGCTAGGTTTTTTATGTTATTATTCGCCACCTCCCGCTGAGGCTGCATTTCAAATTTCTAGCTGCATTGGTTAACAGATGTCATCAACCTGGCATAATTTATTACATTTCATCATGCCCAGTCGTATGTTTCCTACATATTGCAAGGCTCCGGCTGCACGGTAGTCTGCATGCAAAGTGCAAAGTCTTTTGCTGTGCAAAGACAGCGTAAATAGCGCCGCTAAGGGGCCTACCATATGATTAAAAACTGTTGACTTCTATCAGCTGTTCCTTCAAGCTGTTTGGCCGGCAAGTTCAGTAGGTTAGGTCTATAAAATGGATTAATTAATAATAATTATTAGCTCCCCTATTAAAATTTATGGTCAGAAACCATCCCCAATATTGCCAAAGTTTCATGCCGATCTGTTAAGTAGTTTTGAAGTCTATAGGGAACATACATACATACAGACAGACATTCATTTTTATATGTATAGATAATATATAATATATGATATATAATATATAATATATAATATATAATATATAATATATAATATATAATATATAATATATAATATATAATATATAATATATAATATATAATATATAATATATAATATATAATATATAATATATAATATATAATATATAATATATAATATATAATATATAATATATAATATAAACGATTTGTTTTAATCTTGATGGTAACGGCACGATAATCAATCAATTTCTTTATTCAGAACATACATAAAATGTACATGAATGCATCAAGATAAATTAAAATAAACATTAAAATGTTTAATATAAACATTTTTGGAACTAAAAAGTTTGCATCGTCAATAATTAATAAATTGTTTGCATTATTCTTAAAACAAACTAAAATTCAACAAGGGTGCTTTGTAGAACTGCTCAAAATTATAACATGTCAAGTGTGTTAAATGTCTTTTTAATTCATTTTTCAATAATTTAACACTATTAGTTTCATTTCCTATGCTACTTGGCAGGTACCTCAAAAATGTAATTCCCACATAAGTAGTACTTTGCTTAAGTTTTTCTTTGTTGTGATTTTTTATTATAAAATTATTTTTGTTCCTGTTGTTATAATCATGAATATCTACTTGTTGAGGAAATTGAGACTCATTGTTTTTTACATGTAATATTGCTCTATATATGTAGAGGCCGTACATGAAGTCTAGCTCCTTGAAAAGCATCTTACATGACTGTTCTTTATTAAGGTTAAGAATTTGCCTAATCGCCTCTTTTTGTATAAAGCAAGTGCAATTCGCAACAGCCAGAATACAGTAGCTGAAAGTAAATTACAAAACAAAGTTAAAATTTACAGATGTAAACTGAGCACATCAGTCAGCTTAGAAATTTCAGTGCCGTACAGTTCAAGTACTTCATATTATCAGATGGGAAAGAAAATCATAAATACGTTCAAACTGAATTTGAAACCTAAATAGGCCTATGTGTTACATTCTCTTTTCTTGAAAGGCTGAGTGTGCATGGTCAATTGTGAATTTTTCAATAATTGTAACAAACCCAGTTGTAAAGTGTAACATAAAAATCAAAAAGAGCCTGAGCAAGCCATTCAGATTGACAATACTGAATTTTTTCAATCTGTATTAAAAAGAAAATTTTAAATTTTAAATTTTGCAGCATTTAACTTGGAAGTATAAGGTCTTAGAAATATATTTTTATGCAAATACGATGTTTATTATTTTACTTTATCTTGGAATTATTATAAATTAATGAGATGATCCTCAATTATTGAGGATTTATTACAAAAATCATCCAGGTAAATCCAAACAAAAATTCATTTAAAATTCCTTTTCAATGCTACAACGCTATTTCTGCATTCATTTCCTTTTATGTTGTGTGTTGAACGCATTCAAGATTAAATAATTATTTGGAAATTGAACACTTTCCAAAACAACTCCAGCTTAAATTGATTTATTTGAATTTTTCAATCCACTTATTAGTATATTATTGAGCTTTACTTATTTTTGTTTGTCATTCCTCCTAATGAGTTCATTCTTAGGCAGAAACAAAGATAAATAATTACATCCAATCAGTTCTATCTTGATTTATTATTTTTGTGCCACTTCCAGTGGATTGGTCTGCAAAGAAGAAGCATGAATATCTAAAAGGATGAAGATTAGATCATAATCGAAACAATAAAATTGTCATTTTTCTTATTTAAAAGCGTTCAAACAATATAGACAGATATTTATTTCCTCGCTGGTATTTGAACATTGAAACAGTGTATTGAAAGAGAATAACAAAAAGATTCTTGTAAAAAAATTGAGCAAAAACTTGTTCAAAAAAGTGGTTAAAAGGCAAATGTTGAAAAAAAATTCTAGACTGCGATTGTGTCAGAGTGCAGGTCGCACGTTAGCGACAAATTGAATAGACGCGGAAACCAATAGACGCCGCCGTTGTGCAAGAATTGTTACAGAAGCGTAACAAAATCTTTTCTAGCTATCAATATGATGCAATAATACCTACGCGTAGATGTGGACGAGCACATTCATGCTAGAATCATACTGAGGAGTGAGATAACACTCTCCATTAAGTGTTCTACCCTCAAGCCTTCACACCTTCAGTGGAGCACCCAGAAATGACCCAGGGGAGGGGGGTGCAGGAAGTGAAAACTATTGGAGATGTCAGTGTGTTTTCCCCCCAGAGGAGGGGAGTCATGGGACCTGTTTCCTAATAAAGTTCAAATTAATAGTGAAAATAATTAGAGCCGTATGACTTTTATTGGTGGGGAGACCCTTACGGGTAGTTCCACATCGTATGAGCACTTGAAGTTACTGCAAAGTGCTACAAGGGTAGCTGCAGGGGAGTGCTGCAGGTAGTTTGTCAGACAGTCCATTATAAAATAGTCCCCTTGAGACCTACTTCCTCAAAAATCCTTAAAAATAATCCTCTAAAAACCGAAGCTATTCGTGTTCTTTGGCAAGGTTCAATTAATGACAGAGCTGATTAATAAAATAAAAAAAAGCCAGCTTGATTAATAAATGTTGAATTGTGTGAATTATGAATTTCATGCATGCATGTATTAAAAATTACTTGCATTGTGAAGATTGCCGTGGAAGCTTTGTAATATTTTTCACAAAACTAGATTCAATTTTCTTGATTTTTTGCTGAAGAGAACGTTGATAACCTGCTCCAGGTAAATTCATTTTTTCTATGGATATTCAAACTTGCTACTTGGTATTCCATTTTGTCTGTTTTCTTTGATAGTGTGATTGGTAACTGCCTTGCGATTAATAAGAATAGCAAGCCTCCATTTGAAGAATCACTCAACATTCTATTTTCTTTAAAAATTGGCTCTAGAAATTGGCTTCAGCAAAGCACCACCCTTGCGTCACTGCACACATTAGGCAATAGTTTTTGCTTACACCGAATTTAATGGTACAACATTCAATGGTACAATAATTGAGTATTGTTGTGATTTAAGGTTGAGACAGGCTCGGCAGCGGAGCTAGCTGGCCTTCAGGTGGGCGACTGCGTCCTCGAGGTGAATGGTGAAGATGTGCTCGGTCTGAGGATTGGAGAGGTCGCGCTCAAAGTGTACTCACGCGAGAGATTCGTGAAGCTGCTATTATGGAACGCTGGATCCGACTCCAATGGTACTATATGGGTGAGCATACAATCATATTTTTGTATTTTGAGTATTCCGTTATTTTATTTCGCTCCAATTGCTATTGCTCAAATATATGTACAATTTCTCTGTACCGCAGTTAAGTTGTCCTTGAACTATATCTTTTTTTGGTATTTCGAAATTTCAGTAGAATGTCAAATTCTCATCACACCACGCCTATTTTCTCCTTTTTCTACGTCTTGTCACTCAATATGAGTATTGTATTCCCATCTTCTTTTAGAACATTGAAATATGGACGTTTTAATTTTTTGACTGTGGAGTCATGTTGTTTGTCAGTTTCCTTCCTTTACGTTGTAGGGCGATTTTGAATATTCAGTTCAATATTATTTGCACCTCTAATATTGTACTTACTGTCTTTCAAATGTATAATACTATATTCCCATTTCATCATCTTTGTCCCAATTATCAATAATTCTTTGTTGATATTGAGTCATGAAGGGTTTTCCACCGGTCATATTATAATATTAATATAATACGAATATAAAGAGTTTTTAAAATTAATAATCCTGTTTTATGTTTCTTTTTTCAAATAAGTAACCATTGATGGCAATTTCCTAGTAACAATTAATATTGGCAAATAGAATATCCATCTATCCAATTGGCCAGCAAAAAAGACAATGTTCTCTGCTGAAAATCACTTCCCGGTGGTTCGGAACCCACCTAAAACTGTAGGTCCAACTCATCAATCACCATCATCCAAATCATTACCCACGCACAGGTCTCAGACCCATGTGGGCTTCATCCTCAAAAAAAAAAAAAAAATCTTTATTTAGTTCTTCATTTTTCTTCTTTTTCTTTTTCCCGTTCATCAGTGAGTTATGACTATAATTTATGAGTTTCTCAAGGAGGCCTGCATATCCTAGTGTTACAGGTTCTATCACTAAAATAATGCTGGCAACACTTGAAATTAACAATCTAACTTTATTTAGACAAATTTCTTACAGCGCGCACTAATCAGTTACGTCACACAAGAAAGAGTGAAAAACTAATTATTAACTGTCAATAGGCCAATCAATAATTCAATAAATAACTGAATTCTTACAAAGCACAGTCTGTCACTGTAATTGATAGTCGCAATAAAAGCAATGAGTATTCTGCCACAAAGAAGTATGTCTACTGTCAAAGAATTTACCACATAAACTTATCACGAGCACTTGATATGCATAATCACAATATCTATTTGTAAACTTGTATAAACTGTGAAAATATATAAAGAGTTGTTGATATTCGATGTTAGGAAGTTTGAACAATATACTGCCACTATGTCATTCAAGTGTCTGTCACGGTAAACGTTCAAATCGCCACTGAACTTCTGTTTACAAGGTCTGCTCTTTATATAATGTTTGAAAGTATTCCAGGAAATTGTGGAAACTAATAAAATTTTATGGAAAATTCTGTAATAAAAACTTAAAAAACACTTTTAAATGGAAATTAACTCACGTTATGGCGTGACGGCCGTTTCACTCTGTTGTCAAGAGCATCGTCAGAAGACCCACAGTACACTGATTTAAGGCATTAATTCTGGCAAATTCTTGAAAACACTAGAACTACACCCGACAAATAGGAGTGAGAGATACGAAACAACAAGAGTCAATCTACAACCTCTTAGCAGCACGTGCCATCAATGAAAACAGAAGCGTTGTTTACAAAAAGAGTAGCATAGAATTTTTTTTTCTTTTTTGTGTTCCTAACACTAGTTTTTCCAATTTCTTAACGATTAAGATGATTTTAGGGCACTTCCAATAATAAATTATCATCAATATTATTTTTATTGAATGGAAAATCGATGAAAAAGAATGAATATGACATGAAATAATTTTATTAGAAGGAGTTAAGACTATAAAGGCTTCTCTACCACTCAATCTTTATTATTAATTAAGAATATTATTCTATTACTTTAAAGCCTCAACTTTGTATTTGATACCGTATTTAATTTTGAATTGAAAGAACTTTGTTAAATTTTTCAGAGTTCATTCCAATGGAGATCTATTTAGTTCTAAAAACTCATGGAGATTGTTTTCTACTTGGCATATTCCTCATGAAACAATCAGATTTTAATACCATTAGTAGCTATAAAATTGACGTACAGCAGATTCAAGCGATTGGAAAATCACAGTTGGCTTTCGATTAACGCCATTTACAATCAGTTAGGTTTATTAAAATTAGCTAGAGTTGCTTCTATTCTATGATAAATAATGTGATGAGCGATAGGAAGTCCTTGAAAAGACATCCTATTAGAATGATAAAATAAAAAGAGCTTGTAGGAGCTGGAGTCTTTCTCGTTGCTCGTGTATGATTCTGAATACTACCGGAAGAATCAAATATTCTTTCCTTGTTCAGTGATAGGAATCAGACAGACTCTTAAGTCATTTAATTTAATTTAAATTCAATTTAATTAAAGAGAGTCGAGAGACTCATTCACTCCATAAGCGATTATAAGACGATTGATTATAAGATGAGAAATTACATGCATCAATTTTTTTCAGTAAGTTGAGACAAACGTTTTATTGAATTCTGAATAATAAGTTGTGCCAGCCTTATAATAAGTGGTTTAAGAATGAAGAAACATCTATTGTTTTATGCTTGTCCTCCTTCATAGCAGAGTGAATTAAAATTTCAAGTTGAAGAACAATTTAGTTGTACCTCATAGGCACAATCTTACTTCAATAAGACATACAATGCGTATTGCGTATTGTAGAGTGAAATATTATTACATCAGAACTGTTTTGGGACTATGAATGAGGTAATACATGGTCGTTGCTAATTTTACTTAATAAACCAATTTTTATTTTTAGTTGACAATTGAAATATTCTCATGAACCGGTACTTTAAGAGTAGACATATACAGGCTACTGCCACTGTATTAAAGATTCTTGTTCTAAACATCTACCAACCAATATCAAAAAGCACTACAAAGGCCTATTGGTATAGGGGCTTACGTTACTTGGGTTTTGGGTAGCCAGACCCGCCCAGAGAAATTCCGGGCCCCTGGGCAAACTTGAGTACGGGCCCCCTTTACCACTTCCAATATGGGCCTATGCAACCCTGTATTTTGTTTGACATTATGAATAAAGTATTATACATTGTTATGGAATCAAAATCAAACCACATTTGTTTATGAGGATAGAACATTTTATCATTTCACAACTGACATAATGTCGATAACATTGTTAAATAAATAAGACTGGTCATCTTGATAAGCTCTTCTTATTGGATAACAAACTATGTTCTGATTTTAAATTAAAGGCAGATCAATTTTGCCTTTCATTCCAAAGATATTCATTGGAAGCAGTGGCGGATCCAGGCTTTGCGGGGCCCTGGGCAATTGACTTTGGAGGGGCCACACTTACTGGTGGTCTGGGGCTCCTCCCTCATGATTTTTTGAAAAATTAGCCCTAAAAATGCGTTTTTGATGCGTTTTTTCAACTAGTTAGCTGCGCTATGATCAACTTATAAAACCGACCTTATTTGTGTATTATAGTAGTTTCCAATGTACTTAATTAATAGCCTAAAAGATTTGATCAGTTGGCACTATAGGTAGTACGCATTGGCTGAATTTTTTATACGAAATAATGCGTTTTCTGTGTATATTTTCATGTTTAACGTGTTGATAATGGTTAGCTAAGCCCAAAAGCCAAAATTTGACATGGTTTATCACAAAATATGCCAGGTCAAAACTGTAAAGTATAGCCAATACTCAAAAGTCAATACATTAAGTTGGATTTATTTAAAAAAAAATACCACTTTCTAATTTTATTTAGTCTTGCAGTTTAAGCTATGCATAACAAACCTGGTTTATGGTGTTCACTCTTTGCTTGCTTATGGGGCTAGTTTAAGGGGTCGCGCTTCTAAACGACCTGCGTTTTTCAGTTAGGTCCGGACCGCAGGGCCCCGCTGACTCACCCGGCCCGTTTTTGTGGGCTTCTTCAAGTATTTCACACTGAGGCAATAATTTCGGAGTGAACAATTTCAATATAACAGATTTCTATGTCTCTTTTACTCTTTGCTTGCTAAAAGGCTGGTTGAGCTTTTAAGGGCCTTACGGTTCTAACCGACCAACCCAAACTGCGTTATGTTAGCCGGTTGCTCGGCTCGCCCAGTCATGGATCCGCTCCTGATTGGAAGCTCAGAAAATGAAACATAGCAAAATTTAATGAGTTTCAACCAAATTTGATTGATCAAATGATTAAGAAAAAAAAGTATCTCAAAATTATTAAGAACATTTTTCCATAACGAGAAGAAAGAAGTAATCTGGAAATCTATGAATTATGGATCCCATTCAAAAGTTGTTTAAACATATTTTAAAAACATGCTAATGTTGACATAAGTTTTTATTTAAAATCTACACTTGAACATATTCTTGGCAATCCTAAAAATAAAATTGAAATCTAAGAAAAATCTGGAATTTATGAAATAAAATGCGAATTATGCAACAAATTATATGTAGGCCAAACCAAACATGTAATAATATCAGTTTAAAGAACACTTTTTAAAGTTCCAAATTTTAAGTACAACCAACCAGAAAATCAGGCTACAGCCAAACATGCTTTGGAATCTGGACACCCGTTTCCCAAAATTAATTTGTTGACAGAAGTAAACAAGCATGAATATCTTTTTGCTCATGAAACAATAGAAATGAAGAAAAAAGAGATTATCCTATAAATGGGAATAATGGAAAATTCACCTTTAAAACAATTACTCTTCAAGCTTTTTTGTTTGGCAAGTATTCAATAATTGAAATAAGATCTTTATCTAAATCTTTATCTTTTATTAAATTTTTATTGTAATTAAACCTTTTATCTTTAGAACTAACTAGGCCTACCGAATCTGATCTGTGTATGTTTAGTGTTGTTGAAATAAACTGTTGTTCGTTTACAGAGCCCAGCCCCTCCAGAGCCCAGACTCCTTCAGAGCCCGGGCCCCTGGGAAATTGCCCCCCCCCCCCTGGGCGGGCCTGTGGGTAGCTTCGAAGTTACTCATGCAAAGCAGAATTCCTGGTTTAAGAATGATGAGAGGTTTCCATAGTAATTCAATGTTCATTTCAATTAACTCAAAATAAAAAATCATAGTATTGAAATTTCCACGAAATGCACCGACTTTTTTCCAAATTATATTAGGGGTAGCCTTCTCTTGAAAAATTAACCTGCTAAACAAAATTTCAGCCGTTTTTAAAAATACTTCCACAATAAAAGACAACGTCAACTGGAGCAAAAAATCGCGTAGGCTATCACAGTATAATTATTAATTCATTCAGAAATGAAAAAAAAGAATCCAGTTTGAATTTCCATTATTCATAGGTGAACAATGTTTCGGTAGTTTCCAATTGAGAAAATATAGCTAAAAATATAATTTAAAAAACAGTTATTTGACTGTTAAATTGAACCAGGATAAGTTTAATATACCAGAAAAGACAGAGAGGAAGTATTGACAAAATGTGAAGGAGAATAGAGATAGCCAAACCCATATGGCCTTGTTCTCACCTTGAATGTGAACGGTCTCTTGGGCGTCAATTAAGTTATAGGTAGAGCATACAGATCAAAGCTATTTACGAGCAATACCAAGGCAACGTTTTGACGCACAGGCACAAAGGATTCGACTTTCATCATTCGAACACTTTGTTTTCATTGATGTATTTATCACCTCCTACAAAAATTTTGCCGTTTGATGAGAAATAACTCCTGCATACTGAACTGAATTATCTAAAGAATAAAAAATATCATAATTTTGAAATGTACAATGATTTCTCTGATTTTTTCTAAATGAGTAAGAAACTTCACTAGTGAGAATAAGGAAATTAATAGATTTATCTCTGTTAATCAAACTTGTCATGAATATAAAAGTCATGAAAATAAAAAAATTCTGGAATATTATGATTAATTGGAGGTTGATATCTCGAAGAAAAAATGGTATCATTATTACTTTCCCGAGAAGTTCTCAACAAAATGATATGTTCGCGAAGTTCAAATGAAAAAACTGAAAAAAATGGTAGAAATAATCTAAAAAAATAATCTTATCACTGCCGAAGATCGATCCCGGGTCCTTCTCTCTGTCGGGCAATGCACTTACCAACTGTCACAATGGATCCTCTGAATCATGTTTTAGAGTTGAGAGAAATTCGAGAAACAATAATAATTTATTTTCTTAGGAACATTTTCTTGCTCCTGATCATGAACCCATTACATACAATATACAATTTATTTATATCTCATTTCATTGAACTTCAGTCGTTTCCAGTCAGGAACCCAGGGACAACTAGGGAAAGAAATGTTTGAATTATAATTGGAGGTATAGTAAGCAGCTATTTTTAGATGATATTTCCCCAAATTGGTTCAGTTGCTTCCCTGAAAAAATTCTATGTTTGTCCCTGATCATTTCATTGTCAATTTTTTCAAAATATTCAAATCAGCCATTTTCTACTACTTCTACTTCCTACATCTTGATTGTAAGGCCTTTTATATGAAGCCTTTTATGAGCTCAGAAAACTTACAGTTACAGAAAACTTTACAGGGTTCGCGGCTCAATTATTTATTTTTTAACTTATTTATAAAATATAGAACATACATATACAAGACATGATAAAATGAAAAATATTAAAATACAATAACTTACATCAATATTATACAAAAATAGAATCCATAAACTATTTTAAAATATTAGCACTTTACTGTATGTGGAGATGAAAACCCCTTCCAGCTATGGTTGCCCACGTACTAGAAGGGGTTCTCATAATATTAGGGTATGAGGAAGAAGGATAAGAAAAGAAAGGTTGGAGGAGTTAAAGGGCGAAAAGAACGGTTTTAAATTAAGAAAAGTAGTTGCTTTTGTTCCAATTCCTGATATTATTTTCCATTTTCTTGTTCATTTTACTACTGTTAAGGTAAAAATCATTGGATTAAGGTAACTAATTCTTTCTTATTTATTTATTGAGACAAATTTACAACAAGTGTGAAGGTGTAACAGACTCTATAGTCCAAAACTGCTCCCTTCACAAATTTTGAATATATTATGTTACATTGTTCAAAACATTAAGGTTAACAATTTTTCTTGTTCGGTTCCTTCAGTGTGCAATAAATTAATAGAATATGAATCCATTTTATTATGAATTTCGCTGCTTGGAATGAAAACAAAATGTTAACCCATCTTAAGATACTACAAGAGCTTTTCATTTTTAAGATATTTGACTGCTCCAACATGATCGCATTCTTTTTTCAATATTCACCTTTGTTTCAATCCAGATTGTGAGTTTCCTCGGAAAAGTCGAGCTAAACGATCAAGTTTACGTTTCGCGAATCAGAGCGATCCATCAGCCGCTTTTTTCGGGCTAAATTACGCTATGCTCCATTGCGCGTTCAAATTCTGAGCCTCTGCTCGAGCCAAAAAGACAGAAAGGCTCATAACAATGATTTGAATCATTGATCGTCCAAGATAGTTGGTTCCTTTTCCTGGGCCGACAATTGACAGCTTTCCATTTTCAACGTGATGTGCGTGGTTTTCTGCTACTCGAAAAAAGGAAAACACAGTTTTCCAGAGGAGATGATTTGCAGGATCGACTCTACTCCACGGTATTGCACATTTAAAATTGAATGAATGACATCGACAATTCTTTTGTATAAAACGCCGTTTGTATAAAAACTCTTTATTGAGATTTCCATGGCTACTTTTTCGATTCTTTCCAATTCATTCATTTTTATTCCTGTTTTTAGATACATTGTTGCATCGTTCTAGCAACATCCTTTGAGTTTCCGGTATGTTCTCATTTCAAATTAAATTTTCAACTCTAACAAGTTCAACCATTATGTTGTGATAATAGAGATACTAAAGAGAATATAGAGAATAGAGAATAAAGAGATACTAATAATATATTCATTTTATTCCAGGCATTACTGATAATTATTTTGATATTTCAACTACTATCGTTACTTATTCAATAACCAGACAATAAAAGTATTATCTTTTTCATAAAACTAATAATAATATTATAAAAAATAAAGAAAAATATTATTTAAGATTTTAATATCAGTTACCTCAGTCCAAAAATGAATTTATAATAATATGATGATGATCCTTTCCTTTTCCTTCGTCCTGGTACCCCCAGAAGAAGGGAGTTTATTAATTTAAAAAAGACAATACAAATTAGAAATTTCTTTTTTTTAAACTAGAGCAATATATTATACAGGAACGAATGTTAATCCAAAACCTTCACAAGAAGGTTTTACTGGAGGAGTCGAGTTAATCCATATTATATTATAATCAGCAATAACCAATTAATAAAATTATAAAGTATATAATCAATATATAACTTATGTCTATACAGGAATTGCTAAGTCAGAATAATATGTTGATAAAAATCTATATGAAAAGTTATATAGTTCTTTCCAAATTCAAATTAAATGATTGTTATCCATCGTATAAAAAAAATCAGTAAATCAATAAATCAATAAATGTGGCACGGTAATCAATATGTTGATAAGGACCTATAGACAAAATTATAAGGCTCTTTCCAAATTCAAATTAAATTGTTATCCATCGAATAGAAAAAACTTTAGTAAACTAATAAGCAATATATAGATACTCAAATGTATAGTTACTCAATGTATAGTTAATCAAAACCGTGTAATAATCAACAACAATAATTTTATCAACAATTAATAATCATATACAATCATATGAATATGTCTATAAAAAAATTGTTTAATAAGAAACTATGGAAAAATTAAAAAGTTCTTTTAAACTTTGATTGGAAAAAAAAATTATTCATTTTCTCAACCAGAAACAGTTTTTTTTTAACAATTGATAGCCTATCAAGAGCAATCAAATCAACTGGCAACTCATTGAAAAGTGTAACTCTCAATTCATTTTTTCCGTTATAATTATTGAAATCAGGCACAACATAGCGCCGATAAACAGCACCATGCCTACGCTCATGCGTAACCCTACTTGGAGTTTTATAATCAGTATTAAAATAGTTATTGATAAGAATGCTGAATTTATATAAGTCATTCACGGGTAAAATATTATACTTTTTAAATAAATTAGGTTTTGGATAACTTTCCTGTTTTGAATGAATAACCTCTAGTAATGAGTTCTACAATCTTTTAACTCTATCAATTTCGTATGCACTTGCATTTCCCCAGACGGTAACACCATATCTAACAACAGTCTCAGCTAAAGCTTTGTAAACGACTATTAACGTTTTCTTTGAAACAGAATACTGCAGGTTGTACAAACCAAACAAGCAGGAGCACAATAAAAACTCCAAGATATTTTTGAGTTGTAACCTGCTTCACGTTCTCATCACAATCACAATAAGAACCAAGCATGCAAACAATTCAAAGAATGCATCACAATATTTGAAGGCTCTGAAAGTTTAAACGGTGGCCTCACATGCATGCATTCAGTCTCTTAAAATTAAGTGCAAGTCCATTATCATGGATCCATCTCTGCATACGATCAAAGTCTTTTTGCATTATTTTTTGCTTCGTCAAAACTAGTATGACAAGCCACCATCACTGTGTCATGTGGAAAATTTTAGTTTCTTTTACAACATCTACAATTGAAATAACTGAAACCAGATAAAGTAGGGATGATAACAACAGCAGCAGCAGCAACAACAACAACAACAACAACAACAACAACAACAATAACAACAACAACAACAATAATAAAAATAATAATAATAATAATAATAATAATAATAATAATAATAATAATAATAATAATAATAATAATAATAATAATGCTCATCACTTGTTTGAGATAATGATGTAATCAATAGGCCTATATGATGACAATAAAAGGTGCTGATTGATATTCAAATTGAAAATTTAAATAGTTCATAAAATTAATATAATTGATGCATTAATAATCAATCCCGGTGGTTCGGAACCCACCTAAAACTGTAGGTCCAACTCACCAATCACCATCATCCAACTCATTACCCACGCACAGGTCCCAGATCTATGTGGGCTTCATCCTCAGAAAAAAAAAACAGTGATACGATAAAGTTATTTTATTAAGATACAAATGTATTCGAAAATTGTTGAAACCTTTGTAATTTTCACTTACACGGAAAAAGCAAAGCATCGTTCTGAAGTGAATGTATCAACATTGAACAGTTAAGAAAATTTGTTCAATCAGTGTGTGTGGTTCTCCTTTTGAAAACTTTTAAGCTTTTGCGATTCACCTTCAAGACGTTTTGTAACTCGCTTCCATAAAACACCCTCAAATACTCAAATTCTTCTCTCACATCTTACATATTTTTTCTATCCTCATCGTTTAATTGCACTTGAGTCTATGTTGTTGCAATCTAAAATGCATTTATCATTGATATGATAATAACTGCTGCAGTGCTGGTACACTTTCTTCATACAAATTTCCAACAATACAACGTTCATCTGAACTTATTCATTCAGTCTTGCACTCTCCTAGTAACTTTTACCTTGACAAAATACATTCTAATCTTTAGCTTTTTCCATTAAATTTTATAAGAGTGGACAGGAAAAGCCTTTTCACTTCACGCAACAGTAAAATATTATTTATTTTTTATCATTGGCATTAAAAATAGCCTATATTCTTATTTTTCATTTTGCTGTCAACATCCGTTGACGAAGTGAGCTCGATAAATCGTCGCTGTGGTCTGCAATCTTTTGGAGCAGTCGCGTGTGACGAGGTGGCTAGCAACCAGCAACAGAAGCACTGGTCATAAGATTTTTGCTGATGATCCGTAACGGACAGAAAGCAAAATCTTCCAACTGAAAGCGTTTCGTTCCATAACACAGCAAGAGAAAACAAACTGCTCACTATTTACCCAGTGGACTTTAGCCTTCGCTTGTCAAGGATGCAAAAACAAAACTGTTTGTGGTCGATTAGAATCTGAATATCTCATTTGTCATATAGAACAATAAGTTTTTCCTTCAGAAAAAACCCAAAGAATCATGCTGGAGTTGAAAAAAATCTTGTTCAAACAAGCTTGATTGAGGAAATTTGATGCACCAAAGCTTACGCACTACATTGAAAATTTACTTAAATGGCCATTCATAGATTGTCTGGGATATTTTATGCAGGCAAAAACTGATCCGCTTCACGATAATTGAAGAGTAAAATTATTCATACCTAGTATACTCTTTATAAAGAAATCTATTCAATTTTCTTGTTTACTGTGAGCTATTCCTGTGAGAGATAGGGAAGGTAGATGCAGTGGTTGATTCAGAATATCATCGTCAGGATGATACATTCTACACATACAACAGAGTCCCGATAATTTGAGTCTTGATAATTCAAGGATGTAGGCCTATTCAGTCCGAGCTACTAAATGCGATTTTTTAAAGTGAAAAATTCAATATCAAAATCAGGTTTTTTAGTAAAATTAAATCTTTTGTCTTGTATGTAATATTTCAATTTATAAGTGCTGTAATAAAAGCACATTCCCTTCATACAGACGTGTAGCACTGAAGTTTTTATTATGTATTTTTACCTATATATTTTTCTCGGAATGTTTTGAGTAAATCGAGTTTTTCGTAATTCAGTTACTTCTGGTCCCATTCAACTCAAATTACGGGATTCTACTGTATAAACATATCTATTTATAAACATTTCACTTAACTACAGTGAAGCTAACAAAGGGAAGAATACTATTAAAATCAATACTGTATAATAAAGGTTCCTGGAAATCAAACATTAAATTGCGAGTAGCATAGTATCAAATATTTATTGTCTTTGATGGTATGCAGGTTGATTGCTTATACCCGTTTGCATCCATCGCAATTTTAACAAAATTGATAAATTGTGTTTGAAGAGCCATCTACCATGACAAAGTTGAACGCCCTTGGCATTATAACAGTCAAATGTATCAATTTATTACACTGCAATCAGATCATCAGATGTAAAACTGAACCTCTACTTTCATTATTATCATCGTCATTACCATAAAATAGTTAAAAAATCAATATTTCTACCAAAAAATACATAATTTTTATGTAGGTAATCAGCCTAGGTGAGTAACTATGAGACTTCCCACTATTATGAACAACAGTTTTCGTGGAGACTTTCGCCAACTCCTACAGTAATTCAGTAGGCTAATCTTGTATGCCATATTCTAAGATTTTACAGTTATCACTCTTTCCCTTTTTTTGCCAAATTTTTCAATGGGAATGGAATACTCCCAAGAAGGCGGAGCCTGGGGATCCTCCAAAATTTGTAAAATTTAAATGTCAAATGGCGAATTTTTAGGCCAATCTTAGACATTAAAAAACTATGGTTTTAGGTGTATATAGTTTGCATGATTACAAAATAGACAGATATAAATATTTATTCACAATTATAATAAGAATAAAAAATATGGGTACCCAGCTTGAAGAAGGGGTATCAAGGAATCTGTTAGGGGTGATAGCGATGAAAAGGGAGTTGATCAACGATCAGTCTTTTTAAATAAATCAATGACATTAAGTCTTTAATGTCAAATCAACACACTTTCTTGTTCATCACCATCTCAGATTTTAATAAAATTTGGTTAACTTATAGTGAGTGATGAGAATAACAAAAATACATAATATTAGATCTTTATTCAAATTTGTTCACGAGTTACAGCCATTCAATATTTCAAAAAATCCCCAGAAATTGGAAATCTGACATTTTTTCAATTGATCTAGCAGCGGGTGCAATCAAGCTAGAGGGCGGACTGTGAGAGGCATCATTTTGCAGCAATTTTCTTGCTCTCAACAATGATTTGTAACAAGATATGTGCTGTAACCGTAAAATTTCAAACAAAACCCAAAAACAAAACTATTTTTGTTTTTTTTTTTAAATTCATCTTTGAAAATTTTCAAAATTTTTCCATACATACATTGTAGTTTTGTTAAACACATGCTAGATCTAGATCCAGAATATGAGAATCAGTTCATAGTTGAAAAAAATCTATTAATAAAAATCTGTATTTGTCTAGTTTAAAGGCAGCTTTTCCAAAATAAAATTTTAAAAGTTGTTTACTTAATGGTTCTATTTATTTAAAGGCGCTGATTTCAAATTTCGAGTTTCTCCAGTCGTGGGAGCACTGCGCTTCACCGCCAAAACACGAAAACACATACATTTTTTCAATTTCTTCAGTTTTTTGCTATTGGCTTGATTGAAATAGAATTTTCAAGAAAAATGTTTACTATTATAATGAAGATACTAAAATTTCCTACATTATTTTATAGTATGTAATGTATAATATGAATTAATATAGTAATATATTTAATAAAATAAAAGGTAGTAATGATAAAACTATAAAATAGACAATAACTTTAAGTTTCTTTGTTTTTGGGGATGGAGCCCTCACGAACATGTAATCGATACATGAAATCCAAATTCAGTGCCCCAAAATACAATTGAACCATTGAGAAAAATTGTTTTGAAACAGCAATGAATTGCCACCATGCCACCTGAACTGGCCAGTTGCCATATCATTAATTTAATTATGCAATGCCCAATTTACTAACAGAAAAATATCGGGCGAATTTCAGTCTCTTTAATAATTCAGGAAACTCTTTAAAATTCAAAATTAATTCAAAAGTTAAAAAATTCTTATTCCCGAAAAATGAGGAGGGAGAAGTTTGAAGCCCCCTGACCCCATGGTTGGAACCTGCTCTTGATCCTCTCAATCACCATCGCTCATGTTTGTCGACTCCATCGCTTCATCCACCATTCCTCCATGATATTTTCCACCTTCCTCTTCTCCATATTTGTATACTATACCAAGGCTAAATATTATTGTTGAGCTCTCAAGCATTCTTGTTGTCTGTTATTCTCAGTCTACACGTCTACAGACGTAAATTACTGATGAATGATCTTAATACAGTCGACTCTCGTTAATACGAATTTGGAGGTACCAGAGAAAAACTTCGAATTATCGAACGTTTGGATGGAAGAGAAAAAGCCAAATTTCGAAGAGATTTAATGTGGAAGTACTGTAAAACAATAAGAACAATGTTTGAAAATAAAAATTATCAAGAATATTGTTGAAAGTCAGTCTAATGAAAAAACAATTATTGTCAATCAAGTCTTTTTAGTTAAAAACGTCTGTAATTTTTCTCTCTTCTACTGCATCATAAGTATAGCTTGAATACTGAGCCAAGATTGAAAAGTGAACTGAATTTAGTGAAAAAGTTTTATGCTGCAAGTTTATGAAGGTTTGAACATGTTTACTGTACGCAACAATATACTGTACTTGTACACAACAATATCGTACACTTGCCATAAGAAATATACATGTGTACTGAATTATAACTTAGAACTTCGTGTTATCAAGAGATTTTATGACAAACTTCGAATTATCGCGTGTTGCAGTCGGGTCAGGCTCTGCAATTTACTTCTTATTATCGAGTGTACCAAAATGCATTGCTTTTGTTCAGAGTTTTTCAGGGGACCGGAGATGTACTTCGTATTATCAGTAGTTTCAAATTATCGAATGTTTGTATTAACGAGAGTCGACTGTAATCTCATAAGTGCAACATGCAACATTATCTAATATTGTTAAATTAATTGTAGAAGATCAGCTAGCGATTCAGTAACCGAAGCTTGATCTCCTCTTCTCACTGCGATCATGACATCACCATAACGTAACTTTCGTGCTCATCTATCATAACGTTTTCGTGATCTTCATAAGAAAGAAACTGGTTTCTTGCCAACTGAATTGAATCTCTTCCATAGGCCAGATAACCGTTCAAATTAGTCATGTTGTCTTGACAGTATTGTCTGTATTTATGTAACATTCAATTCTAAGGCTCCATTTTATGCGAATAAATCCCAATTGTTTTTTTTTTCCGTCGAGAAATGTCCAACACAATTCACCGTTCACTGTTGTTATATTTAAACGCGCCTTTTATTCTGTCAACAAATTTGCTTCGCATGAACAGACTAGAAAATGCAAAAACAACGAAAAGGAATTTAAAACCGATAACTTATATAAGCTACAACTTCGAACCGAACTCGCCGCAGTAATCAATCCAAATCCTAATTAGTGTGAAAGACTTCACTTCGATTATGTAATCTGCTAGAGAATCCAGGCCAAGATCAGAAGATTTTCAGCATAAACTACATAGTATTACGTATACTATAGGCTACAGTTACAGTGGAGCTGGCTCTGTAAACACGCCTTTAAAGTGTATCAAGTTACAGAGGAGACACAACCCATTAATTTGTCAACAAATAAGACAATGCGATTGGATAATGGTGAAAATTAAAAATCGGAAAATTATGAAGTTAAATGAAAAAAAAACTGATTAGAAGAAATGATAAAAAATTCCACATGATTATCATAGGATAAAATTATTCTCAATAGAATTGGGCTGTGAAAGTTTGTAAGTATTCCTTCTAAGTAGGAATTGTAGGAAGTTAGATACGGTATTTTGGGGTTGATTCCTTCACTGAGCTGGAAAAATTACATCATTACGTCAAACCACTGGAACAATGCTAATGATGCTTTATTGTCAACTATCTTATAGATAGTTACATAGATTACTTTTATCAGTTTTATCTTACTACTATTCTCTATCGCTATATACTATCTATGTTGCATCAAAGCAATTATGCGAGAGTACTAGTAAACCAGCATTGGTTCAGAACTCCAATAAATTATTCTAGACCTAGAGCAACAACATTCATTCATCTTTCATATAGCCTCTTTCACATTATTTGGCCCATCTGAGATTTAAAAAGCTGAAATTCATTCTGAGCCAAAATAGCAAATGAAACGTTAATGACTAAAATATAATAAATACTTAAATAATTGACAGGAATTTTCGAGTTTTTTCTTCAGAGCAGATTTTTTAAAAACAAAATCATTCAAAAACGTTTATTCACTCGTTTCAACTTATCTTTGCATCTCTGATGCTTGATTTTAATGCATAAAGGTCATTATTATATAGTATAATAGGCTCCTGTTAGCCAAAACTAGTTTTTATAATAGTACTTGGACCGTTCACCTTGATCAATTAGCACTTTACTGGATTGACTGTCAATAAAAAGAATAGTGCAATAGTGTTATGGGCTTAGATACGCCTACAAATGAAATATTATTATTTTCTAGATGTTCTCGTAGGTCCTGTTTGTAACGGTGACCGATTAGATCGGCCAGCATAAAAGACACTGTTCTCTTCTGTAAAATCACTTCCCGGTGGTTCGGAACCCACCTAAAACTGTTGGTCCAACTCATTACCCACGCACAGGTCTCAGACCTATGTGGGCTTCATCCTCAAAGAAAAGATCATGTTATTGTTATATTGTTATTTATACCATGAAACACTTCCACTACCTCACACTGAGCTCACAATGCATTCATATAAAACTTCAAACTTTGTTTGAAAAAAAATCAAACACATCAGGAAGTTTAAGCTGTAAGCTTCCAGCTCCAGTTTTTTAATAATGAAGCTAGGGCTATAAATAAAATACTAATACAGTTGAACCTTTGTATAATAAAGTCGATTATCCTGAGAAAAAATTCGCTGTAGAGAGGTATTCGTTGTTGAGAGGTTATTGTGTCAAGAATACTGCCACCCCATCTTACAGATCCCATAATATATTGCGGGCGGCAATTGAATACACAGTACAGTATAATCATCGGTAGGTAGGGTAAGGCCAACGTTAATATAGAAATTTGAAAATTCATGCTGTTGAAAACAATAAAAAACATATTTTTTGAATATGTGCAGAATAAATAAGTACACTCACCAATTCATTTCCAGGAAGCATGACTTGTACGTAGTGGAATTCAATTGAAGTATACCCAGTATAAATTTTTTTAATTGCCTTTACTAAATTTATTTCAGTACTTTTTACACACGAAACTATCAGATTAAACGCAACATAATTCTGCAAATAACTTACATTGGATGGAAGGATGGGAAAGTCTAGTAGACTTACATAATGACAAGTTCTTAAAATTCTATTTTTAGTAACCTGCATTCAATTTCCGACATGTATTTCTACCTTTACTAACTGTCTACCACCCTATCTCCTACCTACCTGAATCTCTCATTATTTTTGGTTTTATTGAACTTCCTGCTGAAAATAAACAATTACTTGGAAATGACTTTGTGGGCTTCCTATACATACTACATTTCGTATGTTGAAGTGAAGAGAAAACTTCGTTGTTGAGAGGTCCGAAATTCGTTACATAGAGGTAAATAAGCAGTAAAAATTCTAAAATGTCATAGGGTAAAAATTTGTTATGTAGAGGATTTTGTTATTTGGAGGTTTGTTATATAGAGGTTCGACTGTATTATATAACCAATAGATTATATTAAAAATTTTGAAATAATTATTTTAAATAACTTATCACTAAATATGAATTATTATTTTGATTCAAGTATCTGTAAAATCAATCGTTCTGGATTCAGGGGTTCAAATCTTTGAGCTTCACACGGACAACAGGAAGCAGACAGCCAGAGTGTTATCAGAAATGACTGACTTTAGACACTCGAATTTACCCAGGCTAATTGAAATACAGTATAATAAAATGAAGATTTTTTATTTGAGTATTTTCTTCCAAAAAAGAAGCTGTGATGGATACTGATCATTTTATCATAAATACTATCAATATAACATTATTAGCACGAATGATAATGACAATTAATGTTATGATATAATCGAACTCATTGTTGCTCTGCTTTCAACTGCTAACCTGTTGCATGGACCCTGCTAACTCAATATCAGCTATTTTACATTATCATAAAACGTATCATGTAGTCCTGGTACATTTCATTTCACAACAAAATAATTTTTCATGCTCCTAGACCAATTTATAGAATTAAAGGATAATTTCCGCCTCAAATACGCGAAGTTTTTTTGCAGATTACGCCTTAGAGACTCCGGTTAAGAAGTAAAAGACAAGTTAAATAAAAAATTATAAGGAATAGTTGTTGTACATGTAAGTTACTAGCAATTGCACACTATTACCAATCTTATACACTTGTTACCATAATAATTACTATATCAATTAGTTAAGGCGAGGCATAATTTTGATGTGAAATGAACTCTTAAACTCCATAAAAAGCTTTATCAACTAAATATTTTTTCAATTATTTTTTTAAAATATTTCTATATTTTCAAGACTTATAAAACTGCGGTAGCTTGTTGTAGAGTTTCCTGCCACTATAACCAGGATTTGTTCGAATAAGCTACAATAATTATTGTGACTGACCAAGTGATAATCTTCTTGTATTATAATCGTGTACGTTAAGATTTTGGTTTTAATATCATTTTTTCTACACAAATATAAACTAGCTTCATACACATATGAGCAAGTTATAGTTAGGAGACCAAGTCTTTTGAACAACGGCCTTCTTCGATCTAATCTATTTACTCTTTCCATACACCTAACAGCTTTCTTTTGGATCTTAAACGGGGATCAAGGTTTTGTTTTGATGGTTAATCAACATGTAACCCCATACTAAGATAACATACCTAATATGTGACAGTAAGAGTCCAAGGTATGCTGTTAGAAGTAACTTTTTGTCATTTAATCTAACAAGCTGTCTAAAGAAAAATACCACAGATGAAATTTTGCAATATATTTTTTCAATTTAAGGAGCCGAGGTTAATTGTCTATCTAGCAAAACTCCTAGAAATGAATTCTATTCTTCCTGGTCTAGATCTAGGTAGCAGTGATCGTGTGTGTACATAGACAGAATAGGCTCTGAGGATTTTGAAGAATTGAATATTAATTTGAATGAATAAGTAGCATTTATGTTTTTTATTATTAGTATTTATAATATCTTAATAATTTCCAGTATTGATTTGTCTAGTGTAATTTGAAGTATCTTAGTAAAAAGCTAAATTCTGTTCTCGAGGTTAGTTTGTACCAGTATTAATAAAATTTCATGAAATTAAATAGTCTCAAGTTGACAATTAAAATAAATTGAGTAATATTTCATTAAGTTTTTCACTTAAATCAATTCAAACTAATTTTTATCTAGGAGAATGAGTCCAAGCAAGTCATCTAAATCTAATTTTTCAACTAAAACTCAGGTAAACGCGATCCCAATTAATCAAACAATCGCCATCAGCTCTTAAAGCTTTAGATTTAGAGCTGTAGATGTAGAACTGTAGATTTAGAAGAAAAGGATGCAAAACTATTGCGTGATCACACCGAATTAAAAATAAAATTTGAATCATCACTAAAAAATTCTGAGGAAGAACGGATAGGGTTGGTGAATGACATAAAATCTCTGGAGGTTATTGTAAAAATGCAGCAGCATCGAAATTCTAAATCTCACGAGTCAATGCAGGTCAATGTCAGGGGAAATTGAAATATTAAAATAATAAATGAACGAAGCTAATGTAATATCTGAACCTCTGATCAATAAAAAAAAGTAAAACCTAAAACAAACGGAGAAAACATGGAAAATGGTCAAACTAAAAGATTATAGTCAGGTTTTGAAAACAGCAGCCAAAACTAAAGTGAGGAGAAATAACGATAGGAAAGGTAGAGTACTGCTCTCGACATCCAGTCATGGACGAGACTGCAGTGATTTACTGGATAAAAGATTGAAAAAAGATTATGAAGTTTAGAGTTTTTTCAAGCAAGCCAAATTTTATTATTCCAAGAGATCAACTAGATCTAGTTCAATAAACAAAAGCAACCCCTTAAATAAACACAATTGTAGAGTCAGCTAAGGAAGAAACAAAAGGTTTTGGTAAAACGATTTTCTAATTGTACTGGGTGGAAAGTGATTCCACCGGAAATTGATTTTACAGCAGAGAACAGAGTCTTTTTTTGGCCAATCCAATCGGTAACCGTTACAAAGACGGCCCAGGAGTTTCGTAGCTTATCTCTTATTGAACAGATACCTGCTACGGCACTCGTTTGCAAAGTCGTTTGCAATCTACTGTCAATAATATTCTCCTAAACAATCATCTAACGAACCTTTTTTTAGTGAAGGGGCTCAAAACCGGGAAGGGAAACTAGTTTCAAACTATCAATTCATATCAGCAATTGTATTAAAATATGTTAATCAATCAAAAAATCAGGTTAGCATTAATGGAAGGAACTCTTGTAACAATCTAATAGGCTCCCAAGATTCCAAGAGATCAACTAGATCTAGTTCAATAAACAAAAGCAACGATAAAGTACTGACGAATCAAGTATTCACTGTGTTCCATCAGAATATTCAATATATTCCTAACAAAATAGATACAATCGGAGTATTCTTGAAACAAGAGGCTCCTGATATTTAAATTTCTAAAACCTCCATAGGCAAACTATAAAGAATCACAAGCATAAACTATTGATTAGAGTTAGCAGCTTTCAATACAATAATAAGATAAGATATGTGACAAAATAATATGAGTTCTGTAAGCTGACTAGATTTCACACTCAAGAAGAATTATTTTTGAAAAATCCCTTCATCTTGTTTTTGAACATCTTTGGGAAGAGCTTTTGTTTCCAGGGATGGGTAACTCCAGACATCTTCTTTGACTCTCAAAAATCAAATTGTCTCACAGGCCTGCTAAAATTCCAACAAAATGTTTGTCTCTGGCTCTGGGGGGATTCAGGGTTAATGAAAAATGAACTTCACAAGAACTACGTATACATTATTCACAGTTAAGAAACTATTCTGTAATCACCCGATTTCTAAAACCTCTCAACACATTTTTGAGGGTCTAGGGTGATATCTGCGTGAATGTAAAGCAGTTACAGATACACATCGCAGTCCAGTCAAAAAAAGTCGTTAATCACAAGTCTGCTTTTTCTGCCATGGTAGTCATTAGCCCATAAGCTTTAGAGTCGAAAAAAACCCTTAAGGAACTGGCATTATTAACAGAAAAAATACTAAAGTAAACAATATTTGCACTAAAAAATTAAATTGTTGTTTTATTTTTCTCGCTTGTCAGCAGCTCTACTTGATTTTCTTTCACCTTTTTATTTTTCTTCTCATTTTTCCTCTTCTCAAAACTTCTTTCCAATTTTCGTAGTCACAAACGCTTTCTGAGCTGAATTAGAATCATCCAAACTCATCTCCTTCACTCATGGATGAACAGGAAAGTGAAGAGAGCTGTTGGATCCTTTCTAATGTGAAAGAATAATAGCGGCACGAACTTCACGATTGGTGAGTTTGAAATCTGTATGTAAAGTTCAAATGCATCCACGAGGTTCGTATTTCGTTTGGCCTCTACCTATGCAATAGCACAAAATTTGCATAAACTTTTCATGACATTCATGATTTTTTCTTCAGAGCAAAGTTGAAGCTGAGAAAATTGTCTTTGAAATGATACCCATATTTTCGGTGAGGGGGGTCACTCCCCCTCTTCACAACCATTATTGCTCACTCCCCCCCTCACCAATTCGAGAAAACTTAATATGACAGATTTCAAAAATAAATAATGTTTTCTAAGTGAAAAGCATGAATGAAGTGGATTAGTTGAACAGTAACCCACATCCAAGTATACAATGCCGCCTGACTGGACATTTAGCGCTATACAACAGTTCGATTCTTTTGCATATCTTTGCAAAAAAATAATCGAAACTCTGAAATTAAAGTCTTTTCTGAAATTAAATTTGATGTTCTAGAACCTTTTATCTATAACTTTTTCATTTTGGAGTGAGCGTTTCCAAAATAAATGACTCCAAACTTGGCCTTGTCCACTTTCATAGAGAGGGGCAAAATCGATATTTTTGATGATCAATGGAGAATGAAATACTCAACCAATTTCCAATTTGACGTTATTATAGATCAATCGACATAAAATCATGTGTTCTTTAATTTTGTATGGAACAATTCTTCAAATGCGGTAAATGATTTCCGAGTTATACAAAAACTGAAAAGTCCCAATTTTGGGGGGTTTTTGGGCCCTCAAAAATTATGCACTGTCCTTTTTAGGACTAGAATTTCAGTTTATTGTTTTCAAGTGAAGAGCTACGTGGTCTAAAAAATTTCGTATCCAGGTTCGTTTAAGACACGAGATGTTTCTTTACACATGTAAAGCTTCAACAATTTTGCTTAGGAGGCGTAAAAATTACAATTGATCCCCTCCTATCACTGGGTTAAGGCGAGAGAAGTGTCGAAATTCTACCTATAATACGCTCAAAATTGACAAACTTTTAAAATTTAGCGTTTTCCAATGTTTGTACCCCCCTTAATTTCAATAGTTCACGTGTTGGGATGTTGGGAAGGGCTTTTTAAATTATGCAAGATCACTGTAACTGATTTTCACTCGGTTTCCGGTTCCGATTGGATTGGCGTCGGCCCAACCGAGACCAGCGACCCCAACTAGACAAAGCGTACAACAGTCGACAGTCGTATGCTAAATACCGTCCAATTTCTGACACCGTTAACCATTAAGTCAGCGTGACCGTACCGTAACCGCGTATAAAGGCATCGGGTCAGTGTTACAGCACGCAGCCGACAAGCTTAGCACAGTACTGCCGCCTGTCTCCCAATTACAAATGATTACCACAGTTCATAAAAGGCCGCTGCGATTCTCACTAAACTCACTGCCACGGAGAAAAATTGACAAAAGATACAGAAGACGGCAGGTAGCTGTGCACTCCGGGAAAGGGCCACGAGACAACGACACTACCTATAGCCTACTGATAACGTTTGTCAATTTTTCAAAATGTTCAAATATTTTTCTAGAACAAATTTTATTCTATTAAAATAACTATGTGTATCTTTAACTTTCTTTGTAGTAGCGAAGGTGATATTGTGGAAGGTATCCATAATGAACAATAAGACGAAATTGTCACAACCACATTTATTAAAACTTTAAGAAACTAGTTTCAGTTTCCATATTATTCAGTTTACCGTATTATAATTTACCTTAATATAATATACTACTTTCAATATAAAATTGTAGAGTTTTAATTATTTTATCCAGTGAACACTATGTCCTAAATCTAAATTCATAGTTAGATTTTTAAATAAAAAATAGTGTATTGGCATTAATCGAGCAATTGTCTTTAATTTGACACAATTATCTTACTCTTGAAGGTGACGCCAAAAATGTTACGAATTTATAATAAATCATGATCGATAATAAGACAACATCGTTTGTAAGAAAATCTTAATTATGAATATTGAGTTATGCATAATACAGCATCTCAAAGTGATAATCAATTTGTAGGTAAAATTCCTAAAAACAATCTTTGAATCATCTCAATAATTTCAATGGGATCTTCAATCCCATTATTTCTTGAGCTTAAATCTTTTTATCTATAACTTATCAATATAATTTAATACAATCTATCAATAAGACATAGGAGACTACTGAAACACATGGGCGCACCCAGACTTTTGGCTTGGGAGGCTTCCTCGAAGGGCGGGCTGAGGAACATTGCAAGAATTGCTCTACCATCCTCCCCTTCCATAACATTTCCCCCACAAGTTTATATTTACTTTCTTCTTTCCCAATTCAACGATATTTTAGCCTATCTAATAACTAGGCTGAGAAAGTTGAAATTTGGTACACATGTTTGGGTTAAGACCCAAGACACGTTGAGAGTAAGAGTTTCAAAATATTCCCTAAAGAAAAGCAAAAAACTGACAATTCTTGTAAATTTAGTGTATTTAGTGTATGTTTGGGCCCAGAATAAACTATTTTCGAATATTTCGTTGATTACTGTTTCTCAAGAACCACGTGGTCTAGGAAGTTTAGTATCCAGGATCATTCAAGAACTTTCAAAAATTCACCGCAAAAAGGGCAAGAATTGATAATTTAAAAAATGACATACAAACTGTCCCTTCCCATCACTGGGGTCAAACGGACAGCTGCGAGCGAAGAGAGTTCTTTAAATTTTTCCAGCTCTTTCAATATCAAATCGATTCAATTCACCACATGAATGGACGCCATATAGATTCAGAATAACTAATTTAACTAATAATACCTCCAATAATACGCTATCTTTACATCTGCGCTAGTGACTCCAGTTTTTCAGGAATATTTAATGCTGCTAGGTCACTCAGCCTATTTCCATCCTTGGTATTCCTAAGATACGTGAAGCGTTGCAACGATATTGTAATCAACATTTTCATTATTGTGCATGTATTTGAGCAAGTGTGAATATTCACGAAATGTACTGACACTATATTTGCTAGAAAAATATCAACATTTTGATAAAGCCTCGGGTCTTGGTGGGGGGGGGCTTAAGCTCCAAAAGCCCCCCTGGGTGCATCACTGCTGAAACATAACGATAAAGTTAGTAGTTAACTTTTCCGTGGATGAGCACTTCAGTATTTAAAAAACTGAAGATGATCAAATAACTTATTCATAATAAAATGAATCCCATTACATTATTATTACTACTCACATACTAAAATCAAAACTCCAACTGCAACCCAAAAAGTAAATTTGACAAGTTACAGTGACCTAACCTCCAATTACATTTAACATAGTTATTATTCCACACAGTACGGATGTTGCCTCTATCAAAGTCATAGGCACAGAGTGAGCTACGTTTCACAACATGCAGTGATGTGTCTTGCCCAGCTAGGGTCCATTTCAAGGCGTGGAACAGTATTCAATCACCGACCAATAAGAATACAGGCAAATTACCTCCAAGATAACTTTATAGTATTCTAGAATATTTGAAGAAAATTAGAGGTTTTCTCACCTTTTTCACAAAAAAGTCAACAGATAAAGATAGAGAGAGGAACAGAGGCGTTATAAGAACTTTATCAATTTTCTACAATCTACAAGTATTTTGTTCACACTTTTGGTATCACAAAGCTCTCCAAAAACTCAAATTTAATTGATTGAACTTATATTGAACGTGTTTGTTTTTCAAGTATCAAAATGTGAGTAAATAAAAAACTGTCACATCCAAGTGATATTGCATAGTCTAGGAAGGCTTTATAATTATGACAACACTGCACTGTTTCACCATCAACTTCAAAGTGGAAGATAAAGAGAGGGTGTGCCAGATGAGCACAGCCTCTATTCTAATAATCAAAATTAATCTTCTAATAAAAGGAGGAATGAGTAAGAATGAGAGAGATGGAGTTGACATGAAAAGAAAGAGGATTAAAAGTAGCTTGGTAATTAGGTAGGAAGGAGTGGGTGCATTGTGTGAGAGTGAGAAACTTGAGCAGCGTGATTGAAGAGAGAAATAAAGGGGATGATAGTGGAAGAGAGGCGCGACGACAGGAGAGAGAATAGCGTGAGGCATGAGACAGAGTGAGTGTGTGTGTGAGAGAGAGTGAGAGAGAGCGAATGAGTGAGAACAATTAAGAGGGAGAAGTTATGAGATTCACATAACAAATGACTACGTGCACCTGTAACGATAAAATCTTACCAGCTCTTCCGACCTGAACTTGGCCCGTTAACTAAATTTCTCACGCGGCGGCGATCCAGGTAGAAACGTCACAGACATGAAAACAATGACTTGGGAACCTACAAACCTATTCTACTATAGCAAGTTCTCTTGATTTAATGCATCTATTAAAATGTAATAGGTTGTAATATATAATTTTATAAAGTGTAGTGATTATTAGAATGTTTTTTGAGAAGGTAGAGATGAATTGTGATTTTCTATAATAATAAACAACTGGATATTCAGAAAAGCGGGAAGATCTCTAATAACAATAATAACTTTTTGTCGTCAGTAATAATCAATAATGTGTTTCATGAAAATACTTAAATTGTAATGTAGTCATTTATTGTAATTTTGTAATTGAAAGACTAAAGTGTGTAATGTTTTCCTAAAATACTATCGAACAATTTTTATTAACTGATAAAATTTATTTTCTGATAACAGAGAAATCCAAAAATGAACAACTTATAAAAACACAGTTTTATAGAAGTCTTATCGGGTTATTGATGAACTACTACAAAAAACCATAAATACTATACATTATAGCTGATAAACCCATTTATCACTTCTCCAACACATAATAATAATGCATAATAACAATAATGAAAAAAATACAACTGGTTTTGAAGAGCAAGAGGCTCTTGGTTATTTTTCTTCTCTCGAATAATATTGTTTTAGACAGACTATATTCCATGTTTGTTCTCTGACATATTTTGTCCAATAGTTCTCAACTGAGTGGCTTGTCAGTTCTTGATATAAAAGTTGCAATGTTGAAAAGGCTTGGCTAAAAATAAATGAACAGTTATTCTAAAGTTGTTCACCTCGAGTTTAGATCTGTTTTTTCCCCAATTATTATTTTTTTTATTGCGTTGACCTACATGCTAAATCTTTAAGGGAATTCCAAAGTAATAATTTCTTTGTTTAATCTAGTTTGCAACTGAATGACGCCAATTCTATAATAAGACGCCGTAAAGTATCCAGTTGAAAATCGTTAAAGAGCTTGCCAAGAAAATTCTATCATTGGAAATGTTTACTACATTTCTTCTTTATTTGAAATATAGACTACCTTCATAGACAGATAATGGGAGTTAATTATATAGTAGAGCAACGTTACTTTATTACAATTGACATCTATTACGCCTTGTATTTATGTCATATTGAAGAAAGTAGATTAAAGTTATTCCTTCTTTGACTTCAAAAGATCATTAAAATGTAATTTTTTCAATAATTATTACTTCCACTTATCTAGAACTTGTCGTTTTTCCCCAGATGTGGGAAAATTGCAGGAAAGTGATACCAAACAATTTTCTCACGAGTATATTGCACAGAACACTCACTGAAAGTTTCAATTTTAATACTACTAGATTAATTAAAAGGAACTGAAGCAGTGGCGGATCAACGGGGGGGGGGGGGGAAGGCTTTCGGGCTGAAGCCTCCAAAAACCTCCAAATTTTTTTGTAAGAATGTAAATTTCTACCAATATCAGTTTGAAGCTCGTAAAATATTCATTAGCAAGAATTACCTAATTACTACTAAGTCTTCAATTGTATAATACCCGTTAACGCTTAAATACTGTATAATGTCTTAGTTATCAACATTGCCTGCAAACAATCAACACAAACTGTTTCGATTTTTGTGCCTGCTCCGTTTATCTAGTTACATTGGAACGATATGCACACTAGCGAGGAAGCGCACAGCGGTTCCCCCTTTCCTTGGATGGACCGGTTAGCTTCTGCGCAGCTAAAATTTTCCCCCGTTCAGCGGGGAATGTATCCTACTGTCTGGAAAACGTATTTTGATGTAGGTGTGTCTAGAGAGGAGCTCATCCGAAGTGGAAATTTTATAATTACTTTCACATAATCTGTTTTCTCATCTGATGATATATTCGCTCTGATGTATTTTGATCATGGTCTATTGAGTTTACCAATTTTGTGGAACTATTTGATAAGAAGTAGAACAATTAAAATTCTTAGAAAATGTGTAAAGTTTGTGTAAATTGATAATGTGGTTATTGGATTATTGTATTTTTGAGAAATTCATAACTAAAGCAGAAAATAAATCCAAATTCTTCATATGGTATGTGGTCAACTTCCTATAGAAAAATTATATATGAAATTACCCTCAGAGAGTGGCGTAGGGTATTACAGTTTTTCTGAAGTTCATGACTGTCATACTCCATGCAGACCCCCTGGATTACTTCACAAAGAGTGTTATGTATCACTCCTGGTGTCCACAAGATTTTTCTCTTAGGAAACATATGAAATACCCACACTAGTTTGTTTGATTCGCCAATCAGTGGAGGAACGTTTACAACTAGTCAGAATGTACTTTAATTGTCTAACTGACTAAAAGCCTTTTCCTCTTCAAAACCAGCTGTATTTTGCCTGTATGGATAAATAAATAGGTTACACTGATTATCTTGTCAGTTATTGAGGATTTAATTTGGCATCTGGTATGTTACTTACCAGTACTTCTATCAACAGTCCTACAGGTTATAACTGTATATCGACTTATAAAACGTATATAAACCTAATAAACGTATATAAACTGTATTATAGTCCTTTATAAAAACTATCAACCGTATGAACTACAATTAATCAACAAAAATAATTTCATTTATAATTGAAATAGGTGGAAAAGTATGATAATCACGTTTTGTTGCAGCTGTCTGGAGGAAGCGGTCCAACACCGATGAGCCTGCAGCGGCTAGCCGTTTGTCTGCAGTCAGTGGTGCAACTGCTTGAATGCCCCGTGTGCCTGGAGACAGCACCTCCACCAGCCTACCAATGCTGCAACGGACATCTGCTATGCTCCGAATGCAGAGCAAACGCAGATCGGTGTCCAGTTTGCAGAGTGCAGCTCGGATCACGAGGACGCTGCTTGGTAGCTGATAAGCTGCATGCGCTGCTCACTAGCACGTTCTTCAGAGAATGTCACCCAAAGAAACGACGGGGAGCGCTGCGCAGCAAGGCAGTACCAAGGTTGAAACTGAAGTCACGTTTACCAGTGATCAAACTTCAGGAGGAATTGGAAACAGTCACTGCAAAAACCAGAAACCCACTCTTTCACTGCCCTGCTGCAGACTGCATTGAACAACTACCAGGAACAGAAACACTCCTCAAACATATCCAAACCTGCCATGATGGTCCTCTTGTCCAATATTTCCCCAAAAACTCATCAGTATCTCTCTATCTACCTATATCCCCTCTCACTCTAATCAACATTCGAGGCCTCCAAATCTTCGTACGAGTCATTCCCCAAAAATCAGACCAACTCCTGGTCTGGCTTTGGGCAATCGCTGATCTGGAAACAGTCTCCAGCTTCTGTTTCCGCCTCACGCGTCCCGACTCATCTCCCTATTTTCCTGTCCAATCTCTCACACAGTCTGGAAGCGATATTTTGGTGGCCGAAAACTTTATTTCTATCGACAAACCAGCAACCGGTAAGCTGGATTTAACTATTTCTCAGATGGAGGCTAGGAAATGTGAATTAACGTCTCAGAAAGTTGAAGAATAATTAATAGGTACTTTGTAACAACTTAAAAGTTTGTGGAGTTTTATATCGAAGAGTTGGATAAATTCTTGGTTGCTTTTTCATAAATGTGTGCAAACAACTGATAAAAGCTGATTAGTGAACTTGATTGGGCTGTGATGAATTAGTTTAGAGCACCTCTTCAAAAAAGTTGAAATTATTAGATTATGAACTCAAGTTGAAGTGTGATTTACTAATGGCTCCCCACAAAATTCCATTGACATATGTGATAACTTTTCTAATCGTGTTCATATTATTAATTTTCATTCAGCACCGAATGCTCTCACATCTCAAGTTGAAAGATTTACTACTTTTTATGCATTGTACTTTTTCCTAGAATAAGTGAACGTTTACAAGCCGTCTTATGAGTTAGCTTATATTTAACAACATTAAAATATGAGTATGTGGATTACATATTTTCAAGTGATGGATAAGAATTATTTATTTTGTGAGATGACTGCAAGCTATCAAACGAGTCCTCTAAGAGAAAAAATGATTAATTATAAATAATATTCCACAGTGCTTTTCAAGAACTTACATTAAGAATAATGGTTTTCAAATAATCAAATTCCCAAACGCAGTAAGAAATTTCTTCATTATACTCCATACTTGTTTTTTTTTAATTTTCCACTTGTGAAAGATTGTACAATTGATAGTTTTTCAAATTTTCTTGCACTTAGCCTACATTATTTACACTTTTCCAAATTCTCAAATTTATGTTGACAAAAATAATGTGTAATTCTACGTGCATGTTCTGAAAATCTACAATGAATGGCTGTCCAAAGATTTCATGAATACAGTAGGCCTACGTCTGAGTGTCGATGCATGATGTGAGAATGTAATCTAAATAAAATTTTCCTAATAAAATATTTTCTTGTATGTTTCAAGCTCTTCCATTCTTTCTTTCGAATTTTATTGCTCCATGTATCAGTTTAGTTTTTCTTTAAAGCTTCAAACAATTATTATTAAACACTGTCATCTAAAGAAAGTACTTTTAGGCTGCATCATACCATTGGAATACAGGTAATGTAGTGCATAAATTGAATTTTATGAATAATTCAAGAGGAATTTGCGGTACTCGAAAAACGTTGGAAAGGGAACTACTCAATTGTTTACCTTGAGAAGAATCACAAAGTATTACAAACAGGAGACCTACTGACAAAATAATGAATGGTCAGAGGGAAAAACGATGAGACTCAAAATTTCACTAATTTTCAGATATTTATGCCAATTGTAGTGTGTGCAATGGGACCAATAGTAAACTTGTGGATACTTGGGCTATAACAACAGTCTAGAAGTTTATAGATACTGTATAAATAGTTTAGATACCATGTTTCATACTTTGAGGTAATATTTCGTAACACAATGGTTCAAGGGCAATTAATGTACAGTTTGTTCACAGCTGTAAACAGGAATTTACGGTTTAAAAACAAGGGGGATTCTCACAATCAGACAGCCTATTTAACCAGCGAGATTCCCGTTAGAGATGAAGCGACAATGTGGCCGTATGAAGTGTCTACGAAAAATTCTCATGCTACAATAATGTAGGAAGCAATTAACTTAGTGCGGGAGAAACAAGAGACCTATAGAGTTCAATGACAATTGAGGATATGACTCTTTTCATATTCTTTATGGCTCTTGGTATCTACGAATTTATCTTCTATGCGTAGTGTTCGGAGAACCAGCTAACAATCAACAATAAAGATATCTGTGATGTTTTCCATGACGAAATACTTAATGAACAATCTAATATTGAAACTGACACTGTATTTCACTTTTTTATATTGTTTTACTCACTTATATTGGAGATGCTTGAGGGATGCATTTCACTTCTGAAAAGAAGATATTATTGTGTGTTTTATCAGGATTATGTGGCTAATAACAGAAATATTAGCGGATACTCCTGGATTAATCATAAATTCGTGGAGCATCGATCTCATGATTTTATAATTAATTTGCAGTATTTTTTCTATATGGAAGCGACAGCCGCCAGCCGTGTTTATTAAGATAAGATAAGACGTAAGCGATTGCACCAAAAACGGAATGGTGACCGATTTGGTTTGATCAGCAAAAAAGATCTTTCGGTCCAACTCATCAATCATCATCACCCAACTCATTACCCACGCGCAGATCTACATACTATGTGGGCTGCATCCTCATAAAAATCCTCTGAGGAAGCCTACAGACTAAATTTGCATGCCTTTTCTTGGTCATAATGCCATACGATATCATGCTCATAAGAATTACATTACTGCAAACTTTGAACATAATATAAAAACAGCTATGAGTTTTCAAGACGATAATTATTATTTTCCTGGATTTCTTGTTCCATGACGAACTGCGTTATTAATATTAACTTTTCATGTGAAATTTAACGACTTGCAGTCAAATATTTGTTAAGAATAAGTATAATAACTCACTTAATCTGGCCGAGTAATCTGACTTTCGAATCTATGAGATCCATCTTCAGAGGCGTCGGTTTAAATAATAATTATTATTTCCTGGTAGTTCGAATGGCATGCATAGGCCTAAGTAGTGTTGATATTTTTTATTCAAAGTGGACTAACTTGATAATAATTTTAAGGCATTAAAAATGAGATAATTGATTTCGGAAATCCTTTCAATGCTATATCAAAAAATATTGAATAATATTAATTCTATTAACTATCTTGTTAACATTACAAAATAATAAAAATTGTAGCATTTACCTAAATAACTTTATGTCGAAATTCAAAATGTTTGGCAATGCTCTTTTTTGATAGAGAATTGATTTATAATCAATTCTCTATCTCAATATAATCCTATTTGAACTTATTTTTAAGTTTTTACTGACAGGAACATTGAAACAAAAACATCAAATTAATAATAACACGCAAATATTGTCAACAGACTGATCAACATAGATCAGAGATTAAGGATTCTTTTAGTTGGAAATTCAAACACCCAATCAGTTTTTCCGTGTTGAAAAATAGTGAAAAAATGTGAGAAATAGGATATTGTTATTTCTTATTACATACAGTACTTGAAGCTGAAAATATTTCAATATTTGATATTCAATATTAGAGTACCCCAATGTGCTTGATAAATTGTAACTTTTAACAACGTCTTTTACATTAGTGTTAAGAAAATATTCTCATTGGGCCAACTCGCAAGTCCACTGGGAACACTCAATAATTTCATTAAGTTTGCATATAAAAAAATATGTGCGACAAGCGAAAGAAGAGGGCACAGCCCGATGAAGATAGAATATGTAAATGATAATTGCCCATCATTGTTACAAAAGAGTAATTAAGAATAAAGTTAAGGGCAAAGTACAGTATATTCTGTTTTTTTTTAAGTACGAATACACATATAGAAATACAACACTGTAGCCCGCATTGAAGGTGCATTATAGCACATTTTCAGTACGGTAGGTATTTTAGTTATAAAGAAGGATTCTATGCTACAGCCATATTCAAAATCTGAATGATTGAAATAAACGTGATCCTTGACACATAGTGTATCAGTTATTTCTTATAGTTTTTAACTTCAATTATTATTTTATAATTTGTCCATCAAAGATAAACATCGAGATACTCCTCATCCAGATGGCGGAATTGTTTCTAGTCCTCCGCATCTGACATAATAAACGACTATAGAACTGAAACTTTCACCTTGCGCAACCTTTAGCCACTTTCTCCGCAAACAAAGTACACTACGCTACGATAATAAACACCTTGAACCATGACATATATTTTTTAAAAGACTAAATCACTTATCATTCTTCGATTTATTTTCGGTATCGTTCAGCTAATGACAGGAAGGAATATCTCTTTATGTTTTATTTAATACGAGAAGTCAGAATATTTCATTGAAGAAGTTCGCCATTATATTAATTTTCTGTTTTTCAATAACTCTCTCGTAACTATCGCTATTATTCTCGTATCGATCATTATTGTCGTTGCCAAGCAACATATCTGTTGTCGAATTCATGTAGACAATTATAGGAATGCGATAACACAAGATATGTGGACGATATAATATTAGTGGAGTCAATAGTGATAAACCTCAAAATAATTGTAACACGGGCGATTTTTTTTTTTAAATGACAGTCAAGAGAGCCCTCAATCATAATTCAAAAATTCCCATGAATCCTACCTTGACAACATGACCGAAAATCCAAAATGAACGCTATGATGAGGTTCGAATTTCTATTTTGGCCAGTATCTCTTGAGATTTTTTGAAAAATTTTAGTCAACAAAAATTGTAGCTCTTTTTAAGCTGAAATATATGTGCTGTCAAACGTACGGTATAGCCGGATTTGGCCCTACCATTAAGTCAAAATCAGCACTTTTCAAAAAAAAAGAAACCGTTGTAAGAGTTGAAGTAACCTTTTTGATCTTTATATCTTGTGAATGATCGATAGTTCAAAATCGCTCTGGAAATAAATTGTTTCTCTACAATTTAAAACCGCAATCAACTTTTTTATCCTGAGTAGTAAGTACAAAAGTTTTCATGCCTTAGTTACCAAAAAAATTCAAGTGGGGATCTGAACTGAAAACTAATTTCTAAATATCTACATGAGGGTTTTTTCCAAGACTCTAGCTCTAGACCATCAGAAAAACCACTTCACCTTTGAATGTGACTAATTTATCTTCAGGGGGCCCAAAAATGAACCCTCCATCGTTCATAACCTTCAAACAGGGGTGCCCACAGGGGGGAGGCTATGAGGCAGTCTGCGTCATTGAAATTCTTGGGGGGGTCCAAAAAGGTTTGGTGGGGGGGGGGGGGGAAATTGATTGAAACCGTGTTTAACGTGACGACGTTCAAAAATATAATACGAAGTCACCAGATTGAATGTCAATTAATGACAATAAATTTATAATTATTATTATACTGTTGAATAAATGAATATGAATCAGCTAATACTATTTACCAAGTACTAAAAATTACTAAATAATTAAATACTAATTTGAATTTGAATTACTGGAAATTCAGTAATTTTTTGTTTTTATTTTGTTTTTGAAAGACACTTCTATCGAATGAGTGTTGTAATTAACTATACATGAAATGTGTAGTTTTTTGTACATGAAATGTGTACCTTTTATGTGCTTCATGCAAACATAAATTCTCCCAAGGTACTACGCTAGTTAAATAACCTGTTGTTTAACTACTGTCCAGTAAATATTAGCATAACTGATTTGAAATATTGAATTTTTATGTTTTACAAAAGAAGTTATCAACTCATTGTTTTCACTTCCTTTAAAGGAACAACTTTTTAGAATTATTTAACCTTAATGTAATTGGTACCCAATATGTACACCAAACATAAACTTATAGGTGTTTGATTTCTATTGAACCACTATGTATTTGTAATAATATTTGATTGTTAATAAACCATTTAGGTTCACATACTTATTTAGCTATTTTGCAATTAAGTTTATTGAGCAGAAGTTCATAAATTCATTTCATTGATATTTCTTTTTTACCTTCACAAAAAAATGTTACCTATGCATAATGCAAAGAATCTCAAGAAATATACTGTTACGGGTTCTATGTCTAAAATAACGCTGTCAACACATAAATTTATCACTTGCACTTTATTAACACAAATAATTCCCAACTCACACTGTTCAGTAATTTCTTACACAAAAATAAGCAATTGGAAACAGATAAAACGATATTGTTCAACTGATAATGAGTTTTCAATAAACTGAACAAAAATCAATCACTAAATGTCAAAAGGCCGATCTAATATTAATTAATAACTGTACAATAAACTGTCCAATAATATTCAAAAAAGAAACGTCGAGAAAGAACAATTAACTTACATAGCACAAGTCCGTAATACAGTAATAGGTAAAAGAATTATCACTATAGAACTGTCAAAAGAATTATCACTACAGACAACGAAAGTTCATTAGATAGTTTGTGATAGCGCCAATGGTATTGCACTGTCTGTATTAACGGGAACTGTCACTAAGGCACAATAGATAGAACTGTCACTTCCTGCTTATTACGACAAATTTCAAACAAGACTGAACTCATTTACAAAAGTCTACCTTTATTTATATAATTTTTCATAATTGAGATATCTCTAGATTTTTCTTCAACTTCTAAATAAACAATCAAGGGAACTCGAACTTTCCACAATATTCGATAAGACTCCATTAATCTCTAATCAAACAACTAGAACATTCTACAAAGATACAAGCAAACACCATAAAAGTGTCAAAAGCAGAGTAATTAATTGCTTAAAAGTAAACATAGATATTACATAGTAGATAACACCGAGAACCACTGTTCCTTCTTCCTCTAGCAAAATAAGCACTTAGCTCAAGTCGATAAGCTCAATTTTCTGCATTTTCTCAGCTTTTCCGATTCTGTGATCAAAGTACTTGGCAGCTAAAGGAAATGGATTTCACTGTCATACGATTGAATTTAATTATTCATCATTCCATAACAAACTTTTTTCTCTATCTTGCATCAATCTCAAGTTAGATTTTTGCAAATATCAACAAATTCAGAGAAAAATCAAAACTATCCTATTTTTTATTATTTTATTTAAGTGTATCTTTTTATGATACAACATACTTAGAAAATGTATGATATTATATTGAAAAATACTATATTCTGTGAATTTTTACCCTGATTTCACTTTTCTATTTCAAGTATTTACCAAGTTGGAACTATATGTACAATCCTATTCATTAATTTTGATCTTTTATTCTTGTCATTGTCATTTAATATTCTTGTCATTTATAGTAGGGCCTCAACATAATTGCAACATGCCTTATAATTTTAAAATGATAACTTGGAGTGGCCCTTAAAATCATTACCTCATAGATACCCATGAATTCCACCTTGGCAACATGCCCAAAAATCCAAAATGGCTGCTATGTTAGGGTTACCAGACGTCCGCTTGTCTGCTTTTTATACTAAATGTCCGCTTTTTTCTCGATTAAACCGATCAACTACGACTTAATACATATTTTCATATATTTCATTTCATGCTCACAGTTTGCACAATTCTGCTCACCATGGTTTGGATCAGTTCGATTTGTTTGACGTGGATACGATGATTCTCAAAATTTTCAATTAATTCTCAATTTATACACTCAGGACATTCGATTTGAAAGATTATTGTGAATTCATTGGTTTCACATACCAAAAATTACTGAATCACAGCAAAACAGAAAACAAGGTGGTTAAGTCTCTTTCCCGCGGTTGAGCGCATGTTGAAAAATTTTGAAGCTTTAAAATCTTATTTTCACTCACAAGGGAACCCCCCATAAATGATCAAAAATTTCTTTGGAAGCGATTTTACGAAGTGTTTCTTGTATTTCGTTCTCATACATGTCAGTTTTCCATGAAAAGTTGTTGGCATTTGAAGTATAACAGCATTTTGGAAAGTTTGGAAGTACCTAATTGATTATATGTATTCAAGTCCTTGCGCAACAGACTTTTTTTCAATGTCAATTTATTCATACACTCATAAATACACAAAATTAAAGTAAAAACAAGACTACAATATTAAAAGAAAAAAACTGGCTCTGTGGTGGGGTGTTCTATAGGGAGGAAAGAGGAGGAGAATACCCAACCAACTATCGTCACAAATTTTTTCCTTTGAAAGTTATGTTTCCTTTCAAAAAAACAGAAGTGAAGGCCAAGAGACTGAATGGAATGATTTTGAAAGGCAGGCTTTTAACGTTTACGATCAAGCAGTAAAATACTGAAAAAATGGGCCCATTCTCTCGCAAAATTTCGCGTGTTTCAATGGTTAAATTTCAAGCACAGAGATCATATCGAATTAGTTTTTGAACTCGAAAAAAATAGTTCTGAATTTTTTGATCAGTCGAGCAATGATGAAATATGTGCGTTCTTCGCTGCAAATAAAAATAGGGGGGGGGGGGTTGTTGTTGTGGAATGTCCGCCTGTTCAACTCGGTACCACGGCAAAGCAAAGCTGTCCTCTTACAATTATGACGAAATTTGAGACTTATGTCCAAAAGGCATATTAGAGGTCTACAATTATTAAGAGTTTATTAATTAATAATAAACATCAAAGGGTGGAGGGTCTTATTACAATCATGAAGAAATTTGTGTCATGCTTAAAAGGAGGGTGGGGGTCTGACAATCCTCCCTGGGAAAAATTGGAAAATAGCCTCTCTAAAACTACATTTTCAGCGTTCCTAGACATAAATCCTTCTATTTTAAACCACTTCATGGGTCAAAGTGAATTCTATCTAGTGCTCGAGTCATCGCAAAGGGGGGATCGGTATCCGGTAACCCTTCCTCCGAGCATCGCTCTTACCGCTTCCAGCAAAAACAAATTTTATCCTCCCCTCTTGGACTGTAATTGCTTAAGTTAGCTAGGACTAGCTTTAGAATGATAAAAATTCTTCTATTTACCTGAAGATTAAAAATAAATTGCAACAGTTGAAAAGTTGAAATTTTCCATTTCTTTTCTTCCGAGTGATATGAATTATTGGTATTTTTATATACAGTAATTGTATTTTTCTACATGTTCAATTGACGTCCTAGATGCCTGTTTTAAAAAAGGGTTTCAAAAATATATAAAAAATACGCCCTAAATTGACGTTTTTTTTAAAACTGAGCTGCTTTTTTCAGCGTTTCTTGAGAACTATATACTTGAAAATTCAAAAATTTCAAATTTCTTACAATATACTGTTTCGGGTTCTATGGCTAAAATAAGGCTGGCAACACTAAAGTTCACACTTGCACTTTTTTTACACAAATTAGTCTATTTACACACACTAATTGCAATAAGAACTAGTGAGAAAGAAAAACAGATCAATAAATGCCAAGCTAAAAATATTGATTTTCGGTAATTATGTACAAGAATTAATAAATAATTAATTATAGGTCAATCGACAATAAAAAAGTCCAATAAACTTTACAATAGTGTAGAAAAAAATTCTAAAAAGAACAGCTAAACACTTACAAAACGATATGTTATCCGACAATCCCAGAATAATATCACTTGATACAACGTCTTTAAACTGGTTATAAGCCGCACAAATAGTAAACACTAAGCTTCTTGTATTTGCATGTTACACTGGAATTGAGCGCTGTTTATTCCAATGGCACTGGATTGTACTCTGACACTCTTTCATATGATCTGTCACACGAGCATGTAGATCAAACAACAAACTAACTGAACTTGTTCACATGGACTTCCTATATAGAGTGTCTCAAGGGAATCCAAATACTGGAAGTTTCATGAAGGCCGTGGAAGGTCATTGAATATAGTAGAACATTCTCAAATGAGTGCAAGAGTGTGAGAGATGCAGATATGACAAATAAAAGTAAGAAGGACATTCAAGGAGAGAGAACCAGAAACTGTCATCTTACAACTTACAACGTGTTTTGAGTCATGCTCATCTATGACTGGAAATGATGTAAATAGAACGAGTGTGTAAACAAGTGCTTGTTCTGCATTCATAGCAGTATGTTTAGAAACCAGACATGCGCCAATTGAGACCTTTGAAAAATTTCCCAAAAAACGCCCAACATTTTTCATTTAAGCTTTTCTTATGTTGATGGAAATATTAAAATTGGGTATATATCTTCGTTTAAGGGATCCAGACAAGTACTAAGGGACTTAAAATTCATTTTTTTCAAAATACACTAAAAATGAAAAATTGTTAAAAATTATTATTGTAATCCTGGTGTTTCAAAATACCTTCTAAAATATGCCCAAAACTGTCATAAGGGTCCAAAATAGACGATATTCGCAGTCTATTTGCAGATATATGCAGTTTCCTGATATAAACATAATCAATTTCCAGAATAAAACTTTCCTAAACCACTGAAAATCTAATTTTATGAATAACATTGAAAATTCATTGCACAGGTTTACCTGAACCAAATACATCAATTTCCATAGAACAAGAGCTTAGTCCAGCAGATCTATTAGTAGATTCTGGCATCTGGCTGTATGAATTACTCTAGCTCCTCTAGCTGGAATCAACACTGGTGGATATTCTCTGAGCTGGCGCCGACTTTGAAGGGGAAAGGCACTTTCTGCCCCTCCCCCAATAATTACTCCGGGGCGAATTTCATTCCCCCCCCCCCATTGTTTTTTCCAAAGAAAATCGAATGAAACTGGTCAAGTATAGAAACTTTCAATTTCATTTTTCAAATCAGTACATTATTCGATCCCAATCAGCCCAAAAGTATGCCCTACAAAACGATAGAGCTGCCTAGCTAATGTAAGTTAAATTTTTCTAACTTCCTCAAAGAATAGAAATCTGATCTGTTTGTTTATTATTCCCATTACCTACGTCGTCCTAGTCTTAGGTCCGTTATCATGGCAACAACACTGGAAATGAGTCGGTAAAAACAATATTTCTCAAGAAATCTACCCATTCATAGTCAATATTGTTAGGAAACGCAAGGAAGAGGAGAGTGTCCTTCTACACACTGCATTACATCAACAGTACTTCCGGTTACATTGATAACGGGCACTTGTTTTTCGTTTTGGTTCTCTCATCATCTCTCTTACTCGTACGTCAAATTCATTTCTAGTATGCTCAAGCATTCCTGAGATAATGTTATCTGTTTTGATAGAAATGTTTGGAATGGGAGCTCTCTGAGAAAGGAGATTTCTGGAAAAAAAAACTTATAGCAGAAACTGTATATGTCAGCAGCAAATTAGTTGTTATACGTTCAAATGAGATAATTGACATTTTTGTTTGTGGCAGTATACATAGTGCTATAATAATTGTGATTGATAAAAGTCATTGCAGACATTGCGGTGCTTCATAAGTGCTTAGTTTATTATTGAGTGTTTTAACCATTTATTATTAAATTATTGATCGGCCTATTGACAGTTACTTATTAGTTTTTGAACAGTGATCATCTTGTTATAGGAATATATATTATGTATTAGTTGATCGTTATTGAACTGTTTGTATCTTTATTGATTTTCTTATGTGATAATCACTGATTAGTGTCTTTTGTTAGTTAACTGTGCAAATAAAGTCCGAGTGTTACTTTTAAGTGTTGCCAGCATCATTTTAGTAATAGAATCCATAACAATATTGTTTGTTTATGTCTGACTCTCCCGCTAGAAAATGAATACAGTAGCCTAGTAGCCAGAATGATTTCAGTTGACTGTTGATGGTGAATGTGGTCGGTATCACTTCTTTCTATCCGTAAATTACCTGCATGTGTTCGTGATAATATGTTAATATTATTTATTAGTAAAAATGAAAAATTTTCTAATAAAAACTACTAAAAAGCAGTGTGAGCTCCAGCAATAACGTCAATAGGTGTCTGTTGGATCTAAAATTTAATATGCCTCTTGGTATAAATATGGTAGGCTATGGTAGTATAATGTTTAATATGCAATCATTTTTATAGGCCTCCAACCTCTTCATCTTCCAAGGACTGCCAACAATACAAAAAATCTATCTTATCTGTTTTCAAGAAGAATCTACATTTACAAGATCTTCTACTGGGATTTCACCAATTCTTGCAAATTATTTTAACAGTTTCCGTATCCACATCAACTGTGGAGAGATCGTTCTCCGGTCTCAAAAGATTGAAGGCTTTATTGAGACAATACAGATTAAATTCCTTGAGTCTCCTAAATTTTCATTAGTAGGATGCCGAAAAATTGGATTTGAACCTGGTGGCGGGTACTAAGTTTATATTTTACATTTTGTTCTGAATGTCGAAATTGTAAAAAAATACGTTGTCTAGAGTCACCCAAGTTAAATTTCCCTTGGGAGTAAAAGGTTGAATACAAGACAAATAATACGTTAATATTATTATACTCTTATAACAAATTAACTACTATAATAACCGCGAATCTCCCTCTCAATATTTAAACCCCCTTACCGCAGTGGCGGCTCTGGCTGAAAATTTTGAGAGGGACACTACCCCTCAATTTTTTCATTTGTTAGCTTTTATAAAGAACCATAGTGGTCTGAGTAACGGATTCAATTCAACGGCTACACATTGTTATAGGCTACTTGAATATGTCCCAGAAAATTTCGATAGTATTATGCGATTCATGCAAATATTATGGCTCACTTACCATTGTTGATAGTTGATGATAACAATTCCAATTTAATAGAGTAGTACTCTCTCTTGAATACTGGCACTATGTAGTTTATAAAACTACAGCAAATAAAATTGTTCAATAGGCTACCTCAAAAAATTTGTGTTCTTCCAGTTAGGAGTTTTAAGACTGTAGTTGACAAGTGGATTACATCCAAATCCCTCCATTCAATAGAGGAATATTTTGAATGTGATATGACTGGTTTTTAGGGTTAATTGTGACGACAGCATCTTGTGCAATTGTATTTTCTTCATGTATTATTTGTTTTCATGTATTGTGACTACATTGTGACTTTGCCTATTACTGTTGTAAGTTTATTGGCAATAAAGAAATCTCATCTTATTTTATGACAGCATCTTGTGCAATTGCATTTTCTTCATGTATTATTTGTTTTCATGTATTGTGACTACATTGTGACTTTGCCTATTACTGTTGTAAGTTTATTGGCAATAAAGAAATCTTATCTTTTTTTATCTTATCTTATCAGCCACACTTTGACATTAAATTCGTTCACTATAATAGTGAACGAATTTAATGTCTATTCAAAACACTTTTTTTTAAATCGAAGTGCTGCGGTGTCGTTAATACGTAAGTAACACTAATCCACTAACTTATAGAACGTTTGAAATAGCCTAGGTTAAAGTGCACACTGAGTAGGAACATTCTATCAATATTTTTAATTTAAAAAAATCTTGGATTAACCAACAAGCTGAACTCAACTGGCTCTGAATGTTTATGGACCCTAAAAGAGAGAACTCTATCTCATAGTTCAAATGCTTTTCACTTGAATTATGCTTTTTAACTTTTTCTTTTAGGTGTTTCAAATCCGTTACTCCCTTAATTGTGCATGCTGCATCAATATGAGAACTTAGCAAACAAATAAAACAATAGAATGCATTACTTCTTTCACAACCACTTAGCAAAATCATAATATTTTACATTAAACTTTCGATTGAACACCCTATTACCATTCTTATCTTTCTGTGAAATAGTCAATAAAGGTCTTGGCGGGCCTAGCTTTTTAACTGCTGAACGTGTTTCAAAGTCACTTAACTTGCATTGTTTTTCAAATTCTCAACATAATTCATTATTGAAAAGTTCAACTACATAACAAACAAATCAATTTGAACAATAACAACTCACATGACTCACTCACAACTCACATGGAAGCCTGAAGTTACCGATAACTTGATAAAATAAGCTTTAAAAATGTCAAGTCGTAAGACAATTCCACGCACATGTACACACTGCAGAAAGTAATCTATTGAAAAGTGAGGTTATGACAGGTTGACATAAATGATCCATGCGGCAAGCGGCATGCGGCAGACTAGCTTGAGGCAGATGCGCATGCGTATAGAAGCTCTGGCCGCCGGCCTAGCCACGGCTAAATTTAGCGATACTAGCTGGTCACATGTTGCCATTTCATCCGTAGAGAATGCAACAAGCAAATAGGGCTTTCGACTTTGCAACACTGCTCTGGAAGGCGCTCACAGGCAGTGTCCGCAGTTCACTTGCTACGTGCTTGTACTATACAGCAAAGTGCGGCTGATCGTTCATATTTTGACGTTCTAATTCCTGATTTCTACACTCTTTTTCTATTGTAAAATGATAACAATAGCAAAAAAAGATAATAATTATTATCAATTCAATTTAATATCTGAATAATTACTGGATTTAGTATTACATTTTTCCCAAATTGACAGGGAGGCAGTGTCCGAGCGCCTCCCTGCTGGAGCCGCTCTTGCCCCTTAGGTAATATCATACCATTCTCAGACTGAACTTATAGTTATAGGCCACTGCCCTTCTGGTGGATCTTGTCCCATCAATAATTCTATGAAGTTAGCGCCGCTGTTGGCAGTTGAGGTTTTCTTGTATTATATTTATTATGTTCTGAGATTTTCATAATGAATAGATTAATTAATATTAATTTTATTCTATTCATTAATTCTTATATCACATTGTCCTCTATTATATTTGGAAGACTGTTTCTAAAGACAAAATATTTTCAATCAAAGTTCATCCAAATGACGAGTGTTTATAATGAGTAAAAGATAGCAACTATGTTCAAATAGCCTACAATGGAACTTGATAGCAAGAGAGGAAGCTTGAGAAGTACCTATTTGAAGAGCCAGACAAGTGTTTTAGAAAAATATTGAATTGGGTTAAAATTGTAATACCTGAATGCGAATGAAACTTTGAAATCTTATCTTACTTTTATTAGCACATAATTTATTGTTTCTCTTCAGATAGACTAAAGATTTTCATTCAGTGTTCCATTACATTAGTGATTTGAACGGTTTAAATTCAAGGTAAGATTGTTCTTGAACTTTGCTATCTTAACCTGATGATCCTCCTCTATCTGATTAGAAATGTGATAAGTTATCATGTAAGTTATGAGATATTATTCATACCTATGTAGACCATTCATAAGTTTATCCTAAATTTAAGTTTAAATTAAGAAATTACCTGTCTTTATAATATCGTTTGCCCATAAATTGAAAATCTCTTGAATCATAGGCTACTTCAGGGATGTTTTTATTGATCAGGCTGATATGCGCTGATATATCACCTTTATCCAATTCCAAGGTAACTCTCCCATAAGTAGATAATCTCTCTTAACATACATGCTTCTTTTGTTTTTTCTTAGTATAGGGTGCACTCATGAATTAATGAGTCAAATTATTTCTTGCTGATAATATAGAAAATATTTTAACCCATTCATCATTAAGAGTGTCATTCTACCTACACTTCTGGGTACCCCAATTCAGCAGTCAGTAAACTGAGAAGGAAGTAAGATATATGAACAAATAGACGAGTTAAAAATATTGCTAGGATATTATTTTTTGTAGCAGAAACAAGTACCTATTCTACTACTTATGCAGCAGCAGCCATCATTATAGCCACCATCAAATTATAATAGTTTTCTCCATTTTTGACTGTGGTTTCTCCCTGATTTTTAATTACTAAGACGATTCATTCAGCAACAGTCATCTCTGCATATAGATGACTAAGCTAAAGATGATCGTGGTGGCCTATAGGCTAATAAATACTAGCGCTGAATCACTATAATTCATTTCAGATGAATTCAGTATTGGCAATTTGGCTCCTTGCGACAGCTGTTTATGGATTTCCAAAAGATGTGACAAGTGACCCAGAACAGCAAATAGGTGACATTGGGGTGGAAGGATCAGTAAGTTTTGTGAGCGGTGGCTTGGAAAATAAGCTTCAAGATTTTAACGTCAAATCTTTTTCTAAAAAACATAATAGTGAGGAAGAAGAGAAAAATGAACTGAAGAAAAAAGCATATACTGCAGAAAAAGCTGATGGGAAATTATGGGTGTTCCTTGTAGCTGGATCTGATGGTTGGAGTAACTACAGACATCAGGTAAAAAAATAGTACAACTATAAGAGCATATATCTATTTAAAAATAATTTAGCCAATTAAAGAGGAATTCAGTTGGAAAATATATGAGTAACTTACTTATTGGATATATTTATATTACTAAAATTTGAGTAAAGTAACTGACTTTGAATAAAACGGGAAAAAACAAAGAGAGTGCTGAAGGTGAACAAAACCTATCCAGGGCGCAAGATAACTAGTTAAGCTACTGAAAAATAATAATTTATTATTATTTATCATACATACTGCATTGAGAATATGCAAATCGAATGCATAATGTTAAATCAAAATGCAAATATAATGTTAACAATTTAAATTCATAAGGAATCTAGATATATAACTCTTTTAAAATAGCTTGAAAAAATACAATACAAATAAATAAGGCAAAAATACTTGACACAAAAGATTGCCCTGCGTATGAAGGGAAATGTATAATATTTATTTTTTATAACAAATGAATGTTTATAAAGGCTTATAATAATCTTGCTGAAATTCTTTAATATTTTAGGCGGACATATGTCATGCTTATCAAACACTTGTTCTTAGAGGAATACCAAAAGAAAACATTATCGTCATGATGAAGGATGACATCGCTACAAACCCATTGTAAGTCATCTGCTATATAATAAATTAACCTACATATTGGTTTTGATGTCTATGTAAGGAAACATTATTTGATATCTGAAGACTTCACTTGTGAAAATTTGAAGTAGGCCTATGGAAGTAAATTGCATTTCTTCATAGCAGAATAGATCTATTGAAACATTCAATTAGTATTTATTTGTTCAATTATATTATTGGCTCAGGCTATCTACAATATTAGAGATTGATGGTAAAAATATAAAATTACCCTGTTTATTAAAAAACCAGAGGTGAAATGAACAGTTGCTAATCTTATTCACGTACCTTACATGAATCATTTTTTCAACAGTGGGGATGAGAAAGTGTCTGTTATTTTCTGTGTTGATTGTGGTAGGAAAGATAAAAAGGAACCCCAATTAGAAAAGAGTTTCTTTTGAATGATTCTGTAGTAGTTCGTCCAGTATTAATTCGTCCGATACCCAAATTCCTGGAAAAAAGTAGCATTTCGTCCGATGTGTTTTTACGCTTCCATGATCATTACTAAAGAGTAGCAACACGTCCCGACTTCAGAAACCCTTCTATTATTTGTCCATTGACCAGGTATTCGCAATTTCTAAAAACCTTAAAACGATATAAATCAAGTGAACATAACTTTTTCCAAAACACTACCACCTCAAACACAGTGCGCGCCTAACCAAACCTTCCCTGGGTGGCTAACAAGGCTAGATGTGACTGAACCACCTCATTATATTTAGTACTTTGATACATAAAACAGCATAGATAAAGCTAATTTGTCATTGAACAACATAGATCAAGGGAATATAACATTGCTAAAACACTACCGCCCCCATCAAACACAGCAGGTATGCATTATACGTAGGTATGCAGACATTATCGTTTTTCAATGGAGATACTGAAGTAAATGAATCTGGGCTCTTTAATTTTCAATAACGATCTCTAAACATATGTAGGAATTATTCGTAGAAATTATTTAACTTCATGAATCAACAAATAATATTTTCATTTGTCCTACTTACAACGAGACTATTTCATAGACTAACTTTCTGAGTTTGTTATTTTCTAAATATTCTGATTCAACATATGATAATTATGTTGAGTTCACATATGTCACTATGTTCAGTTCAGCATATGAGCTTTTCCTACATTCGGCCATTCTGATAAAGTGGCTTGTCCTCAAGCCTGGAAACGCAAAAATCAAAATAACAAAACACAAAAGAAACAGAAATTAGGATACAAACAAAATTAAATAGATGCCCAGGGCTTCATGAATTCAGCGTGTGTGCTGGTCTTCTTTGGCCCCTCATGTTCTCCAACACGCTGCACCTCATATGTATCATTCTTCTTTATCCTGGTGACTTTATATGGGCCTAAAAATGCGCCTCTCAATTTCCTTCCTGGTCCAGCTTGCGTCCTTTTAATGGCCACATAGTTGCCAATTTTATACTGTGATGGTCTACAACGGCGTTTATTGTAGACCCTCTTATTCTCTTCTTGAGTCTTCAGTATCTGTTCTTTTGCAGTCTTCCTCAAATCGGTTCGTTCATTTTGGAATTGTAGCAAAAATTCATCTTCTATCAACTCACGTATCTTACATAACTCAGGGTTTCGCATCTTCACTCCAAACAGCAGCTCAAAAGGTGTGGTACCAATACTTCGTTGATGTGTTGAATTCAATATAGTCTGTAGTTTATTCACATGCTGATACCATTTTGTTGGCTCATCTAATGTAAGTTTTGTTAATACTGATATGATAGTTCGATTCAAACGTTCGACTTGTCCATTTGCTCTGGGCAAACCTGTAGTAATTGTTGCATGATGTATCTTTTCAGCTTGGCAATACAAACTAAATTCTTCTGATGTAAAAGCAGGTCCTTTGTCTGATATTATGCGAATAGGGCTGCCAAATATTTGCTTTTGGATTTCCAGCTTGGAAATTACTTCAGCTGCTGTTGTGGACCTAGTTGGGTACAACCAAACGAACTTAGTGAACCCATCTATTACAGCAAATATGTATTTATACTTTTTGCTTGTCGACTCTAATGGACCAAGGTGATCAATGAGGTAAGTCATCAGTGGTAGATCGTCTTTTGCTAGGGGATGCAGGAAACCTTCTTGTTTTCCAGCTTTCCTGTTTGCTAAGATACATGGTATGCAATGCTTAATATAATTCTGAACTTTAGCATCAAGATCTGGGATAAAATACTCTTGCTTAATTGCTTCTATTGTTCTTCTTGAAGCATAATGACCTTGTTTATGTGATTCCTCAATAATTTCATTTTCCATCTGCTTTGGTATAACTAACAAGTTCCTTCCATCGGCTGATTTATACAAAATTCCATTACTAACAAAGTAATCTTCATAGGGATGGCGATTAAGGACTTCCTTCATTAGATTTATTTCATTATCTCTTCCTTAAGATTCTTGTATCTTTAAAATGTTTTTTTTTATGGTTACAGTCATAACCGGATACCTGCTCAGTGCATCCACATGGCGCATCTGAGTACCTGGACGATGTATAATTTTATAATTAAAGTCTTCGAGAAATAGTGCCCATCGAGCTACTCTAGTGGCTAAATCCCGTTTGCTCATTGTTTGTTCAAAAGCTTTGCAATCAGTAACTATTACAAAGTCAAGACCCAGTAGGTACACTTTGAATTTATCTAGGGCCCTAACAATGGCTAGCACTTCCAATTCATAACTTGTGTATTTTTTTTCAGCATCATTCGTTTTTCGACTCATGTAATACACTGGGTGAAAATGATTGTCTAATGGATTTTTCTGTAAGAGGACAGCTCCATAACCATCTTGGCTAGCATCAGTGTGGAGTTCGGTCTCATATTCTGGGTTGTATATATTCAAAACTGGAGTGGAAATTAATACCTCTTTGAGTTTTTCAAATGCTAACTTCTCTTTAGTGGAAAACTGAAAGACTTTATCCTTTTGAAGTAGATCACTCAATGGTTTAGCTATGACTGAATAATTTTGGACAAACTTGCGAAAATATCCTGTAAGACCAAGAAAACTCTGCACATCTTTGACAGACTGAGGCTGTGGAAAATTTGCAACAGCTCGAGTTTTATGTTCACTAGGACGAACATTACCATTTTCAATGATATGACCTAAATATTCAACTCTTCTTTTCATAAAACTGCATTTTTTCATATTCAGTTCTAAACCATATTCACTTGCTGTTTTCAACACTAACTGGAGTCGACCCAAGGCTTCTTGTGGATTTGAAGCTGGTATAATCAAGTCATCTAGGTACAGCAGGACTATGCCATCTTTTACTAGATCTCGAAATATAAAATTGATAAAACGATGGAACACTGACGGGGAATCACACAGGCCAAAAGGTACTTTACAAAATTGATACTGTCCATTATGTACAACAAATGATGTATACTTTTTACTGTCCTCATCTACTGCTACATGAAAAAAACCATTCTTCAAATCCAGTGTACTGAATAACTTGGCATTACTGAGTCTATCTATTTGATCTTCGATTAATGGTATTGGATACCTATCCTTCACAATCATGGAATTGATTTTCCTGTAATCGATACAAACTCTGGCTGATCCATCTTTTTTCTTTGTTACAACAACTGGACTAGAATATTCTGATGAGCTTGGCTCAATAATGCCTTCTTGTAGCCACTTTTCAACTTGATCTTCAACAATCTTTTGCTGTACAAATGGAAGTCGACGTGGTCTATGAAAAATGGGATATTCTTCTTTCAATACTATAGTCATCTTTATGCCTGTTGTTTTTGACTTTTCTGGTTTATAATTCTTTACACAATTTCTTACATCTTTTTGAATGATTGGGTTCTCTATGTGATCAAGATCAAGTACCTCTACTGGTTCAAGAACATCAATTTGGTAAAGATATGGTAATTGTGTCTCCTCATTGGATTTGATTTTTTCTTCTATAACAATGTCTGATTTAATCAAATTCTTCTGGATTGCTTTAATATATCGCATTTTATAACAATTTTTACTTTCACTAGGACATCCAACCAGATTTAAACCTAATTGTCTGATAACGTTCATGCCAATAATCATATCTTCACGTAGACCTTCAGGAACATAAATTTTAGTGGGAATTATATTTGTGTTGCCTCCATTACTGGGGTAGTCGCTTCCAATCAATATTTCAGTAACAAAGTAACCAAGAGTGAAAAGTTCTTCATTGCCAATACCCAGTAGAATTGTACTGTCTGAGGCCAAAACTGGAGAACCAAGTTTTTCATAGAATTTCTTACTCATTACAGTAATTGCACTTCCAGTGTCCACAAGAGCACTTGTATTCTTTCCAAATATTTTGACATTAGAGTAAATCTTTTCATTGTTTGTGTAATGATTAACCTCAATTTCATTAACCTCTTTCTGATTGCCACTACTTTCATGCAACCTATTTCCAAAACTTGTTAATTCTCTTTTTTTTCCACAATTTATTGACTTGTGACCGACTTCGTTGCACTTAAAACATTTCAGGTTTGATTTTGGATAATTTTGTTTTCTTTCAGGGAAAGATTTAGTTTGTTTGTTGACCTCTTTGAATCTATTTGTGTTCAGTTGTTCAGCTTTATTTTGTTGATGAACATCATTCCTCAAATTGTGCCATACTGCTTCATATTCATCCAGTTTGTTGACAAAATTGTCAATTTTTTTAAACTTTGGAAGATCATCAATAAAATGTTCTTTTAATTCCTTTGGTATCTTTCGTCTAACCTGATCAACAACCATAAGCTCTTTAAGATCTTCATAATCTAACACATCCATTCCCTTAATCCACTCACTTAACAAGTCATTCAAGTTCAATGCAAAATCTCGCCATGTCTCAGATTCATTTTTTCTCAAAGAACAGAAGTTTTGGCAGAACTGTTCTGGACTTAGCTTGAATCTTTTAAGTAATAATGCCTTAATATGGTCGTAGTTGTCTGCCAAATCATTAGGCTCTCGAGTAATTAAGTTTCCAATCTCTAAAGGGAGAAGCCCTAATAAGTAGGTAACCCATTTCTCCCTAGGCACATTCACTTTACTTATTTGTCTTTCAAACATGATTAAATATGTGCTAATATCCACACTTGAATCATAACGAACGATCATTTTCATAAGGTTTTTCCTTTCATCATTGTCATAAACTGTACCATTATTTTTATTAGCCTCAATTTCTAATTTCTTGAGTTCTAAAAGATATTCCTTTTCTAACCTTTCTTTCTCAATTCTTTCTTCTCTTTCTCTTTCTCTTTTTTCTCTTTCAACTCTTTCTTCTCTTTCTTTTTTTTCTCTTTCAACTCTTTCTTCTGTTATGTTTATTAACAAATTTTCAATGAATTCCTCATCATAGTTTTCAGAATCTTTTATAAGTGAACATATCTGTGGCACTTTAGGGTTGCTAGGTAAAGTAACATCCAACTCCTGTGCCAATACTAACAGATCAGCCTTCCTAGTTCTTGCCAAAAATGCCATAATAAGTATGTGTTCAAGTATTAATAATAATACTCACCGAAATACTGTATCCAATGTATTTTCTTCAATCCTGAAAACTCTCTGGATGAAATAGCTCAATTCATCCCGTTCATCAATATCGGAACAACTTTCCTTGGATGAAATAATTCTTCAATCCCAAAAACAACTCTCTGGATGAAATAACTCAATTCATCCCGGACGAGCCCCCAAAATTGTAGGAATTATTCGTAGAAATTATTTAACTTCATGAATCAACAAATAATATTTTTATTTGTCCTACTTACAACAAGACTATTTCATAGACTAACTTTCTGAGTTTGTTATTTTCTAAATATTCTGATTCAACATATGATAATTATGTTGAGTTCACATATGTCACTATGTTCAGTTCAGCATATGAGCTTTTCCTACACATATGAGAATGATATAGAACTATATATAATTATACTATACTAGACTATATATCGACTTATACTCTTAGAACTATATATATTTTTGTTTGTTTGTTTTAGCAAGGTGTATTACAGCTCAAGGCCGTTTCTCGCATCTCAACCTCCATTTGCCTCTATCTTGTGCAACTGCAGGAGTCAGCTGTCTTGAAGCCATGTAGCTCTGTATTTCTCCCTCCCATTGTCTGGGAGGGCGCCCTCTTTTCCTTCGTTCTTGAGGCTTCCATTGCATCAAAAATTTAGGCCATCTAATGTCCTGCATCCTCAACACATGGCCATACCACAACAGTTGCCGACTCTCTATTGTTTCAACAACTGACTCCTGTTGATTCACCCTTCTCCTGATTTCTGCATTTCTTATGTGTTCCATCCTAGAAACTCGACAGCTACGCCTTAGAAAGTCCATCTCCACTGCATTGAGCCTTTCTTTGTTTCTTTTAGTCATTTCCCAGGCTTCTGCACCATACGTCAGGACACTCCTAAGGATGGAATCGTTCATCATCATTTTCTTGGTCCTGAGACTAAGAGATTATGACCAAAGCAATGGATTAAGTTGGCCTATGACTTTTCTGGCACATGTGATACGCTCTGTAATCTCTGACTCACTATTACCTTTTCTTGACAGAAGTACTCCAAGATATTTCACTTCCTCACATCCTTCAATGACTTTATTGTTGACATCCAGATTTTTGACTTCTCCTCCAGCCACCAAATATTTGGTTTTGTCATAATTTATTTTCAACCCCCATTTTTCAAAGGTTTCTGTCAATTTTCTCATCAAATACTGGATGTTGAACTCATCTTCTGCTATGACAACCTGATCATCCGCAAACAAAAGTGTATGGAGATATCTCTCTTCAATTTTTATCCCCATTATAGAACATTTCTCTTGCCACTCTTTCAATGCTTCATTGATATATATTTTGAATAGAGTTGGGGACATGCAACATCCTTGTCTGAGACCCTTGGTTATAGGAAAACATTCCGAAACCATATTTCTACTTTTGATAAGACTATATATATACTTACTTTTATTACATACTATTCAGTTGATTACTTACTGTTGGTTGATTACAGGGGTTGACAGTTATAGTACCGTATCCTTCAACCCCAAACTACCTGACCCCAAAATTACCTGAAACCTGACCATCGGACAAATTGCTACTCGGGCGAACTATTACTCAGGCTACTGTTGTTTGAATGTGCGGCTTCATACAATGAACATTTACAAGCATTCAAAACAAAAGCCGAATCGACCTTCGCCGACCATATCATTAAAACTGGACACTCTGTCATTGACATCACTACCAACCTAGACATTCTACATATAAAATCTAAAAAACATGAACTCAATACCTTGGAACAACTTGAAATATGCAAACATGCCACACACACAATAAACAAAACATCCTCAATGAACAATTAAATTTGAAATCACACAAACATTTCAAGCACATTCTTCAAAAAACACAATAATTATTCTAGCCAAAAACCGACAAGGATGCTGTTGAAAATGAATGTTCACGATTTCAAAACTTTTCAGCCTACATGAGTAGAAATAATTAAGTTATATATTATTCTCAATTAAAATTGACTGCAAGTTGTTGAATTTGCTATAAAAAGTTATATCAATATTCATGTTGTTTTGAAGTTGATATTGTTTTGAATCACTGTAAGGCGGCGTTCACACCGGCACATTATGCGATATGCGATATATCTTAAGCGATATGTGATACGCGACACACACGGACAGATACTTGAAATTATGTAGAGGGAGGCGATAAAAATGGTTCACACCGAAGCGATTGCGCAATATATCGTAAGCGATGAATCGCAACAAGTGCTGCATGCTAACGGTCTTTGCGATTAGTTGCATACGATACTATGGGAAGGAATTTGTTAAGTAAACAGACATATTGCGTCATACCGAGCCTACAATGTAGTACTCCAATATTCTCTCTCCTCTCTTTTTTTTTCAAATTCAAATTCAAAATTCTTTATTTATTCCACCAAAATACAATATTTACAAAAAAAAATACACTTGAAAAAACTTACAGGAATACTCCTACGAAGACTACTCGTCTTTTTTTTTTTTTTTTTTTTTTTTTTTTTTTTTTTTGTAGATTACGTCTTGGAGACTCCAGTTAAGGAGTATAAGACAAGTCAGATCAACAATATTATACACTAGATACCATAATTACTTCAATTAGTTGAGGTGAGGCTTAATTTTGATGTGAAAGGAACTCTTGTAGACTATAAAAAGCTTTATCAACTAAATATTTCTTCAATTGTTTTTTAAATATTTCTATATTTTCAAGACTCTTCAAAAACTGCGGTAGCTTGTTGTAGAATTTCCTACCAATATAACTAGGTTTTTGTTTGAATAAGCTACTATTGTGACTCACCAAGTGATAATCTCCTCGGCTTCTTGTATTATAATCATGTACATCAAGATTTTGGTTAATATCATTCGTTTTTACATATAAAGTAGCTTCATACACATATAAGCAGGGTACAGTTAGGAGACCAAGTCTCTTGAACAACGGCCTACATGAATCTAATCTATTTACTCTTTCTATACACCTAACCGCTTTCTTTTGGATCTTAAACACCCTATCAAGATTTTGTTTTGATGAATTACCCCATACTAAGATAGCATACCTAATATGTGACAGTAAGAGCCCATGGTAAGCTGTAAAAAGTAACTTTTTGTCATTCAATCTAGCGAGCTGTCGCAGGACAAATACCCCAGATGAAATTTTACTACATATTTTCTCAATGTATGGAGTCCAGGTCAATCGTCTATCCAACGTAACTCCTAGAAATGCAATTTTTTCTTCCTGGTCTAATTGATTATCGTTTACAAACACGTTTATAGCCCTATCTTCATTTAAATTATGTTTGTTTTTGAATTGAAGGTATTGGCATTTTTTACTATTTATAGTTAATTTCAACTGATTTAAAAATTGGACAATGGACTGCACACCTATATGGGCACTTATTTCTAAATTATCTAGAATGGAATTGCTGAAAATGAGTGATGTATCATCAGCAAATAAGAGGGCTCTACCACTAATTAATTATTTAGGTAAACGGTTGACATATAACAAAAAAAGCAATGGACCTAGTATTGACCCCTGAGGCACTCCAGCTTGCACCTCTAATTTATTAGATTTATTCTTTACTATACTATTACCAACTACTGTAGTTAGTTCTACACATTGTTTTCTCCCAATAAGATATGATTCAAACCATTTCAGTTCAACCCCATTTACACCTACATTTTGCAGTATTTCCAATAAAGTTCTATGATTAACACAATCAAATGCCTTTGACAGATCTAAGAAGATTGCAGTAGCTTTATCACCTGAATCTATTATATCTATTAGTTTTTCAACTAGAGAAACTATGGCTGTTTTTGTTGATCTCCCTTTCTGGAAGCCATGCTGTTCATCACAGATAAAGTTAGCTTCTTGAAGGTGCAGAAGTAACCTATTTAGAACTACTCTTTCAAAAATTTTACTTATTACATTTAAAATACTAATGGGCCTATAGTTTTCTACCTTTTCTCTATCACCACTTTTGAAGATTGGCAAGATCTTCCCCTCTTTTAAATTATCTGGAAAAACACCTTGTTCTAATGAATGATTGATCAGATGAATCAAAGGGTCTAACAATTGATCTTTACATTCTTTCAGAATTTTACTGGATACCCCATCCATTCCTACAGTTTTTTTATTATTTAAACTATCGATGATATTTGACAACTCGTCTTGGCATACTGGGTGGAATTTTAATTCTTTCTGAATCCCCTCAGTATTCCTCATGTTTGCATCACTAATACCTGTATTAAGAGATTTTTGAAGATCCTTAGCAACCAGTTGATAATATCTGTTAAAGAAATTACAAATGTCTACACTATCATCAATATATTTTTTATTTTCGTTAATTATTCTGGGGACACTAGTATAAGCATCTACATGAGCTACTTGCCTATTTTTGTTTATTACATCCCACACTGCTGTGTTAAAGTACACACTATTATTCAAAATTTCAGCTGTTTTCTTACATTTCGCTCTTTTCACTTCTCTTGTATAATTTTTCTTTAGAGCTTTGTAATTATCTTCACTTAACATATTTCTAGATAGTTTGAATTCATCATATGCATCTTTAACCCTATTTCTTTCTGCAAGGATATCATCAGTTATCCACTCTTCAATCTTGTCTAATTTGTTCTTTACAGGGACTTTTTTAACTGGACAACTCATAGTAATATGAAACCTTAAAATATTAATGAAACTATCATATTTGTCATTTAAACTATTGCTATTGTAAACCCTACTCCAGTTTTCTTGTAGCAGATTCTGCTTCAAACAATCGATATTCCCCTGTTCACATTGTTGAATTTCTTTCATTACTCTACTCTTTTTAATTGATTTATGACCTTGCAACCCCACCTCTAAGATTTGATAGTCATGATCAGATAGTTCCGAGCCGCCTAGTCTTGTTTTAGAGTAATCTATATTAGTAAGGATGTTATCAATTATTGTTTGTGATGTTCTTGTGACTCTGGTATATTCATGAACTTTTATTTCCAAGTTATTCATGTATATAATATCCCTTAAATCTTCTGTCGTTTTATTCTGTGTTGCAAAGTCTGTATTGAAATCTCCCGCTACAATAACGTTTGTAAAACGAGTAGTAGTAATCTCTAAAAGCCTATTGAATAGTTCACAAAAATTGTTCCATTCCCCATTTGGTGACCTGTAAATACCTAACACCGCTACTTCGAAATTATTGTCGATTTTTACTCTCAAACCAGTAACTTCTAAATCCATTTCCACAGCAAATTTCTCTACATATTCTAAATTAAATGTTTGCATATTCTTAGCATTTTTAGTGAAGATAGCTACTCCCCCACTTCGATGAGATGTCCTGCAATACGACGTTTTCAATGAATAGTTTGGAATATTAAGTTGTGACAATTCATCTTCTTTTAAACCATGCTCTGTGAAAATAGCTATATCAGGAGCCTCTTCTTTAAAAAATACTTCGATTCTATCTATTTTGTTACGAATGTATTGAATATTCTGATGGAACACAGTGAGTACCGGTACTTCCCTATCATCCCTTATTACTTTATCGTTGCTTATGCATATTGAAGTAGATTTACTTAATCTCTTAGAATCTTGAGAGCCTATCAGATTGCTACAAGAGTTCCTTCCACTAATGCTATCCTGATTTTTTGATCGATTAACGTCTTTTAATACAATTGAAGATATGTATTTATCATCTGAAACTAGTTTCCCTTCCCGGTTTTGAGCCACTTTACTAAAAAAGGTTCGTTAGATGATTGTTTAGGAGAATTATTGACAGTAGATTGCAAACGACTTTCAATCAGCTCTGCCAGCCTATTACAAAATATTACTTTGCCAGATTGATTTAGATGTAGACCATGATTAGTGAAGTTTTGTTTTTTCAGCCTTTCATTTAGAAAACAAATCCCCAACTGCTTAGAATTCTTATTTTTTAGGCTGTTGATTGTATTATGAATTGATTTATTTGTTGACTTAATGGCTTCATTTAGCTCTGGCCTATCAAACCTATACGGAATTGTACTTATTATTACATTAGTTTTTTGGCTGAGTGGCACAATCTCTTTAATTTTTCCATTTATTTCAGGAAGATGTTTTAGATTAGGTTCATTTATATTGTTTGAGCCACCCAGTACTATTAGAAAATCGTTTTTTCCAAAATCTTTAGTTTGTTCCTGTGCTGACTCTACGATAGCGTTTATAGGGGCACTTGGTCTGTGTGTAGGGGTGAGTTCCTTAAAGTTGAGCTATCGATAACAATACATATAAATCTTTAATAATATTATAGTCCATAACAAGGAACATAGTACAGAAGAAACAGTATAGAATAGTAAGAAAGAATACAGTGTATAAGAAAGAAATGACTAATCGCAATATTAGAAATTTTAAGGAAACTAGAACAGAGACTGGCAGACCCCCCCGGTGATTTCTTCATTGAGGAAAAATAGGTAACATAAGTAGAATTTAAAAATTCCTTTGTTAAGAAAAGAAATACAATATCAGCAAGTCTATCAAGAAAGATTCCAGATAGAGTTGATTTTAGTGCCAATATACAGACTGAAGCAGGCTTTCTGACATTTCCCAGCCCTGGCAGAGGAGCCATCCCTCCACCCTACGCTTGTATGCCGCTACACTGCATTCTTCCAGCATAATCCTCATCTCAACAGGCAAGTTACGGTATACCATTTGGGCTTGGTAAAAAGGTGTTCTCAGCTCCAATCCATGAACCACTTGAGGTGTCGCATAGCCAAAGTTTACTCTATATCGTATATCTGCTCTCTCCTTCATGCTATCGGTCTTTACGATTAGTTGCATATTGACTTCAAGTAGTCAACATGTCGGGAAGAGAAGACAAGGACGATGTATTTCATTTAGTCAAATCTCGTCAGTGCATCTGGAACTATACCCTTGCCGAATACAGCAAGACAGATGTGACCAGTGCTGCATGGAGGGAAATTGTCCCTCTTCACATTCTTATCGCAGAGGTGGCGCCGTTTTATCGCCTTCAGTGTGAACCTTCCTTGCGATATATCTTAACAATATTTTCACTAAGATATATCGCATATCGTGCCGGTGTGAACGCCGCCTAAGGATAATTATTCACTTTTAGGGAATTGAATAAGAATTCTTGGTGATTGATGAGTCTGTAGGATAGAAAGTTAATAATATTTTATTGTTTGCTCTGGCTTCCTTTGGAATGTATGACTGGGCACTTGGGTCTGCCTTGTTGTTCCAGCCCATGAGGATGCCTTCAAGCAGTATAATACAGAAATTAGAGTAGTGTATAATAATTTTTTTTCTTGTTTAATGTCTAAATAGATTTTCCTTTTCAACAGAAATCCATACAAGGGGGAGATTATGAATGAGCCTAATGGTTTTGATGTGTATGAAGGAGTAATAGTTGACTATCGTGGCAGTGTGAGTAGAGAGTCTTTTGTTAAACCAAGCATGCATTTTGCTTAAAAGAACCAGCTATAACCGCTCACTTATTTATTGTCAACACATATTGAAAACAATTGATATTCAAGCATTCGTTGGAGTATAATAAATTGCAATCTATGATTTCCATAATTATATACTGCATGATTATTAGAAACTTAACTTATTTAAATTTTCTTATTTATTTCATAAAGATGCAGATTGAGACTTACAAGTTAACTGTAAAATAATGACATCTAAACATGTTATGTTACAAACAAGATATTATCATCTTTTGAATGGTTCATATACTCCTAAAAGTAAGGATTTTCTTAATGAAAAATGCATGACACATTGGCTTCAACATTGTTCGGGGTTTCCTACAGCATTGTAAAGTGTTTGATGTAAAGTTCAAATATAATATTTATTCAAGGTATGATAGGTAAGGTACGGTATGCAAAGTTATAACTTCATGGAGAATAATGGTTTATTGGCTTTTCCAGGATGTTACTGCTGAAAATTTCATTAAGGTATTGGAAGGAGACAGAAAAGCCATGGAAGGAATCGGCTCAGGCAGAGTAATTGAAAGGTGCCGTATTCATTCATTCACTCAAACTTTAAAATTATTATTACCTACTCTACATGAGTGTTGTTTATTCGAAATAAAATAGCATTTCACTTTATACTCTTATATTCTACTGAATTTCTATCAGCTTATAAGTTTTATATAAACATAGTCTGTAATAAATTCATTAAGACTATAATTGATTTTTAGAGAAAAGAAAATAACTTTGTGATGTTTCCATGATGAACCTAACCAGACATAACACCCCTTCCAACTGGCGATGATCAAGCACTAGATAAAGATGCACGTGAACCTATAATGTGCGTTGAATTGGATGGATTCATGTCAAGATTCGCTTTAAACTTATATTATACAGAGATAAATTTGCAAAAAAACCAGGGGGTATACGAACACCTAGACTCTGGACTTCCTTCACTTTTATAAGAACAAGTTTAAAAAGATAAGATCGTCTGAAAAATTGATCTTTTCAATTCATATGTTAGATATCTTCCTTTGTGTTTTTTCTGTAGATTATGTTTTGGAGACTCCAGTTGAGGAGTATAAGACAAGTAAGATCAACAATTATACTCTTATACACTAGTTACCATAATTAATTACTATATCAATTAGTTGTGGTGAGGCTTAATTTTGATGTGAAAGGAAATCTCTTGTACACTATAAAAAGCTCTATCAACTAAATATTTTTTCAATTGTTTTTTTAATATCTCTATATTTTCAAGACTTTTTAAAAACTGCGGTAGCTTGTTGTAGAGCTTCCTACCAATATAACTAGGTTTTGGTTAGAATAAACTACTATTGTAACTCATCAAGTTAGTGATAATCTCCTCGACTTCTTGTATTATAATCGTGTACCGTACATCAAGATTTTAGTTAATATCATTCGTTTTTACATATAAAGTAGCTTCATACACATATACAGTTAGCTCCATACACAGGATACAGTTAGGAGACCAAGTCTCTTGAACAACGGCCTACATGAATCTAATCTATTTACTCTTTTATACATTTAACCGCTTTCTTCTGAATCTTAAACACCCTATCAAGGTTTAGTTCTGATGAATTACCCCATACTAAGATAACATGATAATATGTGACAGTAAGAGCTGTAAAACGTAGCTTTTTGTCATTTAATCTAGCCAGCTGTCTCAGGACAATTACCCCAGATGAAATTTTACAACATATTTTCTCAATGTATGGAGCCCAGGTCAAACGTCTATCCAACAAAACTCCTAGAAATGCAATGTTTTCTTCCTGTTCTAGTTGATTATCGTTTACAAACACGTTTATAGCCCTATCTTCATTTAAATTATGTTTGTTTTTGAATTAAATGTATAGGCATCATTTTTTACTATTTATAGTTAATTTCAACTGATTTAAAAATTGGACAATGGACTGCACACCTATGTGGGCACTTATTTCTAAATTATATAGAATAGAATTGCTGAAAATGAGTGATGTATCGTCTGCAAATAAGAGGGCTCTACCACTAATAATTAATTCTTTAGATAAAAGTTTGACTTATAACAAAAAAAGCAATGGACCTAGTATTGGCCCCTGAGGTACTCCAGCTTGCACCTCTAATTTATTAGATTTATTCTTTACTATACTATTACCAACTACTGTAGTTAGTTCTACACATTGTTTTCTCCCAATAAGATATGATTCAAACCATTTCAGTTCAACCCCATTTTTATGCCTACAGTAATTTTTTTACAGCCTTTTGCAGTATTTCCAATAAAGTTCTGTGATTAACACAATCAAATGCCTTTGACAGATCTAAGAAGATTGCAGTAGCTTTATCACCTGAATCTATTATATCTATTAGTTTTTCAACTAGAGAAACTATGGCTGTCTTTGTTGATCTCCCTTTCTGGAAGCCATGCTGTTCATCACAGATAAAGTTAGCGTCTTGAAGGTGCAGAAGTAACCTATTTAGAACTACTCTTTCAAAAATTTTACTTATTACATTTAAAATACTAATGGGCCTATAGTTTTCTACCTTTTCTCTATCACCACTTTTGAAGATTGGAAAGATCTTCTCCTCTTTCAAATTATCTGGAAAAACACCTTGTTCTAATGAATGATTGATCAGATGAATCAAAGGGTCTAACATTTGATCTTTACATTCTTTCAGAATTTTACTGGATACCCCATCCATTCCTACAGTTTTTTTTTATTATTCAAACTATCAATGATATTTGACAACTCGTCTTGGGATACTGGATACTGGATGGAATTTTAATTCATTCTGAATCCCCTCAGTATTGCACATGTTTGCATCACTAATACCTGTATTAAGAGATTTTTGAAGATTCTGAGCAAACAGTAGTTGATAATATCTGTTAAAGAAATTACAAATGTTACACTATCATTAATTTGTTTGTTATTTTCGCTAATTATTCTGGGGACACTAGTATAAGCATCTACATTAGCTACTTGCCTATTTTTGTTTATTACATCCCACACTGCTGTGTTAACGTACACACTGTTATTCAAAATTTCAGATGTTTTCTTACATTTGGCTCTTTTCACTTCTTTTGTATAGTTTTTCATTAGAGCTTTGTAATTATCTTCACTTTACATATTTCTTGATAATTTGAATTAATCATATGCATCTTTAACCCCATTTCTTTCAGCAAGGATCCACTTTTCAATTTTGTCCAATTTGTTCTTTACAGGGACTTTTCTAACTGGACAACTCATAGTAATATGAAACCTTAAAATATTAATGAAACTATCATATTTGTTATTTAAGCTATTGCTATTGTAGATTCTACTCCAGTTTTCTTGAAACAGATTCTGCTTCAAACAATCAATATTCCCCTGCTCACATTGTTGAATTTCTTTATTATTCTACTCTTTTTAATCGATTTATGGCCTTGCAACCCCACCTCTAAGATTTGATAGTCATGATCAGATAGTTCCGAGCCACCTAATCTTGTTTTAGAGTAATCTATATTGGTAAGGATGTTATCAATTACTGTTTGTGATGTTCTTGTGACTCTTGTATATTCATGAACTTTCATTTCCAAGTTATACATGTATATAATATCCCTTAAATCTTCTGTCATTTTATTCTGTGCTGCAAAGTCTGTATTGAAATCTCCCACTACAATAACGTTTGTAAAGCGAGTATTAATAATCTCTAAAAGCATATTGAATAGTTCACAAAAATTGTTCCATTCCCCATTTGGTGACCTGTAAATACCTAACACCACTACTTCAAAATTATTGTTGATTTTTACTCTCAACCCAGTAACTTCTAAATCCATTTCCAATGCAAATTTCTCTACATATTCTAAATTGAATGTTCGCATATTCTTAGAATTTTTAGTGAAGATACCTACTCCCCCACATTGATGAGATGTCCTGCAATACGACGCTTTCAATGAATAGTTTGGAATATCAAATTGTGACAATTCATCTTCTTTTAAACCATGCTCTATGAAAATAACTACAGTATATCAGGAGCCTCTTGTTTCAAAAATACTTGGATTCTATCTATTTTGCTACGAATGTATTGAATATTCTGATGGAACATAGTGAGTACTTTCCTATCATCCCTTATTATTACTTTATCTTTGCTTTTGCCTATCAGATTGTTACAAGAGTTCCTTCCACTAATGATATCCTGATTTTTTGATCGATTAACGTCTTTTAATACAATTGAAGACATGAATTTATCATTTGAAACTGGTTTCCCTTCCCGGTTTTGAGCCACTTTACTAAAAAAGGTTCGTTAGATGATTGTTTTGGAGAATTATTGACCGTAGATTGCAAACGACTTTTAATCAGCTCTACCAGCCAATTACAAAATATTAATTTGCCAAATTGATTCAGATGTAGACCATGATTAGTGAATTTTTTTCAGCCTTCCATTTAGAAATCAAATTCCCAATTGCTTAGAATTCTTATTTTTTAGGCTGTTGACTGTATTATGAATTGATTTATTTGTTGACTTAATGGTTTCATTTAGCTCTGGCCTATCAAAACTATACCGAATTGTACTTATTATTACATTAGTTTTTTTGGCTGAGTGGCACAATCTCTTTAAGTTCTTATTCTTTTATTTCAGGAAGATGTTTTAGACTAGGTTTATTTATATTGTTTGAGCCACCAAGTACTATTAGATACTATTCATATTCTTTTTTAAATATTTTATCTAGTAGATCACTGCAGTCTCGTCCATGACTGGGTGTCAAGAGCAGTACTCTACCTTTCCTATCGTTATTTCCCCTCACTTTAGTTTTGGTTGCTGTTTGCAAAACCTGACTATAAGTTTTAGTTTGACCATTTTCTATTTTTTTCCCATTTGATTTAGGTTCTACTTTTTTTGTATTGATCAGAGGTTGAGATTTTACATTAGTTTCATTTATTTTTTATTTTAATAATTCAATTTCCTCTAACATTGACCTACATTGACTCGTTAGATTTAAAATTTCGATTTTTGGTATTCCTGCTGCATTTTTACAATTACTGTACCTTCAGAGATTTTATGTGATTCACCAACCCTATCTGTTCTTTCTCAGAATTTTTTAGCAATGATTCAAATTTTGTTTTTAAGTCGGTGTGAATAGTTTTGCAACTTTTCTTCTACATCTACAGTAGCTTTAAGAGCTGTTGGTGATTGTTTGGTTAATATTTGAGATCGCATAGTTATCTGAGTTTTCGTTTAACAATTAGATTTGGATGACTTGTTTGGACTCATTTTCCTAGCTAAAAATTCTTTTGAATTGATTTAAGTAAAATGTTTAATGTAATATTACTTGACTTATTATAATTGTCAACTTGAGACTATTTAATTACAAGAAAATTTATCAATATTGGTACACCTAACCTCGAAAACAGAATTTGACTTTTTATTGAGATACTTTAAATTATAATAGACAAATTAATAGTGAAAATTATTAAAATATTATAAATACTAATAATAATAATAATAAACAAAAATACTACTTATCTGTTCAAATTATTCTATTCATCAAAATTTGCAGAGCCTGATATGACAACGTACGGTACGCACAGTACCACTCCCAAGAACACGAATTGCAATAAAACCAAGAGCTTCTTCACCACATTTAAAAATTATTCTAATGTATTTTGTGGATTGAAAAATAAATTCGCATAATTCCCTTCTCCACTGATCCGGTTTGTGAGTAGTCTCATAGAGGTGGAATGTGAAATAACGTTGATCTCATGTGAAAGCAAGCATTGATCAATTATTTATTTTGGCCCATCTACCTTATTTCTCATTTCATCTGGCTTCCTCTGAATAGTTTGCCTATATATCCGCTGTTTGATACAGCCTAGATCTAAACTACTATTGTGTTTGTTTGTCTATCATGAGGGGCGTAGGGTCCCAGACTCCCCTCTAAATGGTAATATTCTGTATCCCATAAACTACCTGGCTCTGGGAACCTCTCATTTGGTCATCCTGGATTCATCAAACAGTACCGTATTTTCCTAATATCTAATAATTTAAATAGAAATACAGTGCTAGATTTGATATTAGAACCTTAGGCCTGCAATCAGTAGGTCTATAGCTAAAAAAATATCAAGCTACAGTATATTAGGCTATAACAATATATTCTTTATACATTATTTCCAGTACAGAGAATGATACAATTTTTGTGAACTATGATGACCATGGTAGCTATGGATATGTTGTCTTCCCTAATAGAGGCAAATTATCAGCTCGAAATCTCTCTGAGGCAGTTGACCGAATGATTGCGAAGAAACGATTTGATAAGGTAAGAACAAATATTTATACATGACACATGTGTAGGCTACTGGAAACTGATGTTCACCTCACTTGAAAGCTTTAATTTCTAGTAGCCTAACTTACAATTTAGCTGACTGTGGGCCACCAGCCACCAATCACTTATTCATTTATATCAATTCATCTATATTTATTAATGTGTTATTAATAGTTCATCTATCGGCCATTAAAAAATGGGTATAGACTGCGAGCAAAACCCCGTAACATAACCCTATCCCACAGCATCGCTCAGTAACAAAATCGTATAACCAGCATAAAAGCATAGACAAACCACCAAGATCGCTCGTACAGTAACATGCAGGCTGGCTTTAACATAATTATTATCTTCAAGCATCGAACATCGACCATTGTACTGTTTCTAAAATAAAAACACTTCATTGATTGACTGGTAGATAGCAGTAGCGTTCAATATTACTTCACCAGTTGGGCATGGGCAGTTGAGCGCAGAGTTCTATTTCGTGATATGAGGGTGAAACGTGAAATTGCAAGCTAATAAAAATGGAATAAATTGGAGCTTGCACATTTTGGAATATGGAACTATTTATCTGAATGCATTTTCAAGATGGCTCGCTTTGTTGTGTTTTCTTATTCCACCACAACTTCTTTTAATTTGAGCTTCTCTACTCATCTAATTTCATCTTAAAATTTACTCAATTTTGGTTGCATTTCAAAATAACTACAATAGTCACATTGACTGCTTAAATTATTTGCAAACTTCGTTTAAACTTCATACATCATGATATCATTATTATTTCCACAGATGCTTATCTACTTGGAAGCTTGTGAATCGGGATCAATGGTTGACAATATATACTCATCAAATTCTTCTGGTAAGTGGAATACCTAGGCCTAATAATCTGGGGCTGAAAAATCAAATTGATCAATCTCCAAAATCTATACTCTGTGCACATTCTCAAATATGCTACACAATACATAAACTCTTTAGAGATGAATTAAGACTTTTAAAAATTACCATATATATTCTTTTTTGCGGATTAAGGTATGTCCACATGAGTCTGAAGACTTGTGCGTGGGTAATGAGGTGAACGAGTGAATAATGACAAACATCAATGACTGAATGAGATTCGAACACAAGGCTGCAGGAAACAAAGCCAGCCAGAGCCTTATCTTATCACAGACAAGCGCTCCAACCAACTGCGCCACTAGAGCCTGAGGAGCTTAGGAGCCTTATATGCGCTACCAGAAATTATAAATTTCAGTGGAGGCATAAGATTGTTGGATTAATTCAAAAGAATTCAAGTGATTATATTCTCAGATACTTGAAGATTAGGTTATAATGGAGGGGTGATAGAGATAGTTCTATATACCTATCAGAGTGTATTCACATGCATGTGTATTCTGAACTGTAGATGAACATCTTAGAGTGTTGAAAGCTTATCTAATCTCGAATGACACCAGGGTGGTCATAACTTTCTACAAAAATAAAAATACCACAAATATACTATAAAATTCTACAAACGACTTGCTTTACTGAAAAAAATAACAAGTGGTACTATATTTATATGGCTCTAAGGCAATGAATCTTCTGCCATCACAAGACACTATTAGACTTTGAATTCAACTTGTAGTCATGCGATAAATATATAAATGGTGCTAAGGTCAAGGATTAAGATTGAATAAAATGCTCTGAACTAATAATTCTTAACATTCATTGTTTCAGTTCTTGTATTAACAGCTTCCGGAAGGTATGAATCTTCTTGGGCTTGTTTTTGTAACGAGGAATCATTGCCATGCTTGGGAGATGCTTTTAGTGTAGGCTGGATGTTAGATTTGGACGAGGTACAAACTTCATTTATTCAGCTAATTTTTGACTCAATCATGAAACTTTTACTTTCAATTCGAACCAACTAACTTTTTTGGGGGATATGTGGGACAAACTACTGACTGTAATAAAAAAACCACTCCTTCTTTTTTGGGCCCCGGCTAGAACCGTTAATCACATATTTCTTCACACCGGGCACCTTTTGTAAACTTTATTATCACTCATTAGTGATAATCAATGTTCAGTTTATTGTTACATTGTTCACTCACATAATTAGAAAAAATGCACACAAAAATTATTCTAGCGGTTGGTGGATTATTGAATAAATTTTGATGAAGTTCAAACTATTCAAATGATTGATTCAAAAACTCAATTAAATCTCACAATTTTTTTTATTTTTCCTTCAACGTTCTCGAAGATATTGTTCAAACAGATATATTTATTTAATCTAAACATGCAATACCAAATCATTTCTCCGATGTTCATTTATACAGATTTCATTATTCACGATATATTTTTTTTAAATGTTCCATAATACCAGTTTAAATTCATATACATTTATATTCGACAAAATAAAATTCTATTGCACTTTACATAGACCTACACAAATTAAATTTTATTTTTCTACTTATAGGAAAAAGAGTTTTTATTTCTCATAATTGAGTAGGATCCTTCTCATTTCTACTCTCTTGTGCAATTATGTAACAAGCCCACCTCCTGAAGTATGCAACTGTATTAAAGACTTTAAACCTATTTATATGCACTTAGATAAGAAAAATGCATTATAAAACGAAATGATTAATCTTCATTATTGATCAAAACCTATATCAAAAGTATTGAATTGTTTAACAACTAGTATTCTTCTTACAAAAAAATAATAACTAAACACATTGTAAATGTAAAACCATGTGCTTGTAGTCTCTACAAGCTATGGTTCCTAATAATTTTATCTCTTTTACAATGCATGGTTCTACTGAATTACAAGACTATGCGATACAAAATAAAAAACAATGGAGATGGCATTTAGCGACCAATTGATATAGCACACTAATTTATACAATAATTTTAGTATAGTAGCCTACATCAGAAAAGTTCCTTATACACTTTGAATAGATCATAGCCATTATACAGTCCACTATTCATATATTTTTTATACTCTACTTAATAATAAATTTGATTTCATATTTTGTAATGTTGTACTCAACCTACAGTAGAAATAATTAGTCTGGGCGCACGGCCGTTTGGTAGTCAGCCAAGGCGAGGGGAGTGTTTATCGCTCATTTCTAAAAACATGTTGCTCGTGCGACGCTGCAGATGTCTTCAAGGTCAACTAGTCAACTTTTACAGGACGGCAAGTAGTGAAACCAGAGCCACGCGCCCAGACTAATTGTTTCCACTGTAATGATTTGTATTTATTTTATATCATTAAGCATTTTGATTTTGAAGGTTTTGATTTTACTTAAAATTTATTTTAGCTTGAGAATATAATTTTTAAGATTTATTAGGAGATCAAATTTTCAAACTTTGTGTAAGACCAGTTTCGTATTTTTTATAGGAATTCTTCGCAACAAACCAAACAATTTTTGAACAGTTTGATTCTGTGAGAACTTCAACAATGAGGAGCCATGTCAACATCTACGGGGATTATAAGATAGCTGAAATGAGCCTTGCAAATTTCTTTGGAAAAGATTTTATATCACGTTCAAATCCTATAAAAATAACAACAAAACCTCTGGTAATTTGAAAAAGTTTAAATTATGAACTTAATTAAGCTAGTTAATTTCAAATTTCTTCTTAGAAAGATGAAGTAGAAGAATAAGTAAAGTAAGAGTTTAAAAAATAGGGTTTTACATTTTTTTAGAGTTTTTAAGTTTAAGAATAAGTATTTCCTTTCTAATTTGACAGGTTAATAATATTGCAAAGCTTTTAAAAAATATTTCTTGTTGAAAACAATAATAATGTCACTCTTAAAGTATGAATAAAGTAAAGAATATGGGTATCGAATTTTCTGATTTATTCTTACCTTTGTTGAAGTAATATAAGATCCAATGCTTTGAGCTGTTTTGTATTCATCAATATACTTCAAAAAATTTAATTCAAATAATGGTTTAATTAAAGGAAGCATAGAACCTGAAAATTCTTAGAAATTAATTATGATATTGTTTTTTCTAGAAATAATAATATATAACATAACAATTCTTCCTAATCTACAGGTTGATAGAGTGATTGAAATTTTTTTCTTGAGGATGAAGCCCACATAGGTCTTAAGCGGGTTATAGACGGGGAAAGTAGAGACGGAAAGTTACTGGCGGCCAGTACTTGCCACTCCACGGAAATAACGTGGGTGGTCACGTGACCACTGGCGGCAAGTACTTTCCCCCACTTTCCGCCAGTAGAGCAGAGGAAACGCATCGCATTATCGCATTGTGGTTGTGGTGATCAAGTTGGCATGCAGTTGTTGTGTTGTAAATATAAAATAATTAATATAGAGTAAATATAAGGTAGAGTAAATATTACAGCCAGTGGCGGTCCCAGGATTTCATTTCGGGGGGGGGGGGATGACCACTGGGGGGTCTGGGTCCGGGTTTAAATTGTTTATTGTACCTAGGTGAAATAGGACCCAAAAATAGTATGTATTGCAAATAGTGCTATAGTGCAAATAGTGTTATAGTATGCAAATGTGCTTTCCTTTGATTTCCTTTAGCTACACAAAGAAAATTGATTAAAAGTCAATGTGATTATTTAATGAGCTAATGAGCATGATGACAAAGTTCAGTTAAATAAACGTATAATTAAATCAAAAATAAATCAAGTGTTCACTGCGAAGTTTTTCTTTATGGTTAGGCCCTATTTTTAACATGTAAGTTACGAAGGAATAGCCAAAAAATCCTCAGATTGTTACACAACAATGTAATAGATGTAAGGATGTACACATCCTTCTTGTTTATTCTTCTAGCTAATAAGTAACAATGACACAGATTAAATTTATTTCTCACAAAAACTATGCATACATAATTATGAATAAATTCTTTTTTAGTGGGGGATCCATCTTGATATTTCGGGGGGGGGGGGGTATATCTCTCCCATCCCCCCCCTCCCCACTGGGACCGCCACTGATTACAAAGGTATTTATTTTAATGAAACAGTAAGAAATCAATATGTTTACAAGAAAATAATTATTGTCTTCTTTTTCAACTATTCAATTCCAATCGATTGCTTTTGCCAGGGGACAGAACCAGGACCTATGAAGTAGGTAGAAAGCTTGTTTCTTTTGTCAGATACACTCTATCTAGTGGTTACGGTGGCCTACTGGCGGCCAGTACAACCGATAAACTTGCAGCCAGTACTTTCCCTGTGTAGATGGAAATTGGTGGAAAGTGACGCAATGGCAAGTACTGGCCGCCAGTAACTTTCTGTCTCTACTTTCCCTGTCTATAACCCGCTTTAGACCTGTGCGTGGGTAATGAGTTAGATGATGGTGATTGATTTAAACTACAGAACGATATTTGAAATGGTAATATTCAAATTATAATTAATTATATTCAAGTAATTCAAATTCGGTAGTTCATACGCCAGAAGTTGAAAAAAAATTATCGAGCTCTGCAATTCAAGTTCATAATCCAGAAGTTGAAAACAATAATCATCGAGCTCTGCACTTATTTTTTATTACCGTATCATAAAACTAATAAATTAATTATTTGGATGAATAATATTATCAGGTAATTGATCATATTTTCTCAATCCAATTAAGTATTCAGAGTCCGTGAATCCAAAAATTAATAAGAGCTATGATTTCAATATTAGTAATATTACTTCAATTTTTATTAATTGACTCATTCACTTCAAATTTTGTTGATTGCAAAAATTGTATTATAAAAAAGGTGTCTTTGTATAATAGTTGCTAATTAAATTAATAATATAAATAGTCCTGCAGAAACATATCTTTAATTTTTTTATTTTAAGCCTGCGATCTAATAAAACATTAATTTCTAGAATGACATTGTTGATGCAAGAGACGCCTCTCTTTATTGGTTGAAAAAAATGTCACAAAGTACTGCAAGATCTAATGATGCAGTGAAGTATAGCAGAATGGTGAAAGTAATTGAGGAGGCAAGTATCAATATTTTATGGGTTAATAAAATATTTATGTTGATGATAAATCACTTATGGCTAATAATATTTACTTTTCATTGTAAATCTAGCGACTTGCTGTCAATTTTAATTGTTTGATTGTGGATTAATCCAAAATCAAGCAAACTAGCAAAAATCTTCAAAAAAGCCAGCCACACCATCTCATTCAGAACAACAAAAAAATAATTTAAAATGCACTCAAAACCACATTGAACATAAACAAATACGATCTTCCAGGGATCTACAAACTGAACTGCTCTGATTGTAACAAATTTTTCGTCATACTTGTACATATTTACCACTTTACCGAGCATTGAATCGAGCCGGTAAACGTCTGTTTACAGAAAGAACAGCTGATTTTCATTACCGCATCCTTTTTCAGTGCGGTAATGGATTTTTCCTACAACTGCTCGTAAAGTAGTTCTTTACGTACTGAAAACTAATTGTAAAATACCTCTTTACTGCTCCGCAAGCGGTAAAGTACTTTACGCTCGCCAGCTGTTTTCTTTACGCTTCTGTTTTGATTTTGATGTCTTCTCATTGGTGGATCACTGAATCCGTGAAATTCACATAATCTCAAAAAAGGCGAACGCTAACCAAATCCGCGCATGTTCTGTGATGCTACAAACTACAAGCTTCTATGGTGTTGGAATCCAGAACTGCAGTTTTAGGAAAAATATTGTATGCAATTCGCGCGTGAAGCTTCTTTATCGCTCTCGCAAAATTACTGCGCTCCGCTACGCGTCGCGCAGTAAATGTTTTGGCTCGAGCGATAAAGTCGCGCTTCACGCTCTTAATACATGAATAACTATTACCGCATTCTAGCTGTTAGAGAATTTGGAAAACAGCTGATCTCAGAAGAATGTTTAGTATTCTACTTAAATCCCATTTCAATCAAAGATTTTCCGAGCACAAGACAATTAATACAGAAAATTTACAAATCGAAATTTTCATGACATTGAAAAGTTATGTATCGAGAAACTTTTTTGTCTTCAAAAATTTTCATATACATTCAGCATATGAAATGTAGAGAATAAATTGAATTTAATTTCTGTGAAATAATCATCTGACTAGACCTATTTGGTGAGATTTTGCAAAGATTCTAAATACGCGTATCTATGCTCCCTTTAGGCACTTCCAACAATACAACAAAGCAACTTGTCTTCGCCTTTGCAACAGACTGACTGATCTAGTTTGTTCAATTCAGTGAATGAAGTTGGACTCTAAGGTTGCAATATACATTTTTTTACGAATTTCACTTTATTCAACTTGAATAACAATGAAGAGGAGAAACACTTGACCGAAAAGTAAACCCGAATCACAGCCCAAATGCAAGCAATCTGAACGCAGTTTCAAGTGCACTGACAGTAGCATTCAATGTTCAGCAGCAGACAGCAGACGTATGTAGAAAGGCATTGATATCACCCCGCGAACCTTACTTCATCAACAAGGTTGATTTCATGGACATTTCAAGGTTGATTTCAGGTGTCATTTCAAGGACACGCGGGCACAGCTATATGGCGCTTACTGTACATGAGACAAACAGGCCGCGCATTCAAACAACGTTACCAAGAACACTTACAAGCCTTAAATACAAAAACCTAATCGACTTTCGCAGACAATATCATTCAAACTGGACACACTTTCACTGACATCATTGAATCATTACCAACCCACACATTCTACATATAAAATCTAAAGGACACGAACTCAATACTTTGGAACAATTTTAAATATACAAACACACCACACACTATGAACGAAACATCCTCAATGAACAATAAATTGAATTTTGAATCACACAAATTTTTGGTCACATTATTCAAAAATTACAATTCTTCTAACCAAAAATCCCGATCTAGAACGCATTTGAAGATTAGTCTCCATGACTCGAAAACCGGGATCAATTAATTACGGTACTCTCCTCTTCGCCTTGTAGTTTACTCGTATTTAATTAATTGGAACCTTATCGACTAAATCGAATATTGTGGAAAATGCGATAATTTCTTATCTGTTTGTTTAGAGTTTCTTGTAACAGTTTGGAAGGATCTCCGTCTTTCTAGATCAAATAAAAGAATAAAACCTATTTAAAGCAAGCGCATACGCAAAAATTAGTCAATCTTGTTTGAAATTTGTCGAGATAACCAGTGTCAGTTCTGTGGTGATAATTGCTGTATATTGTGCCTTTAGTGAGAATTCTTTTATCATTTTAATTTATACCAGTGAACTCTACTTATAGCTATTATTGTATTACAGACTTGTGCTTTGTATGTTTAATTGTCTACTTAGACGTTTCTTCTTGAATTATTAGACAGTTTATTGAACAGTTATTATTTAATATTAGATTGGCCTTTTAACATTTAGGCTAGTGATTGATTTTTGTACAGTAATATTGCAAACTCTTTATTAGTTGAACAATATCGATTTATCTGTTTTTGATTGCTTATTTTGTGTAAGACATTACTGATCAGGGCGTGTTGTGGATTATTTGTGTAAATAAAGTGCGAGTGATAAATTTAATTGTTGGCAGCGTTATTTTAGGCCGCTATTAGCCGTGAGCAACTAGCACGGCAACTGATTGAAGCAACCGATTGCCGGGCCAGTCTCCCATTTGAGCAACTGAGCTGAGCAACTCATTCGGCAACTGCAGATAACATGTTAATAATAATAATATAATTAAAATAATATTATAATTATATAATTAATATATCATAATAATAAATAATAATTAAAAAATAATTAAAATTAAATTAAATAAAAATTTAATTATTAAAATTATTAAATTAAATAATTAATATTATAATTAATATATTATTATATATTATAATAATAGTAGTTAATAATAACTACTATTATTATAATTATAATAATAGTAGTTAATAATAACTACCTACACTCATAATAAAAACTTAAATAGTAAACATGCACAGGCATTTCCTTTATGTTAATATTTTAATTTGTAACCATTAAATTATTTTGTTGTAAAGTTGTGGCAATAAAGAATTGAATTGAAAAACAATTATAACACCTGCATCAGACACAATTTGAATAATTTAAATAAAAATTATTTTAAATTATAAATTATAAGAAAAATAATTATAATAATTATTATAATTATTTTTTTATTTAAATAAAAAAGTTAAATAATTAATTATATTATAATATATATTTATTATATAATCATATAATTATATTATTATAAAATTATAATAATACTATATAATAATAGTAGTTAATAATAACTACCTACACTAATAATAAAAACTTAAATAGTAAACAATGTTAACACTTCACCTGCATCAGACATGAATGACTGAGCGGGTTTGTCTAGGGTAGTCAGATCGGTGATGCGCATGCGCACGCAGTCAGTTGCCCAAAACTAGTTGCCTACGGCTAATAGGCGCCATATACTCCAAGGCCCCCCGACGGCAGGGAGACTGAAACAGTTGCTCGCGTAGTTGCCGGGGCTCGACTCGCCCGGTAACTGCATGGGCAACTTTTTTCTCTTCGGCAACCGATTGCTCACGGCTAATGGCTCCCATTTGAATCAATGCCCCGCTACTCGACCGGCAATCGATTGCTTGCCCAGTTGCCGAGCCAGTTGCTCACGGCTAATAGCGGCCTTAGAGATAGAACCCGTAACAATAATATTAATATTATCTATTCTTGAATTTCTTGTTTAATACCGCTGCGTTTTCAATATTGACTTTTTATGGTAAAATAACAACTTGCAGTAAATTTTTTTGAAAATAAATAACATATTTACTCACGTAGGCTGAAGCGTTTTCGAATCGCGATGATTCAGCTGTTATAAATAAATCATCACGTTTCGAAAACATTTCAGCCTTCGTGAGTGAATATATTATATTAATTAAAATTGACTGCAAGTAGTTATTTTAACATAAAAAGTTAATAATAATATCTAGTTGCTTCTTTTTCCTATGCGTTACTTTTTAGTTCCTCATTTTTTCGCTTTTTTCGCATTTTCCTTCTCTAAGCATTCTTTCTGACTCAACATGAACTTTTTTCTCACATCACTCATGTGCCTAATTCTTGCTTATTCTCCCTCCAAATACGATTCCCAAATCATCCATTCAATCCTCTCAGCATCAATCCCAATGGAAATAATTCAATAATTATTCCCAAACTTAATAAGATGTTGGTGCTCTTGGTCTCATTTTCAATATTTTATTGATTTTTCTGAATTCTTCATCACTTTTAGCAAGTCCTATCACTTTTAAGTTACATTAAATCTACTAGTTTAAATATTTCTACACTTATTAAGTACTCAAATAATTATTAAGTACTTCAAATTAAGTACTACTTGTAACTTCAACGATAATAATTGTACTTCAAAGTGAAATTTCTAGTGAAACCTGGACATAACCAAGAATTGGGACTATTCAATTGAAAATTTGTGAAGAAAGCAGTTATGAAAAATAGCGTGTTGTATGTTCGCATTGATGGTGTTTTAGTCATGAGTAATGAATAATTAGGTGGAAGTATAAGTTCATTCACAGGTAACCTATAAATCTATGCTTTTTTAGGGAAGGAAACTTATAGACAGTATTTTCTTCGAACTTGTAGTAGCCGTAACAAACAGTGAAGAAGAAGCAGCCAATGTAATTGATGGACGTCATCCCATCGACTTCAAAATATTCGATTGCTATGAAAATTTGATTAATATTTTCTCTGCTAGATGCGTCGATATTTACAAGGTAAAATAACGATAAGCTTGTTTGTTTGTTATTTTTTTGTGAATCAATTGAATATTTAAAAAAAATGCATTAGCTCTATTTCAACTAGTTAAAGCTTACGGTGCATGCATAGATGTGCATTCTGAATTTTTTCACACAAGGACATCATGATATCTTTAAGTTTCATCACTTTGTAACGTATCTTCAAATTACGGTATTGTGAAGTTCTGAAGGTAAATGAAAGGCTGGAGAATGAGGCGATAGACAGTTGATTGAAACCAGCACCGGCTTTTGGATTAAGCTATTGGATTGCACCCTATCAAGTGATGAATGATTCATTCTACTCAGCTCATCAAGGCAGACCTGTTTCATGTATCGAATTTGGAAAACGACCTATTTTTTGAAATTTCTCATGGAAGCACATTTGTCATGTTAACCCCTATTCCCTATAGCCTACTTGGAAAAACACTATTTTCGAACATCTAAACTACTCCAAACTCGAACAATTCAGAAAATGTATGTTTAAAATTGGTGTCTTATCATAGTGGACAACTTCTTATTGAATCCAAAGTGTTATTGTGAATTTTTCTGATTTGGGAATTTTACCAGGAAGAACATTTTCGTCATGTTAACATCTTTACAAAAAAGTATGAAGATGAATTATCAAAATTCGTCTTAAATCAGTATCACCACCCACGAAATAAGTTTATTGGGAAAGCAACCCCATCTTATTAAACAGAAAATTCCAAAAATTCTCCCAATTCTCACATTCTTACGAAATTATGACCAATTAATAAGAGTCTCATCCTTTAATGTAAAGAATAGAATTTTTATAATGTGTTACAGATTTTTCTTTTCTAACTGGGTTAGAGCTTTTTATAATACATATATTTTGTGAAAAATGGAAATTGTTGTTTTTTGGCTTCTGATGTGAAAGTTAACTCAATAATGTGTAATATATTCTATAATGTATATAATAATGATATCTATTCCCAATTCCAATTCAATCTACATAATATTCTGCGATATTGAAATTGATTATCACAATTATTATAACATAACATATCTATTGTCACATAATTAAGGTAGAATTTACATATCACTTTGAGGACACAGATTGGGCCAAATGATGGAGGTCATGAAATATCATGCATTACGTAATTCAATTCGTCTTATTGGGGCTTGAGGTGAATTAAGTTTTATTCATCTTTGATACAAATAGGGCTACATATGTTGTGTTGCTTTCTAAGCGCCTCTGTCAAATGACGGCTTGGATGCAGGAAGAAGGTCAGATTGATTGATTGATTGATTGATTTTTATTCCTGTGCTAGGTCTTGAAAGACCCATTGCACATTTCAAAATAGTACAGCAAGAAAAAAAAAGAAAACAAAAGAGGTGTGCTAGATAGTATACACACCCACTTGTACAATCAGACCCTGTGTGAAGGTGAGAGTGGACTGTTAAGTATAGAGCGTCAAATTTTGTTTTGTGGTAGGTCTGACATAGATGCAACTCAGCACTCAGCTCTGTTAGCAACTCACAGTTAGTGAGGACAGCATTCGCAACCTACCTCTTTGGACCAAAACATAATGTTGAGGTCTAAAGAGCCGAAGTTCTTTTACAGTCGAATTGTTTTTTGGTAATACTATGTATTTATTTTGATATAATATGCCATTATTTTTCAGAATGCTTTTACACTACGCCATCTCTACAAGCTGTATAATCTGTGTCTTTTGGAAAACATTTCTGGCCAACAAATTTTGCCGAAATTTATGGAAGCAATTGAATCCAAGATGGTTTGCAATGAACAAACCCAAGCATTAGCTGAGATTGATTAATCTTTTGAAAAAGAGTTTTTTGACACTTTTTCACTATTTTTGGAGAATCTTGAAGAAAATCAGAGCTTTCCATTGTGAAAAATTGATGAGTCTTGTTCAATAAACAACGTTTTATTCCATACTGACGTTTTCATCAATACCCCGAAAAAGTGTATTTTATTCATTTATTTGTAGTTTAGTTTTCAATAATTTAGAATAAGCAAAAAAATATTTTCACTTTCATTCAAATGATTAAATTTATAGATCACAATATAACAATGATAGTTACAAAATAAAACAAAGTGACAAAATACTCAGAATATGTGTCCTTTTTTTCGTAGCAAACAGTTCCCCAACAATAATTACCCTATCGATTAATAAATATTATCAAATTTCAATTACTTAATTGGGCAATACATTTCTTATTATGACCTCAGCATGAATATGATGAAAAATGAGCCCAACATCTGCGAAAAAAGAAAAACGTTTCAGAATTCAACTACACAGCTCACCATCATTCGAGGAGATAATAGATATTAATGGGTTTGGAATTGAGTATTTCAGAAAGACATAGCAATTTGTATTGCCTGAAGCATTAATCCAATGACTTTGTTCTTTTTAGCTAGTATAGTCTGCATCCCCGGGAATGGTAAAAGAAAATATAAGTTTGGTAACTCTATCTGACCTATTTTTTCGTCTTAGTCTAATAATTATTATTCTATCATTTATGAAGTTGTAATGGAGCAAGACACTATATGCTATGTCCGTGTAACTTGATTATTACAGGATAATTGGATATTGAAGAGATAAAAATAAAAATCACAATGTTTATTCTCAAGAATCAACTTTTATTTTTCAAAGCAAACACTAAATACAAAAAAATGCATACAAAGAATGTTTTATGTTATTGATATCATATTATGGAGCCAGTATAATTCCTTAGTATAAATCAATACAGAAAAACGTGATAAAAAATGAACGTGATTAAAACAAATTAATGAGACAATGTACAATGATTAAGCGCCAACTTATTTGAAAAACTAAATCTAAAATATTCTTTCATTGGTTCAATATTTGAAAAGCCGAGCAATTGAGTTCCTTTTACGTTTAACGGTTAACGTTCATTAATATACAAATCAACATGTATATACATCAATTAACATTCTGAATCTATAGTAATAGTAAATAGTAATATTTTACATAAATATACAACATATTTACATCTCGAATATACTTAATATCCCGTTTCTTTGTGGAAAATATACACTCTTAAAGTAAAAGTAATGTAGAATATGCAAGAAATAGTTCGAATAAATGTAAAACTTACAAGTTAACTAGACAGACTAAATGATTAAATGCTGAAATAATTGATCAGGTTCATAGGCAATAAAAACTAGAATGATGTGTTCAAATGATAAAACTTATTATAATACAATGAGAATCAAATGTGTTCACAACTCGATACATGAACCAAACTAATTAACTAAATCAAAATAACTATTATGGACTAGATACTAAAACCACAGACGGAGATCATTCTGAATAATTAAGATGGCTTCAACTAACAACTCAAATTCGAGATAGATGGTTGATCTTAGAAAAAAATGAATACGATGAATAATGAATAAATTCGATTTTAGTAGTAGGCACAAGAATAAGAAGTATTCAATTCCCTATTCAACAAAATACTTCCATTGATAAACAAAAAACATCTCTTCCTCTTGACCTCTTAAATATGAAAAGAAAACCTGACAAACATAAACCTTTTTCATTTTTATTTTGAAAAGAATATTCCAAGTTGAAGAATGAGAGGAATTCTGATGCGGGTAAAATTCATTTGTCATTTTACTTTTATGAAAACATATAATAATATCATTTTATTGCTATTTTTGAAATTCAACCAATTCTGTATCCGAATTCAACTGCTTAGAATCAGCCAAATAACTTTGTCTGTGGTGGGCTACTCTTTGACTAGAATGCACTCGTTCAGCTCAGTGAGCATGACTTAGAATAAATTGACTAGACTAAAATAAAATGAAATAAAATTATAATATGTATCTATACTTCTATCAATGACTGTTCACTGGCCATTACTCCTATTTAATTGAAATGAACGTGGTGAAAAAATATTTTTGTCATACTGTACTTTATTAGTAACAAAAATAATTCATACAATAACAGTTTATCCATGAATTAGACGAAATCAATAAACTTTGAATCCATGAGACTGATCATGAGCTGCATGAGTTCAAAATAATTGATTCGTAGCTTTCAATTAATTTAATTCTAAAAACAGGTAGAAGATAAATAAAATTAAAAGTTGATGGATAATTTGGGATTTGGTATAAATAAAAAAGTTGATCTTGACATTCGCTTCCGTCACATACAAAGAGAGAAAAATGTTAAAAAATTTAAGAATCTCAATCTTAATTAGTTACAGTGAACAGTCATTTTCACATCAAATATATATATATCTCTTTAACTTATCAAACTGATAGCTTTCACTCTTACTTGGCTCTTTAGTCCCTCTCAAATATATACGTGTATATATATATATATATATATATATATATATATATATATATGCTATACTATACTATACTCTACACGTAAAGACTTCTCTTAAAACCAGACTAGCTGGTATATTAAATCTATAATATATCTTATATTCTATAATTCTATTCTCTTAAATACTAAATTAATACTCTTATCTATAAATTAATATCACAATCAATAAAATTCGAGTATACACTTTTCTGTAGTCAATTTCAGAATCATCCAAATATACATTAGTACAATAATTCATAAATATTGTGATTAGGGACAACATCTATCATAGAAGAATTGAATAAACTTTTTCACATCCAGAAATCAGAAAGCTTTACACTATTTGGAGGTTTGAAAATTACATTTCCACTTTTTTATACAACAATCATTAATAGTGATTTATTATTGATGACGGGTTACGTTTTATTTTGAAATAGTCCAGCTATGAAAACTGCATAAAGCTGACAGATTATAAACCATCAAAGCATAGAATGTCTAACTGTTAGCAGATGTTGGTATTGGACAATAATTTATTATTCAGGTAAATCATAAAATATGCTGGGAAACTGCATCAAATGACATCGTTAGAAGATAATGACTAGAATAATTGAGAATCATAAGCAATCATATTTTCAACAAATCAGTTTGAACTATTTGAATTTATATTAAATTTAAACTATTCAATCGATAAATTAAATTGAAACTAATTTAATGAATTCATAATCGTGACTAGATTTTTCAGGATAGATGATGAAAAGACTAAATTAACTTATGCTATGATGACTAGATTCATTAATGGTCGTAATAAGCCATGTAGAACCTTGCAGAAGTATTGATATCCAATTTTCATTGAAATGAAATATTTTTTTGAAATATTATACACGATTTAGAAGAATTTTGTAATGTTTGAAAATACTTTAAAAATATAATTATGATTACAGGTAACACTGAAATTTGTATTCTTAGGTATCATTTTCAAAATTATGGTGGGTTAATATTTCTATCATCAGTGGAAAGTGATAAATACAATAATATTTTTAAAAATGAGAATGTTTGTGGATAGTTTGCAAGATTATGCGTGAATTCTGGTACATTCTCTATTATAAAACAATGCTCGAGCATAATCCTCAAGGTTTGTCATTACCTACATTTTTTGTCCAGGTTAATTAGAATATATCAGACTGGCTGAGGACTTGAGCTGATAGGCACTAATAAGCATTGACCTTTATGAACTATGAAGTAGATTTAATTAAAATACTTATCAGATGAATTAAAAAATTAGGAGATTAAAAACTGCTGGACTTTCGCAATTGCTTTATTGTATTGGAGTTTCATTAAGCGGAATTCTGCAAGTTTCATACGACTTAGTCACAAATTTGATAAAATCGCTTTCAAGACTGAAGAGAAATTAACACGCAAACTTATCACCAACACCCACAAAAGTACACAAATGCACAATCACACGCGCTCACTCAACCTATTTTGGCGGTATACAGTCTTAATGATTCATAAATAAAATTTTTGAGAATGACTAGGGTAATGACTACAGTTTTCATGACTAGAACTGAACCTGACTAGAATAATCCCAACAAAGGTTGGTTGATCATGATGGCTGTATATCTGTTATGAATAATAATCTAATCGTTTAATTCAATTAAATTATTGAAATTATGCCAAGATTGATGAATCTATTCATCTAAGACACATTGGACTACAAAAGAATTAATAATTTTTTTTAACTAATGACTAGAAGGAATATACAAGAAAACTGATACCTTTTATTGTCATAACCGAAATGTTTCTGATAATAACTTTGACTGATCTTATCAGAAATATACCGGTTGAGAAAGTGGACAGGTATTTTATGTGACTATAGAATATTGAAATCAAGCAACAAAGTACTTTATGGATATAGAAATACTTGAAATATTACTAACTCGTGTTTACATAGACGAGTTAGTGATTTATTTTGAATGTAATAACCAGGCAGTATTTCATTCATCATCCATCAACTTGGAAAAAATTTGAAGTCATTTTAATTTAATTAGATCATAGACTTTCGCAGTGAACTGCTCACTTGATATTAAATAAAGAGGAATTTCTAAAAGCTCAACTTGATAAACGAAACTTTCTTTTAAAAATACAAACTCAATAAATCTTGTTATCTTTGCCAGAGCTCAATATTTGGAAGAGTCACAAGCTTCTGAAAGCACAATATTCTAAGATATTGATAACATAAGATACTGGAAAATTTAGATAAATACACTCTTATTGATAAGAGATGGTATAACATTAAGGATGCCATTAATCATATGATATTGGTTATATTTGCACTTCAAGAATACTTTTTGGCAAACTACAATAACAGTTGTTATAGAGCTCAGTAAAGAGGTGTACTGACTAGCAAAAGAAGAGAGGGGAAAAAATGAAACTATCAAATCAACTCTATTTTAAATAATTAAAAATGAATGAATTATAATGAATTAGGCTACATTATGTTCTCCATTTTAGTAAAACTTGACGACGGTAAAGCAAAATTGTGTTGGCGAGACAAAAACTATCAAATATCTATTCAAATCGATTCGAATTATTTTTCATCAAATCAATAAAAGTATAATCTATTTGGATCGAATTATTGCAATTAATTGAAATCCATTGAATTATTGTTAAAAATGAAATAAATTAATAAGAGAAAAATGCAAGAGAGCAATGAGTGTAAGAATAGGAAAAACCAAATAGGCCTAGTACGGCACTAAAGGAACAGTAAAAGTAATCAAAGGAAGGTAAAAAGAGCAATGTAGTAAGCATTGGAAAAGCATTTTATTTCTGACGTGAACTTTCAAAAAATCTCTTTCTAGCTACCAGGATGAGAATGATAGAAAAATTGATGAGAGATGCATGAAATGTGGCCAATAATTCAAGTTTAATGAAATGAGATTTTTTCAAAAACCTTGAATGACATTGATAACCTCGACTAAGAAACTAAAGACTAGTATTACTCACTTTAGTCCAATGCGTCTCAAGGGATGCTAACCTACTGACTAGATACTGTGACTAGAACTTAGATGAGAATAAGTTAATAAGTAGGCTATTAAAAATATTGACTAGATGCTCTGACTAGAACTCAGACAAGAAAAAGTATGGCAAATACTGTATTGACTAGATGCTCTGACTAGAAACCTGTTGGAACTAGTTACCCTGACTAGAACTTTTCAGATGAGATCGACGATGGAGAATCCGACGGTGTGCTTTCTTGGAGCAGCACCGTCTCTGGGCCGATGCTATGTGGCGATCGACTCACCTGTTGCCATGTGCGAATGCCACTCGGATGCGGAAGTGGCCGACTGCAGATGATGATGTGGCAAATGTGAATGTGTGGCCAGGTGTTTGCGCAGATAAGCCTGACGCCTAAACAGCTTGTGACAGACCGGACAGGGCAGGTCCGCTGGGGGGCCTTGGTTGGTGTCAGTGGCCTCCTGGGGGCAGCGTTTAGCTGCAGGCGGCTGTCGGGGGCGGTGCCACCTCCTATGCGACGCCAGGTTGGCTGGACAGTTGAAAACCTGCAACCAAAATCAAGAAGGCTAAGTCACATTCAAATGTAATTAATTGATAAACAATTCTAAAAAGTGCTTTTGTTGAGATCAAATAAACATTTTTTATTATTAGATTGGAAATGTTAGTGCCTCATGAACAAAATTGAAGTATTGGCCTAAATGTAACAAGTTCTTCAACTAATGTAGTGGATAGTATTGTACTTTTATTTTTCTCTACCTATTCTATTACATGGTGGACACTATTTGGATGGGGTTTCTCCTTCCTTTCTTTGTCCAGCACACCTCAGCACAGATACAGTTTTATTTTGCTATTTCTTGTGTATATTCTTGTATCTTGTTGAATTTTGTTATTTCTATTTTGCTTGATGTATGTGTAAATAAATAGATTAAAAAATATCTGATTCTATTACATAATTACAGTGATAACATTCTAATGCTATTTATGTACTTTGAAAGTAGGTAGTTGAAATTTGTATACAGATATCGATTTCCTACTTGATCTAGATTACATAGTTGACGATTCAATTAAAAAATAATAAATAATAAGGATTTAAACATTTAAAATTTAAACTTTTTCAAGGCTCTAGTTGAGTAATCGTTATTCATTAATGGGAAGCTGTAAAAAGCATACATGGGAGACAATATTTGGTTGGCCTTTAAAATTTATTTATTATGGCGTTTTGGATTTTATTCCTAATAATAAAATAAAAGCTCGCTTCAAAACGTTTAATTTGAAATGTTGTCAGTAAGCTACTCTAGTAATTATTTACTATCAGACTATTTTAAATAAGTTCCCGGCTTAAGATTTGTAAGGATTTAGCTCCAACTACAATATTTTATGATTATTGTATAATGTGATATCATCAACCCTTTTAGTTCAGTGTGTTATTAGACTATAATGATTCATCATAAATTTTAAAATAATTTCTCACACGTATTACTCATTAATCTATTGAAGTTTCTATTTATCATTAATGAGCTTTCAACAAATAGTCAAATATTAAACTAACTATAGGAATCCACAATGAAGATTTTAGGCGATGAAATTGAAGTAATGATATTAAATATAAACTGATATTCCAAATAGTGTATAAGATATTCTTGGTTAAAACATAAAATACCTCAAGTAAAATAATTCAAATGAACATGGCCTACCTTATCACATTCGGGGCATCGATACTCGACATGTACAATTCGCGAACAGCGGTGCTGAGCAAGACCGAACGCATCCTCGTACATCTCCTTGCACAGCCGGCAGATGTAGTCGCCGATTCGGTTCTCGATTTTGGCCAACTCCGCTTTGGCCTCCTCAGTTACCTCCACCACATTGAAAGCAGGGTCGATGTCACCCTTTCTCACCACCAGAGGTGGCTCGTCATCCCTCAGCTGCCTAGTCAAACAAAAAAAAAAGAATGGATAATCACATTGCATAGAATGAAGTTTTAAGATAATATAATAAAAATGTAAGGAAAAATCAAAATATAAGCCTTCAAAATGGAAAAGGTGAGGATGGATGGATAAATTATAATTAAAAGGGAATTCCCTAATTAAATTCCTAATAAATTCCTGATTAAAAGGGAACAGTTTGTTGCTTCAAAGAATCAGAAATGATTAGGAATGAGTAGGAATTTTTTTGAGATACTCTTATTGTTAGGCCTACTAGAAAATTATAAAACTAAAAATTGAGGACAGTTCATTGCTCCAAGAAATTAGAAATACATATGACTTCAAAAATTGGTAATTTTTTCTTGCTGATGATGTATGAGACTTGTGCGTGGGTAATGAGGAGAGTAATGCTGCGAAGGACACACAATAAGCTTCGGTTGACGTGTGAGGATCTTTGAATCTTTGGATCTTTGAATCCGTCCCTTCATAACATAATGCTGCGAAGAACAGCATTGAATTATAAGAAAGTAAATAAATTAAAAAGGAAATAAATTGAAATTCTATTCCTGTCGCCCTATTCATGTATTCATCAAATCAATGTTCAGAAATTTGAAACGATTTTGAAATTGTTTGTATTCATTTACTACTTTTTGAATACCATTCTTAATGTGAAAAAACACCTAAGATTTTATACTTAAGACTTGAGTTCAAATGAGAAAAACATTACCTTCTTTGTTCAAAGAGCGCAATTAAAACAGTCAGGCTTTCTTTGACACCTCAACTTTGGAATAAAACATCCAGAAATATGATGACAGAAAATAGAAACTCAGGATGGATGAGTAAAATAATAATGCAGTTTCATTTAGAGACTCAAGTTGAAAATTCCTAGTGCTATTCTATACCCTGAGAATGAGACATCCGAAATAATAAATCATCCAGGATCTTTTGATTCGTATGAATATTTTATAAATGGGGTGGCAGAAATAGAATTTCCAAGCGGAGTAATTTAGTGGGGAGGGAGGGATCAATTGAGTGATAGTTGAAAAAAGTCGAGGGGGGGTCTCAACGTTAGGCAGGATAAGTGCTGAACCAACGGTAGGGGGTTTAATGCTGTAAAAATATAATCCAGGACTTGAATTTTCAATTATGAAAAGTCTTTCAAATCTTACTAAAAGAGATAGGCACAAGCTGCTTGATTGTTAAAATTGGGATATAAGGATTACGTAGCTAGTAAATACAAATACTTGGAGGCTCTGGTAGCGCAGTTGGTTGGAGCGCTTGTCTGTGATAAGATAAGGTTCTGAGTGGCTTCGTTTCCTGCAGCCTTGAGTTTGAATCTCATTCAGTCGTGGTTGTTTCTCATCATTCACCCATTCACCTCATTACCCAGGCACAAGTCTCCAGACTCATGTGGGCATCATCCGCAATAAAAAAAACTATCTAGCTCAAACACTTGAGAAATTATGATCTCGAAAGCTGTTTTTAATTTGTTCATAAGGATGCCATATGTTTTCCATAATAGTTACAATTCTGTTCAATCTGATAGATAAGCTGCGTTCTCGTAGGTCCTGTTTGTAACGGTGACCGATTAGATTGGCTAGCAAAAAAGACAATGTTCTCTGCAGAAAATCACTTCCCGGTGGTTCGGAACCCACCTAAAACTGTAGGTCCAACTCATAAATCACCATCATCCAACTCATTACCCACGCACAGGTCTCAGACCTATGTGGGCTTCATCCTCAAAAAAAAAAAATTTATTAATCGTCTGTCGTCTTTGTACAAATTTGGCATATTGAAAGCATACAGGATGCCAGCAATGCACTTCAATGAAATCAAATTATATTCTTATTGAGTGCTATAGTACTCATACTTCTTTACAGGTGAACTATTTGACAGTGGTTCATTCCAATAACGATGTTATTGGTTACGATTTTGGCGAAATGGATGATTATTTTTATTTTATAAAAAAGTGGATGGAACTAGCTGTCAAGAATTCACCTGTACTAAGCGAGTTGAGTTGAGCTTTAATGGTAAGAATAATAATGATTTGAACACCCAACACTTTGTAGCGTGAAATACTTTGTGCCAAACGTGACTGATATGGCTCCGAACATAGCAACCGGTTTTCATGAAAAAGGGTGTCAGTTCACCCCATTTAAGGTATGAGGTGGTTTGAAAAAGCAAGATATTCTTGTACATGACTTGCTTCTTTCACTTAATTGTGAAAAATATTTTTTATCCACATCAAAAATATAGTACATGTAAATCATTGATTAGACTAATTAACAAAAATCAATTATTTTAGGAAATGTTGAGACAAAAGAACATGATTTTATAGCAATTTTAGTTTCAAATTTAAATTTTATTTAAAAAATACCTGCATGAAAATTTTAATGGAAAAGATTCAAAAACTACTATGACAATATATAATATGAGTGTAAACAGCAATAAATTTTTAAAGGTATGATAGGCTACCTCTAATTATTTCATTACAAGAGACCTAGATGAATTGCCTGACCACACATGAAAAGTAAACTAAATGCTGGTTGGAAAGAATAGGAATGAACAAATAGTTAACGAACAAGGAACTTGATATATGATCATTTTTCAAACATTACGAGTTCTTGATCATTTCTATTAATTTATTTATCACAGTGTCAGAGGGTGCGTTTCGAAACCAATAATTTGGAAGCTGGTGCGAGAAAATCCTGATTATTAATGTAATAAAAAATTCAGTTTCAGTATCTCTTTCAACAAAAATTGTAATTGCAAGATAAACTTTATCAATCATCATCAACAAGAATTATTGTACCGTAGTTGAATGATGAGATATATCAAACACTATATCAACAATAATTTTGCAAAGACCGAATCGTAGTTTTCTGGGGAGGAATAATTGTTGATTAAAAGAAAATCAAGTAGCGTTACAAAAGTGTCGGATACCAGCTATATTAAATCTATCAAACTATCAAACACGATCAGGAATTCTGCAAATATGAAATCATAGTTTTCTGTGGAGAAATAACAATTTTAAAAAATGTTCAACTAACCTTATAATAGTGCCGGATACAGGCGAAGTGTTGTCCTCATCGAAGTCCAACTTCCTGACAGCCTTGTTCTTCTTGAACGGTGATTTGATGTCATGGTTGAGATGGGTGGCAGCAGGCGCCGGCTCTCTAGCATCGCCACCTGGCTGATTGTGTTCGGCGGACTCCTCGCTGTAGGTGCGTTTCCTGGGAGGAGTGCTGGGCGACGGTGTGGAAGGTGGAGTTATCGGGGTCTGGTTGCTTTTGATGGAGAGATCGAGAGGCGGAGGATCGGCGTAAAGGTAGACTCGAGGATCGAACCAAAAGCTGGGCACCACGGGATGGAAAGCGCTCGAACTGAGGGTGCTGGAACTCATGTCGAAGTGCCGGCGTACGAGGAAGCCTCGTGGCATAACTCATCGCACGACCGCACTGGGCCACACTGGCCTCACCGAGTGCGCCCTCTCAACCCTGGGCGCACGCTTTTAACTCGCCCAATGGCCATTCGCGCCTTACGCATGCGCAGAACACTGCAACGCCGCTATTGGTTGCCGCGCTTTTCACTGTGAAGGGTGACAACCGGCTGCCGATTTCAACCCCGTGCACAAACCGGCCGATTCGAATGATCGGGTCAGCCTCAATCTTGTTTCGCATTGTCGACAACTACATTGAAAAATTGGTGAATGTTGGTAATAATAAAGGACATAATAATTATTATATAGGTAGAGTATTTTCAAAAGTAATACTGAAATACTGATCAAGAATCAGTCACCTGTTGAACAGGCTTTCACTTGATGCGGCTTTTTAACCACAAAAAGTATTATTATAGAAGCTTTTAATGATTCGAAAGCATTGTTTATTAACAATTGGCTTGACTAATTTAGACTAAAACAGATCAAAAATAACATGAGAAATGCCTAGAAAAATAACATAATTTTTTTATTCTATTGTTCTGACCGCTTTTACTGTATGCTCTTCAATTCTTGATTATATCCCTTTAAATTAAAATTCTTTCTTTGTTGAACTCTTTCTCTCGTTTGGCTCTACTGCCCGGGGTGGGCTTTGATCTTCTCTACCACTCTCCTCCACTCATCTCTATTAGCAGTCTTGGACTGCCATCCTCTTACACCCATTACTGCCAAGTCCTTTGCAACACCATCCATCCAACGATTTCATGGCCTTCCCTTTCTCATCCAGCTATCCAGCTTGCTCCTCACTATTCATAGAGGTAGTTGGCCCTCTTTCACTCGGCAAACGTGTCCTAGTCATCTTAACCTCTGAGACTTCACAAACCTCACTATATCCTGACCCTGTATGAGTATATCCAACTCTGCATTATGCTTTATTCTCCGGAGACCATTTTTACATGCTGGATTCTTTGGAGCACTTTTCTTTCAGAGAGTGCTTTCTCAGCAGAATGAGGGAAACTGAGTGAAATTCCTGAGGTGCTGAGTACTTGTGGCTGTGCTTACAATGATGATACTGTGAGCTTTCTGGCGATGCTGTTCCTTAAGTATATTATTTGTTTTATATCATTCCAGTGCTGTATGAAGGTGAGAGCTCTATCTAGCTTGATTACAAGATACTTTGTTGAGTCACAGTGCTCCAATTCTTCACCCTACCAAGTGATCTTTAATTTCTTGTGAGTCAGATGCTTCTTCAGATGGAAGACCCACACTTGTCATTTTCCAGGGTTTGACTTGAGATCATTTTTTTCATAGAGCACTGCTAACTCATCATTGACCCATTCACCTCATTACCCACGCACAAGTCTTCAGACTCATGTGGGCATCATCAGCAATAAAAAAAACCCACCCAATGTTTAGTTGAGTTTAACTTCCACCTGTTCAAACGTTTTGCCTTTTGCACCAAATGCAACGTCTACTAACATCATCTGAATACTGAATATGTAAACTACCTAGTGAACATATTAAATGGCAGATCATTTATGTAGATCATGAGCAGAAGAGCTAGTGCGCTTCCTTGTGCCAGTCCAGTTTCTTGTGGTCTCCACCGACTCTTTTTTTACTGGAGCACAACAAAGAAATGCCTGTTCTGCATCATGCATATTATAAATTCAATCAGTTTATAAACTCTCACAGCATCTAGATTTTAGAGCAAGCAAATGCATAGAGTGTTTAGGTTTGCATTATCGTTATATTTAACGGATTTTTGCGCAAACTCTCTTCTATTTCAATCATTTAGCATCGTAAATACAGATATTTTTAGTATGGAATAGCTCGAAAATAATATGAGTAATTGTAGTAAGGATTATAGCGCTGGATTACAGGCACAATGCAATTATTTGAAAAAACAAAAAATATATTTTATTGGTTAAGTATCAGTTGAGCCATATTAGGCTGTAAAAATAACAGCATTCCTTGGTATAAAAAGTGCAAACGAAATTTCTAGTATAGTAATCAGTGACTGATTCAGTCCTTCACCATCAGTCTTTAATTTAGTGTTTGATATCGTTTTAATATGAAACGGCAGACCCCGTTTAGAACAGCAGAATGTATAAAACGGTGACTTTTAGACACACAATAGGTGACATCTTACTCATCCCCTTCTCGACTGAAGAAGGTGTATCATATCAGACGTTGTGGCCTAAGAGCTATTATTAAGGCGTGGCAATTCGCTTAAGGACAGGTTTGTCACCCTTCTGAGTCGGCTTCCTGAGTCTTTAAGTTATTCACCCTTGACTTGGCACGTTTGTGCGAGTGCAGCTTTAAAGTTGATAGTCGCTAATATGCCAGAGTCATTGTGCTTGTGCATGCTCACCAAATTTACTTACTATCTAAGGCTACTTCCAGAAGGGTTAAATTCGTAAAGCAGCCTTGTGATATTCATATTTTGGTTAGGTATGCATTTGCAGGATGAGTGACTTCAGACTTGTGTATGATGGGTGTCTAAGAAAACCCTTGTAGTTCACTTTCACAGATTAGGCACCTTTTGAGATTGTGAAGATAATTGTCATCTGTTTCATTAACAATTAAAATATTGAATTTGATCAAGTACACAATCTGGTGTTTATGGAGTGAATTTTGTAAAAGCTATTCCAGCGTATCGTCAATTATATTTGGGAAATTTATATTAAGCAATGGAAATCATCGGTTCACTTACATGAAGTTGGAGATTTCACCTTATATCTCACATTTTAGACTTAGATTTATTGTTTATTATGTGTTGTATATTTGCTTACAGGGCTAGGTATTATTTTTAATCAATGATCCATGTCTCTCCATTGTGCACGCCAAGTAAATGAGTACGAGAGAATTTCAAGGGGCAAGTTATGCAATAATTCATACACTTCGTATCTCAGCTGGAAAGCAATTTATTCCATTCAGCATACCTGCAAACACTTTGACTAAAGGTGGAGTGTGCCTGAACTTTTAATGAGGGTGGTGTAGATATGAGTACAAACCAGCTAGCTAAGAATTGATGTCATGTAATTAGTTACGCCTTTTTTAGGTAAGGAGCATGATTCATTTCAATTATTAATTCAGAGGAATTCATGCTTGAATTGATATATCGTTGTTTTTATCTTGAAGAAGGACATTGAATAATTGCTCAAGAAAAGTCTACATTTTGTTGTTCTACACGGAGACGTATACGCGAAGAACTTGAAAAGGTCATTCACTACTCTAAATAGGAAGAAATTCATCGTAAAATAAAAATAGCATTTTTTTTTTTTATTCATTGCCGTGAATTAATTAATCATATGGAACATCATTATTAACGATATGGAACATCATGACACATAAAGAGAATAATAAAATTATATTGTTACATTTGAAAAAAATTTAACAATATAAATGTAAACAAAAATGTAATATAAATGTAACAAAAATGTAACAATTCGGTATTGCATTGATGATAAGTCATCATAAAGCATTACAACTTTCAGTCAATTTTACAAAACTTTCAGCCAAATTTTTTGATAATTGGATAAATTTCTCTTTTACTGCCCAGCTTTCTCTTGATATCTTTCCATTCTTTTCAAAAGTAGTCAAATTCTATCAAGATTCGCGCTTGTTACCATTTGAGTCTGCTTTTGTCATCTTTTCAAATACTAATATTACTTCTATATATAAAGTTACTAAATTTCTATATTATTAGTACTCATTTTACATTCTAAATTTTCACAAATACGTATGCAAACTGATGTAGACTCATCTTCACTCACAGACCTTTATAGGTCCATATGAAGATTAATTCCTGAACTAAGTAAGGCCTGTCAGTTCACACTCCCTTCTATCTCACTTGTTTACTTCTATGGGGCATTTCTCAATATATCAATTGTTTTTCAGTTCCATATATTATTCAAATAATATGAGTGCTATATCTTTGCCTGTGTATCTCTATACTTAGCTTACTGGTGAACTGTTTATTCAACTGATTCTAACTGTTAAATAATTTCTATTGTATAAAGTTGATGTTGAGCTGACAGAATTTGTTTATTATTTATTTTGTCATTGAAAACAAAATGAGAAAAAAATAATTTTTTGTGTTTGAGCTTATACAGAGGAAAAAATAAAACAGAAATTAAAAATATCATGCGAGTTCACGAGTTTGATCAATTTATATAAAAAGAGAAAGTGTGTGTGTGTGTGTGTGTGTGTGTGTGTGTGTGTGTGTGTGTGTCTTGCTGATTTCACAAAAACGACAACGATTTGGAACACTAAATTTGGCACAAAGCTTCCTCTAACCTCGATTCAGTGCACCTCGAAGCACTATTTTCATTTTCCTTTTAAACTTTTCCAAATTAATGTTCAAATTTTACTTATGGGCACTATTACTGTTTCAAGATGTGTTTAGATGCAGGGAGCTCATAGAACATCTGATAACATGATTCGTCACTATGGTAAAAATATGATAGATGATACTCCGATATTTATGTGTTAAGCCAAAGCAACAGATTAGCTCTTTATCAATATTACAGCTGCTAATTAGCTAATTACCCAGCGCGATGCGAACTCACATATTGGGTGTATTGAGCTTTTCCTGTAATACATTAATCTGAAGAACTAAGCACAAAACTATGAAGGTGAGTGCAGGGTTGCTGAAAAGGTAGTTTACTTATAAAAAGCACTAAAATTTCAGATCGTCAGTGTAAAAAACAATTTATTTGTGAATTTATCTTTTCAAACAGATAAACATTATGGTATAAACACTGAATGGTATTTCACTTAGCCTTTGGAATTTCGTAATGTTGTGACCACTATCGTAAGTTATCTTCCAGAAAATAAAAACTCCAAACTGGATTCCCCGGCAAGACCGGGTAAAATGCTAGTTATTGGAATAAATAAAGGAATGGATGGAAATATCTTCAATAATTCAAGCTACATGTTTTAGCTACAGAGGCTTTCAATATTTTGTAAGGCAAAAAGATACGTACGGTCATGCAATTATGTATTTTCTTCATAGCTAGCAATATTTTAAGATAGCTAGCTACAAAATAAAATAAGTAATTAATCCAATCACACAATAAGCTAGCATTAGTTAATATACCCTATAATAGTAATGCAGTTGTATAAGGTGCGGAAGTTGTACATGAATCTTTAAATAAAGCACTGACAGTTGAAAGCTCTACTCACTAATCTGCACAAATATTTTTATTACAAATATCCGAATATGGGTCAGGGGTTTAAAAGAAAAACAGAAAAATATTTTTCAATGTATCAGAAGAAGTGTATTGAGTGTGTCGAACAGTAGCACGTGCATCATGTAAACAAAAAATCATCAGCGATTTATTTGAATTGATAATATTATTATCAGTGTTATTCAAATTGAAGGGCTCTGTATTTTTTTGATCACTCAAGTATTACACTTTCTATTCATCCATTGCTGTTTATGAATTATTTGTGTTTTGAATGATTTCCGTTGGATTTATTTATTAAACACCCAGTACGACATTTTGAGAAAAGGTGATTCAAACTAACAACATGACGCTTGATGTAAAACGACCCCGATATTTTCCGAACAACCCTTGCAATATGTGTGCCAAATGTGCTAAGACGGCAGGTGACTTTGAGTTTTGTCGCGTGGCGAATAAAGGGGTTGCAGAATATGGCTCAGGGGTTTAAAAGAAAAACAGAAAAATATCTTTCAATGTATCAGAAGATGTGTATTGAGTGTGTCGAACAGTAGCGCGTGCTAGATATTGGAAAGGGTTCCTGAAGAAAATACATCATGCAAAGTAGGAAACGACTGCTGCTCAGGTAGGCAACTAGGCATTGTTGTTTATGGGGCGACTGCATTTGGCATACGGTTGAACGGGTGCGTGAAAATCACAGCTGTTGTGGTGACCGGATAATTATTCGGAAGTGAATAGCTTTAGCCAGCTGAAAAAGATGACGACCCCAACCCCTCGACCCCCAGCACACCAAAATCAGGGTGCATTTGTCGAAACGTAGGGTGACTTTGTTGCGTTTTCGCGCCAAAATCAGTGCCGCTACACCTTTCCAACTTTTGTCTTCATACCGATGCATATCTAGTTCCATTCAAAGAACAAAACTGGTTTCATTAGCCCCCACTGCATAACATCATCGAACAAGAGCTACTTAGGCCAGTTTTATGCACCGCGTTTCCTGTAGTAGTAATAAACGCGGCGATTTAGTCAAGTATGTCAACTTTTTATTGTAAATTTAACGTCTTGCAGTCAATATTAACAACGCAGATCGTTATGGAACAAGAAATTCAAGAATTCAAGTATGTAATTTTATGCATGTCGCGCGTTTCAGTCGCGTTTTTGTCGTTGAGAGTTTTAAAGTTGAAGCGGCAGGTAATTGTAAGCGGTGGGCCGCTTAGCGCAGTTGGTTGGGGCGTCGCAACTTCAGCTTGCTGGCGTTTAAGCGGTCGTAGGTTCGAATCCCGCTCCACCGTCAGGCATATATGTGTAATCATTCACCTCATTACATCATCAGCAATAAAAAAAATTGAAAGGCGCGACTTGAATTGTGCCGCGGAAAGGCTCAAATGCATTGGGTATCAATATAAAGCCATTTTTTGGTCTACTTTTTTATTTTAATGCTTTCAATTCAACTCTTAGTTCACCAAAAAAAATGACCTGACATAACTTCTTGAGATTTGTGGATCTTTTAATAAGCCTATATAGATATTACTCTACATTTGTTCACATAAACTAGTCATTGATTGAAGATGGTGTAATTCCGTACGTGGCAGACCCCAGCAATGGTACTGTTGACGGTGGAGGGGGGAGGCGCAGAGTTTATTCTCGCCTAGGGCGCCGAACCCCCTGAAGATCCTGGGTGAGATCGTCTGAAAAATTGATCTATACTATAATAAGTGAGTTAAGCATAAACAATTACATAACTGAAAGGTTTTACCACTACACCACTGACTATTACAATTAGTCGGTCCGGCTGCCTAAAACATAGTCCCTGAACTTTTTTCATGTGTGACTGCGAACTCTTAACACCAGACTTGAATCAGCAAGGTTACACGATATTATTATTATAACTATTATAATAATAATTATTACTATTTTGTGATTAAAATCACCAATACTTTATTTTGATTTTAGGTGAATAATTTAATTATTAACGTGGTATATCGTGTAGTGGAAATGTGTAAAGTATATAGCTAATTGTAATAATTTTACTCGTAGTTCAGAAAATATTGAAAATAAGTGAAGAAGACAAGAATGCAGCAGCAGCTGCTGCCATAATCATTGCCGCGTTTGAAAGCAAGCAGGAACTCTTCTACACCTCTAGATCTACAGGAAACTTGAGAAATCTCATCATGCCACCGTGTCTTATCAATTTGTTCTTATAATTTAAATCTGTCACATCCCACTACTGTGTCTTTTTGTGGTTCATTTCTATTAACATATAATTATGTGCTTCTGTAAACATATCGTTATGACGGCATCTTGAAGATGCAAGGACGTTCACGGGGGGGGGGGGGGAGGAGGGGGCAACACCCCATCATCTTCCTAATTCGGTAATTAAATGGGTAAGGGACAGGGAAAAAAGTCAGCAAAATCCCATTTGTGTATGAATAACGAACAGCCTGTCAGTGGAAGAAGAAGAAGAATGTTGATGTCCAATTTGTCAACTTGTGTTTGTGTAAAAAGCAACTCTTTTATAGTTAGAATCCTTTTTGAAATATTTTTTTTTTCAAAAAACAGGAGTTTCGTAGCTTACCTCTGATTGAACAGATACCTGCTACGGCACTCGGCAATCACTTTTCTAAAGGCGGTCAGTAGCGGCAGTTCTGTGGCCTCCCCAAAAAGCATTTAGGTTTAAGGGAGCCTACATCGGCCCGAGATAAGGAACTCCAGGGGCCTCTTGAACATCGTTGAGAGGTGCCCTCACATTGGTCACAGTTTTCGACTTAATTGAATTATGGAGTCAAAATATGCTTATTGTTTTCATGGCATAAAAGATAAAAGGGTGCTCAGCTAAGAAAATCCAACAAGGAAAATTTAACTAGTGTAGGAAGTTTAATTATCAACATATCAAATCTTACTGGTTTTTTGATACTTTATCCAATCTTAGCCGCAGAACGTCACGTTCGATCTAAACGCTCTGCAACCTCCCCAGAGGTTTAAATGGTTATAGCCACACAATTTATATATACATACTTTATAATACAAATACAAGCTTTAAACGTTCAGAAACCTAAAACTCATTTTCAAATTTCAGCTCAGTCATGAAAAACAATCAAAATCCTGCTATATTTTCCCAAAAAGCGCATCAGAAAATATTTGAGAAAGGTATTTCAACAGGAATCTTACCAGTATTTGATTTAGAAAAACTTTTAATAAAGCACTTGGGCGATCATTTCAAAATAATTATATTCGTTTTGGATTTAGGCAATACGTTTTTAGTTTATAGTTTCTGCTGTGGTGATTTGTTTTATTTTCAAAACCACAATTACAAAAGTCTATTTATTATTGCTGACACGTAGCTGACAGGTCGCGACAATAAGCCAGGCGACGGGCCTGTTTGGAACCTGCTCTGAGGCCTAGGATGTAGACCTTTACTACAGGTTCCAAGCCTAAGTGGAAAATAAAGAGGAAGGAAGTCGCAAGGAAGGATGAGGGTGGCTGGCTGGCTTTGTACGTAGATGGGATCAAATTCTTTTCAAAGACACCCTTCTTGAGGGGGAGCGGTCGCATTTATTTCTTTTGGGCCCGCTCATTCTTATTTACACTTGTGGAGAAGACGGAAGTAATCTACCTTGAAGATATATTCTCTACCATAGTCTCTTAATTCACTTGACAAGGGGTTACAGGTAGAGCAAAATTTCAACAATGGGTGCTCGAAATTATTCGCTAGAAAGATTTTATTATTGAAATGCAGATGAGTAGGAAAACGCCATCCAAGTATAGTGTATGTAAGTATATCTGTGTAGTAGTGTGTGAAGAGAAAATAAGACAAGATAATGTGACATTATTTTCCTTGCGATACGAAAAAGGTGCATCAAAGGCTGATGGAAATTTACGTGAGTTTCTTCAGTGAATTCTTGGAATGATCAAAAGGGGAGTTTATAAAAAATTGCTTGAAGGAATAAGAAAATATAAATACAGATAACAATAAAAAACATAAATTCAAGTATTTGACAAAACTTAGCAGAGCAGTTTGATTGACTAGTAACTACTGTAATTAAAACAATTGGTGAAGATTGAATGCAATTATTTTGAAATTCATGAAATAAATAAGTTACAAACAGGTTACATAAATTTAATCAAAGACCGTCGAACTGCCTCTTCCTTACGAACCATTAAACATTAACTACTGTCCAGCTCAAAGAATAACTTTCCCATATTCATGTGGATTGTATATTCTTTAACAATTGCTCAATTTTCTGCTAGGTATTTCACAAGAGATCAATCATGCTTCAAAGGAATGATTATTAAAAGTAATTTTGATAATGTCAATGTCAAGGGATCTTGATACATGCCTTAGGTTTATGCTGGGATTTATACTATACAAGTGCATTGCAAGAATCGTGCTTGATTTTTATGAAGGCATGCAAGTAATGAATAACTTTTTAATAATTACTTTACAACTGCTTACTTTGTAAGTCATATTTTAAAAAATTTGATAAATTTGAAGGTACAATATCTTGTAAGTTCTATGTTTATGTAAAAAGTACTTGTTTGATAATAAAATCATCTTACACACATTAAAGCAGCATTCGAGCACACAATGACTGATAACTTTATCCAATTATTGCCGGATGTTTTGGAATGAGCGAAACAAGAATGCGGGCTGACTCATCCGATAACATAGCGTTATCAATTGGAAGGATCCCCGAACTTGAAAAACGCCGAATCAGGTGTAGCTAGTGACATGCTAGCACGTGGCTTTGTAGACTCATACCCGCATAGCAATGCTTGTCGCCGACAAGACAGGTGATCTTCTGCCACAAACAAACGTACCATTATACCAGTACTATCAGCTCAAAGCTAGGCATATGCCCTTGTTTATACAGTACTAGCTGGCCCGACGCGCGTTGCTGCGTTCTCATAAAAATTCTTGATTTTATTATTTGCCACCTCCCACTGAAGTTACATTTCAAATTTCAATTTTCTATGACTATTAGGGAACAAGGTAGTCCTAGGGCTCTTCCAGCTGATCAGAGAGGCCTCCTTCGTTGTTTTCTTACACAGTAAGACCTTACTCAACACCTCTCAATAAACATTTCAAATTTAAACCTTCTACGACTATTAGGGTAAAAACTAGGTTTTTTATTTTATTATTTGCCACCTCCTACTGAGACTAAATTTCAAATTTCTAGCTGCATTGGTCAAATTTCAAATTTCCAGATGTCATCAACCCAGCATAATTACATTTCATCATACCCAGTCATATGTTTCCTACATGATGCAAGGTTCCGACTGCTCGGTAGCCTACATGCAAAGTCTTTGCGTTCCAGACAGCGTAAATAACGCCGCTACGGGACCTGCCATATGATCAAAAACTGTTGACTTCTATCGCAGCTGTTCCTTTAAGCTGTTTGGCCGGCAAGTTCAGTAGGTTAGGTTTGTAAAATGGATTAATTAATAATAATTATTAGCCCCCCTATTAAAATTTATGGTCAGAAACCATCCCCAATATTCACACAACATATTCCCAAAGTTTCATGACGATCTGTCAAGTAGTTTTGAAGTCTATAGGGAACTTACATACATACATACATACATACATACAGACAGTCATTCATTTTTATATATATATAGATTATACTGAATGTGCACACTTCTTTCTAAGATAGGAGTTTGTGAATAACTGAGGTGCGGCCAATTGGAAAAATAATGAAAAACAAACTTTGCTGTGGACTGACTACAGACTACAAACAGTTTCTACCACAGACTACAAACAGTTTATCGCATTTTAATTGATACAGATATGTCAAATAAAAATGTATCAGTGATTCTGTTTTGTTTTTCAAATATTTCTGAAAGCAAATCAAAATACAATAAATAATAATTTAATATAATTTCTAATATAAATGTAATCAACCAAAGAAATATGCTATTTTATTAAAACTATGCTCAGAATATAATAGAGTCTTTGTCTGCATTTCTTGTTCCATGACGAACTGCGTTGTTAATATTAACTTTTTAGTGAATTTAACAGCTTTCCGTCAATTGACTGCAAGTCGTTAAATTCACCAAAAAAAGAGTATTTGCTTTACTGAACCTAAAACTAAACTACTGCACACTATTAATAGTTCAAAACTAGTTTTAGAGCTCTTTGGTTGTAGTCACTACTCTCTGAATACGAAATAATCATGAAATTATGGTGCTTGTGGATAAGCAACTTAACAAGAAATAAATCATAAACAACTGAACTTGTCTTATTATAAATGAACAACAAATTGTTTTTGAATATTATTATTATTATTATTTTCACAGATTCACAATGTGGAAGTTCCAGGAACAGAAGGAGTGCTTCAACAGAACTTTAATGAGAATAGCTGAAGCTTGATATCAAATCAAAGCAAAATATCGATAACTTATTCAGTAGATCAATCTATATATGAGAGAGTAGGTGGGTGTGGGTGTGTGTGTGAGTGTCTTGTGGATTTCACTAAATTTGGCACAACGCTTCTTCTAAACTTAATTCAGTGCATCTCGAAGCCCAATTTATCATTTTCCTTCCAGACTTTTCAAAATTATTAGTGTTTAAAACTTCAAAATTCCACAGAATTGTTGTTGTTGTTGTTGTCCCGTAAACATAGAACGTATATTAGTTATAATTATTATTGTATTTCGTAGTGATTCTGTATTATGCTTGGGGGCTTGGGTTCAAATCTCGGTATGGGAAAAATTTTTGTTCACAGAAGTCAATTCTACCACATATATTTTCTATTTTCAAAACCAATTTGGTTTAAATTATTTAATTTGAGAACTCTAGCTATACTGCATCATATCATGTGGTAGCTTATTCTAAACGTACTCAGCTCACCAAGGCGCTTTAAATCCATATAAAACATATTCAACTGAAAAATAATATTTTTGGTGCATTTAAAAATTTCAATTCAAAGAAGGTGGAAAATGGGCCAAAAATGTCATTTTTTAACTGTACACTCGATCTTAATCTGATAAAGGTGGTCGAAATCCATATACAAAACATTCATTTTTAATTAGATCAAGAACAGTAATTATCAATAATTAAACAACAAGCATAATACCTAAAACCCGTTGCAAAGCACGGGTAAACCTCTAGTACAGAATAATTTTAAACTCCTCAAGACAATATGAAAAATCTTATTATCCATTGTTCGATAATAACGGTTGATCATAGAAGAATGATGACAGCTTTAAGCTACCAAATAAATTATCTATTTGCAATACTTTTAAAAATTCCAATTTTCACAACTTTACAATCTTCAATCATTGAATATCGACATAATGACAGAATTCATGCCAGATTTGAAAAGCATGGACAACACGACGTTTCAAGACATTCTGCATGTTATGTTACTTGGAATTCACAATGCAGAACAATGATCATTTAGAGAGATTGTGCGTACAAAAATGAGAATAGGGTCGACTGGCTTCCAACTAGAACAGTAGACGAAGCGAAACCGACCGGCTGGGTTTATAGAGATTTTAATGGGTGGTTTATCGGAACAGTGGGGTAGTGATTGTTGGGAGAGGTGTCCCCGTTTCGATGGGTGGTGAGGGCGTTGTTGATGAGGGGTAGGGTGGTGGAGGTGAGTGGTATTCCCCTTCAAGAGGACACCGTTCAATTCCGAAGGTGGTAGTGTGGGCTGAATATCATCATCATGGGGAGAGTGATGTGGCAGCTGTTGCGATATCTCGCTTGTTCAACAGTCGCTAGGACACCCTCTACTATCTCAACACCCCCCCCCCCCAAAACTTCGATGCCCAGCTGCCCCGCATTCCTTGGCGCGTGCCCTTACCACCCACTGAACACAGCTATATGGCTATATCATATTCCAGTCATTAACCTTCCCCCCAAACCTCACCCATATCCAAATCTAAAGCATAAACTCTTATGTCCTAGTCGTATACTTACATAAAAACAAAAAGGCTAAGGTCCTTTAAAGCTGACAATAAAACAGTATAAGAACACACAAAAACTTTAAGGGTCGTAAGCATATATCATCCTCTAAACAGCAAGACTTCACCCTACCTTGAGATCAAGGTGTTGACCTATATTGCCCTCAAGGGCAAAAAAGTGTAAATCTAGCACCTGGTTCGTGGTTTGTTCCTTTTGTCTTATTGTTTCTTTTTTAATAATCCGGTTAGTCAGAGATTTACAACTATTAGGCCTAATCTTATGCCTACAACAGCCCTATACAAATATTATGATGGGATATATTTTTTCAATATAGGTACTGTATTTATAATAATTTTCATTATAAAAATGTGCGTAATAATGTTTATTTAATACAAAGTAACATAGTTTCCGATTTTTTGGAATCTCTAATATTAATTAGATGAATATGTATCGCAATTTAATAGTATTTTAACATCCATTCACTTCACCATATTTACGAGTATCCTTCATATATGAACAAATTATTGCTATAAATGTTTATTTCATAAATAAATAGATATTATATTTCCATTTAAAATTAAATCTAAATAAATACACCTATACATATAATACTACATAACTAGCAGCCAAAAATTACATTTTTATAAACATTTTTTGCGTGGAAATTAACCTACTCTTCTATCTATGGTATGCCATGTTCTAGAGTAGGTTTGCAATTTAAATTTTCAGGATTCAATGTTTTAATATTAGGTTAGTTAAGTTAGGTTATTTGAAACATTTTGTTTGAAATTATGGTTTCTATGGTTAGTCTTCCTGTGTTTATTATTCAGTGATGTAACTCGATTTTGAATTTCTTGCTGTGTGGTATTTTATGTATGTTTCTTGGAAGCAAATTCTAAAGTTTTGGTGCTAAGTGATTGTAGTGTCTCTGTTATAGGCCTAAAGCCTTCATAGCCAAATTTGCAATAAGAAGGTGTCAGTTTCTTGTGTTGTGATTGTGGTTTCTATGTTGAAAATGTGCTGTGTTTCTGTGCACTCAGTAGATTATTCCTTCATTTATAATGTAATTATTTCTATATTAACTTGCAATTTATAACATGAAGAACATTAAAATTAGAATATTCTTGCATGCATCACAGAATTCGCTGGAGCGTTGATCCGATGGATAACGCAGTGGTTTTTTAATTATGACTTTGATTATTATTAGTTTCTGCAATTTTATAAGCGGGTTACTGTGTGTATAACTTGTTCCACCCCATCCTCCCATCCTACTATCCCATACGTCAGCAAGTTTAGTAGAATAGTAAACAGACTAGTAAACCATATTCAATATTAATCTTCTATTATTAGTAAAAGATTAAGAAATCCGGTACACTTCCTGAACAGATTATCAATGGATTGTAGGCATCAATTATTGTGAATAGTATAATATTTCAATAAACTTTTTCATAAAAACATTAAATGCCAGACCAATGTAAGCTCCAATAATGTTCCCCATTAGATATGTTAAAGGTATGCTTCCACAAGTAGACAGATATTGATAGGTAGGCTACAACTAATATAATAAGAAAACTTTACCTGTTGGAAGCAATAGATAGGCCCATTATAAGATTGACTACTCAGGCTATATAGGGAAGAAAGCGTTCAATTCAGTCTTTTCATTGTTTAATAAATTATAGGCTACTATTATTGTTATTTAGAACAAGATTACTTTGATTCTAAGTATGAGTTTATTTGTGATATAACTTCTTTATAGTTTCAAGTATCAGTTCAATCCTAGCTTATTGAATAGAATATTTTTATTGCACTTGATCATAAAAATGCAACTAATAATTTTATAGTTTTTAGTACTATTAATTTTTAATAACATTATGTTTCAAGCTCGGTCTACTAAATAAAATTCCACGCAAAGTTTTAGTACTTAAATGAATAAGATTGCTATTGATGATCTGAATGTGTTTGCATGCTGATTCCCAGATAATTATAGAAAGATCATCCATATTTTACTCTGGTTGATTTCCGCATCCGGATTATATTAAATGAGATTGTTGAACTGTAAAACGTCAAGAAACGTCAAACGTTTCTAGTAATTTCGTATTTTGGTTCGTTTAGGTTTCAAAATGAATATTATTTTAACCAAACCATCAAACAGCTCAATCCACCCCATCTATTATTAAGAGTTACGTTCTAGTTGGGCAGTAAAAGCTCGTCGTGCTAAGTTAGCACGACCCCCGAGTCTGTGTGGCGAGAGGGTCTTCCCAACCGGGTCTTTTCCCTTTTGAAAATTATGATTTCCTTTCATAGTCGTAGTAATAATTGTTCGATATACGGACACAAGGGCCATATAGCACACTGGATTGCACGCATAGTACTTCCTCTTTGGAGGCATTGCCGATGTTCTTGTTCTGTGTAATTACGCACGGCAGCTGCGTGCACCTGCAAGTCTTAATGACACCCTCCGATGGGACCATATGTCTGCACTGTGCCTGTATTCTCTACTATACTGTAGTGTACACTATTTTGTGCTGCCCCCGCGCCCGACCTTATCTTTGACGCAGGGTCACAAGCGATGACGATAAGAGACGACGCGGATGGATTATAGTTCGCCAAGCCTCTGGTTTGCCACTCCAACAAGCTTACTACGCTTCAAACCCTACGCTATTTTTTATCAGCCTGCCAATCTACCCCAAGTTATTTACATTTACATTATCAAATAGTGACAGATGCAATTTCATTGAGCCTAACCGGCTGGAAATCCATGTAGCCTACAATACGGCGACTATTGGTCTATTGTTCGACACAAGCCATGAAAATTCGGATTTCATTAATGCCATAGTTTTCAAATGCAGCTCAGATAACAGCAATCTGACATAGTCTAATCTGATAATAATGGTTGACTGTTCATTGCTAATTAGTGGTTTGTTGATAAAAACTCTACTACAAATTGTTAGTTACTAGATCCATATTAAATTATTTAAGAATCTATATCTCAAAGCTTCCTTATCTAAGGGGAGAATTAAATATTATTCACTCATGATTAACTGATCAGCTGATTGTGGTTGAAACTATCTGACGAATTTCTAGTTAATTTGTGACAGCGTCGACAGAAAAGAGAAACTAACAGGTAAAAATCATAAATTTTGAGCAAGATGCCAAAAATGAAGTAAAGAATTTCTGAAAGTCAAATTTTCGTTAGGAATGTCCACATGGCAATGGCCTAACTAGATGTGCAGTCTAGGGGGGGGGGGGGGTAAAGGCGAAGATCAATGATGTATTGCGGTGGAGGGGATATAATCTAGACACTATATAGGCTAGTTAAGGTGAGGAAAAAGTAAGAGTTTTCTAACAATTTTGTGAGATAATTATACGCTATGACTAATATCATTAAAAAGGGGTGTTCAATTAGGAGTAATCAATGGAAAGTTTTTGAAAAATATCCCTCTGAAACCACATTTTAAGCAATTCTAGACATGAATTCATCCATTTTAACATTTCAATCCGCGTTGAAGTGAATTTTATCTAGCTCTTGCCTCAATTTAAAATTGGAAACCTGAACTCTCATTGTTTTATTAAAAAATTAAAAGCAGGCACACTTGAAACAATTTTCACCCTGCTATTTCTGATCCCATACTCGCCTGATTGGGATACCGTACAGTACTGTACTCGGAAATGTATTTTAAAAGAGTAGCTCGAGGGAATTTCTCTGAAATTACATTTTTATCAATTTTAGACGTTTTTTCAGCCCTTTCGTCAAAAATAGTCTACAATGCTTGTAAAAAATTCCAAAATAAAAATGTCTGTGAACCTATCCCCTTAATCCATACTTTCGCCGCTGCTGGAAATGGAAATGTGACTATTGTCAGTTTTTTCCAGGGGCCAGGAAACATTTTTTTCATGTCTCTTATGTATATGAGTGAAACATTTGATCTGATATTATTAGGATATTTTTACTTGCTCCATAAAAATTTTCGTGATATATTTCCAACTACAAGCCCAAAATCAGCATCTGTCCTCTGGAAAAACAATGTGGTGCCTGTTCCAGTGTATCCTACATCTTTTCCTCGGACTGTCAATGTAACGTCTTCCATCATGCTCCAATTTTCAAGCCTGAAGTGAAAGACGGTTTGGAGGCACATTCTACACTATTTTATTTCATCCCCTGATCGAACATGACATTGTCTCCTTATATCACATCAAATCAGTAGCCGAAAGTATATTTTTTCTGGAGGATGAAGCCCACATAGGTCTAAGACCTGTGCGTGGGTAATGGATTGGATGATGGTGATTGATGAGTTGAACCTACAGTTTTAGGTGGGTTCCAAATCACCTGGAAGTGATTTTACAGCAGAGAACAGAGTCTTTTTTGCTGGCCAATCCAATCGGTCACTCTTACAAAGAGTGCCCAGGAGTTTCGTAGCTTATCTCTGGTTGAACAGATACCTGCTACGGCACTCGGCTATCACTTCCTCTCATATTCCAAGGGAGAAATCCATAAAAACTCGGTGACTACTTTTTCCGGCGGGTATTCATCCCCTTACTGGATGCCAAATACTGATAGGGCCTTGATACCGACAAGGCTGATCAATGCGTGAATCAGCGCCCGATTTTGAATTTTGAAATAGGTCTGAAATAATGCCAATTAAAGGAAGTGCAATTCGATGGTCTAATAGAGAAGTTGATAAAAATAGCCGGTGATTGGGAGAAAGAGGGGAGAGTTGTAGGTGTGTGCGTTTGCGTGCGTGCGGAGAAAGGGGTGATGTATTTCCCAAGGGGAGGTTGCTGCATTTTCCAAAGGTGGTCGGTCGTCTTCTTCGCCTCACCTGGTGGTGAGTCACCGTGTTATAGTAGCTGTTAAGCCGTTGCCGCCTCCACCTTGGGTAACAGGGATGAGGAAAAGGAGTGTGAGAGGTCTTCTCTAGGGTCTGACGCCACTGGGGCTACCCTGCCCTATCCTACGCCTCCGACAGTGAGCCCTGTCTGCCGCCATGCTGTGAAACCCCGGCCAGACCAGTGTTTGCTAATTTCGATAACATGCAGCGTGCTTTCATCTGATAGGAGGGCGCATTTTATTGCACTGCGTGCACGCACAACGCGCTCCACGCACACACACACACACACCTACACATCCATTATTTCACTCGTGTGGAATACTAATGTACAATGCCATGCACTCACATTCGTCCGATCCTCTCGGTCGCGTGCTGGTCGGCCCAAACCCAACCAAAGGGTGAAATCCCTGTCGACAACAACAACAAATGCTACAACTACAACCCAAATTTTAATGCCCTATTTGGTGTTGTAATATAGTAGTAGTAGGTGTAGTAGAAGTAGTAGAAAAAAAGGGGGGAAAAGTAGTAGTAGTTGTAGAATAGAATAGAATAGAATAGAAAAATCTTTTATTCATTCAAAATTATATAACCTGCAAGGTTGCTTGACAAGGTTCAATACAACAAATCAAATTTCTTTTTACAAAAAAATTTTTGAAACATTATTTTTACAATATTTAGAATTTAACAATCAAATTAATACTGTTTTAAAATTACAATTGTTGGCTCAGCTCTCAATTACAAAATAAAATAATAACTTCAATCAACTTGAATTAGTTATTTCTCCATTAAATGAAATTCCTTAGGAACAACTGAACTAAACATTATCTAACGTATAATGATTAAGCCAAACCTTTAAATTTCGTTTCAACAATTTCATATTTACAAACTTAGTGCAGCACTCAGGTAAATCATTAAATATTTTTGGAACAATATATGATAAATTATTCTTTGCAATATTATTATGCGCAAATGGAACAATATATCTCTCATTTCTCAAGCCATAACGGCTTTCTTTAAGAACTAAATACTTTTTACTAAAATAATTCTCCATTATTATTGTAAACAAAAATAAGCCTTTAATACTTAAAACATTACACCTGTTCAAGAGGTTTTCATATGGAATTCTTCTAGGTGAATCACTAAACAAACATAAAAATTTTTTCTGAACACAAGTTATTCTTCTCAAATAAACATCACTGGCATAACCCCACCCTTGTAAACCATATCTCATGATAGACTCACCGAAAGCTATATACATCATCCTCTTTACTTTACTAGGAATCAAATCTTTCACATAATGCATTTTGGCCAAAACTTGTTTCAACCTGTTACAAACATTTTTAATGTGTATATCCCATCGAAAATAATTGTCTACTGTTACACCTAGATACTTGTATGAAGAACAGTTTAAGATAAATTGACAATCCCTAGTACAAGCATATATTTTTCTCTCTTGTAATTTGAAACATTCACAGCAATGGTACTTAATTTTTGGCTCTCTAATGCTACTCATATACGGTGTAGTTATATCTAACACCTTTGTTTTAACAACATTGATATTCAAAAAATTATTGTGAGACCATTTCGCAAGAGTATTTGTATCATGTTGTAGCCGTATTTCTGCTGTTTCCAAAGACTTATGAGCAGAAATTAGTAAGATATCATCTGCAAACATGAATATTTTACAATGCTTCAAATAATCAGGTAAATCATTTGTGTAAAGTAAAAATAATAGAGGCCCCAGGACTGACCCTTGAGGCACTCCCACATTCAAAATTTTCTCTTGACTGAAATCATTACTAATTTTGACAATAAATTTTCTATTTGCAAGATAACTCTCAAATAATTTTAGTACTGGCCCATGTATACCTACATGAGACACTTTTGTAATAGAATGTTATGATCTATAGTATCGAAAGCCTTTGAAAAATCTATAAAGAGACACAGGTTATGTACATTATTCTTCAAGTTTCCATTTATGAAATCTGAGAAATTTGATAACAATTTATTTGTACCTAGCCCTTTTATAAACCCATACTGAAACTCATTAATCACATTATGTTACTGTAGGAAACTACTAATTCTTTTAGCCATATGTTTTTCAAAAACTTTTTCAAATATGGATAAGATGGCAATAGGTCTAAAAATTTTTTAAATTGTATAGTCCCCACCTTTATGAATAGGACGGACAATAGAAACCTTCATACCATCAGGCAAACATTGAGTCTTTATAACTTTATTTATAAGCAATTGCAAAAGCTGAACTATATCATTGCCCAAAAACAATAAATCCTTCAATCGTATATTATCAAAACCAGGTGATTTTTTCCTATCCATGCTCAACAATTCTCTACTCACAAACTCTGCCGACACTGGGGGTAAAAAGAAACTGCAATTTAAAGAAGAATTTGGTACATCTTCTAATGTAAATTTAAACCCACAAGGATGAATAATATCTTGCACAGTAGAATAAAAACATTCTGCAAACTCATTAGCTATTTCCTGTGTTTTTTTAAGGGGCATATGTTTCATAACTATATTTTCAATAGATTTATTCCTATTGGTTCCTAATAAACTATTAACAAAACCCCATACCTTTTTTATATTTCTCCTTTGGCCATCAAACTTACATTTATAATAGTTTTCTTTTTCTTTCTGTAGTAGTAGTAGTAGTGAACCACTAAAGCCTACTTACTTGATCTTGGACTTGAAATAAAAGCTAGAACCTATTAGAGTTGGACCATCTACTAGTCAGTAGTACAGATATTATAACTGATTGGTGCTCAGCTAACAACCTTATTTTAAATAACGATAAAATCTGTGATTTTAATTTTAGTTTCAATAATAGGTTAAATAATGGTACAGATACTGGATCACTGAAGTTTTTAGGTATACATATTGACAATAGACTGAATTGGCATGCACATGTAGAATCTTTAAATGAGAAGCTGTCTAAAGGTATTATTAAGAAAATTAAGTGAAGCAGTTAATATTGATGTTTTGTTAAGTGTGTACTGTGCTCAGATATATTCCTTATCATCATATGTAATCACTGTTTGGGGTAGTAGGTCAAGATCTATTGAGATTTTTAGATTGCAAAAAAGGGCAGTCAGAATTATTATGAATGCTCCTCAGAAAACTCACTGTTTAAAAGACACTAAAATTGTTGACACAACCCTCCATTTATGTACAGAACTTGCTGCTGCTTGTTCATCAACATAAAGCACAGTTTGCAACTAATAGTGATGTGCATAATTATCGCACAAGACACAGAGATGACATTAGAACCGATCTTCTTCATTATGCAAGATCCCAAAATAGTTGGCTGTACACTGGTAAAAGGTTATATTTTTATGGGTTCTATGTCTAAAATAACGCTGGCAACACTTAAATTTATCACTCGCACTTTATTTACACAGATAATCACAAAACTCACTGTTCAGTAATGTCTTACAGAAAAATAAGCAATTAAAAACAGATAACACGATATTGTTCAACTGATAATGAGTTTTCAATAAACTGTACAAGAATCAATCACTAAAAGTTAAAAGGCCGATCAAATATTAATTAATAACTGTCCAATAATATTCAAAAAGAAACGTCGAAAAAGAACACTTAACTTACGTAGCACTAGTCCGTAATACAACAAAAACTATTCAGTAGCTCACTGGTATGAATTAAGCAGGAAAAAGAATTATCTCTATAGTCACTGAGAAAGAATTATCACTATAATATAGACACAATATAGAACTGACACAATTTGTTTATCACAACAAATTTTCAAAGACAACTGAACTCATTTACAAGAGACTTCCTCTATTTATATACTTTATCATAATTGAGATCTCTCTAGATTTCTCTACCAATTTCTAAATAAATAAATCAAGGAAACTGGAACTTTCCACAATATTCTATAAAACTCCATTAATTTCTAATCAAACAACTAGAGCATTCTACTAATTACCAAGTAAACACCATAAAAGTGTCAAAAGCAGTGTAATTAATTGCTTAAAAGTAAACATTTACATAGCAGATAACACCTAGAACCACTGTTTCCTCTTTCTCTTCATTCTTTCCAATTTCAGATTTGCTACACTACCCCCACCTTAAGAGATTGTTCTGTCCCAGAACAAAAGCACTTATGTTAGTTTAGATTGGGTCTGGCTTCTGGCTGGTTCCTCATTGGTCTTCCAAGGGTTGTAGATGCAGATGGTAATCTGGACACCAGTGGATTTGAACACTTCCTCCAGCATTGGCTTCACAATTGTACAATCCAGGCCATCATATCCACTGCCAAGCCGTGATATGCCAAGTTTCCTTACTCCTAGTTGATGCATTCTGTCCCTCAGCTGAACCAAGCAAGTCCACAATGTGTCATATGATGCCTTCATCTCAGGCTGTCCATTAGTGACCAGGTAGAAGAGATGTTGACCATGCCGCTGCAGATGAAGAACATTTCCTTCCTTGAGTCCTTGTTGTTCCAGGTCTCCAAGACCACCAAACTTCTTCCTGAGGACTGTAGCAATGCCTCGGGATTCTGCTAAGTTGCTGGTGACACAATGCGCCAGTGCATACTCCTTGGGCAGGGTGGACAGATCCCTTTCACTTGTCTGGATCATTTTCCCAACTGTTGTTGAACTGCAATCATCAGTAGTCTTCTCTGGGGATATGGTATGCTGAACCTGAGCCGCATGTTCTTCCTCAGCACCATTGCTACCATGGAATGGAGTCAAACAATTCAAATGTACTATTCATGGCTTACCTCTTGGAAGTTTTCTTATCCGGTATACCACATCGTTGATCCTAGTCACTACTGAATAATAAAACGAAATTGTCACAACCACATTTATTAAAACTTCGAGAAACTAGTTTCGGTTGTTACACCATTATCAATCTCAATCAAACTGAAAACTGAAGTACAGAGAAGCCTTATATATACTGTGCATGGAATGATACTATTGGCTAAGAGGGAAAGAGGCTGACCTTAATCGGACGTTGTGATTGGTTGTCAAGTCACGCCCCCTGGTGGGAGGAGTAACAAGCAAAAATACGAGTCAAATCAATAACTAAACACTGTGAAAATCAAGAAAGTAACAAAAAATTGTAATAAGGCTAGAATTTAATCAAACTAAAATTAAAAATCTCTTAAAATTAGAAGCTCACTGAAGTGCAATCAAGGTCAACTGAGAAATACACATAAGAACTGCTCTTTAAAAATAGGCTGGAATTATAATGAAACCAAGTTAGTTGTATTGAATTGGTTAAAATAAATTTGGTCATTTAAATTAGTTATGGAATCGTTTTTTACCAACTTAGTTATCTCCAAAGCTTCTAAAATGTTCAATTGTCTGCCTTTGCCAATCAAATGCAGAAATTCAACATTTTCTTCAGCCTTGAACTTGTGTCCATTATTAATGAGATGTTCTGCAAAATTTGAATCTCCTTTTTGGGTTTTCCAATCCCTGATATGTTCATTTACCCTACATTTGAAACTTCTACCAGTCTGACCTACATAACAAGCATTACAATCACCGTAATTCAATTTATAAACCCCACTTTTATCCCAGATATCAATTTTGTCTTTACTACGCCCAAATAAGCTCTTTAAAATTGGTTTGGTTTGAAAAGCTTCATCAAAACCGTTCTTTTTCAGTTGTTTTCCTAATTTATCAGAAACTGGGCCAAGGTAAGGCACCGTTATCCATGACCTTTCCCCAGTTTCAGTTACAGTAATGCTAGCACTGACTGCTAGTCTCATATTTATTTTATTTGAGATTTTATTGACAATGATTTCCTCATATCCATTTGTAATAGCTATCTGTTTAGTCGTACTAATCTCTTTTTCAAAGTGATGATTGCTCATTGGAATGGTTAAAGCTCTATAAATCATACTATTGAAAGCTGCAAGTTTGTGCGATATTGGGTGACATGAGACTCCATTAATTTCTAATCAAACAACTAGAACATTCTACTAATTACCAAGTAAACACCATAAAAGTGTCAAAAGCAGTGTAATTAATTGCTTAAAAGTATACATTTACATAGCAGATAACACCTAGAACCACTGTTTCCTCTTTCTCTCCATTCTTTCCAATTTCATATTTGCTACAATATAATCTTTTGCCTGTTGTTATTAAAGGTCTTCCACCTACCAGTTTCAAAAACACTATTAAAAGTATTTTGCAGTATGAGGGTTTGTATAGAGTGGCCGATTTTTATGAAACCGATATGCAAGGGTACGTTAAAACACCTAATATCTGATATTGTCATGCCTCTTATATGTTTTTAATTATATTGTGATCATTGTTCAATATGTGTACACCAATATGATGTTAATTTATGTGTACAGCACTTGATAGATTATTATCACCTTGACGTTGAACATGCATTGTAAATTGTTATGTCAATAAATGAATTTCTATTTCTATTTCTAAATGAGCGCGCAAAAGAAGGTGGTAACCCCTATTTTGTGTTTTGATCACCTTTGATGACAGTCCTTTGAAAATTACTGTATTTTGAAAATAAGCCTTGTTTTGGATCTGATTACAAATTGACATTGCAGATTGACGTACTCATTAGGGAAGGGATTCGCACATTATAGGTAACCAGATTGCACTGAAAGCTAATCACATTCTTAAGTTCTGATGCAGATCGAGCCACACTTATGCAGATTCTGCATATGAAAGCTACGGCAAGACATTGTTATATACTTAGGCTACTGTGTTACAGCATTTCATTATTTAAAATTTGGCAAAAATATACAAAACAATATGCTAGCGCTGTGAGAGGCAGCCTACTAATTAGAATGATCAGAATATTTAATGAACCTTGCTAGTCAGAAAATCTTAAGGTTTTTAATAAGCTGCTTGAAGAATTGCTAACACGAATTTGCATGCCAATGTTGTCAAAAAAATTTAAATGGGTAAATAGGAGCCAAAATAAAATATAAATGAGTGGATAGTTTCAAAAACAAACCTCCAAAAATTTAATGTGGCTTTGAAATCTTTGAGGCTTTAGGTATCATAAAGTTTTATTTGTTGATTTTATTCTGAATTGTAAGTTTTTATATCGTCTCAAAATCAGCCAAATTCATTCTCTTTGATACCTCATGAATTGAAAACCAATAATGAGGAGTGATCTCAATATAGTGAGAAATTACCATATTTAATAACGTGATCACTATCAAGTCGATTATGAAACATTTTTAATTACCTTAAACTGTGTGAATGCTAACCTTCAGAAATTTTCCAAATTTCAGAGATATAGAGTTCAGTGCTATATAGTTTCACCTCTTTCCATCCATTTGGTCTCATATTTCTCAAAAGCTATTCGAAATCATCAAATTCTCATCAGTGACTCTGACCGGGTTATCTCGATGAGCTCAATTAATTTTCTGTCGAGTCGAAACTCGATGAAGACATACAAGAATCTCTCGGAAGTCACAACTCTTCAGAGGTCATAGATACCATTGAGAACTTCCTGAATAATCTGAAGCAAGTAAGGTGGGTGCCATTCGATCAAGTGGTACATCTAAGAACGCAGTTATTCTATTAATACTGGTTACTGTCTGTTGAGTCGATAGGGTTTCTTCAGCTGGTTGGTTCCGCCACACTGTAATTGATCCATCAGGATATAATATTTTCTTTTCCGTATTATATTTTCTTTTGTACAAGAAGCTATGCCAGTGTCAATAGCTCGTGCTAGCCTCCCCCTCGGCAGCCAGAGATCGCACATACTCGTACTTCCTCCATAGTTGAGCAGATGGTCCGGTTTGCAGGCACTTGGCAGTTTTCTTTCCGTTCTGTTAGCGTCTCTCCAAGAAGTAGCAGTTCATTCGGCTAAAGTCTGGCTTCTCGACTTATCCACCCACCCATCTTATCCATCATTTAACGCGTGTCTAAATAATGACTTTAAAAAATTATTGCTTTTTCTGTCATAGATCAATTTAATTTTATAGTGTTTATTATTTTAATATGGTAATATCATCATTTCAGACCTTTAAATATTTTCCGTTCTGAAAGCTTCTCTCCAAAAAGTTACAGTTCATTCGGCTGAAGTGTGTCTTTTCGACTCACCTAACCATTTTTATACTTCGTTTAACAAGTATCTAACTTTGAAAACAGGAATTTTATCTTAATTTCACACTGAAAAAAATATTAAATCATCATAATGGTGAATCGTCTCTATTTGACTCATATCACCCTAGTCTTCTCCTCTTTCTCTGTCCAATTCCTATTATTGATCTTCTTTTCTTAGTTGCCACACAATTTTTTCATACAGTTCTTCACATTACAGGTTGCAGTATTGACGTTATTAAACTTAGGCTACACAATCCATTCAATATAATACTTTCGAAGAGAACCCTGAGTTAAAAGCTTGAAAGAATAATAAAATTGAGAAACCAAGCCCCAAAATTTTTAAAATTTTATTTTTTATTATATTTCCCCACATTCTTTTTATTCTTTTTATTTTGCCAATATTCATTTCATGACAGTTATTTTTAAGCATTAAAACTCCTAATAAACGAATGTATGAATAGTGTTACATTCATCCACTAGTTTGAGGCGAACATCATACATATTGTTACCTAGAGGCAAAGTAATTTCAAATAGATTATGTCGTTCAAGATGATGCTCAGACAGAACTCTTGTGTTGATAAGGGTCCTGACTGATGCTTGGGAAATGAGTGTCTTCTAAAGACTGCAGTTTAACTCTAAACTTCAATTACTGTACTTTCTAAAGTTTGAAGAGAGTTGAAGTCCCAATAAAGTGCTTTATAAAATTATTGATTGAGATTAATTAATAGAAATAGAGATGATGGGAGGATATAAATACCTATTATTGAAATTTGAAATTGAAATGTAAAGAGCTGAAACAGAAATATCTAAAGAAAATAAATAAAGGCAGATCAAGTGTTCCAATTCTTGAAAAATACTAAATAAGATACTATAGAAACCAGAACTAATGTGAGAGTTGAACCCAAAATTTCCAAGTAAAAAGAATTGTAATTCAATGAACAAGAAAGCGAATGAACATTACTGGATTATTATTTGTAGTATCAAGTCATGGCCAGAAATAATTGCACGTCTATGGTCTTCTCCACGATTCATTCATATGCATATTTATTAGCATGCATTGAGGTCTAGTTATATTCGCCTTTATCGGTATTCAAATATTTGCTTTGCGTGCAAATTCGCGCTGCTGTCTGGTGGTGAGTGTTCTGTTTCACTTACTTCCTTCCGAAATACTCTCTTCTTCCATCAGCAATATTGTGCCTCAACATGAGTGCAGTGTAAGTTCTATTAAGTTGACCCTCGTATTGCTGGCATTCCTTAGAAGTGCGTCGTAGTTTCATTACAGTCAAGAAACACATTGAGCAAACGGAAATCCGGAAAATCGTCCTCCGGTGGAATGTGAAGTGAAATGGTCAAGTTTTCCAGTTCTACATGCGTTCTCCACCCCTCACATGATTGACGACAACTAGTCATGAGTGCCTGAGATCTTCTTATAAGCTTGAAAGGCTGCCACAACACGCTCTTTGTTAAGGAAACATGAATTTCCATTTTCTTTTTTCTTGGTTTTTGTGTCCACTAAATTTATTCAGTACCTGATAACGTTTGAACTCTCCATTCGTAGATGGTCAGTGGCAGTTCGTAGGTGGTCAATTTCTTAGATAAAACTCAGGTCTTTAATTTGTTTTGGTATAAGACTTTTAATCAGGAATTTTATAATTAAATTCAGGTCATTGATTGATTTTTCATGAGAGTTGTAACCAGACATAATTATTCATTATTTGATTTATTTTCCCTTCGGAGACTGACAAACTTTTAACTCTGTCAATTGAGTATGAGTATATGAATAAAAACTAGCGTGAATGCATAGTTGAGTATGAATAAATCCTTTCTTTGTAGTGGTGAAGGTGTTATTGTAGAATATATCCATAATTAATAATAAGACGAAGTTGTCACAACCACATTTATTAAAAATAGTGATATACTATTGGTTGTAACAACTTCGTCTTATTATGAATACATCCAATGATACAGTTTGTTTTTCTCATGATCACTCTAAGATCTCACTAATGATCTTACGGCATCATTCTCATGATCACTCATGCCGATTACGACTGTAGGTGACTCTTTAAACCTCAACTTTGTGTTGTATTCCTTTGATCAGGAGCCACAAGAAAACTGCGGCATATGTGCAGTAAAAGGGGTGCCGCGTCGCACGTAAGCCTTTCTCCAGCCAACATTAATACAGCCTACAGTCTTACAAATGACATCAATTTAAAGCTCAAAAATAACTCTAAATACCATTCTCGTACATCTCTCTGATAAAAAATTAAAAAACAAAAAACAAAAATTTTAGTCAAAAAAATTTTTGTTTTTGAAATTTTATAACTTATAAAATACCGCATACGTTTTTGAAAAGTTTGAGACAAATATTGTAGAGAATGTCACAAGGAACAATTTAATTAAAAAATCAATTTGATATCTTGAGCGATTACCGAATTGCAGTCGATATGGTGAAACTCTGCAAATTTTGGCCGCCATCTTGTGTTTTAGTCGAATGAGCACGAGTTGAAGTTATCACCATCGTCATTCTTGTTCAGCTATTCATAACGAAGAGATTGACACCACTCCCACAATTGTATACCCAAAGGGCCCACGGAAGCCCTATTTTGTAACAATTGCCCCCGGACTAAATTTACTCCTTTACACAGTAAATAGAGTTATCTATACATTAAATAGAGTTATCTATTCAATATATATTCAATTTATCTCTTATCTTCTTCACTCGGTTTCTTAGTTGAACCGTGTTTTGGAATCGTTGCTGTTCTCCTGGCCTCTTTGGAAAGATCTTCTTTAATGATGACCTGCTTGAAGCGATGTGACTGTGAAAGTGTTCCTTTATCATGTTTTTGGCTATTATGGAACTCAATTTGACAATAATGTTCTTTATTTTTTGTTGATCTTCCAAAGATCCTTAATGCATTTGTCATCTACTCCTGGTATGAAGAACCGCAATATATCCATGACCGTTCAATAAAGCAAATTAAATTAAGTAGTTCATATCCATGACCGTCCTACAAAGCAAATGAAATAATTTCTCCTTTACTCAAAAAACAGTAGATTACATTTCCTTTGCTTTTTTAAAATATCCTTTCACTAATTCATTGTAATTTTCTTCAATATCACTGATTTATACCTTGTTATGCTTTATCTATACTTAAATGTTCAATTAGTTCTCCCACTTTATTTTCAAGCGTGTCTAATTTATCAAGCTACTAGAAAGTATTCTGTCTAATTTTATTTTTCTTTTATTTTGCAAATCTTTTACTTTCCTTTAACTTGATAATAATAATAATAATAAATAATAATCCTTGTTCAGTAGTAGACAAGATTTAGGCTGAAAGACTCAAAACAGGAGTGCAATAAAATATTGCAGCATATTATTACTAAACATTTTAATTAAATTTTCTGATTTTACTCATTTTATCTGTTCGTTGTTATTAATATTGTTCGACTAAAAGTAATGTATTACAATTCCTTGATTATAAATTCTAAAACACACAAGACAAATGATAACAGTCGACAACATCAAATTTGCAACAATTTGCCGAATTGTTCTTGTCAAGGTTCAGATAAGGTTGCAGTGAAGTCGGCTCTCGATAGTCCAGTCTCCCGTCTAGGCATCATTCATCAGTTATCGTTCAGTAGACTACAAGTTGGTTGATTTGCGCTTTGCGAGAACATCTGATTCATCATTAGTAATTTGTTCAATTGCAACCTTCAATTCAACTTTACAACCTACAAGCTTACCTCCTACAACCTTTCAACCTTCCGGTGATTCAGAATCCACCTAAAACTGTAGGTTCAACTCATCCAATCACCATCATCCAATTCATTACCCACGCACAGGTCTCAGACTTATGTGTGCTTCATCCTCCAAAAGAAAATTACAGGGATTACAGCCTTTTAATATAATTGTGACACGGCTAAGAAGGTTATTTTCATAATTTACTTAAACTATGGCTGAATGTTTAGTTAATAACTTGGACACATAACTTGAACAAGCACAAAGTCTGCAGCCAAGAAAAAACACTTTCATTCACTCGCTAGTGTAACCTTACCACACAGAATTCCAACAAACCCATAGAACCGACATCAAGCTTAACTTCCATTGCACCCGCAGGCGTGCCAACCCCTTTGTTATAATGCTTCTGTAAATAAAATTATTGATTGAAATAGTTCCAAATTAATCAGACAAAAGCCTGTCGATCGATAAATGTGGGTTCTTATGATTTTCAAATTAACTGGTTTATTTCAGTATCTTCAAACTTTTTAATATAGTCTTGAAGGCTTTGCAGGGGCTTCCAAGTTGCAAGTGTACTTGAGTAGAGCCAGCATTAACTTCAAGGGTGCCAAGTACCACCATGACAGGTGTTACTTGGCCCTCTCTCGAACCAGATGAAAAAAAAAAATAATTTACCAACTCCAGTGTAAATGCACAGTCCCGCACATGCGGGAAACCTACACTGAAAACTACATCCATTGTTTATTTCCGCTCAATTGTGTGGTGCCCCCACATTCACGCACTCACGGCCGATGAACCTAATAGAGCATTAATTTGTTATTCCTCACTTCGATTAATCAGAACATATTCACATCATTTTTTACAATCCAGGGAGAATATCATAAAAGCTTTTGAAGCTATGTTCATTGTACCATCACTCCTTCAAAATATCTACTATTAGAAACATAGTCTACTTTAATTTTTATCTGTGATGTTTTCCATGACGAAATACTTAATGAACAATCTAATATTAAAACTGACACTGTATTTCACTTTTATATAATGTTTTACTCACATATATTGGAGATGTTTGAGGAATGCATTTCACTTCTGAAAAGAGGCTGACGAAGCTTCTTTTCAGAAGTGAAATGCATTCCTCAAACATCTCCAATATATGTGAGTAAGATATTGTATAAAAGTGAAATACAGTGTCAGTTTTAATATTAGATTGTTTAATTTTTAATTGTGTACTAGCATGGTCAGTGAAGCATCTCTGATTTTTCTTTTCATTTTTGGTGAACCATGATGATTGCCCATAGTTTTTTTTATTCTCTTAATAGATAATCTTCATCACCAATAAATTTTTGAATGTACAGCTCAATATTAATTTTTCGATTTTTAGTGTTTTTAGTATATTCTTATTTCTAGTATTGAAAAAGTTGGAAAATTGAAAACCTCAAACCTCTATTTCATGTGAATTTTTATGTTGTTTTTTTGGGGGGGGGGGGTTGTAATGAAGTAATTTAAATTTTTCAAGGAATTTTAATATGGGCTTCATCCTCCGACAAAAAAAAAACTTTGTACATACACACCCATATTCTCAGTGTAAAATTTTGAAGGCGAATAGATTTTTGGTTTATCGATTGATAACTTGATCCAACACCAAAAAAACAGCAATATTTTGATGACAATCTTCAAGAAACTCTCAAGGAAACTCTCTCGAAGAACGATGACTCTCCAACTGCATGCAATCCTATAAGCAACAGAGAGTATCGTGAGAATGTTTATAGAGGGGATAAGGGTTAACAAAACACCGTAAACAAACAACAAAAGGGAACGTGCACTTGACCGAAGTAGGTACGCAATTCTGAGATGTGCCGCGCTAAAGAATACGTAATTACCCCTACCGTTAGCTGTGCTCGATCATTCACAAGTGCTACCGGATAAGATAGGATCATGCGGGCATTCCGCAACAATCTCGAGAACATGCTTACGGAAAATTCTCATTCATCATATTCTCACGTGAAGTGATGCTCTTGTATAACGGACTATAGTCAAAAGTTTGAAACAGTTTGAAAGAGGCTAATAAAAGAGAATTAGAACAGTAACTTAAATCAATCATAATCTAGCGGATCAATAGAGGAGAGGTCCAATCTTGATATTATTATATTAACAATAGTAATAATATGCATAATCTAATAATTTTGAAGGCGAGCAAATTTTGGTTTAACTTGAAGCTACCAGGCTTTATAACCCGACAATCAAATTGTTCAATATCCTTTCTCATTTTGATTCAAAGCCATTAGCAAGCCAATAAATAAATTGGACCCATCCTCGAACATGGCAAATTGATGGTTTATCCACTGTTTTCTATAACAGTGTAGCTAGGATTCATTTTATTTCATGTAGGAATATTTTTCTTCTACTTACAGATAAAACACTGTGCTGAAGGAATCTTTTTTGAGCATTGAAATGCAATGAAATAATTCGTTTTAAAAGTCAATACTATTATTCATCGTTATAATATGATGTCACTATTTTTTATAGAGATTTGTTAACATTTTAAATTGTAAATTCGTTCTCTGTAATTTGATGATTTTTGTGATAAAAATTTATTTAATCTTTGAGCATGAGGTCATCAAGTATATGGTGCGGATTATTTATGAAATAAATCAGAGACAATAATCAGAGACTCTTAAACCAAATCAAGGAGAAAAAATCCACTTGTTAAATAAATTTCCATGTCTGACTGCTAAGGACATTGGAGCAATAACTTTATCCATGAGGTATCATTCTCGAAGATCATCTTTGATTATTTCTTTATACCAGACAAATGAATTATTGTATAAATTATTTTCAAACATTTCGTAATGATCTTGAATGCTTATAAATTCTCAACATTTTTTCTATCGAAATTCATTAAAGCGGTTTCCTATTAGATTAAACTAACTTCATTATGTAAATATTGTTCACAAATTTTGTATAAATATAAGGGACTGAAGACAACGTTACAAACATCACATACATTGTAGACTTGGGTGTTGGAGATATTAACAGTGATCTTATTAGTAAAGCCAATAATATTTCAAGTAATGAGAATCTAGATGATGCAGCTACTTGGCAAAGATTGGGTAAGAACTTGTCTAATCTTGAAACACTAAACCAATTGGAGCGACATTTAGTGATAAACTATTACCCACTCATTTGTCGGGTAATTCATGTATCTTAAATGCAGCAGATTCGCCCCACTGTCAATTATTGGTGTTGGGCTTTCAGTACACATTCTCCCTTTCATGTGCTGTGGCCAAGAAAAGCCGTTATACGACTCCCCCTCCAGTGAGCGGGGATTTAGTTTTCCCATAGAGCACACAGCACACACTCTCTGCCACGCGTTCAGTTATTCGATCGAACAGAATAACTGTCGTCCCTCAATTCCCGCCAATAAACAAAGTACTTTGGCGCGATGATGAGTAACGACACCCATACTCCATTCATATGCCGATCCACCCACCCGGCGACCGTTACAAATCAAATAAACCCACTCTACTGGCCCAATGGCCTCATGGGGGAAACTGAATCTGGGATTGCCGCGAAAAGATCGGCCGTTACACGACGTAAAAATAGGCCTGTAACTGCAGGTCGATAACATTTTTATTGATTTTACTTCTAGCAATGTACAAGGAACTCCATTTGTCGGGTGTATTTTTGTAGTTTTAGTTTTCACAAAGTTTCAAGGTAATAATCATACTGGGAATCTCATAATAAGAAATATAGTTCATCTTATTTAAAGCGAAATCGATTATATAGGCAAAAAATAAAACGTGCGAGAGAAGTTATTTGATCGTTAATGAGAAGTTTCAAAATTGAAATGTCAAGAGACAACATAGAAATTCTTGACGTAGAGGACTTAGTTATTATTTAGAGTTTGTTATTTAGAAAGAAGTTTGACTGTTACTGATGCTTAATCTTGATGATTCCTGAACAAATTATGAAATAAGTTCCAAACAACTTATTGATACTTAAGTATTCGCTATTCTAGAGTCTAGGCTTATGAAACAGGAAAATAAAAACTATATTTTTATTTTGTTTTATAGCCTACAAAGTATTGATTGAATTTTACACTGAATCGGTTGAAATCATCAAAATTCAGGTACAAGATAAAATGACTTCGCTACAGAAATTGGATTCTATTTTTTCGAATACGTCGATAACAGTATCTCAAATTAAACTCCAAGCTTCCATTCAATGATTCTCGGCTGAAGAAAATAATCTTTTTCTGCTCTTGACTTATTGCAGAGGAAATGTTCTGTATAAATAACAATGACAAGATGATAAACCAAACGAAATGAACAAGATTCTTTCCTTTTGAGTAAAAACGAAGGGAGTCCGGATATGACCAGAGGAGATCCCTTTACGAGGAGAGATTAGTTTTTAGGGAGAAAGAGAGCCAAAGTTCAAAGGACATGATTACTGCTCTGTCATCTATCAATAGAGACATCTCAGCCGCATCCCGGATTTATATTTGACGAACTATTGAGGGATCATGCATTATGAATACTGGGACAAAGGAGTCCCCAGTCCCCATGCTACCATGCTACTTCTTCTCACCACAACCCAAAACATCATCGACATCACCTAAGCGCCTTATCCACAGAAATTGAACTGGCTCAAGAGTAGGAATTTCACAGAACGCCCAAGTGAAAGAATGATCAGTCTTTCATAGACGATATGTGAGATATTTCCAATTTTTCCCGAGGCTCTCAAAATAGAGTTTTCCAAGAGCTGAATTATCGCTTATTTTCTCAATACTCTTAAATCAATAGAATTCTTCTATGTGCCATTTTCCATCACCCCGGGACTAAATATTCTTATTCTACCTAAAAAAATTACTATTAGGAAAATTTTGTTTTTTCCATTATATTATTTTAAGTAATATTCACTTCTTGAAAGTAAAAACTCTCTTCTCATAATGTGCACAGAGTTCATTCCACTCATGTACTTCAGACATACGGAAAAATGTCATAATGGAGCATAATATAGTTTTGAATAATAGACAAAATAATGTTTCATTAATCTGATTTTTGTCCCTGTCATATTCCCTAATAATATCCGATGTACCTACTCAATATTTTGTAAAATTCTCAATCTACAATGTTTCCACCAATAGTAATAGTGATCGCAATAAAATTTACAGTCACCGATGAAGTTCATGATTACCATTCTCTATATAAATTTCTTATTGGCTTACAATGATTTCATTATTTAAAAACAACATTTCTTACGTCCCCTATCAATCTCTACTTAGTAAATATTTACTGCTATTAATCTCACCCCCCCCCCTCAACTTGATATACAAAATAAATTCATTCGTTTTATTTTCTATCACTGTTATAATATTGGTCTTCTTGTGCTCTCACTTTGTAACAAAATGTATATTTCCCCATCCAAAATTCTTCCATCAATATAATAGAATAGACGAAAAATCTTCTATTGAAGACATTTAGCTACTCCAAGCAGACCTTTTATACAGTTGGTTGACAAGATTTTATATTACTAACTAGCATTTTACCCGGTCTTGCCCGGGAATCCAGTTTGGAGTTTTTCCTCCCTGGTAGATAACTTATGGTAGTGGTCACAAAATTACGAAACTGGGAAGGGTGAATTATAGTAGTTTATGCAACGATTTTATTTTGACCCTTATTAAGGCATGAGTTAGATGTAAGTTATAACACGAGCGAATGCGAGTGTTATAAATATCTCACGAGTGCTTTAATGGCCAAATAAAATCGTTGCATACACTATTTTATCTACGACCACTAGTATACATTTAATTAAAACAATATCATTTTACATGTGACTGTCAGAGATACCTAACCTCTCATCTCAAATACGAGAAGTTATAGTAGATTGTTAGGTTAAAGCAGCTGGTGTAGCAGTTTGATCAAATCAGCTGATAGTTTCACAATATTGAATTACGATATTGATTCCATCAAAAATGCTTCTGATTGGTCCAGAACCCGTGTTATAATGTAGAACCTGTACTATAATGAGCTCATTATGCAACGGGTTTCAAAAAGCATTTCGAAAAGACAGCTGTTTTGGCATCAATTGTGAAACTGTAATGTATACATTATGACATGGTCGAAGATAAAATAACATACAGTTCATCTGTTTGAAAAGAGAAGTTTACAAATTAACTTTTTTTCACTGATGTGAACTTTTAGTGTTTATTATAAGTACCTTTATAGCAACTTTGCAGCTCTACTAACCTACTTAGTTTCGTGGTTAGTTCTTTAGATCAATGGATATTTAAGGAAAAGCTCGATGCACTCAATAAGTAAGCTCGCATGACGCTGGATAATTAGCAGTTGTAATATTGATACAGAGTCAATCTGTTGCTTTAAGACATATAATCGGCTTATCATTTATCATATTTAAACCATAGTGACGTATCATGTTAACAGCTGTTCTATGATCTTCCTGCATTTAAACATATTTTGAAACAGTAATAGTTCTCATAAGTGAAATTTGAACATTAATTTTGAAAAGCCTGAAAGGAAAATCATAAATCGGGCTTTGAGGTGCACTGAATTGAGGAAGCCAAATTTAGTGTTCCAAATCGTTGCCGTTTTTGTGAAATCCGACACACACACATGCATACTACAATTACAATGTTACAATTAACAAGGTCTTGATCTACAGACAAGTCATTATACCAAATCTTATTCAGTTCCAGTAAGTTCATATCTTATTCAGTTCAGATCTGTATAATATTAAATCCTTTAACAATCAGTTCCAGTTGCCCATGTTTCCACAGCAATCTGTTGAATGTCTGGAAGTACACACAATTTTTCGATGAGACATTCAGCACTGAATCAACAAATAGTGGTCTCATTCTGCATGTTTTTCGACCTCAAGCTCGATGATGTTCGATAACTCTGAGATGATGCTTGAGCCTCAGCGACTGCAAGCATGCTAGCTAGCGAGTGTAGAGTAGGCTACTACAAACTCACAAAAGCTCACTCCCAAAGACATCAGTCTGTCCTTGTTTTTGTGTACACACGTGATGTAATATGTATTTAGAAAAGTGATATACCTCCCTGTTCCTAAAGAGGATGTAGAAGAAAAAGATGGTAGACAGTGTCAACACACTACCATTACACATGAGACATCTGTCCATTCGGTAACACTAAGTGCACGGTAAATAACATCCTGCTCCCGTTGTTCAAGGTAAAAACAATCGCTTTTTGATAAAAAGGCGAGTCTACATTTCTACGGGCTGGGAACCGTATTCTTTCATCTTCTTTCATCTTTATAAGTTTTTGAATACTGCAGTAAAAGGTAGAATTTTGAAATCATGTAAAGAGTATAACTAGTTATTGAAAACGGTTGAATTCCAACCCGGTTGTTTTTTACTCTGTTAGAAAGTGACAATATAAACCATACCAACTCTTAATCTCCAAGGCTTTATTATAAGAAACAATAATAGCTTACATATTTACTTGTTGAAGCTTACATATTTCCATTTCAAGAAAAAAAAACATTCATATCGATCTACTTCTAGCAAATGAGTTTACAGACCATAAATCCAACAATATGCCAATTATCAAGGACCTGACAGGGCCTTATTGAAATCGTGCCGTTGTGTCTCCGTCTGTGTCTGTACACTAGCGCTTGAAAGAAATATTCTAGAATCTAGTCTAGACTCTTAAAACTTGACATTGCTAGGAAACTCAGAGGAAGAGCGCTTGCTGCTTCATCTTTGTCTCAACGCCCTCTTCTACTCATATTTGTCAGAGGGTTTCTAGTATTTTCGAGAGTATCCCGGATGAGAGCTTATCTGTTTTTACAATATTGTGTCTATAGAAAGACCTTGAATAAGAACTCTCTGGAACAATACAAAAATAAAAGGGCTATGCTTTTCAGCATTGAGTCAGTTTTTGATTCAGCAGGACTTGTGATAAGTTCTTGTGATCTTTCTTTGGCTGTTTACATTCTTCATTTCGTGGCAGTACAATAAATTATTGTGACTCAACGTTTCAAGTGAATTAGTTTATTAACCGTTTATTATACATTTCTTATTGAGTCATTAAACAATTTATTGATCAATCATTATTAAAATATTGATCGGCAGTTACTAATTAGTTTTGTACAGTAATTCATCTTGTTATAGAAATATTCATCATTAGTTGGAAGAAATAAGACTGTTGTTTTTTATTTTTATTGTAAGTAATTTGAGTGAATTTAAACTAGTGAGCCCAACGGGCTGGAGAACTCGCTTGCAAACAACTAATTTTGGAAAGGGAAACTCATTTGGGAAGCTTATCCTAGGGGAAGGTGGTAACGAAAAACGGCTGTTTAGAAGATACTGATTCACATAAAATTCACAAGACATCTATCACTTGAAGTTCAAGTACATTGTTGCTCTGATACACAGATTTATTTTCCACAAAAAGACCTACCGTGCTCATAGACCTATATATCAGGGCAATGAAATTAGTATATCAGCTGATAGAGATTATATAAAAAGCCTGATCGCATTTATTCACCTACAGCTGATAACTCAAAATATATTTTTAAATTTATTGCGAATTCCATATGGTGAAAACAACTATTTTCTGTATATAGTGATATATAGATATATTAATGAAGGGCTGAGAACCTATCCTTTTGTTTCGCCTCTAAAAGGATGAAGGAGTCGGTTAATTTTATTGACCAACGAACTCGACCTGTCTAAAGATACCAAGAATCTGTGTTTCAAATTTGAAGTTGATTGATAAAGGCATTCGAAAGTTATCGTGGAACATACAAACACACAACGCCTCGAGCCTCAAGTCAAAAGGAAGAACTCGCTTCGCTCGTTCAATTAATTTAATTAGCATTTAAAGTGTTGCCAGCATTATTTTAGAGATAGAACCCGTAAAAATATAATGCAAAGAAGGGCTTATCAAAGGTGTTGTAGAGTTTGATCAATTTACAACTATGACTATAACTACACGATAACTCAATACGATAACTATAACTCAACGATGTTATAGTTGATGAAGTTTGCATTTACTCAAAAAATAAAGTATTATGACTGTTAAAGCTCCTTCCATTAAGATCATTTGAGTAACGGTTAATAAACTTTGTAAAGAATGTGTATTAATTAAGAGGTGCTATTTATCTTTCAACAAAGGAGAACGAATAAGGCGTACTGGCGATGAAATATTCGTTTATTATCATAAATTAACTTGTGCACTACTAAACAGTCAGAAATTGCTTCTACAGAACGCGAGAGAAGAATGCTGAATTGAAGTACAATGAATTTTTTCATCGTTAATTTTGATGCTAAGTAATAAATTCTTTGCTCAATATTTAACGCTTCAATTTGCAAGGGTCTCGGTCCGGCAAATTCTTTATTGCAATTTATGACGATGATTTTATGCAAGGGTAAGAGAGGAAAGTGATGGGGAGTAGGGAAAGAAGGAGTGAGCCGAGAAGGAAAATGTGTATTAAATTAAATTTTCATTACACTGCTTGTTAACGCATATCATCATGTTTATCGCCTGTGGAATGAAGAAAGCTTCATAGTTAATGATAGATTGTCATCGTAATTATTGTTTCAATCGTAATTATCACCATTACAACCTTGCTCCTGATCGCAGGCTTCTTGTGTCCTTCACAAGGAACATTTTAAAATTAAAATTTCTATTCTCCATTGAAAAGTGTTCCTTCCATTTCCAGATATTTATTAATTATCTCAAAAGAGTCTGGAACTGATCGGCAGGCGATGAATTGGTGGTGAAGGTCTTTGAAAAAGGAAAGCATCTAGGGACGTACTCAATAAATGTTAGGTGGGGGATGGTATTTTTAATAAAGTACCGAAGAAAATACAAGATTCCAGGCCGCATTCCCGGTCTGATTAAGTCTGGGATTCTTCAGGGATGGCAAACTACTTCTGTATTACTACTACTACCACTATATCACGACAACGTCTTGGAGTGAACCAATACCAGGCTTTATATCAAAAAATTGAGCACAATTTTCCAAGCATTCAAATAAACCTTTGGTTCGCATGAACCTTTACAGAGAATGAATGTCAGCTTTTGAATGTGAAATTATCAGCTCTTTAACTTCAATATAATGTTGCTTCAAAGGAGTTTTCCTGTATGATTATTTTCCAAGTCACATTGAACGCTATGGAAAAATCTGAGGGGAAAGCTGTATATTAGCTGTATATTAGCTGCTATATTAGTCAGTATATTAGCTGTTATGAGGGAAATTCAATGCAGCTCTTACTGGTTTTTCCAAGTTCTCCTTGAACGTATTAACCAAGTTAGTTTCTCCAAGTTCTCCTTCAACGTATGTCAATTTTCATCGATTGAGTGGGTAACATATGTTTCTCTTATCACTGACCACAGATCACTGATGCTCTTATTAGGCTAGAGATTTGTTCCAGTATAAACTGTATCAACAGTATCAGCAACTGTTTCAAGAGTTTGTCAATACAGTTTTTCATTCGTGATACTCATTGTACTTGTCAATGTTGAATGTTCCAAGTTATAATTCGCTCTTTCATGTTTTAATTCTATTCAATTTTGAGAGATCAAAGCACAGGTAGAGATACTAGCTGCAGCTGGTATCCAATAGTCTGTGATCAAAGTAATCAAGATTTACTAGTTTAGACTCCTCGTTTTACTAGAAGAGTAATTTGGAGACACAAGATCTTGAACACACACGTACTTGAATTTTATCCCAGGACAGATGTTAGATGATATAGAAAGTGTCATAAGAATAATCTCATTTGTGGTCGGTTGCACAAACGTTGGTGAAAGTTTAATCACCGATCAATGAATTGTTATGAGTGGTCGGTAATAAAACTCTGATCGAGGTATGGACAACCGGTCGTTAAAGTGATAGTTCAAAATGCTTATTTTGTAAATCACTAACTTGTATTATTCAAACAAGATGAGAAATCCGGTATTGCAGGCGATTTCAAGGAAATCTTTAGATGAAATCTCTCGTAATAATGTGACAATATATGTGCCAATATGTGTCAATATCTATCCAATAACTTATCTAAAAAAGCAGGATAAAACATTGACAAAGTTGGAAAGCTCTCTTGCATCATTATTAAGAATTGTCTTTCATTAAAACAGACAGTAGAAGTGGTGACTTATCACTATGAATATCTTGAATATTAATTTGTTGACTCGATTCAACCTACTATAGATAGTTTTCATTCAATTCAAGAAGGTTGGAGAATCCTTTTATACATTGATTATAAGGTCGATTACCCCTGACAAAAAAGTCGACGTTCCACGCCCAGAAGGTTACGACTTTCAATTCAAGGACCCAGTCACAGGAACAAGAAACGAATGGAGAAAAGAAACTAGAATGAAGGAAGGGAGGAAGAGAAGGAGTCGTTAGGGAGGTGCGAGAAAGAAAACACGATACGACAGCAGCTGTGCATTCTTGGCAAGGTCGCACTCCTTCCTCAAGATGTTTGTCCGTCTACAGATGACGTAACAAGTATGCTAAAACTTCTACTTCAACCCCTCTTTCCCATTCATTCTTATCCTCTACGTCTACGTCACGCAGTAACAAGGTGACCAAATGTCGGAAACACCACCTTATTTAAGGGGAGACTTTTCAGATCAGGTGCACCATTGTGCGCTCACTATAGCTGCATCCTTCTTGGACAAATAATAGGAGAGCAAGAGACTTGTGAATAGACGTCTTATGAATGGATGAAGGCGTTGTTCAGATGTTTACTACTGTACTTGTTACAGGTCCTACTGTATGCCACCCTTCGAACTTCTTAGCGATTCCTTTCAAAAGAGTCTTATCGTTAAACTTTGTTTGTTTTGATAATGCGTGGAATTGATGTCAAAATTTACCACTCAAAAACACTGTTGAAAATTATTTTTTCTAGATTTTTTTTGTATTCACATAAATTAATATAAATATTTTAATTGTTCACTCTTAAAGTTGTTGAAATTTGATAAAATATTGTAAATTTCTATGATATCTTAGTTGATATTGTATCCACATCAAATTTCGAATCAAATATGCTTTGTGAATTTCGAACACTTATTTAATATGGTATTGATCATTTTCAAAATGAACTGTGATGGGCTTATAAGACTGTTTCTATAGCAAATTTACTCGTTAATAGAAATGTACACCTGTTTTTATTGTCAAGCTCTCTACTTAAATATTTGATAGTAAAGCAACTCTTGATATTTTTGACAACCAACAGTGAACTGAAATTAATAATCCAACTGAAATAGATTTGAAAATGATTTTTTGATACTTTCTTGGTGAATAAAATGTTTCACATTGAATACACGCTACTTTTGAAATGAAACGGATAACTCTTAAACCGGAAAGGTTGTCAAACAAATCGATTTCTAGGGATCAAATTGAAGATTTGAAGGAGAAAATAATGGGGTATGATCAATTTTCAACATGAATCACAGAGATTCAGTCATTATATTTTAACTTTTTTTCAACGATAGCCTCATCAACTACAGTAGAGGATATTTTCGTATTCGAGCCTCAGCAATTAATTCATCTGAAATAGAGCATTAGTTACTTTTTGCAGACATGAAGCTGATAACATAAAATCCTAGCTCAAAAGTATGCTCTTTTAAATGCAGTATACCAAACCCTGATGAAGACTCATAGGTCTCATACACGTACATTACCACCCCTTGGTACATTGAATTTGCAACCCTAGGTATCCCGTCATTGAAAAAGTACGTACTAGCACACCCCATCAGCTTTTGAAACCAGTTCCGCGGCTACTCGCGACTAGACCGGTGCTAGATAGCTTTGTTGTACCGAACACAATAAAAAGAGGGCTGGAATGAATAATAATAATCATAATAATAGAAATAACTAACCCCTATAGACATCTGGCTAGATGCGTGTGCATACTGCATTGCATAGGCATGGTCTTTGTTAAATACTGAGGTAGTACACCCTGCTTCAATAATAATGACAACAAGGAGAGGGGTTACTGATTTACGCCGCTGTTGTATTCATCTGTCTCTCTTTTTCCATCAGTTTTGCCTTCTCTTATACACCCTGCTTCTTCTCTCTTCTATCAAAATCTCACTATATTAATCGATCTCTCTCTATTTTTTTCTATGGTCATGCATTTACGGTGCTCTACTTTCTCTCTCGTTGAGCAATATATATAAATATAAAGAGAGAGAGACAGAGAGAGAGATCCTTACCAGGTCATACGCCGACAAGAGGCAGCTGGTCGTGATTTGGACACGCGCGCGCTTCAATACTCAAAAACCGACCAGGTGCGCTTTTGAAACTCGAAATTGGGTTTGGGGGGCGTCGCTACTTCTAGCTGAAGGGCCAGAGGCAGGAGAGATATCAACGAAATATAGAGAAAATGAAGAGAGAAAGTGGTAGGGAGAGTGCAGTCCAGGTGCCCACCCTTTTGCAGCTGTACTCTCGCACTTTCGATCTCTTACCCCGTCTGCACAAGGCGGCAACTGTGAATATTGTTACAAAAAGAACACTATCAATATTTTGTTGTCATGCACAGTTCCTGCCGCACAATACCGCTAACTAAATCGCTCATTACTTGGGCACTGAAGTGCGATACCAAGGTATATCGAACGGACTCAGCGCCTTCCTACAGGAAGTTGAAGACGTCTCGCACATTGACTGCCTTCAATTTCATGCGATAATAGGAATAATTCCAAAAACCAAACCTCATCCCCTTTCTTTTCACACACGAAACAACTAATTCACCATCTGCATACTTATTCAATTATTAAAACGAACCGTCCTAGTTTATCGCATACACGATGACATACTTTCAGAACTTATTTTTACACTTTCAAATTATTTCTACTGAAAGTCCTGAACAACAGGTGGATCACGAACCGCCCTATTGAAAATTTAAATCAACTCCCACGACGCTTTGTAACCTTCATGTTAGTTGGTCTTCATTAGATAACACGCAAACCTGTCGTCCCCGCCGGCTGTCCTGTTTTCCCATAATGATTTTTTTATTAAATTTATTCAAAAGAAGCTATGCATTTCCTGCGAATAAAATTCCCATAGTCCGATAAAGACATGCTGCTCTTTCAATTTTTATGAGGAAATATATTTGGAAATAAATGTTCATATCCGGATAGTGGATCGTGAAATTATCTAAACTGCTCAGCCCTATTAAATAAATGTGGGATTGTGTGTCTGGGCAAAATTGAAGTCAGTTCTTGTGAAGATCATTGGGAATATTATAAAGAAATACAGTATATTTTTATATTAATGTGGGAAACGTCTCTGTTTCGCTAATTAGAAATTTATAGATCCGTCATTACTTATGCTTTCGCCTTCTTTCACTTGGATGATTACTGGTTGCGAAAATATTTCCATACTCAATTAATATTGGACGTGATCATAATCAATTATGTTTTTAAGAGTATGAGAGAATTCAACATTATTTTCATACGTTAAAAATTTATCAGAAAAGTTATTGCTTTGACAAACTTCTTTTTTTACAGATTGCGTTTTTGAAGCTGTATTTTTGTTGCTTTTATATCCGTCTCATCATTCTATTTATTGTGTAGTGTGGTAATTGAAAACTATTAAAAAAAGTGAAAATTTTGAACTCAATCAACAGTTAAAGTCACAAACCATTTCAAGCAGAATTATTTTTTGGATGCGTATTCTATTAGGCAATAATAAGCGTATGGCTTTTAATGGTGGGGAGACCCTTACATTCTAGGTGGATGTATATTTTGGATGCATATTTTATTAGGTAAGAGCCGAATACCGTAAAAAATTCAAATAGTAACTGAAATAAGTGATATTATGGGACGTAGTCTATGAAAATATGTAAAAATATGCAAGTGTAGTTTTCATGTTCTGTTCAAAACAAAGTATCCACTTAATATTGCCTGATTTTCAGTGATATTGACACTGTGTTCTAAATCATTTTCAATTTATTCATTCAACATATACATGAAACAAGAACAAATACCGATCAAAAATTACATAAGCAAATAATAAATGAAATGGAATGTAACTACGTGCTGGGAATGAAAAAGATAGAATCATTTGTCTGTACTAATCTGCAAACAAATTCTCTGTACAGGAAAGTACAAAATTGATGAGCTGCCAGTGTCCCAACCAGTGGAGTTAAAAAAAGACCAAGAAAGGGCGAATGAATAGTGGAGGGTTGACCAGGTGACTCAGCGGTGAGTTTTCACCCTTTGCAGCGAGAGTTTGTTCTATTGTTGTTCGTCTTTGAATTCAGGCAGTTCCTTCATTATTTTAAAATGCCGTAATAGAGTTTGATTTGACATTCTATTTTCCATTCTACTAGGATGGCTCTCGAAGAAATAACTTACATCGATCTTGGCATTTGTAGAGATATCACTTATTTCAGTTATTATTTGAATTTTTGACAGTATTCGGTTCTCACCTAATAAAATATGCATCCAAAACGGAATTCTGCTTGAAATGGTTTGTGACTTTAACTGTTGATTGAGTTCTTCACTTCCACTTCTTGAAAACTTCCACTTTTTAAAATAGTTTTCAATTATCACATTACGCAATGGAACATATTTCTTATATCATACAGAAATCAATACAAAGTTACATTGTCAAAGTTTTATAACCTTTTCATCATAAATCTATGTTGATCACTTGCCATTGATAATTATGCCAAAAATATAGAACTTTTTTGTTGTTATTTTTTTACTAGAGGCATTAAATAAATGACATTTTGTAATTTTTCACAATTTATATTTTTTATCATCCTAAATCAATTATTATTACTTTCTCCTGAATAACTTGAAAAACTCAACAAAGAGCAATAACAGTTTAAGCAACATTGTCGTAAGCTGGGTCAAGATTTTTTTCATGATAAAAATCGTCAGTGCAGAAAAAGCAGTAAAACGCACACCTTCACTCATAACTTAAAACATTACTGGGCCAATCAGTTTATCGCTGGTTCGGTGCATAGCTGAGGTTGAAATGAATTTAAACTGCTTTAGCATTGTTCAGCTTCAAGTTGAGTTTAAAATGGAGTTGTTGCCCTTATCGCCTGCCACAAGCTAGAGCATTCAAGAAACGCTATTGTTGCTGTGATTAACAGTTGCAATAAAAATGCATGTTGAATGTTCCGCTTGTTTGGCCTCATTTCCAGTTTCCTCAAACGGTTTTTGCATATCAAAATGAGCTTTTCATTCACTCTGCAAAATGGAGAGCATATTATGAATAGTTACCCTTGAGTTTATTTACCGTAATCACTTTAAAGGTAATCCGTTGTTATTTCAACAAATAATTATTCAGGAAAAGAGTCTAATATAAACGAAGAATGGAAAATATAATTATCTCGTATTTCGTCGAAGTCTATGATCAAAATTTCAGTGATGACAGGAGGAGGCACTGGGAGAATTTACAAGGAATGGAAGAATACAAAATTTCGCCCACCAAATTTGTTGATTAATATGATTTTAATTTTGTCCTCTCACTCTTTCACAGCCATCAGCCACCACTGATATTGAATATTATTAATTATCTGAATATCATTATATCGAGTGATTACGAAAGATTGGTTTTAAATGGCTTTAATTATAAAATCCAGATACATTCAAGACTTTTTAATCATTCATTCATGTAAAAAAATCACACCAGACTTAACAAATTATCAAACGTTTTCATACTCATAGCTATAACACAATTAATTGTAAGAGGATAGAGGATTAATATTCCCTATCAAAGACTATCTAAAACAGCTAAAAGTTATGATACACTTGGTATTAAAATGTACAGTAAATTACCAACAGATTTAATTATGGAAACAGGAAAGAAATTTTAGACCAGGTTATTAAATTAACTTGTAATTAATTAATAATCCTTATTATAGTGTTAATGAGTTCTTCGAAAGTGCAATAATTGTTGCTTAGAGAGTTTTACAACATTTTTGTATTTTTTATTTAATTGTTCAGGAGGCTTAGGTTGTGCTGTGAGCATTATGGGTTATGCATTGATGATTCACATGTATTTTTTGAATATATATTCTAGGAATTTTTTTTTTTTTGCTGATGATGCCCACATGAGTCCGAGACTTATGCGTGGGTGATGACGTGAATGATTACACATAAATGCCTGACTGTGGAGCGGGATTCGAACCCACGACCGCTTAGACGACAGCAAGCTGAAGCTGCGACGATACACTGAACCAACTACATACAATTAATATACTATTATATACAATAACTGTATACAATTAATATTGTAAATCAATTTGTAAATTTGTAATTTTGTAAATTTATTGTAAATTTGCGATTCGACGTTGTCTATTGTTCAAAGTACTTAATGACAATAAAATTTATTTTACTTATTTATCATAAATGTGCAATGTGACTACCACCAGGAGCTCAAGCCATATCTTCTAAAGAACACTTATTGGAAAGATGCATTATTTATAGCATTAATGAAATAATGAAAAAATAATTCGTGCATCTTTTAATGAAATGCATTATGAGGGAATGGAATTAGACTTAAAAACCATTGTTTGTTGATTTTTTAACAATGAATATGAACCAACAGAATCTACTGGTAGAAGTGACGTTTCAACGAGTAAACTTGGAGATAACGATGCAATGAAAATAACGAACATTGGACAGGTGCATAATTTATTATCGTTCTGTTATTGGACGATGGAGGTGTTCACAAATAGTGTTGGAAACATCAATTTCATAACCGTATAATCGTTCAGCATACATTCTTGCAATGTCGCTAGTCACATCCCATTAAGATAGCGATAAAAAATTTAATTTATTACAGAGATGGCCTGAAAATGTTGTTCAATATAACTTTCTACAGTACCATAACCGTTACATTATTCAATTGAGATTCCTTTTTTACAGAGTGAATACACTCTAAAAAAAGAGTATGACTTTTAGATTAGTTTTCAAATCAACTAGTATCTAATATTTTGAACAAAATATGTCGATGGAGGTCTTTACATGCTGGTATGAGAGGAAATTCGCTTTAAAGTACTACAATAGAAGTTTTCTCTTCTATGAATTCACATAGAGTTAACTTGTGCACGTGATATCTCATGTTCTTTGTTAATTTTTTTTTTTTGAGACTGTTCATGATGATCTAATTATTAGTTTCTGCAACAATAGTCATAAGTACAAAATTTCAATTGTAATGATGTACAGAGTGTCCCGCATAAAGTGTAAATCCGTTAACCCAAGGATCTACATCAAATTTCCAACAAAAACTGTATAGTAAAAATCAAATTTTTCCAGCTTCCTTTTCGAGAAATATATTGATAGAACGAAGTTTTTAAAATATGCCTACTTCCTACCAATAAATGGTGAATAACTCAGAAACGAATTCTCAGATTAGAATTCTGGATGTATTGTTGATAAGAAATTAACATTTTACAAAAGATCAATCTTGTTGCATTACCAAACCACATCATTCACAATATTCCATCACCGTTCAAAGTATAAAAAAGTCGCTCTTTCAATTTTTTTCTGGAATTTCAAACAGGTGTTTTTAGAATATTTCTCAGGGTATTGTAATAACTTATTAAATGAAAAACAACTCTAACCAATAAGCTTTCAAATGATTCCAGAAAAATATTTACATTGCTCTATGGCACGATGTCTAATAGTATTGCAATTGCCTAGGGCTTCAAGATCATTGGCCTCCCCGTATACTATAAATGACTTTCTTTTACCACCCAGTGTCTTGAAAACGGTTGGTCACACGATAAAATGCAAATAACTAAATTTGTAGAGAATTTTTTTTCTTTGGAGGATGAAGCCCACATAGGTCTGAGACAATGATGGTGATTGATGAGTTGGACCAACAGTTTTAGGTGGGTTCCGAACCACCGGGAAGTGATTTTACAGCAGAGAATTCAATTTATCTTAGAGGTTCCAATGATATGCGACGCACAAAAAACTAAGTATTTGCAAAAAAAATATTTTTGTGACCTTTGGCCTTGACTATGTTGATTAGCTCACATGAGAGGACAGTCGACTTTCTAAACCTTTTTTAGAATGCCATTTGACACATAATGTGCGTAAAAATGGATGGCTTCGTGTTCAGAACCACTTAAAATTCCGCGGGAGGACCCCTGGATCCGAATTTTATTCTATAACGATGGCCTCGATAATTAAAGATGACTTCATTAAAAGCAATTAACTTCGATCCAGAATGCAGGCTATGGATGTATTCATGTATTGAACATCTTAAAATGCTGTTTCACAGGAGCTATTTCTAAAAAAAACCTGTGGAGGACTTTATTAAAAAGATTCTTATATTTTGTCTAATCTATCAGACAGCTTGGCCTTTATAACCTTTGAAACACTACAGAGTTTGCCTATCACAACCAAGCCGGTGCATATTTTTAAAAGGGTCCTTTGCAAATAATGCCTGAAGACTCAAGCACCAGAATTATTGCTTCCTTCAATTAGTGTTGGAATGAATGGATTGATGCTTTTCCGGATAAGAGCGTAGAATCACTTAAAATATGGTTTTAGACTGATTGTTTTCTCTAAAACTTCTGGAGGCGGTGCCCCGAGCCCTCAGCTTGTTAGGTTGTATCTCATACTCCCTACACCCACGGATTGGAAATAAACAAGATACGCACATGACTATGCACTAGATCTATTTCATGAAATGTCATTATGTAAGAGCTAAGGTTGATCTTTTATATCTCTACTAGCCGGCAGACTCGCTTCGCTCGCCTTAACCGTCTAGCCAGGGGGGTCCAACTAATTTCCATTGTGATTAGATAAATTTACAGAAATAGGTGATTTTGGAGAGAATTTTGATACCATTACTTAGTATGCATCTAGGGTCTTAATCAAACAGTGGTATTTCGAGTATATAGATATAGATTTCACTCCATGTGGCCTTAAGGTTCTTGAGAAATTGTGATCAACTAAATTCCAAAAATCCTAAATTTTGAGATGAATCATGTAACCCTATTTTTCACGTGTTTAGCACCCCAGCTGAAAATTTGAACTTTTTTGGCCTTGTGGTTCTTGAGAAATTATAATCACCTAAATTTTCAAAATCGTTAATCTATGGTCAATTAATTTCACAACTAATTTTTTGTTGATTTTCTGATCAATACCTATTTTCACAAAAATTCTCAGGCTCATGTACTGTTACAAATAGTATTTTATTAATTCCTTAATACTTCTTTGTCAACCTAACTATTGATAGGTAAGAGTTCTTATAAGAACTGATATTTATTCGATTTGAGCGTTGGTTGAAATTCACAAATACTCGGAGAACGATGTTAGCAGTCTGATGTGCAACTGCAAACTGATCTGATCGTGAAAGTGAGTGATCGTTTGAGGTAGTAGGCTACGCAATTGAAGTGGGAAGGGGTCAGCCTACCGGCAGTACAGTCAGGTTCGAAACGGAATATGCAACTACAATGAGCATTCTTCATAGGAGAAAGAGACAGCATTCTTCTAGAAAGAGACAGCAACGTCGAGAATACGACTATACACTATGCGGATGGGAGTCGAAATGCATAATATGCATGCGCGATTAATCGGCTCCAGCAAAGTTGTACCGAGCAATATTGTACTACATTAAAAATTATTGTACTTGACCTAACAGGCAGCTCGGCTACTTTTTTACTTTTCATAAACGTTGGCTTTTAGCTATTGAAATTATTTTGGTAGCTCGGGATAAGTTTGCTTTGTTTGAAACAAATTATTATTCATTAATAGATCTAACCTACTGAACTTGCCAGCCAAACAGCTTAAAGGAACAGCTGATAGAAGTCAACCGTTTTTAATCATATGGCAGACCCCTTAGCAGCGTTATTTACACTGTCTTTGAACAGCAAAAGACTTTGCACTTTGCATGTAGGCTACCATACAGTCGGAGCCTTGCAATATGTGGGAAACATATGACTGGGTATGATGAAATGTTATTATGCCAGGTTGATGACATCTGTTAAGTGCAAATTTCAAAATATTTGGCTGTTTATCACCAAACTTTTCAAAAATCGTCGATTTTGGGCCCATTTTTGGACTAACTTTTTTCCAAGGTACATCTAAGGCCGATACTTAACATGAATACCAAATTTTATCTGATTTGACCTTATCTCTAGAAATTGTTGTAACCTAAATTTTCAAAAATCTTCAATTTTGGGCCCATTTTGGGGTAAATTTTGAAACCCTTTCTTAGCACGCGTCTAGTCCCCCTACTGAATACGTGTACCAAATTTCATCGTTTTTGGTCGAGTGGTTCCTGAGAAACTGTGATGAATGAGTGAGTGAGTCAGTCAGTGGTATTTCGATTATATAGATATAGATATTTTAAGAAGAGTGGGAGGGGAGGAATCAGTCAGATCTGGGGTGAAATGGTACCATAGAGTTTGAGGGAATGGGCATCCCTGGAACCACAATGTTTTTAGGGGGCCTGATTTGGGTGCGGGCAGTTTCAAATTAACATAAGGACGAAAGGGGGTTTGGTTCTAGACAAAAATTCAATAAACTCAACGTGAGACGTTGGTTCAAAAGTTTAGAAATTCTTAATATTGAGATTTTTTAAATTTATTTTTTTGTTTTTATAGTGCATTTTGAGCTGAGTGGAATAGTATCCTTTTATTCTCTAATGTGTTTTTTTGAACAGCTTGTACAATCATTATCATCTCATCATCATTCACTGCAACTATGTAACTTTTTATAATTCCATTTATCACCTAGGCTTAAAATACTTTTGTTAAAGTTGCCTTTGTATAATAAATAAATAAATAAGTATATACTGAATTTTTGATTTGGTGGGGGAAAATTGACATATTCAAAAACGCATTTTATCGAAATTTCCAAGTATTTTTGATTGAGAGTGGAAGGTACAGTAAGAAGAAGGTTGACACTAGAGTACTCTCTGAGTATTGATTGAAAGGTTGGCAAGGGGAGTGAGAAAATGTTGAAAAACTCAAATATTGAGATACTTGTGAAATTCTCATCTCATCTAATAGAGCATGAAAACTCTGAAGACTTTCATTGGAAAAAGTTTGAAAATCAGGGGCAGAGAACTGAATTCCAATAAGAAAGTTACGGGTGGTTTGAACAAATTGTAACCTTTTTTAAATAGATTAATAGATAATTTTCATTTTTTATTATTATAGATGAATATTAAGAGTGGCCTGATACTGAAAATGCATAGGAGCCTATTGATGGGTATAAGGTGTAATTTCTAGGTAGTGTCAAAAAGTTTTTATCGTCAATTTTAGATGAAGCAATAAAAATTGAAAAGAAAGGGCTCTTGAACTTTTTTCGAAATTATATCACCCCCTTTTTAGTGAAAAGTGTTGGGTGAGCGAGATCTACTGCTCACACAGCTACTAGCAGTCCACAACTATGATAATAAGCTGCGAACTCAATAATTGAGAGCAGTCTCAGAAGAAAACGAATTAACAAAAAAACAATATCTTACTTCTAGAAGTGAAGTAGATCCATTCCCACCCCGAATAATAATCAATAATAAATCAATATCAGCTACAAATAGCAAAAGTAGCTCTTGTAATTGAATTAATATTACCACGGAACATTTTAAAAAAGTAAGAAGGGTAGCACTATTTTGAATTGCTTGCGGCTAAGGAGACCTATCAGGCTACCGATAAGGCCAAGCACCTATAGACCAATAAGCCTAAGGCTACCATATGGGAAAGAGGAAGAACATAACAATCTGGTCACGAGTGCAGATCAGTGGTTGTCGATGAAAAGACGTGCTCGCTGAGAAAAGTTTTCAACAAATAATTTTCTAGTACTTCGAAAAGTTGACTAAAAAAGGAAAAGTTTGAGTAAGCATGTGTGTGGAATCCGATCTTGCCTGTACCACAAATTCCACATAACAGAAAAAGAGGAGTACAGAATCCAACAGAATATTGATTCAAAAAGGAGGTCAGTAACTTTTTTATTTTCTCCCAATCTCAACTACGAGCTTAATCCACACACGAACTTCACATCAAATTTACAAAAATATTCTAATAATACATATCCCAACGTATAAATTCCAAATGATCGATTATCAACATTACTCAGCTCCGTGAAAATATCATTGCATAATGATCCCATTCCCATAGCTTCAAAAAATTAGCTATGAAGTTTAGCCAATCAGGTAATAATGAGATGCGAATATGAGGAGAAAAAACAAACGAAGAAGACTGTGAAGCATCTAAAATCAAGCATCCTACCAAGCATCTAAAATCTGCTCGAGCTGTTCATAATTTATTGCTTATTATATTTTTGATACCATCTGTTCGTGTTTGATACATGCGAGAGAATCCAAAGTGGAGGAAAATTATACTTGAGCAGGGGGCGGAAAGTTAATGTCGAAGTAAGTAAAAAGACACCGTGTGTGTGTGTGTGTGTGTGTGTGTGTGTGTGTATTTGTGAGAGAGAGTGAGTGTGTGTGAGGGGGGGGGGAAATAAACAGGGAGTGATTCTCCAGCCCCGGAAGCGTGCCGGTACTTAAACGGTATCGACGCGATCAAAGGGGCCGTTGATCGAGAACAGGAGAAGATGTAGCAAATGGAAGTACAGTAGTAGTAATGCAATTTTAGAATGTAGACGGAGATAAAAAAATAGAAGAGAGACTAGTGGGTGAAGAATATAGTAAACAACAGCCCATGTTGTATTTGTTTGCCCGGTGAGACGTTCAGGGTCGAACCTGGAACCTCCCTGCAGTTCAATCAAATACGGACCGGGACAGCTTGCTTGATTGACTAACCGAGAAGGGTGCGTACGCTACGCGTTCATCGCACCGCACTCTCACCTGCGTGAGTCATCATGACGTCATCAAACCGGAAGTAAACTCACCCCCCACAATGGGTCGGCCGCCCAAAGGGTACTATATTGTCAGGAAAATTCCTATTGCTAATATCTTCAACTATTCACCTTCGGTCTTAGTCACCTTTAAAAGCTTCAGGGGTTGTAAAACAGCTTCCCCAACTTTGGATCGGTATTCTGGATGCAACCAGATTCTTCATCATTAAGTTCTTCTCAATCAATAAAGTACAATTCTCTTGTACTGAAGAATACTATAGATCTACAAAAGTTTATCAACATTCGTCGATGGCACTTTGAATTCCAATTTAGAATGAAATTTAGGGAAGTGATAGTCGCGAGCCGTAGCAGGTATCTGTTCAATCAGAGATAAGCTGCGTTCTCGTTGGTCCTGCTTGTAACGGTGACCGATTAGATTGGCCAGCAAAAATTGGTCTGCTGTAAATTCATTTTGCGGTGGTTCGGAACCCACCTAAAACTGTAGGTCCAACTCATCAATCACCATCATCCAACTCATTACCTACGCGCAGGTCTCAGGCCTATGTGGGCTTCATCCTCAAATTAATGTGTTCAGAATTTCCGTTTTTGCTATTCATTCATTCTCTTGAAGATTGCACTTTTTATAAATTAATCTATTGGTATGTGGGCTTTATCCTCAAAAAAAAATCGTCTATAAAAGAACTCTTGTGTTTTGAATTATAATTAATAGACAAGAAGCAATGGAACATGACAACTTTGACGATAAATTATCAATAGGTGACAACTGAGCCACCAAATGTGTCAATCAAATGTGCAAACCAAATACAAATTTAATTTTTTCCAAATACAGTAACACTTCAAATGTTGAAGTACTGAGTTGAATATCTAATGTTAATATTATAATGCTAACCGTTTAAAAGCGCAGGAGCATTATTCAACTCAGTTTTATTTTTGATATTCTCTGATCAAATGGCAATTACAGTCTTTGAAATCTAAACTATTTTGAACTACGTCTACCAAATTCAATTGCAGACAACATCAGAAAATTGAGTAAAAAATTCATATTAATGAGCAGACTGACTTTTGGATAGTAATTAAAGTGTATATTGGATAATATTTACTAACACCCACTATTTTAACCATGCATCGGGATGGAACAACCAGGCATATACTAACAATAACAATACAACGCAACATTACTACTATACTATTAGTATCAACAATTTATTTCTTTTACGCAACTATATGAATGATGCATTTCAGCAATTATTTTGGTTATTCTCATTTTTTTCAAATTCAAGTAAGCTGTCCTGTCCCTAGATGCTTAGCCTACAATTAATAATACTGGACAGCTAGTTACCGATAAAATCGATGGAAGTAGTTGTTTTGTTTGGGTGAAGTTCTTAGGGGGTGAGTGATGATAAGAAAGGGCTGACAAAGTTTTTTGGGGTGGAAAGTACTCATCGATTTTAAAAGATTTTTCTCAAGTGTTTTCAATACAGAAATACAGTATAATTTATTATTGAACATGCTATGGTATGTCGGAGTTAATCGTTTCCAACAGAACAATAGTCCAATAATTCGAGTAAAGTCAATAATATTGTTACGGGTCCTATCTCTAAAATAATGCTGGCAACACTTCAAATTAACACTCGCACTTTATTAACACAAATTACCGACAACTCGCACTAATCAGTTATATCACACAAAATAAATCAATCAGGAACAGATGAATCGATAATGTTCAGCTAATAAAAAATTTGCAATATTACTGTTCAAAAATCAATCACTAACTGTTAAAAGGCCGATCAAATATTAAACAATAACTGTTCAATAATTCAAGGAGAAGCGTCTAAAACATAAAAGTTGAAACACTACAAGCACTTACGAGTCACTGTATAATCTGTTCAAGAAGGCTGAATAATAATCTGTCACAATATACTGCGATTATCACTTAAACAACAAACGTTCATATAACACAGTTTGTATTAGCGCTCACTGGTAATACGGTTTGTATGAGCGGAAACGGGAACTGTCCCTTTTGCCACTCTATCACAATAACATTCGTATCACAACTGACTGACTTTTCAAGAGTTTCTGCTATTTATATATTTTTCATAATCCAGAAAGAATGAGAAGGCTCTAAAATGTTCTATCGAATTCTAAAATAAACAGATAAGACATTCTCCAATTTTCCATAAAATTCCGTGAAGTTCTAAGTAAACATTCTAAAAGTGTGACAGATAAAATACAAGGCGAGGAGAGTACAGGAGAAGAGTAATTAATCACTTCCGGAAATAAGGCAGATAACGCTGAAAATCACTGTTCCTTCTTTCTCTCCGTGCCCATAACAATATCGATGCCTTCAAAGAATGGGGTGAAAGTTCATCTCAGAAACGAAATCGAATGTTTCATTGACTTCCGATGCTGTCAGCAGTAATCAAGTTATGATTCTATGCACGAGAATGAATTTGTCAATAATCTTCCAGAACCTTTTTCTAAAAGGAACCCGTTCCTTGTTGCAGTAACCACTGATGTCTGATAAAGAAAGAGAAACTGGAGCTTGAAAACGATTCGTGAAAAATTCTAAATTTGAGTAGATATTTGGTTTAGGAGCAAGCTTGAATAAAACTATATCGACATCATTTCGGATACTTTCAGTACTTTCAACGCTTTCATCTTCAATACTTTCAGAGAACATAGAAAAAGATAGAGAAAATAAGCTAAATCTCTTGGTCAAAAAAGAAAGACCTGTCGAAGAAGACATATTGAACGTGTCCAGGAGATTATTCCCTTATTCGTTGTGTCTTGAGAATGAACAGCTCTGCCTTATCCCCCACCCCCTGCCTCTCAAAGCACTGTTCTGACCCTCATCCTTGGAAGTAATTGCTCCCAACCGGACCCGGAAATAACTGAAGCCCCGCAACAAGACATTTAATCTTTCCTTTTCCGACACTACAACTCAAACGGCTTAAACTACCTCTGTCCAACCGTCCACCAAATTCAATTGCAGACAAGCTTCTATTGATTGGAATCAATTTTTGTGTTCGCACAGTAAAATGTTTACGACTGTAAGAGATATAGGAAGTTGAATTTCAGTCACTGCTTATATTGTTCACCGAAGGTACTGTCAGAATTTCATTAAAAAATACGTTTAAAAGTATTTTAAGGTAAAACAACCGGGAGGGTAGAAGCTACATTTCACTTTCGCATAGATTCACCTTTTAGTTTCTAATATAGGATTAAAAAGGAAATAGTGTCTGCAGTAGAGCTTTTGTTAATCATCATAGGGAAAGTTTCGAATAATATGACAATAATAACTTGTTTTGCTGTTCAAAGAAGTAAATATATTTTTAATGAAGAACTAAAAATGAAATTTAAATTATATTTCTGCTTCTCTTAAATTATTATTCTATTCTTTCAGATAGATAAATTCATCTATCTCAACAGTTGAAATTATTTGATTTTTTCTTTTCATTACTCTCTTTTCCAAGATAGAATTCACAAGTTAGGAAATATTTCTCATTTACTTTCTGTTCTTTGAAAAATTATGAAATAATAATTACCAATCTTTTATGTTCCAACTATCGAATATACAATTTCATCTGATTGTTTTATCGATTCACCTGCATATCTCTTCTTTGGAAACTATTATAACGTAAAAACTTGAACTAATCTTATGCTAAACTACCCTTGATAGATCCGAGGTTAATTCTCACGAGATTTGTTCTGCCTACTTCTAAGTTTCACTTGACAATAATATTTCATCTTACTTCTTGTTAACATAGCTGCATAATAGAATATTGCTTTTTTGTAAATAGATGAGCTATTTTCCCCGTTTGTTTTCCTTATGATTCGACAACTGAAAGAGATTGTTTTTCATTGATTCATGGATAAACATCAATCCACCTGTCTACCAGTATAATGGATTCCATCATCTCTTTTCAAACAAAACTTTAATAAAATATCAAAAAACACTTTCAAGTGGAAATTGTGAGTGTACTGTGGGTCGTCAGACGAAGCTCTTTACATCAGAGTGAAACGGCCGTCAATCCATAACATGAGTCACAATTTCCATTTAAAAGTGTTTTTTACGTTTTTATTATATATTAGTGGAAGCAAGATGGATCTTCAACATCATAGAACTTTAAATAAGTAAACCAATCCAATACAGCTCCACAACTCTACAGTTCCATAACTCGCTTCATAACTCCAGAGTAGTACATGAATTATCAAATATCTGCATAATTATTATTATTTTGAAATGGTTGAACGTAGCTGTTCCTTCCAAACAATTATTAATTCAAACAGAAATGGCCCATTACCATATAACTACATTACCATTACCATAGTGCTTGCGAATAGTAAAGGATCACCGAGAACTGTAATCACAAGGTATCTCTAACCAATGATTTGCCATTAGCGAAGTGTGTGTAAGCTGTTATTTTGTAAGCACAGTTGCCGCAGATGTTTGCAGGGTGAGTTTAATCCGCTGTGCCTGTGTTGGACACTGTCTAAGCTGGCAGCTGGCAGAGTGTAGACTTCAAGTGTTAATGACAGCGTCTATCGAAGATGAGCCGAGAATTATATTTTAGCAGGGTGCCTAATTGCGTATCGGGCAGGACAGTGGATGGAAGGGAATGAGGAAGAAAGGACAAGGAAGGATAGAAAGGAAGAAGGAAGCTAATGACGCAGCTCTTCTCAGCACAAAGGGTTCGGCCCTTCTAATTGGCCCTCTCGCCTTAGCGGGGGTCACCCTCCTCCCACCTTTCAAAGCCAAGGGCCAAATTGAAATTTTAATAGCGACAAAAATGTTTTCACACCATGCGCTCGAGACGCATTGACGCGGTCGCATCTTGTTAGAATTCCTAATTGACATGTCGCTCGCTTTGACCCAGAGAACTTGCTTAAATCGATTCATCCCTCCCGATTCTTCTTCTTTCTTCCTCTTCTTTCAATCATCTCTTCCCTCCTTTGATTTGGCATTGATGCCTTTTCAATTCCTGTAAGTATTGAAGTGCGTCTTCAATTTTTCTCCAGTGTTATCAGTTATTCAATTTTTCTATGAATGCAGCAGAAATTCTATGGAAACAGAATGTCCATAGAACAAGTAGCTCACTTAACTAATGATTCATTGTGAATTATTATGCTCTCTTGTATTTATCATGAACTATGAAAATTTCTAGCTCCAAAGTTACCTGTAAAGGTTGATATTTCAACCCATTTTCCACATTTGATAAATAATTTATTTATCGTATGGCGCAATCAAGAGCGTCTCACATTCACAATTGTCAATTGTCTTGTTATGTGAGGTCAGGAGAGCCAGGAGGTTAGTGTCTTATGTGAGGTCAGGAGAGCCATCGGCTAGTCTGACCTCTGTATTTACTAGCTCATTTAGCGTTTAATGCACCCAGGGCGGATAACTAGCTTTACACCTAAATGTTTCTGGTTATGTTAACACTGAGAAATTATCACTCAAGATTATCACTTGGAAGAGAAACACTTAGTTATTATTTAAGGTAGATGGATTTCCACATTGTATTATGATTTTTATTTAACACACTGAACAAGAAAAAATGTGGGTGTGAGTTTAAATCGAAAGCCAGGTCTATTTTTTCAAATTTATAATTTTAATCAATTTTTCATGCTATTCTGAATACAGTATAAACAAAAATAATTTTTTGTGCTCACTTTTGGTAAATTAATGAACCGGAGTATCCAGCTGCCAATGTTTTGATTCTCACTAGCCAAAACTAACCTAGAGCCTATAGTGGGAATCTGCTTTACATCATAATTATATCTATATGCGACAACCGAACCCCAAAATCAATAGCGAAACTCACTTGGACTGAAGAAGCTATATACCAAGCTTTAAGATTCTAGACTCTTTTCAAGCGATAGAGCACAAACAGGAGGACGGGCGGACAACGGTACGATTTCAATAAGGCTCTGTCGGGTCTGAGTTCGAAATACCTTCAAAGTTTTATGTTGACGGTTTTAACATCAAGTTCGATAGCAAACAGTCAAATCACACTTCTAAAACGAAAAGGTTAGAAATAAAAAAACATCATTAATTTTGGAACTATGTTTACCTCGAATATTCTTTTTCAAAATTACCCCTCTAAGACTCTCCGGTTATAAGACAAGTCAAGTCAGATCACCACTTTCACAATATATTTCACTATGATGTTGAAGATCCATCTTGTTTCCACTAATATGTAATATAAACTTGAAAAAACCACTTTTCACTAGTTTTCATAATTAGAATTTCAATTGAGGTCGGGCTCAAATTTGGTCTAAAATCTGTTACCAATTCTACCTCTACGAGGAAGAGCTAATGCGAGAATTGAAAGAAGGCAAGATAACAGATACTAAGAAAAAGCTGAAGGGCACAAAGGATTGAGAAGATTATGTGGAAGTATGGAGTGCTGGGATCAAAATGAAGGAGCTTGCGCTGGAGTTATGGTGTTGGTTGATCAGAGGTGGAAAATAGGATAAAGAGTTGAAGTTAAAAGAGTTAAAAGAGATAAAATTAGGATAGAGAGTTATAAATTTGTCAGTGAGAGAATCATAACAGTCCGTTTCAAGATGGACAGAGGATATTTGACACTATTCGGAGTATGCGCCACTCAGAAAGCAAGGAAGGAAGCTACTGTAGAATTTTACGAAGGATTACAAAAGCAGTTAGCAGCATTTAACAAAGAGGACTAAGTGATTGTTGCTGGTGATTTGAATACTCAGGTAGAAAACCAGCCAATTGGCGGGTCGCTTAGCGCGGTTGGTTGGGGCGGCACAACTTCAGCTTGCTGTTGTTTCAGCGGTCGTGAGTTCGAATTCCGCTCCAACCTCTGGCATCTTTATGTTATAATTCACCTCATTACCCACACACAAGTCTCGGACTCCTGCTTGCATCATCAGCAATAAAAAAAATCCACAGGTAGTGGGAACTTTCGGAGAATATCACGTAAATGAAACGAGCTAAAAATCACAATTTTTTTTTTCAGAAAAAAATATATCAAATACGCCTGGGCAGGAAGAGGATAGGCTACAGATCACTGATTGATTGATGATTGTGAATAAGAAAATGTCCAGCCAGATTCAAGATACCAGAGTGTGTAGAGGAAGTGATATTGTGAGTGACCACTACCTTCTGGTTTCAAGAATGCATTTGTGGGCCAAATGTAAAATAAAGAGTAAACCCAGAAGCAACAGAGAAAACAAAGCTTTCAAAGTCTATCTTTTGCAAACCGTCAGTGTCAAAAATTTATATCAGACTAGACTAACACAGAGACTCTCTTTACGACTAACAGCATTAACGAGGAATGGAATACTATTAGAGATACAGGTAGAGAAGTATCCCATGGAACGCTTGGCACTAGAAAAATCATAAAAAGACAAAAAGGTTAAAAATTTGGAACGAAGAGAATTCCCAAGCTTTTGCAGATAAGAAAAAACCATAAACAACTTCTACAATCACCAGTAGAACAGGCAAAAGAAAATTATCAAGTAAAGCGTAATACAGCTAAAATAGTTGTTAGGAAAGCACATGAAGATTCATCCCAGGAATTTAGGATGACTTACATGGGAGACAGGAAGTCGCTCACAAATGGATGAGACACCTTAATAGTACTGTCAAGAAATGGCTGGCTAATATAAAAAATGTAACAAGAATGGATAGAACACTATAAAAACCTGTGGTATGACAGAGATCTACCAGTCATGGAAAGCAATGACCAACTAATGAATAAAATAAATGACGTAGATCTGATAAGTATTAATAAGTTGGAAGAAGCCTTTCTTTCTAAGTTGGAACAATCGAGGTAGTAGTGTGCTGTGCATACGTTTTCAGAACAGGCTCTGCGAATTTTGAAGAATACAATATTAATTCGAACTGTATTTTTGTATTTTTGTTTATTATTATTAGTATTTATAATATCTTAATAATCTCCATTATTAATTTGTCTATTATAATTTAAAGTATCTTAATAAAAAATCAAATTCTATTTTCGAGGTTAGGTGTACCGATATTGATAAATTTTCTTGTAATTAGTCTGAAGTTGACAATTGTAATAAATTAAGTAATATTTCATTAAACATTTAACTAAAATCAATTGAAAACAATTTTTAGCTAGGAAAATGAGTCCAAACAAGGCTTCTAAATCTAATTGTTTAACTAAAACTCAGGTAGCTACGCGATCTCAGCAATTATTAACAAAAAAATCTCCAACAGCTCTTAAAGCTACTGTAGATGTAGAAGAAAAGGTTGCTAAACTATTGAGTGATCACACCGAATTGAAAACAAAATTAGAAACATCACTAAAAAATTCTGAGGAAGAACGAATAGGGTTGGTGGATCACATAAAATCTCTGGAAGTTATTGTAAAATTGCAGCAGGAAGACCATAAAACTGAAATACTAAATCTCACGAGTCAATTTAGGTCTATGTCAGAGGAAATCGAAATATTAAAATCAAAAATAAACTTGGCTAATGTAAGATCTGAGCCTCTGATCAATAAAAAAAAAGTAGAACCTAAATCAAATGGGAAAAAATTAATAGAAATGGTCAAACAAAAACGTATAGTCAGGTTTTGCAAACAGCAACCAAAACTAAAGTAAGGGCAAATAACGATAGGAAAGGTAGAGTACTGTTCTTGACATCCAGTCATGGACGAGACTGGATGTAGTGATTGTTGTAGTGACCTACTAAATAAAAGATTAAAAAATAAGTATGAAGTTCAGAGCTTTTTCAAACCAAGTGCCCCTATAAACGCAATCGTAGAGTCAGCACAGGAACAAACTAAAGATTTTGGTAAAAACGATTTTCTAATAGTACTGGGTGGCTCAAACAATATAAATGAACCTAATCTAAAACATCTTCCTGAAATAAATGGAAAAATTAAAGAGATTGTGCCACTCAGCCAAAAAACTAATGTAATAATAAGTACAATTCCGTAAAGGTTTGATAGGCCAGAGCTAAATGAAGCCATTAAGTCAACAAATAAATCAATTCATAATACAATCAACAGCCTAAAAAATTAGAATTCTAAGCAGTTGGAGATTTGTTTTCTAAATGAAAGGCTGAAAAAAACAAAACTTCACTAATCATGGTCTACATCTAAATCAATCTGGCAAAGTAATATTTTGTAATAGGCTGGCAGAGCTGATTGAAAGTCGTTTGCAATCTACTGTCAATAATTCTCCTAAACAATCATCTAACGAACCTTTATTAGTAAAGTGGCTCAAAACCGGGAAGGGAAACTAGTTTCAAATGATAAATTCATATCTTCAATTGTATTAAAAGACGTTCATCGATCAAAAAATCAGGATAGCATTAGTGGAAGGAACTCTTGTAGCAATCTGATAGGCTCTCAAGATTCTAAGAGATTAAGTAAATCTACTTCAATATGCAAAAGCAACGATAAAGTAATAAGGGATGATAGGGAAGTACCGGTACTCACTGTGTTCCATCAGAATATTCAATACATTCGTAACAAAATAGATAGAATCGGAGTATTTTTTAAAGAAGAGGCTCCTGATATAGCTATTTTCACAGAGCATGGTTTAAAAGAAGATGGATTGTCACAACTTAATATTCCAAACCATTCATTGAAAACGTCGTATTGCAGGACATCTATCTCATCGAAGTGGGGGAGTAGCTATCTTCACTAAAAATGCTAAGAATATGCATACATTTAATTTAGAATATGTAGAGAAATTTGCTGTGGAAATGGATTTAGAAGTTTCTGGGTTAAGAGCAAAAATCGACAATAATTTCGAAGTAGTGGTGTTAGGTATTTATAGGTCACCAAATGGGAAATGGAACAATTTTTGTGAACTATTCAATAGGATTTTAGAGATTACTACTACTCGTTTTACAAACGTTATTGTAGCGGGAGATTTCAAAACAGACTTTGCAACACAGAATAAAATGACAGAAGATTTAAGGGATATTATATACATGAATAACTTGGAAATAAAAGTTAATGAATATACCAGAGTCACAAGAACATCACAAGCAATAATTGATAACATCCTTACTAATATAGATTACTCTAAAACAAGATTAGGCGGCTCGGAACTATCTGATCATGACTATCAAATCTTAGAGGTGGGGTTGCAAGGTCATAAATCAATTAAAAAGAGTAGAGTAATGAAAGAAATTCAACAATGTGAACAGGGGAATATCGATTGTTTGAAGCAGAATCTGCTACAAGAAAACTGGAGTAGGGTTTACAATAGCAATAGTTTAAATAACAAATATGATAGTTTCATTAATATTTTAAGGTTTCATATTACTATGAGTTGTCCAGTTAAAAAAGTCCCTGTAAAAAACAAATTGAACAAAATTGAAGAGTGGATAACCGATGATATCCTTGCAGAAAGAAATAGGGTTAAAGATGCATATGATGAATTCAAACTATCTAGAAATATGTTAAGTGAAGATAATTACAAAGCTCTAAAGAAAAACTATACGAAAAAAGTGGAAAGAGCGAAATGAAAGAAAACAGCTGAAATTTTGAATAATAGTGTGTACTTTAACACAGCCAAATTTACCAAATTTTGGGATGTAACAAACAAAAATAGGCAAGTAGCTCATGTAGATGTTTATACTAGTGTCCCCAGAATAATTAACGAAAATGACAAATATATTGATGATATTGTAGACATTTGTAATTTCTTCAACAGATATTATCAACTGGTTGCTAAGAATCTTCAAAAATCTCTTAATACAGGTATTAGTGACATGAGGAATACTGAGGGGATTCAGAACGAATTAAAATTCCACCCAGTATCCAGTATCCCAAGACGAGTTGTCAAATATCATTGATAGTTTAAATAATAAAAAAACTGTAGGAATGGATGAGGTATCCAGTAAAATTCTGAAAGAATGTAAAGATCAATTGTTAGACCCTTTGATTCATCTGATCAATCATTCATTAGAACAAGGTGTTTTTCCAGATAATTTGAAAGAGGGGAAGATCTTGCCAATCTTCAAAAGTGGTGGTAGAGAAAAGGTAGAAAACTATAGGCCCATTAGTATTTTAAATGTAATAAGTAAAATTTTTAAAAGAGTAGTTCTAAATAGGTTACTTCTGCACCTTCAAGAAGCTAACTTTATCTGTGATGAACAGCATGGCTTCCAGAAAGGGAGATCAACAAAGACAGCCATAGTTTCTCTAGTTGAAAAACTAATAGATATAATAGATTCAGGTGATAAAGCTACTGCAATCTTCTTAGATCTGTCAAAGGCATTTGATTGTGTTAATCATAGAACTTTATTGGAAATACTGCAAAATGTAGGTGTAAATGGGGTTGAACTGAAATGGTTTGAATCATATCTTATTGGGAGAAAACAATGTGTAGAACGAACTACAGTAGTTGGTAATAGTATAGTAAAGAATAAATCTAATAAATTAGAGGTGCAAGCTGGAGTGCCTCAGGGTTCAATACTAGGTCCATTGCTTTTTTTGTTATATGTCAACCGTTTACCTAAAGAATTAATTAGTGGTAGAGCCCTCTTATTTGCTGACGATACATCACTCATTTTCAGCAATTCCATTCTAGATAATTTAGAAATAAGTGCCCATATAGGTGTGCAGTCCATTGTTCAATTTTTAAATCAGTTGAAATTAACTAAAAATAGTAAAAAATGCCAATACATTCAATTCAAAAACAAACATAATTTAAATGAAGATAGGGCTATAAACGTGTTTGTAAACGATAATCAATTATTAGACCAGGAAGAAAAAAATGCATTTCTAGGAGTTATGTTGGATAGACGATTGACCTGGACTCCATACATTGAGAAAATATGTTGTAAATTTTCATCTGGGGTATTTGTCCTGCAACAGCTCGCTAGATTGAATGACAAAAAGTTACTTTTTACAGCTTACCATGGGCTCTTACTGTCACATATTAGGTATGCTATCTTAGTATGGGGTAATTCATCAAAACAAAATCTTGATAGGGTGTTTAAGATCCAAAAGAAAGCGGTTAGGTGTATAGAAAGAGTAAATAGATTAGATTCGTGTAGGCCGTTGTTCAAGAGACTTGGTCTCCTAACTGTACCCTGCTTATATGTGTATGAAGCTACTTTATATGTAAAAACGAATGATATTAACAAAAATCTTGATGTACATGATTATAATACAAGAAGCCGAGGAGATTATCACTTGGTGATTCACAATAGTAGCTTATTCAAACAAAAACCTAGTTATATTGGTAGGAAATTCTACAACAAGCTACCGCAGTTTTTGAAGAGTCTTGAAAATATAGAAATATTTAAAAAACAATTGAAGAAATATTTAGTTGATAAAGCTTTTTATAGTGTACAAGAGTTCCTTTCACATCAAAATTAAGCCTCACCTCAACTAATTGAAGTAATTATGGTATCTAGTGTATAATATTGTTGATCTGACTTGTCTTATACTCTGGAGTCTCCAAGACGTAATCTACAAAAAAACAAAAAAAAAAAAACAAAGAATAGGAAGGCAACAGGGATGGATCTAATAAACATGGAGCTTCTCAAATATGGTGGAGCATTAGTAACATTTAGGCTGCTCCATTTGATCAACAAGTGTTGGACCTCACATTATGTGCCTGAACAGTGGAGAAAAGCATTGGCAATTTCTCCATTCAAGAAGGGTAGCAGAAGAGACCTAAATAATTATAGAGGTACTGTATATGCTTATTGAGCAATGTATATAAATTGCACAGCAGAATATTGAACAATAGGCTTCAGAAAATCTCTGATGTAAAAATCTATAGGAGGAGCAAGCTGGATTCATATAGGGACAATCTTGCATAGACAATGTTTTCTCATTTAAACAGATAACAGCAAAAAGAGTAGAGTTTAATTTAGAGACACACCTTGTATTCGTAGACTATGAGAAAGCATTTGAAAAAGTAAGTTGGCAATTATTGTTGTGGGAAGGGCTGGTTAGACAAGGTTTTCCAATCCACTTAGTTGAAGTTATCAAAAGCATGCTAAGTAGAGGCAACCTTCACCAATGATCTAACTTTCTCATGCAACTTTCTATGATAATCATGAAATCATGTATGTCACAGCAGCATCACAATTTTCTTCTTCTGTGTGAGCCAAGGGCGCCAACAGGAAATTTTTTAGGGAAGTGCCAGTCCGTTTGGGGTGTATGGAAAATTGTGTGACGACTGATGTCTATTTTTTAAATTAATTTAAACATTGTGAAACTCCCAACTACGACTTACGTCCAGCTGAATCGTGAGGTACACGATGGCCACCAAATGAAGGGACAGCAATATTCCACATCGACCTCATGCATCAAAGTGGTCCACTAGGGACCGAATACTGTCTCTACCCTTGCTCAATCTTGAACAGGTAAATTCAACAATTGAACTCCTGACTCACAAATGAGTGATGTAATATAGTTGGACCAGAGCAATCGTCAAACAGGGTGTAAAACAGAATAATGTAAGAAATAATACTTGAGAATTTTTTTTAATTTTTTCCCCCAGAAAAATTAAAAAAAAACCAGAGTAAAGTTGGTGAGTTTAAAAGCTTGTTTTATGACTTTTACACCTAATTTCCTGCAATAGAAAAAAGATGCAGGCAACAAAAAATCCCAAATTTATCAGTCTGTAAAAATTAGCTTTATTCTTTAATATTTTTCTATTTACAGCAACTTTTCTACTTTCAGTAGTAAAGAAATTGATTTAATTTGTCACAAATTCTTCTTTCTTACTTTCAAAAATTGTCTGTGTGCAGACATCAGGCAAAGCCCACTAAGCCTTTCGTTGGCTGTTTTATTTCTAGCCCCTAGTGAACTCTTGAACTTTCCCCAAATTATATTGTAAGAAGTACAGATGATACTAATACAAGTCGTACAGAAATAAGTAGGTAGGCCTACATGTAGTTTTCAATCATTTTAAATACTTTTCACTGAAAGATTTTCTCTGTGAAACTACAACTTTGAAATACGTGATGAATGTTATGCTATTTTTTCCTAACGTATTATTTTTCTCAATGGGCCAGGGGGGGAGCCGTGACCCCCTTGCCCCTATGTGGTGGCGCCCATGGTGTGAACCCTTTCATAAAGCTGACTTCTTTGAATGATGAAAGTGCTGGCTCTCATTCCACTTGGTTGGTCCTCTGTTAAAAATGATTTCTGCGCTGTTGTTTTAGCATTCTCCGAATCAAATTTCATAATGAATTCCTTTTGAAAGTCTATCCAATTCAAATTCAAATTAATGTATACTTCTTCAGGCATATTTGTTCGGTTCAATAACGTTTTGCAAGTTTTCATGAACAGACCAGGGGACTCCTCCAAACGTCTACTGAACTCAGGTAATGTATCCCTGATAATTTTCGGATCGACCACGTTTGCTTTGTTATCCCCGTCATGAATCACTCTCTCTTCCCTATCTTTGCATAATCTTTTTTCAATTTCTTGTATATTAGTCTTAATCATTTTTATCTCCTCTGCTTGTTCTACCAAGTGTTCCAATATGCTTTTGATAAAATCAGAAACTCCATCGTTCCTAGTATATGGGTTATCAGTATCTTGGTAACTATTCTCAATTCCTTTACTTCGTAAATTATAACTATTCTTACGTCCAGACTGTTCGGAATCCGAATTTTCCATTGTCACGGTCGTCATTTGTTGTTGTACGTACGTTTAAATGGTAATTATTGAGTATCCAAACTTTTCGAATTTTCCAACAATTTTTGTTGTGACATCTACACACCCCATGAAGGGGGCCGTTGAAACTTTTTGGGGGTCGCTTTTTTTTCACAAGTAAAATTAAATTTTGGAATTTTTTTTTGAAAAATTATTTTTTCATTTGAATAATTTTTAATTTGCAAACATGTGAGGAGCTCCAAATCATAAAACGATATGAATCAAGTGCATATAACATTTCCGAAGCACTACTGCTTGTTGTACGTATGTTTCAATAAATAATTTCATAACATACGCCAATATTCCGTTTTATACTCAGTTCACAACATAAAGATCACAGACTAAAATGATAATGAATGTTTGCTTTTTTTCGTTCTTAAAATCACTTACACTTCTCAAAGTACAGCTCCTCTCAATAAAACATATTTAGTTCTCTGATGACATCATGGTTATGTCTAGCTTTACCAAGATAGAATAGCTGACCTACGTCACCTTCTTCAAGCTTGTTGGTCAGATTGACCAATCATATATGAGACAAATGTGACATTTCATTTCACATGAAAATTGGCACTGTATCTTAGCAGCCCTGACGATGAAGCTTTTATTCATTTGTAAAAAATTCATTTATCCAATATTTAAGTGAGTGACAACAATAAAAAAAACTACTGAGAGATACATTGTCAGATACATTGTTGTTTTAACATGATAGAATAGAGTTCGTTCTTCACACACTAGCTGATGCCCAAGGAGACCCTTAAGGGTAGATTCACCTAGCCGAAAAAGCCATGTTACGAGGACCATGGTGAACCTACTATTTCCGAATGATATTCTAGGTGGTAATAATAAACCGATATAATAAAACAGAGTATCCACGACCCGACGAGATTACATGAAATAATTATTATCAGTTGTTCTGATGCACCATGCACCATTCAACTTCTTTGATTTTTTAAACAAAACATCATTGAACGAGCGTAGCGAGTTCTTAGTTTTGACTTGTGACTCGAGACTGGAGGCTCGCGGCTTTTTCTGTAGGTTTGTGAGTTTTTGTGTTTGTAGGTTCCACGATAACTTTCGAACGCTTTGACCAATCAACTTCAAATTTTAAACACATATTCTTGGAACCTAATCTAGTTTGTTTGCCAATGAAAATGACCCACTCCTTCATCCTTTTTGAGGCGAAACAAAAGGTTAGGTTCTCAGCTCTTCATTAATATATCTATATATTACTATATATAGAAAATAGTTGTTTTCACCATATTATGGAATTCGCTATAGATTTCAAAATATATTTTGAGTTATCATCAGCTGTAGATGAATAAATGCGATCAGGCTTTTTATAGAATCTCTATCAGCTGATATACTAATTTCATTGCCCTAATATAAGGATATATAAACACCTGTTTTTTATGTGGTAAATATATCTGCTCCATAGATACACTAATTCCATTACCCAGATATATAGGTATATGAGTACGGTAGGTCTTTTTGTGGAAAATAAATCTGCGTATCAGAGCAACGATGACCTTGAACTTCGTGTGATCAATTTTTTAGTCTTGTCAATTTTATCTAAATCAGTATCTTCAAAACAACCGTTTTTTGTTACCACCTTCCCCTACAATAAGCTTCCCAAATGAGTTTCCCTTTCCAAAATTAGTTGTTTGCAAGTAAGTTCTCGAGCCCGTTGGGCTCACTAGTAATATGCTTTCCTAATCCCAAAAAATGTACCTCGGCAGTTCTCGCCATAGATATATTAGCAACAAACGTTATTAATTATATAGCTATGGTTCTCACAAAAACGGTTTGTTTCTTCTTCTTTTTTTTTCTTGCTCAACAGATCCCATGGATATCATACCACAATATTTTTCCTTTGAAAAATTCCAATTTGACGATTTGAAAGCCAATTGCATTGGCCAACAAACTCGATCAGTTGAAGTTTGGAAGAACATGTGTTCAAAATTTGAAACTCATTGGTTAAAGCGTACGAAAATTATGGTCTAACATACATAAATAACCACAGCTAGCCGCGAGCGTCGAGTCAAGTCAAAACTAAGAACTAGCTACGCTTGTTCAAAAACTTCTGTAGCTTGTTTCGTACAGAAGTAACTATGTGTTTCTCATTTACAGCTGTTTGTCTACTAACAGTAAACTGTATTAGCGTTTTGCAACACAACACAAAGGCAAGGCAATCATCTCTGCTTGCTTAATGAAATCACTGTTTCATAGCATTGCCATTGGGACTGAAAGGGTTGATTCCAAATCTGAGTCAACAGTTGGCAGAGCGAGTTGTCTGACTGTTCTACAAGTGCAGTTCTGTAATTTGATTGGACGCTGCTACCAGATTCGATCGTCTGCCTATTGCACGTCGCCTGTACCTCAGCGGTTATTGCGTTAGCAGAGGGCATTATTAGCTGTCTTCAGCCCGGCTAATAAACCGATTCAATGGCGCAAACACATTTAATTTCATCACCGAAGTCGCGCGCAGGAAAGTGACGCGAAAGGGGAAACGCCAATCTCCAAACTCGAATGGGGGTAGTAGAGTTCATTTTAGCAGTGCACTTTTAAAATCTAGTTGTCGAGTAGCTAAAGTGAAGGGTCTTCATCACTCCCCAGCACTCTTTTGCACTCGTATTACCATTATCTACGAGACATTAGTTGTTGGCGACAAATTGGACGGGTAAATGGTTGTTTCCAGCTTGACTTGTCATTGTTGAAATACGGTAATGATTTATGTCAATGTGATGGACTTTTCAAAGCAGAAGATACTTTTGTTAAAGGGTGTTGTATACAGGTATGCAATAAAAATTGCTTTTTTATCTCATCCTCTATCAGAACTCCCTCTGCTTCATTCTATAAGTAGAGTAACTTATAAGAGTAACTCAAAAATAAGTTACTTATAAGTTACTCATAAAGAGTAACTTATACGCAGCCCGCGAACAGATAGAGAATAGAAGGATTTCTTTAAAAACTATTGTAACTCCATCAGCCTAGTAACATAGAATACTGATTTTATTTTTACCTAAGAAAACGGAGTTAGGGCAATCAATCTTCTCTTACAAAGTAATATGAAAAACAATAAAAAGAAAAAACTTTGTATGTGAAGAAATATATCTCAGCAAATCAAATGCATAATAATAAAAATAGTGAGATGTAAAGGGCTTAACCGAAATTCAATTATACTTATTGGTAGAGAGTTATTAGTTTTTCATATTTTGTGAATCCATCAAATTGTTAGGAAATCAAAGGAAGAGGAGAGTCCTTCAAGCGTTGCATTGTCTCAACAGTTACTTCTGGAATAATTGATAGCGGGTGAGTGCTTGTTGTTTATCTTCGTCTCAACGTTCTTTTTTATCTTATATATCAAAAAAGAATTTGGTATTTTTGAGCTTATCCCAGATGACAGATTATCTGTTGTGATATTTTTGTGTCAATAGAAATATCTGGAATAATACAAATCTATAAAAGGGCTGTGCTTCTCATCAGTGAGTCAGTTTTGATTAAACAGGACTTATGTGGCAGGTTTATGTGGCAGTTGACATTCTTCTTGTGGCAGTACACAGTGCTATTGTGAATGAGCATTTTACATGTTATAGTAGCCATGACAATAGTTGTGCTTAGTTTATTATTGAGCTTATTAGCCGTTTATTAGACATTTGTAATTGAGTCATTGGACAGTTTATTGGACACTTATTATTAGAATATTTATCGGCAGTTACTAATTAGTTTTGTACAGTGATCAATTTTGTTATAGAAATATTAATTATTAGTTGAACTGTTTGTTTATTTATTGATTTTCTTGTTCAATAATTAGTGTGTTTTGTGATATGAATAAATTTTGCGTGTTACTGCATTATTTTAGTGTGAGAACCCATAAAAAATAATATTACAACAATATTCACTGATTTTTTTATACTGATATAATATGAAAGATGATAAATTACCTATGTGAAATGTATAAATCTGCAATCACTATCATATATAATTTTACTAGCCGGCAGACTCACTTCGCTCGCCTTAACCATCTAGCCAGGGGGCTCCGCCCCCTGGACCCCCGGGGGGTCCAACTAATTTCCATTTTGATTAGATAAATTTACAGAAATAGGTGATTTTGGGGAGAATTTTGATACCATTACTTAGTATGCATCTAGGGTCTTAATCAAACAGTGGTATTTCGATTATATAGATATAGATTTCACTCCATGTGGCCTTGAGGTTCTTGAGAAATTGTGATAAACTAAATTCCAAAAATCCTAAATTTTGAGATGAATCATGTTACCCTATTTTTCACGTGTTTAGCACCCCAGCTGAAAATTTGAACTTTTTTGGCCTTGTGGTTCTTGAGAAATTATAATCACCTAAATTTTCAAAATCGTTAATCTATGGTCAATTAATTTCACAACTAATTTTTTGTTGATTTTCTGATCAATACCTATTTTCACAAACATTCTCAGGCTCATGTACTGTTACAAATAGTATTTTATTAATTCCTTAATACTTCTTTGTCAACCTAACTATTGATAGGTAAGAGTTCTTATAAGAACTGATATTTATTCGATTTGAGCGTTGGTTGAAATTCACAAATACTCGGAGAACGATGTTAGCAGTCTGATGTGCAACTGCAAACTGATCTGATCGTGAAAGTGAGTGATCGTTTGAGGTAGTAGGCTACGCAATTGAAGTGGGAAGGGGTCAGCCTACCGGCAGTACAGTCAGGTTCGGAACGGAATATGCAACTACAATGAGCATTCTTCATAGGAGAAAGAAACAGCATTCTTCTAGAAAGAGACAGCAACGTCGAGAATACGACTATACACTATGCGATTAATCGGCTCCAGCAAAGTTATACCGAACAATATTGTACTAATATTAAAAATTATTTTACTTGTCCTAACAGGCAGCTCGGCTACTTTTTTACTTTTCATAAACGTTGGCTTTTAGCTATTGAAATTATTTTGGTAGCTCGGGATAAGTTTGCTTTGTTTGAAACAAATTATTATTCATTAATAGACCTAACCTACTGAACTTGCCAGCCAAACAGCTTAAAGGAACAGCTGATAGAAGTCAACCGTTTTTAATCATATGGCAGACACCTTAGCAGCGTTTTTTACACTGTCTTTGAACAGCAAAAGACTTTGCACTTTGCATGTTGGCTACCATACAGTCGGAGCCTTGGAATATGTGGGAAACATAATATGACTGGGTATGATGAAATGTTATTATGGGTTGGGGGAATTGGCTATATCTGGAATTCACTATATCTGCTTGCAAGTGGAACTGCCTATATGTGTACTCTTCGGGAACTGGTTGTATCGGGAACTCACTATATCTGCATGCAAGGGGAACTGCCTATATGTGTCTTCCCCGGGAATTGGCTGTATCGGGAAGTCGCTATATGTGGAACCCCCACTCTACCACCGCTTGGAACGTGGACAGCGCCAAAGTGGGCGGATAACTAAGTGGACCATGTACCACAACAACAACAACCTAGATCGGTTGCCATCATCACCGTAATATATTTAATTTCGTAAGGCTATTCTTTGCGTCAAAACTGGGGGCGTTTGGCAAGTTGTAGAAAGATGGGAGAGGGATCAAATTAAAGGACTCTATTCCGTGATGGTGGGAAAACTATTGGAATTTCCAGAATGTTAGCATAAAATTAGATATAATGTAAAATGTTCTCCATAAGAATAGAATTGGAATTCAAAAACGTCTGATTTGTTTACATCAATACATTATGATTGTGATCGTGCTTCATCTTCAAGTCAGTGTTCAATATTAACATGTGGGTTACTTGGGATAGTATAATCTAAATTTAGACAGACATATTTTAAAAATAGTTCTAAAAATTTTTTGTTTTGTCTACATTTCTTCACATTGAAGAAGACAAGCTAATAATTTCAACAACAGAAAACAAACTTTCTTAGTAATGGCGAAGGTGATATTGTGGAAGGTATCCATAATAAAAAATGAGACGAAATTGTCACAACCACATTTATTAAAACTTTGAGAAACTAGTTTCGGTTGTTACACCATTATCAATCTCAATCAAACTCTGAGTTTGATTGAGATTGATAATGGTGTAACAACCGAAACTAGTTTCTCAAAGTTTTAATAAATGTGGCTGTGACAATTTCGTCTTATTTTTTATTACAGAAAACAAACCTCATAACGGACCTAACTAGTCACAGAGGAGTTGATATAATAGATATTCCAGAAATGTTTGTGCTAAGAAATGAATCTATGATTAGTTTTATTTTTCATACAAAAATAACTATCAACAACGTTAATATGTTTTCAAACAACATAATAATGTGTCCATTGAATGAACAATGTCATAATATTAACAATGTAATACTTGGAAACGTGGAAACGTGGAGGGAGAAGCAAAGAACTACTTTATTGTGGACAAAATTATTACTGATGAACCCATTGAACTTTTAAATATTCCAATAGAATATCACACCATCAGGAATGCCACCACATAAACACCATATTACACTAAAAATTGGCGCTATCGTGATATTGATAAGGAATATGAATCTCGGGTCAGGCTTAAGCCTGGTCAATGGCGTATGATGAATTGTGTTGGGCCTTTACGGAAGGTGCATAAAGTTAGAAATAATAACTGGATCTGGAAAGGTAATGCAATATTTTTACCAGGAATTAGGCTTATATCAACAGACCCTAATATGCATTTCCATATGTCAAGAAAACAATTTCCAATCAGACTATAGCTTTTTGTATTACTATCAATAAGTCCCAAGGCCAAAGCTGGGATATACCTAAGTCAGTGACGTAGCCAGGGGGGGGGGTCCTGGGGGTCCGGACCCCCCCTTCCGGTCCTAAATTTTATATAATTTTCATTAAATTAAACGTAAAATAAGACAAAGCACTGATGTTGGTGTTATTTTCAATGCCAGGAGAGCTAAAAAAGACTGTTCTAGGGCCTCTATTTTTCAAAAAATTTCCAGGAAAGTAACACCCTTTCAATCGGACCCCCCCTCCATTTCAAAATCTTGGTTACGTCACTGCCTAAGTAAACCAGTATTTACTCATGGGCATATTTACATATGATGCATTTAGCAGAGTTAAATCTCCGGAAGGAATGAACTTGTTTATTGTAAATAACAACAACCAAAGCAACCAAAAAGACTATTCTCACACAAAAAATCTAGTAAACAGGGAAATTCTGACTCATAGGTAATTTGATTATTAGTTCGTTTGATTTATAATACTGTAGTATAATGACTTGTTTTATGTATTAGTGTTTTTATTCAGGGATTTTTACCCCTACAAGCCACTAGTTATTATTAATGACAGTTATGAAAATTATAGTTATTTTATAAAATGTCAGTTGCTTATCAACTTGTTCTCATGAATAGGATGTCATTCAAAAATTCATTTATTTTCATTTAAAATGATTTTTTTTTTCTTGAAAATAAGACAACGTTTTTGTGTATCAAAAATAAGAATTCAAAAAGCAAACATGAGAAAACAGTGTGTACTGTGGTGATGATCATGAGTGCTTCTTCAAAAAATATTAGGCTATATCAATTTCTCATTAAGTACAGTATTTAATTGAATACTTCATGTATTTTGTTCTGCGTTTTGAGTGTAGTAGAACATGATCAGGCTTAATCACTGTTTCTGTTTCTGTCATGTCAATTACCTGTGAGTAGCTTGTAGATTATTATTTGTATTTAGTTTTTCTCCATCTGATTACAAAAATCATCATTTATACACAGTTTCTATAGTTTCCATACCTATCATGGTACATGCTGTTTCGATCCATACCGACACTCACGGACACAGGATGCTTTTTACTTTGCTAAATTTATTATGTCTCTTGTATCTTGTGAAAGAAGAAATGGAGATCTATTTAATTTGGAATTTCAAGGTCAAGTGGTGATGAGGGTTTATTGTGTCATATCTTTCACTTCCCCTGTCAAATCTCTTAGGTTCATGTCTTCATTATTATTAAAAATAAAGCCGCGGTTCATTTCCGTAAAATTTGCAATAATATTACGTAGTCAATTTCAGAAATTTGGAGCATTTGTAAACAAAGAAAATGTTTGGGAGATACCTCACCTGGAAAAATGTCTTCACCTCCATAAAAGTCACAGATTTGGCTTCTTTTGTTAGTCAAGAGTTTCTGATCAGAGTTCATTTAGTAGGCTATCCACACCATCCCTCTCCCTTTTCAAGAGAAGATTGCATGTTTAATTGATGCGTGATTTTCTGGCTGAATGTGATTTTAAAGAGTTTTTGCTCTCTTTCTTGTCTAAATTTATCTTCCATAACATTTTAATTTCCTTATTTCACGCATATTTATATTTTTATGTTTCTTGTGATGAAGCATGGCGTTATTGTACAATAGGCTACAAAAGTAGGCGTTCTATAGTATGATTCTCTCTCACTCACCCTCACTCAATCTTTCACTATCACTCTCACTCTCTCTCAAGTGTCGTAGTGGGGTGATAATATGCTCGTATATATTACAGTTCTTCACTCGAATTTATTCACCACTACTCCTTAATAATAAAAGCTTACCATTATTAACAACTCTTTACTCACAACTAACCAATGGCGAATTCTCCGAGCGTGCTTAGCATTGCCCGCATGCCTAACAAATAACGCGCAAATAAAAGAGAAAATATTGTTAATCAATACTATACTAACAAATTAAGATATTAATGAAATATCAAATATTAAAGTATTTATGTTTGCCACATTCATAAGTCACTACATATCTTCATAGTTTTCTTCAAACAAGAATATAACTGGTTCTTCTTATTAAGGACCCAACAGGGCCTTATTGGAATTGTGCCGTTGTCCGACTGTCTGTCTGTGTAAAAGCTCTTGGAAAGAAGGTGGTCCACATAGTATTCCATGTGGACCCCCTGGGATCCAAGTCTATAATGACTTGGTATAAAACCATAATATGTTATAACTGATAATAACCCAGGAAATCTACGCCGAAAATCTAAAGAAACTTGAAGAAATAAAAACAATATTCATATAAAAAATAAACAACTGACATATTGTACAAAGGGTATTTATAGATAAAAACTGATAGAGAAAATCAAAACGAATGTAGAAGTACTGGACAATGCAGAAAGAGAACTTATCAAGGAGGACAAGAAACTGATTGAGTCCAATGAGGCCGTTTAAGCAAAATACATAAATCTAAATATATATTTTCACTGGAAATGACCTCCACTAGGCTTGGTTCCTAATTATATTTAGTTTGTTTTAAAACAAATAATGTTAATCAAATAACTGGTGATTAATAAAAATATATCTATTACAAAATTATATTAAACAAATTAAACTGTTTAAAAATGTAGTTTCCTTGATATTTCAAATATTAAGTGTGTTTTCAATTAAATTTCGTCATACTTTTGTGATAATAATTATATTGTCAGGTGAGGAAAAAGCTCATAAACCAGAATGTACTCTCGGGCCAGGCCTCTGAAAAAATTTCTAATTTAATTCCTTCAGAATGCAATTGCAAGTTATTCTAGTAATGTTTGGGCTCCATACAATTGCTTGTCGTAGCTCTCTAGAAAATTGGCTAATTGGAAAATCCCGAAATATTCGAATAGGGTGCTCTTGGCAGAAGCTAATCTAAAAACTACTACTCTTTCTCAGTTGTGCCCATAATTCGCGTGTTTGATGGAAGGGGATCCTTCCTGCTTCCGCCTTCCGGAAGCCTTTTTTTAAGTTCCCCCACGTTTTTCTCAGCTTAAAGTAATATTTATTTTCAACAGATTTTTTTTTATTCTTCTATAATAAACTCTTTTGTAATGATGACGCGGACTCTTCTTCACACACAGGCGTAAGGCCCATGTGAGGAATTTTTTTCTCTCTAACTATATTTTGTATTTTGTATACGTTTTTTTTTTGTTTATTTTGTATTTTATTTTAATTTACCTACATACATATTGTATTTGTTGAAGGAGAAATAAAACCATTTCTGATTTGATTTGATTGGTCAAAGTATTCGAAAGTTATCATCGAATATACAAACATACAGACAAAATCGCGAGCCTCGAGTCACGAGTCAAAACATAGGACTAGCTCATTCAATCATATATATGTGATGAAAGTACACAAAACATAGAGAAAAAAATACATTGAAAATAAACAATAATTATTGAACTTTTCTATATAAGAGTGGTCTTAAAATCCTATCCCGGGGGAAAAATTACGAAAATAATCCGTACACGCTCTCTAAGCGATTCTAGGCACTTAATACAATAATTTTATCCCGCATTATCGGTCAAAATTAATTCTAATAAGTGTTTTGGTCCAGCCTCGGAGAACACGCGAACCATTTGATAACATTTATAGGTTCACTTATTTAGAGTCCATATTAGCACCAAAGTTTAACAAATCACATTATTTGATTCAAATTTTGAAATTATAATCATTATATGCATACAATCATGTATAATCATTATATTATATCAGCTTTTTGTCATCTCCCTAGGGCTGGAACGCGGTGCGGTCCGCCCCCCTTGCCAGGCCGCTAGTGTAGTAGTATCCATAGATCAACCATCATATTCTCTATTCATCCTTATTTTATGGCAGTATCTAATTTATTTTAAAGTATATCGATTGTTTATATGATGAGATGTATATTTTAAAATTCCTTTTGTTCATATTTTTTTCCTATCTCTATTATTTATAAAAATTTTCAGCTATCCTATTAATGCAAGCCTATCTAATAATTTTAGTTTGAAGTGACTGACAATTGAATAAACTGACAAATATACATAAACAGAATTTATTAATTTCGAATTCATTTAATTGCTATTACTTTATACTGAAGATTTCCGCAATGGCGGATATTGACAACAGTAATAGCAATTAGAGGAATTCGAAATTAATAAATTCTAATAATTTTTCTAATTTTGTTATAAATGTTCACCCCCTCCAGCATGGGCTGGTTTAATTTAGCCTAAAATTGTGACCCGCGACTGTAGTGTTTCTGTATAATAAGGCTCTAAAAATGTGCTATTTTTCAAGATATTTGTACATAAAGTACTTGGTAATAGCAACTTTCCAAAATACAGAAAATGGTTCATTTTTGACCAGCTGCAAGAATTGGCTTTTAGGCTTGTCGAATTTAGAATTTAGTGTTCTACAATTCTTATCAAAAGAAATATCTTGGAAAATTACAAAAATAATTATGATGGAAATTTTGAGGAAAATGAATCATTCCAATCAATTCATAAACATGAAGCATATAAGCCATTAGCTATTGTTAGCAAATGTCTGGACAAATTTTTTTTCGAAAGGGAATGGCGTTAGTAAGCGCCTTATTACACAGATCAACTGTGCGGACATGCACAACAATAAATGTATACAGCCCCCTAGCGAGTGTTTGAGTTCAACAATGTCACTTTGCATGTAAAAGTTCTGCTGTATTAAAATTTGCAAAGGAAATGGAATCTGCAAAGGAAATGGCTCTGCTACAATAATATACAGTATTATATGACTAGCCAGCAGGATCGCTTCCCACGTTTTAGCTGTCCAACTAAAACCACTGATGGGAGGCGGAGATATATACGCAACCAAATTTTAAAAGTAATACATATTCACACCTGGTAAAAATTTTGCTTAACTAGAGTCTTAAATGAACCTGGATACTCAACTTATAAGGCCACATAGTTCTTGAGAAACGGTGATAAATTATATTTTGAAAAATTGTTGTTTTTGGTCCCAAATGCTGGAAATTTCACATGGTTTTCGAGAAAGTGTGATGAGTCAGTCGGCCAATGGTAATTAGCTTTTCTGGCTTCACCAGATAGGTTAGTCAGTATTTTTTTCATGTATTTTTTTTTTTGTATTATAATAAACTTGTAGCTAGCTCACAAGTTTCTCTTTGCTGGCTGTGCCATATTGTATTCAGAAACGTATGCAAATTGAATTTTTGTAATGTTTGGTGAATAAAAATATGATATAAAAAATTATTTATAGGTTATAAGTATAAATTCTAATTAATAACAATGATTAAAAAAAGGTGGTTAGTAATTAAAAAAGTCAACTGTGGGATTTCAGGTAAAACCTGCTCTTAGTATGCATCTAGGGATCTTAACTGAACATGTGCACAAAATTTCAACTTCTAGCCGCATGGTTTACAAGAAATAGTGATGAATCAGTCAGTCAGTGGCAATTGGCTTTTATATTAACAATGGCCAAGTAAAAAAACGTATTAAAAAAACATATTAATTATGTTAATTTAAAATAGCAGGGCGCGCTAAGCCGCGAGCTCACCGACAGAGTTTGTCTATCACTGGGGTAGATGAATGAATAGTGTTGGTATTCTATCGCCGTATCGTTGGCTCCACCTGGAGTTATGGAACCGTCACAGTACGCTGTGAAGGAGACCCACCTGCAACCGTCACAGTACGCTGTGACGTAGGTGTGACGTCAGATATAGTGAGTTCCCGCTAGCGACGATACGGCAATTCCTCCGGCTGACATACAGTGAATTCCAGATATAGGGAATTCCCCTAGTCGACACATATACCGAATTCCTCCTCAGAACAGTTTTATAAGCATAGGACATTTAACACAGATATAGTGAGTTCCAGATATAGCCAATTCCCCGTTCCCGTTATTATGCCAGGTTGATGACATCTGTTAAGTGCAAATTTCAAAATATTTGGCTGTTTATCACCAAACTTTTCAAAAATCGTCGATTTTGGGGCTAATTTTGAAACTTTTTTCCAAGGTACATCTAAGGCCGATACTTAACATGAATACCAAATTTTATCCGATTTGACCTTATGGTTCTCTAGAAATTGTTGTCACCTAAATTTTCAAAAATCTTCAATTTTGGGCCCATTTTGGGGTAAATTTTGAAACCCTTTCTTAGCACGCGTCTAGTCCCCCTACTGAATACGTGTACCAAATTTTATCGTTTTTGGTCGAGTGGTTCCTGAGAAACTGTGATGAATGAGTCAGTCAGTGGTAGCCTATTTCGATTATATAGATATAGATGTGCATGATAGCCTCTTCGCTTTTGGGCTTTCAATTATTTTATTTTTGTGGTAGCTTATCCGCTGAAAAGTCCTCCTCAGGCTTTTTTCAGCTTTCAAGATCTTTTCATTCTACTTACTGTTTCTTCCACCTTCCTCTTCTATATCAAAAATTCTCTGTTGCAAGCTGTTCACAACATCACATCAAAATGTGGACACTTTTGAATTTCAACACTGTTTCCAACTCAACAGTTGTGACTTATCGATCGCGGTGGCCATTCCACCATCTTGTCTCTCACACTCCCTCGATGACACACCACGTCATGGAGACTAACAATGGAGCGTGGGAAAGGCACACGGGAGCGACATCCCATCGGCACGCGACCGGGCCGTGACGTGTGGGATCAGCAAGACCGTATTTAAAAGAACGGCACTGGGAAGTCCCTTATTGACAGAACTACTACTTACCCCTGACATACGCACTATGCACAGATGCCTGCACTGTCCCTCTTTACTTTTCAATGCGCACGCTTTCAGTATTATTCTGCGCTGTAGTATTGCTCGAACTCTGACAGGGCCTCACTATATAGTATAGTATAGTATATATATAATATACTATGAATACATAAATATGGTTTATTTTGTATTCTATATAAGTTACTAATTATTATTTTTTTTAAATTTATTTCTTCTCTGTCTTTCAACCTAAGAGCAGAGGCATTTATTAAACACAAAAAAAGTACAATAGATGAAAAAAATAATCAATACTACATTTTGCTTATCAAATTTTAGCATCCCACTATAAAAACTGTGTATTACTCCGATCAAAATGTAAACATAAACACAGAACATTATAAAGTAACAAAATCATAAATATTTACCGGAAGGTTTTACACCGCACATTTTTCAAACTGAGTACAAAAGCTTTACTACTTTATAAAGCCATTCTCAATAGTATCTTAAATTATATTGTGACAACATCGATTCATTAAGATCCAATAACACTATTCAATATTATTACTTTCTGCATTACAATTCAATTCACTGTATATTAACCGACTGATACTATCTTCATTCATTTGCATAATAATCGTGACTTCATATGCAGTCGCTTGATAATTTTTCTCCAACTTCACATGAAGTTCTCCGGTTAGCAAGATCCAAGAACACTGCCATACATTAGAATAGAATAGAATATTTATTTATTCAACTAAAGACAGATCATTGCACAGTTTAATGTCGTCAATTTTCTGCTGTCATCGAAATTATTAGTGAAACACTTTCACAACTCAAAAATGTCAAATACCTTCTGAGCTTTTACTGACATGACATGGAATATTTAGTTGATAAAGCTTTTTATAGTGAACAAGAATTCCTTTCACATCAAAATTAAACCTCACCTGAACTAATTGATATAGTAATTATGGTAACTAGTGTATAAGAGTATAAGATTGTATAATTGTTGATCTGACTTATACTCCTTTACTGAAGTCTCCAAGACGTAATCTACAAAAAAAAATTAAAACTATATTGGTTTTGTGACAACTATTAGGCCTAATTCTGCTCCAAATAGTCCATGAAACGTTTTTTCAATAATTTCTCTAGAATTTTAGAAATATTACTAACCGGAGAAATAGGTCTATGATTATCAATAAAAACCCTGTACCCACTCTTGTGCAAAGGCCTAACACGAATTTTCTCCAAGTTTGGGAAAACATTTTGCTCAAAACTCATATTATTTACTGATCTGACCTTGTTAATTTCTATTACATCTTGATTTTTTGGTTTCTCTATCGCAAAAATAGTCTGTAATACGTATATGGAATACTAAAGATGTGCTAGACTTCTTAAATAAATTAATCATTATTTATGATCAATACACGACACTGATTCTGAACCAGTGGCGGATCCAGAAATTTATTTTGGGGGTGGCTGGTAGCTACTGACGATAGGGGGGGGGGGTGTACTGAATAAGAATAGAAGTAGTATTGTAAAAGCTTTTGAATTTTTCATAATCAATCATACCCGAACTATAACTAACTTATTCATAATAATTGGGAAATAAAAAATAGCTTAACTAATGCTTTGAACCGTATCAGCGATAAAATTAATTTAAATTTAAAGTATATTGGAAAATTTTTGATTGAATTATGGCTGAATCTGGTGTGTTCAGCAGTTTGTCAAGGAACATAATATTATTCCGGTATTACGGTCAAACTATTCAATTTTTAAGAATGCGAATCAATGTGGGAGCTTTAATTAGTTACAAATTTTTCAATTAACTAATGTTTCATATAGTTTTAATGGATAAACTTTGTGTGAATTCCACACTGTAAAAAGATATGTTTTTCTATAGTTCTTATCTGACGATTAGTTTTCCTCTTATAGAAATATGGGATCTAAGTTACTCCCCCAGAAAATTTTTGTATAATCAGTTAAAATGGTATTAGATCCATATTATACTCGTATACAAGTAAACCCAATGCAAGCATTGTATCTGGAATTTTTCCTCGATATAACCTATATCAGTAGCTGGTGATCTCTGGTTTGCCGACCACTGTGATAGAATGTTAACAAAAAATATTGGTTGATATGTTAATGTAGTTCCTCATTACTTTTCATTAAAAGAAAGTTGGTACTGTCGTGATTCAATTACTGAAATTTTATGTCGCACTACTTTTTCTATTCAGCAAGTACAAAAATCTAAACACTGAGTTGATTGGTTGCAGGCAATGTAAATGTAACTAAGACATTATACAGTATTAAAACGGATTTCATATAATTGAAGACTTAGTAGTGGAATTAGGTAATTCTTGCTAATGAATATTTTACGAGCTTCAAACTTATTATATTGGTAAAAAATTTACACTCTTCCAAAAAACTTTTTGGAGGTTTTGGGGGGCTTCAGCCCGAAAGCCCCCCCCCCCCCCCCCCCTCGTGAATCCGCCACTGTTCTGAACTCTTTAGCATTCAGAACATTAGATTGCCGAAACTCGATCTCCACAAGTGTTACTTCTAAGTTTTCTTTGACATAAATCAATAATCACTCCATCACTCTGTAATCTGTTCTTTATTGTAAAGTAAACATTGTATCCACTAATATTTTTCGGGATGAACTCTCTCTTGATACAACATTCCATCAGAACAATAACATCGAATTGAACAGGAATATCCTGCAGTTGAAGAATGAATTCATCAGAGTTATTGTTTGTGCTCCTTACTTTCACATTTGTAAATTTTAAATCTTCTCTCAAATCACATGAATCGCACATTATAATGTCATTGATCTCATTGAAAGTATCTAACTCATCAGTTATGGGCCACATTGAGACGGCGATTCTTTTTTCTCAGACTGAATATAAAAGCTGAGGCTAAAAGTGTGTCTACTTACAGCAACCATTATTTGAAGTAAACTATTGTAAATTTTTAGTAGTTTTGTATTTATTCTGATCAGCATTTCTCTTTTTGATTAGCGCCTTATGTATTGTGTGTATTGATAGATTTTATCTATTACGCAGTACATTAACCAGCATTCTTTTTTATGCCTCATTAAAAAAGTGAACTATGTAGGGAGGCCCTGGCTCTGCCCCTCCAGTAATCGAATTCCCAACGGAAAGAAAACGCTGAGCGTTGTGCAAGCCGCAGAAAAACTCTTCCAGTACACGCGCTGTTAAACCGCTTTCGAATTATGAATTATTCAAGTACATAGTATATTGATGGCAACTACCCCATGAATCTAATTGACACTTCATTTCGCCTATGCCTATTCAATTTTAAGTTGAACTTTAATGATTGGGACTCAATATTCAATACTGCAGAGAAACTAGAGTGGAAGATCACAAATAAAAACGGTATACATCATACATAATCTTTCTCAAATTGGAATGTGACTAATGTAGTCAATACGAAATGAACCCCGTAACCGTGATAGAAGTAATTATGCAGTAATAAGGATGAAACACCATCAAAGTTCAAAGATCAAGCATTGATTTCGATTTTCTAATTCAAGTTTACAAATTATGCTGGAGATCTCGCTATTGCGGACATTGACTAGTCTACTGCATTGAATAGCTCATGAAATCGATAAATACCTCTACACAAGAATATTCAACAGCTACGGGAATCAAACCAAGGGCCTTCTAACTGCAGGTCAGGTGTCCTCATCATTGGAGTACACGTACACTGGCAACCTCTGAATAGTAAAAGTAGCAATGAAGCTCTAGTTGTTTTAAATTAGAAGATATGACAATTTATTACATATTGCTGAATTTAGACTACATAATCAATTTCAAATTTCCTTTCTAATGATAAAAATCAAGCTGAAGACCTCTGTTATTACACATACAGACCAAGGTGGACTCTGAGTCATACCTTTAGGGCGGCCTGTGGTAAGGAATACCCCCACAATTATTACTAAAAGGGTCCGGGGGTCCTCCAACGGGAAAATTTTTAAATTTTAACTTGAAATGTTTGGGGCTTTGAAGCATGGATCAATCCCTCCCAAGTTCAAATAAAGGTTGCGGGAGATCTCCCCCTGGAAAAATTTCAAAATTTCCACGAAGAATTTCCCAAGCATTTATTATGCGCTGAATTCGACATTGAAAGAGAAAAATATATTGTTGAGACACTTTAGAATGTTTTTAATGTTTGGGGCCATAAATTGAAGTACATAAAAATGTCGTCTCCAAATCATATGAGTTGAATTTGTATGAGGTTTTCTTCTAAATCTAATAAATTTTCTTAAAACCAACTTTCTGTTTAATAGTCCTGGAAATATTCCATATAATGACAGTATAAATAAATTTATTTAAAAATCGGCAGAATATTAAGCACATTAAAATGTATTTTCATTCACCGATTAATTTTATGAAGTACATACTTTTGCAAAATATGGTCAACTGTTCCTTTATAATAGGCCTAGATCTAGTGTATTTGTCATCAGTAGCATAGCCAGGATTTTGATATAGGTGGGGTTATTAATGAATTTGACGCCCGTCTGGAAAGTATGAAATAACTCCCATGGTAACAGGAGGTCCAGGGGTCTCCACCGGAAATATCTTTATAAAAAAATTCATCATTTCTCTAAAATGAATTTCTATTTTATTTAACATTATTTAAGATATGCTAGACTCATGTCTAGAAAAGCCATAAAGCTTAAAGCCATGATGGTAACATGATTTGAGGCTCAAAAACAGTAATTTTGTGCAAGTATTTATTAAAACAAAGTTTATAAATTGTGTAAAGTGAGAGCTTAAATTTAATAAATCGCTGCTTTCATGAATGATTTGCTTAAATAAAACTCATTCAGCACATCGTTTGTTGTGAAGAAATCTCTCGTCGGACATTGAACACGTCTCAACTTCAACTTCAATATATTGCTTTTTTCTAGCAATAACATTATTTATTCACGTATGGAAACTTTTTTCTCCTCCATTAATTAATATTATCAATTTAGAGACCTTCCTACTCGTTTTTGGGGCCTCTTTTACAGGCTCAAGGGGAGGTTGTAACTCGGATCCCCCATGGCTACACCACTGCTCGTCGGTTGGAGGGGAAGGGCACGTGGTACCTCCAGTTCCGTCACTGAATTCTTGTGATATAAAACCAGCTATTTGAAAGAACGTAAATCTATTTGGGGGGGGGTACGTGCCCCTGCGCGCCCCCAAGATCCGTTACCGACTATTTAATTGTTACGTACAGTAATAAAAGATAGAGTTTTTACAAGAAAAACTGAAAAATTTTCCTAGTTGTAAATTATTATGAATTATTATTTGAGATGGGTGAACGTTTCAATGAGTTTGGTTGGTGAAGACTGTTGATTAGAGTAGGTAGATTTAGAACAGTCAGTGAGGAACCTGAATCATGCTCTAATTCACTTGCCAAAAAACCACGATCAGAATAAACTGTGCTAAAGCGGAAAAATATGAGTGTTAGGTAGATTTAGATCAGATTCAGATTAGAAGCACAAAACAGCAACAGAATCCGTCAAAGAAAATGCTAAAAATTAGCGACTCTATTTCTGGTTGATATGGATACAACAATATTATCAGTGAGCATAAATGCAAGTTTTATTTTTTACAGTAGAGGAAGAGAGTTCGGGGAACAGGGATTTGAAGTGCACACAAGTGCGCAACAAAGTTTCGGTAATGGGAAATAGAGGTTAAGTTGCATTTAATGTGAGGGTAGTGAGTGAGTAAATGAGTAAGCGAGATTGCTTGCAACAAGTGGAGTGAAACTACAGCCCTGTTATGTCGCTGTGACAGGGAGTGCGTGACAGGGTCTGGGCGGCCAGAAAGTATTGCAACAAGTGAAGCCCGCATCAGTCTTCACGCTAGCTCATTCCACATTTTAAATTGCGAATCTTTGAAACTTATCGGCTTATCGGGGCAACTGAAATAGCGACACTTTTTCTTAACTGTTCATACAAGCTACTAATCCACAAGTTTGTACTGAGTGGCATTACAGAATTTTAAATCATAAATCACACTTATTTTGTTGTTGATCATTCAATCAAATACTCTTTGTTACAGATCATATAAGAAGACAATTATGCAAGTAGAATATTATAAATTGGAGAATTACTATCGCTCAATTATTGTTATCAATATCGTTGCCTTGTTATTGGTGTTACCATGAACAGCACATTCCAAAATTCCATATAAGCAATCTTCAAATCGTCATTGCTTATTCTCAGTGTCTTTCAGTATGGACGAATTATCATTATGAGAGAATTTTTTAGAACATTATGTTGAGAGGCATAAATTCGATTTTAGTTCAACCCTTTTTTTGAATAGCTCTTTCAGAGAGCACGCTTAATCAGCTTCTTTGCCCATGCTTTTTCCATTTTTCCAGAGTGACGTTCCTTGTCTTCCTGAGTCCACTCTCTCCCTTTTCTGCTGATAACTATTTTATTCTCATGAAACTCTGAACTCTGTATTGTTTTTCTGAATATTACTCTGTTTTTTAAGATTCCTATGTTTATTGAATTGCTTAGTACGTCATTGCCTACTTCTTAAGTCGAAGATCTATTTTGTTAATCTGGTGTTTTCCATTCTGTATATGTTTCCACAGAACTGCAATCTTCTTTTCTTAATTACGTCAAATATTTTTTCTATTTTGAAATAAAGTTCTTAGTTGGATCTTTGGAAACCGCATTATGATGAGCATAGCTCTAGCGGTGTATGTCACGTCAATGTAATTTTAGTTACATAGCTACAGCAGGTACAGTTGTTAAGTTACTATAAAAAATGTAGGAACTATTTTTAATTCTATTTTTAGTGCTAAACATGGACTGTCGCGTGTATCACATCATGGCCCGAGACAAGCGCAACAAAGCCATAAAAATCAAGGTGTGTTACCAGATTTATAATAATTTTTTCACAATGTCGGACATTCATATCCGGCAAAACACCCGGCCAAAGCACTGTGTCGTTATATTTAAATAATCTATGTGCGATTTGTCGCATCTCATTCTGCTGCAACCTAAGATTGAAAATAAAACCTAATATTTTAAATATTCGAGATAATTTGAGAAGAACTCATTCAAGAGAACTTTTATGAGCAATCCCTCCGCTTTTGATAGTTAATATTGCACCAATTGCATAAATTGCAATAATACGTTGCTCTAACGTCATGAATAATTCTGCTACCGTAAATACTAATAGAAAGATATTTTTAATTTTATCAAGAATACTTTACATGTCATTATAAATCACCAAAGTGTACGCCTTCTAGTAATGGCTGAAAGTCTGCGTATTTGTAGATTAATATAGATGTAATTATTGTTATGTCTAAATATCTCCAACAATATCACATTCTGCATCCAGTCTAAAATCAGAATTTTAGAATTATAACAATTACAAAATGATAATTTATTTTTCTTGGATGACTAGGTAGATTTAAAATTACTAATTAAAATTACAATGATTAAATGTATTATAATTTGAGGTAAATGTGTTATGATTGCGTCATTGCGTGTATATGCATTACCGACTCTACGAAGATTTTGATACAGATTTCTTTAGATATACTAATTACAATGAAAATGGCGCCCGCAGTTTCCCTGATATACAGATACATTTAATACATAAAAATACAAAATTACAAATTATTTGACCGAACGAAAAGAGGTCCCTGTTTCAAGTCGACCGTTTTGTATTTGTCTGTCTATTTGTACCGCATTTAGGGCTAAACGGGTGGACCAAACTCTATGAAATTTTGCATGGATCTTCCTTCTAGGAATGCCCAGCGATGTGTGTGTGTGAAATATCGGTCACCCAGAAAGCAATAATAAAAGCTAGCCTTGGTCTATGTAGAAGATTTCCATCTAATCAGTTATTTAATATAGTTTGTGTTTTCAGAGTTGGACAGCTTTTTATCAAGACAGTACTGATGTATATGTAAAAAAATAAAATAGGTGCCTAATAGTCTCTCCAAGTATAAGCGAATGATAACAAACTGGCTGATGAATTTAAATGAGTATCAATGTAAAGGGCTTTTAAAATCGATGTGCACATATTAAATTACTAATTTCTTCTTTTTCGTTTGATGTTTTTCGTTTTATTAATTTTTTTTTATTCACCTATTTCTTCTCTCAATCTATTATTTTATTCCGCTTGTGGATGCTCCGCGACTGACGTATGTGTGTGTAGGTTAGTTTTTTCTTTCTATTTGAGCAATAGAAAAAAAATATTAGAAATAGTAGTGGACTCATTGTCCCACAAACAGACCAAACAGGTCTATGTGGGCAATTAATATTTCATTGATCGGGGTATATGTATGCTGCACAGTATTTAAACGATGATTACTGTAAATTCATTATTATTATTTATTATTGTTTTTTTTTTCTTTCAAAATGAATTATTATTTTTTTATAACTTATTATCTTCTTATTATTATTATTATTATTATTATTATTATTATTCATACTTTATGATGTGTATTATGTAAACTATATTATCTACCCTGAACAAATGTATTACGGTATGTAATCTGCTTGTTTTAATTTGTTTATTTGTTGAAATATCAAATTTAATCCAATTCAATCTATATTTATTGAGAAGGCTAATGTCTGAACTATCTCTGCCTTTTATCAAACCTTTGTTCCCAACGAAAACCCTGGCCAAAAGTCTCGAGTATCGCAGCTCAGGATTTCAGTAGTAATCTCTTCAAGGTAGCTGCTACGTATTTCTTTTTGATGCCTATTTACTGTAGCAACGGGGCGAAGAAGCAGAGGAAGATTTTTGTACGGGAGTGAAGAAACGAAAGAGGCTGAAAGATTGTTGCAAGAGAGAGGAGTTGGAAAAGAATCCTGTACTTTGGTTTCAAAGATAAAAAGAAGCCCAATACGTAGTCTAAGTAAGCTGGCGTCTGCGGAAAGTTCTACCACATCATTCCCTCACTTTCCATTCCACCCTCTCTCTCTTTCCTTGCTCCATTCCTTGAATTCACTCCTTCCTTATCCTCAGTAAGAAGCTTAACCGCACTTGAAAAGGGAAGTCCCGGTACTCGGAGAGTGAACATTAAAATCACATCAAATATGCATAATATCAGTACAAGTAGGGGTCCAGAGCTTACGATGCTACGTCGCAATATGCATATAGATGGATCGTTCATTTATAGATGGATGTAGCTCATTTTGCGCGTGAACATACAGCCACTGCGAGCCGTCTATTAGTTCCGTAAAACTCAGACAGCTTAAGACAAACAATACTAATTACAAGGAAAACTCAATCTCAAGTAACATTAGGCAGATACTCGTATTTTGAGATCTTTTCAGCTACTTAATTTTCAACACCTCCCCTTCCTATTTCGTCTTTCTTTACTCGCACCAAAACCTTCCTCTAGGCATTTGTTCATATTTTCTACTACTTGAGTAGAATGAAATAAGGTAGAAAATGCATCCATTAAATAATAAACTACCAATATATTATCGGAGTAAACTTTAATTTCCGACCTTTTAATTGTTGATAACATTATAATGAAATTATCTTTGTTTCAGAGCGCTATAATTCAGCTAACTTAGTTTCTAAACTTTTGAAGCCGGTAGCTGAAGCGCATGGGCCTTTGGTCATCAAGGTTCAAGGTGCATGATATATTAAGAGAAATAAAAATGTTTCTGGACTCGAAATTTGAGTATACAGACTCAGAGGAAACTTTCTATCCACTATAACTTTCTAAGTCACAATAAGGTGTAAATTAGTGTAAATAGCACCTTTTAGAAAATTTTATTGAAACTTTTAAGACTTTAGAATGCCCCAAATCTTTTTGGATCTTCATATCTTACATCTTAATACCAACAATTTTTATAAATTAATATTTTTCCATTAGTAGTATTGTGCAGTCGACCTACAAGAAAGAGACGATTTTTCTAAAATTAGAATTTTTTCAAGGTATAATAATTCGATTTCATAATAATTGTAATTTTACTTTGCTATAATATTAGGTAAATAATATGTAATGTAATGTCTAATGCCAATGCCAACGGTCGTAGAGCGGAGAAACAATAATTAGGCAAGTACGTTCGCCTTTCTCTTTTTAAAAATAATAAAATTGATGTTGTTTGCTATAAGCCAATACTGCGTAGGTAAGCCAATACTGCGATGGAAGTATCAGGGGCACTGGCTGAAAAAACGTTTCCGAACATTTTCAGTTCTAATAGGCTACCTACTGATGTAGAATTGAAATTTGGTCGAATTGGGTTTTTTTTTATTGAAAAATTCTATTACTTATTAATTGGCTTCTGGAATTCAAATATAAAAGCATTACTGTGAATAATTTTCAATAGGTCCATTGGAAGGCGAATCATTAATTAATAATATGTTGCATATCGGAGCCTACAAACTGTTATTAAATTTTCAATTACCTTCATAGCTTAATTGTAACCCCCAAACGTAGCCGAGTGATCAGAGCTGCGACCGGAATATTGCAGTCATTCTGCCTGCATGCACTGTTGAATAATAGATGACTTATTTAGATGTACAGTATATAGATGCATACAGAGTACTTCGTGCCATATACATAAAGGCCCAACTAATTGTCGGACAATAACTATTTCCAATTTATCTATCCATTCCTGTGGCTGCGGTTCACGTATAATGGACAGTAATATTCTCTCCATTTGATTGTTGCCAGCTATAGATCTCAGCCAGTTAGACTACCTGTTGTGTGCAATACATTGTCACCAGCAATTCAATACTATCGTGTTACTTGACATTACCCTGATGAAATATCAATAACCTGCGATTACGAGACCGTGGCACTCTTCATTAAAGCATCAAGCAACCTTCTGAGCGCTCAATTCATGAAAATCATTCAAGTTATAAGTTATTGCTAGTTTTTATAATATTTTAGAGGGAACTTCATTAAGCATCAATCAACACTAAACGCTCAATTTATTAGGAGTTCATGGGATTTCTTCACATTGATATTGTTTTCATTGCTAGTTTCTATAACACTGACAGTGAATAGTTTCCTCTTTTATTTTTTTTATCGTGCCTGAGTAGAAATTTATAAGAGTAAGTTGTAGGCCAACAGCAGATTTTAATCTACTGTAATTTTGTTTCCGATTTATCATGATTGTGCTTACTTCATTTTGAAGACTGTCTTAGCTTTATTATTTTTATTGTTGCAGGGTTGAAGCCAACTATAAAATAGTTTTATTCTTAACCTATGTTAAAAGGCTTGAATTGTTAGTTGAACGTAACTTTTCTTTTGTTAGGCATATGACTTTAGCTAAAATGAGATTTTTTTATATTTTGTCACTGAATTCGACTGCAAATGTATTTTCATCATTTGTAGCGCTTCAATCTACATTCTATTGTGATACATTATAACAGGAATAAACTTGATAATTCAAAAAACATGTCATGAATGTCAATCAGCATGTTTTATTCATATATGGTAGCAATTGAACATTACCGAAATTCTTTTCACAAAAATGATAATACATTCAAGTTTCTAAACTGAACTTTCAAGATCATGAACTATCATTGAAAGTAATCGATTTTTTTTAATATTCCAATGATAATAATTAATATTGGGTGTCAAACTATTAATCCCATTAGTATTTTAATAATTGGAATTGTAATGATATGCAAAAAGAGAAATATGTGAAAGCTGGATGCCACTGGGAAACTGATAATTTTCCAGACTCCCCTTTATTCCTCAGTTCCTCAGTACGAATCCATATTTTCTTCATAAAGGATATCATTCAGCGTAGATCTGGATGTGAGGAAAGGCAAGGGCGTATGTATTCAAGAATAGCGAGGCAAGTGCCGGTCGAGCCATTGGTGGAAGCTGCGCAGGACTAGAAGGGTTGTTACGCCTCTTTCACGCATTTTCCGACCTTTCACGCTGCGGAATGGCAATCACGCCTATCAAAGCCCAACTTAGCCGACCCCAGTTTTCACTACACAGCTAAAACAGGTCAGGAAGTATGTGTCACCTCACAAAAGAAAAAGGATTCTGATGTGAAAAACGAAATATTTTCTATCATTTTGCAATAAAAAGCTCTGGAAATTGAACGAATGAACTCTTATCAATTGAACTCCAGGTATGAGATGACAAATTAATAAAGTTTAAAGTTTATTTATACTGTACACCTTTTGGGATTACAAGCATGATTAGAACTAGAACAATTTGTAAACACGTGAAATTGTCAATTCAGAAAAAACAATTTTGTATAATGGTTTCTAAATGATACTGTATAAATTGTATTGCAGATATTTTTAGTTTCCTTCTTAGATTCCAGTAAACCCTTTTTAAAAAAAAGAGTAGACCTGATATGATAGAAGAAAAAGTGTTGCTTGAAATAATATAATGAGTAACTGAGATGAAAATCAGAAAGGTCAGATTTTGCGAAAATTTGCTATTGTAGAAAAACGTTTATCAAAACGTTTTTTAAAACGTTAATTGGAATAAGCCCCCAGTATTCTTTCTAAAACTAAAACTATTTATATAGGTGTTGTAAAAATTCAAACCCAGTCGATAATATACAAAATGTATGTATATTTCTTGAGATTCTTTACATAGGGAACATTTTTTTGTAAAGGTAAAAAATAAATATCAATGAAATGAATATATGAACTTGAATGTCATCACGTTAAAAACGGTTTCAATCAACTTTAAACCCACAACTTTTACCCCCCCCCCCCCTCTAATTTTTTTGGAACCCCCAAGAATTTCAATGACGCAGTCTGCGTCATAGCTCCTCCCTGTGGGCACCCCTGTTCTCTCTCATCAATGTTTGATTAAAAAAAAGTAAAAAGCTTGAGAGTTGAGTTTTAAAGTTGCTATTTCTGCATACATAGAATGTGGCTGAACCATTGAAAAATCAAACTAGCAATATCAGCCAGACTCTTAAAACCTGCCTTAATACATGCACAATTTTACATAAATATGATTTTCTTTTCAAACTCAAAAGTTCTTTCCAACGTCTTTCGTTGTCTTTCGATCGTCTTTGATAGAATAGAATCAGTTAAATTAGCAAAACAAGCATTTTGAGCATGTACACAGATAACTACTGACTTTGAAGATATCTCCAAGACCTGTAAAAGTATCATCACTGAATTACACAGAATGAATAAATAAATTACAAATCTTCTATAATTATATTCATTATACTGTAACGACGATTTGTTTGTTTAAACAACGACGGCATTGTGCATTTATAATGTGAACATTGAAGCGTTGCTCCATGTCGACATTATTTATGTTTTTACAATTGTTGCAATTGTATTGTTCGCTCTCTCTTACTATTATTCATTAAATGTGATTCTAGGTTATCATACAATTAAAGTTATACAAGTACTATAGATTTACTTTATTGTAGTAAAGTTTTGATCATTGTGTAAAAAGAGCAGGAAAGCGATGGTCTTGGAATTTTCTAGTAACAATGCTTCTGCATAAATAGGGGGACAATCGCTGGTAGTAGTTTGCCTAATTTGAGAGCTGATCAAGACTACTTCGCGTCAGTGTTAAATCTACATTCCGCGTTATTTATACAGTGTAATGCGGCAATAAAATGTTCAGTGCATTTCAGCGGTTAGTGTGAGAATAACTATGACAGAAATTGTGATAAGATTATGCGTATTAAATATTGGACATTTATTAATTGTTATTGATTGGGCTACCTGTCAGTTATTTACTGGTAATTCTGTGATCAGTATAGACCTCACTCGCCCTACACTCCTCACTCAGAAGGTGATGATATTTACGAAAAAAGTTCAAGAGTACTTTCCACTCTATTTTCATTGCTTAATCTATTAATGATGATATAAACTGCAAAAATCAATATTTTAAAAGTTCAAAATTTCTCACACCCCCTGGAAATTGCCCCGTACTCCGGGTTAGATTGGGCCCCCAAAATAATACGAGAGAATTTTTTTAAAAAACCTTATACATACATCGATGTAATTAGAATAATCAAGGAAAATTTTAGGAATCGGTCAAGACATTTGGCCGTAATCGCGTAACAGACAGAGAATGACGAGAGAGACGAAATGCCGAGCGGTTATTATATTCTTTGCTAGTCGGAAGTAATTATTGAAATGTTTGTTTTATTGATTTCTTGTGAGATAGTTACGTATTAATGTCAGATGCTACGTAAATTGTGTAAAACAGTTCGTGTGTAACTTTCAAGTGTTGCCAGCATTATATTTTAATGTTAGAACCCACAACCATTACTATATAAAATGTTTTTTTCTTCGTAGTGGTGAAGGTGATATTGTGGAAGATATACATAATGAATAATAAGATGAAATTGTCACAACCACATTTATTAAAAATATAGAGAAACTAGTTTTGGATGTTAAATTCGGATGCTAAACTCAGTTTGTCTGAGATTGATAATGGAGTAACATACAATACTAGTTTCTCTATATTTTTAATAAATGTAGTTGTGACAATTTCGTCTTATTATTCATTTAAATATTTTTTATTGAAAACCAACTTATTAGTGAACTGAGTAGCCAGCTTTCATCGAATAAATATTTATTTTACAATAAAAAAAATACCAGTAACTAGATGAGTAATAAGAAAATAACTTTAAAAAATCTAAATTTAAATTGAATCTATCAATTTTCTTCAATAGTTCATATTCTTTGTTATTAGTGCTGGGCCTTTCTTGTATTATGAATAGCTTCTCTTCAAACGATTGTTTCTTTCTCACACAAGAGCACACTGTTCGTCAACATATTTTTACTTTACAATAGAAGAATGAAATCGTAAATAGGCTGAAAAATCCACTTTCAAGTATATCTTAACGTCAAATTTCCGCACCTCCTCTAAATCAAATAAAGAGCTAAACTGATATGGATCTGGAATAGAATAATAGTTTTCCACAGGAAAAGGCGAAGGATAAATGGATGTCCGATAACTATAAAATAATTTCAGAGGGAAATGGTTTTCTGAGTGGCGCTGGATTCCCAAGAGACGAAAAGGAATTGTGTTGAGCGTTGGGGTGAGAAGCAAGAGACGATCAGGGAGGAGAAGACGTGAAGAAAGAGATGAGATGTATGTGAGGCGGCGTCCCCAGACGCAACGACATTGTCAGCCGCCAAAATTGAAAAGTGGCTGCCGTCCTTATATATTGTTGTCCCGTCTCTCCACTCTTATTCCTTCCTTGTATAACGCCTTTCAACATTTTTTCAAGGAAGAAATTGGTTCTGACCTATTTAAAGGGCTCTATCTTTGTTCCTTGCAAGACTGACAAATTGGATTTGAATTGAGTTGCGTGTGTAGAGGGTGCATCCCACTCTCACACCCTCTTTCTCGCTTCTTTCCTATTCGCACCTTACATTTACCTCGAATATAAGTTTTTTCTCTCCCTAAATTCATTTTTTGGTGACATAAGTAATGGTGGAAGATTCTTGTTGGAATTACACGCAGTGGGATGGGATTAAAATTCAAATCCAGAATTCCATCTCGTGTAAGATGTCAGGGAGATATATAAATATTATTTTTATAAAGCTGTGATTCGGCTATTCATAAGAATGTTCTAATAATTGCTATACAAATTCATTAATAATAATTTAATCTTATCAGAATAAAGTTGTGATTGGATTATTCCTGAGAATGTTATAGTAATTACTATAAATAATATTGAATAATGAAAAAATTTTTTTTTTTTGTAGATTACGTCTTGGAGACTCCAGCAGAGTATAAGACAAGTCAGATCAACAATATTATACACTAGATACCATAATTACTTCAATTAGTTGAGGTGAGGCTTAATTTTGATGTGAAAGGAACTCTTGTACACTATAAAAAGCTTTATCAACTAAATATTTCTTCAATTGTTTTTTAAATATTTCTATATTTTCAAACCTCTTCAAAAACGGCGGTAGCTTGTTGTAGAATTTCCTACCAATATAACTAGGTTTTTGTTTGAATAAGCTACTATTGTGACTCACCAAGTGATAATCTCCTCGGCTTCTTGTATTATAATCATGTACATCAAGATTTTGGTTAATATCATTCGTTTTTACATATAAAGTAGCTTCATACACATATAAGCAGGGTACAGTTAGGAGACCAAGTCTCTTGAACAACGGCCTACATGAATCTAATCTATTTACTCTTTCTATACACCTAACCGCTTTCTTTTGGATCTTAAACACCCTATCAAGATTTTGTTTTGATGAATTACCCCATACTAAGATAGCATACCTAATATGTGACAGTAAGAGCCCATGGTAAGCTGTAAAAAGTAACTTTTTGTCATTCAATCTAGCGAGCTGTCGCAGGACAAATACCCCAGATGAAATTTTACTACATATTTTCTCAATGTATGGAGTCCAGGTCAATCGTCTATCCAACATAACTCCTAGAAATGCAATTTTTTCTTCCTGGTCTAATTGATTATCGTTTACAAACACGTTTATAGCCCTCTCTTCATTTAAATTATGTTTGTTTTTGAATTGAAGGTATTGGCATTTTTTACTATTTATAGTTAATTTCAACTGATTTAAAAATTGGACAATGGACTGCACACCTATATGGGCACTTATTTCTAAATTATCTAGAATGGAATTGCTGAAAATGAGTGATGTATCATCAGCAAATAAGAGGGCTCTACCACTAATTAATTCTTTAGGTAAACGGTTGACATATAACAAAAAAAGCAATGGACCTAGTATTGACCCCTGAGGCACTCCAGCTTGCACCTCTAATTTATTAGATTCATTCTTTACTATACTATTACCAACTACTGTAGTTAGTTCTACACATTGTTTTCTCCCAATAAGATATGATTCAAACCATTTCAGTTCAACCCCATTTACACCTACATTTTGCAGTATTTCCAATAAAGTTCTATGATTAACACAATCAAATGCCTTTGACAGATCTAAGAAGATTGCAGTAGCTTTATCACCTGAATCTATTATATCTATTAGTTTTTCAACTAGAGAAACTATGGCTGTTTTTGTTGATGTCCCTTTCTGGAAGCCATGCTGTTCATCACAGATAAAGTTAGCTTCTTGAACGTGCAGAAGTAACCTATTTAGAACTACTCTTTCAAAAATTTTACTTATTACATTTAAAATACTAATGGGCCTATAGTTTTCTACCTTTTCTCTATCACCACTTTTGAAGATTGGCAAGATCTTCCCCTCTTTTAAGTTATCTGGAAAAACACCTTGTTCTAATGAATGATTGATCAGATGAATCAAAGGGTCTAACAATTGATCTTTACATTCTTTCAGAATTTTACTGGATACCCCATCCATTCCTACAGTTTTTTTATTATTTAAACTATCAATGATATTTGACAACTCGTCTTGGCATACTGGGTGGAATTTTAATTCGTTCTGAATCCCCTCAGTATTCCTCATGTTTGCATCACTAATACCTGTATTAAGAGATTTTTGAAGATCCTTAGCAACCAGTTGATAATATCTGTTAAAGAAATTACAAATGTCTACACTATCATCAATATATTTGTTATTTTCGTTAACTATTCTGGGGACACTAGTATAAGCATCTACATGAGCTACTTGCCTATTTTTGTTTATTACATCCCACACTGCTGTGTTAAAGTACACACTATTATTCAAAATTTCAGCTGTTTTCTTACATTTCGCTCTTTTCACTTCTCTTGTATAGTTTTTCTTTAGAGCTTTGTAATTATCTTCACTTAACATATTTCTAGATAGTTTGAATTCATCATATGCATCTTTAACCCTATTTCTTTCTGCAAGGATATCATCAGTTATCCACTCTTCAATCTTGTCTAATTTGTTCTTTACAGGGACCTTTTTAACTGGACAACTCATAGTAATATGAAACCTTAAAATATATTAATGAAACTATCATATTTGTCATTTAAACTATTGCTATTGTAAACCCTACTCCAGTTTTCTTGTAGCAGATTCTGCTTCAAACAATTGATATTCCCCTGTTCACATTGTTGAATTTCTTTCATTACTCTACTCTTTTTAATTGATTTATGACCTTGCAGCCCCACCTCTAAGATTTGATAGTCATGATCAGATAGTTCCGAGCCGCCTAATCTTGTTTTAGAGTAATCTATATTAGTAAGGATGTTATCAATTACTGTAAAATGGGGTGAATAGAAACAAAACTTCATTTCTATAAATATAACCTCTATCCTACATAACTATGGTCAAATAGTGGTAACTATTATTTTTTGTTAGGTTGCTACACTTTAGGCTAAAAGGGAAATAATGTTTTGTTTGGTTGGCAGCACTGGTTCCCATTTGTTTGCCTTCTTGATTGTTACCATATGATTGTTGCAATTTTTTATCCACTTTGATCTTTTCAGGTAAGTCAGAATCTGTACTGTTCTTAAAAGTAAATAGGTGTACAAAACATAGTTTGAACATCCATATAAAAGATTAAGGCTTACTTTAAGCTTTAACTTTAACAATATTATTTCAAAAATTATTTATATTTTTTAGGTTAGATTTTCAGAATTTGTGGGATGAATAGAAACATATCTTTTTAGTGTTTCTATTCACCCCACACAAAATATCTCATACTAAATCACACTTGTACTATATAAAATACATACTATGTGTTATATTCTTATGTTAGGTACTTCATCGATGAATGAAGTGAATGAATGAAATGAATTATATTCCTGCAAAACGTATTGCAAAGTATTCTGAAACTTAATTTGAGAAACTAGAGTTACTAGTAGCTAGATTAGAATTATTTATTTAGTATATGTGTCCAATTAAAGAGAACATATCAAAATATAAAATTTCAAATAACCTATTTTCTATTTAAAATGAATGACAAAGCAAAGCATTTTGCGACTCAATCATAGGCACTAAGGCTATCAAATAACAAGGATGGAACAAGAGTCAGTTTAAGAGGAAATAAAATAATAAATAATATTACCTTGATTGAGTTTATAATGATAATAATACACTAATGATGTTTCTACATTAGAGTGAAACGATCATCACACAAAATGTGAGTGTTTACTCCCACTTTAGAGTCAGTTTTTTATTAGAGTTTTTTCATTGTTAATTCTACCAACGATTTTATTTCGTCACTCAAGAGTATTCTCCATTAACAGAAAGATGAAGCTCTTTTTGTCTGAGGGATTTATTATTTTCAGAAAGAATCTAGATTGCTCAATAGTTGAGAGAAAGAATAGGCAACATTGGAGTTGATTGTGCATTGTCCTTGGAATTTCAAGTCTTCAAGGAAGACTCATTGTTTTCTTCATTCAAAGAACAATAGAGTCTAGGCTCATGCATGTAAGCAAGGCGATACTATGTTGAGAAAATAAAGAGGAAACACTAGAGTATTGAATTATTTCTTCAAACTACAAGTTTCAAGACTCGTGTTTCCTTTATTCAAATAACAATAAAGGCAAGCGCAATCCAAAATATAACATCTTCTCTTCTCATTTCGTTCCTCAAATAGAACAAAGAGCACAATGATTTTGATGGTTGACTCCACGATTTTGAAACAGAAAATTCCGTCAGTGCGAGTGCATAACGGTCAAATGCATCCCGTCGATTCATCAAGTAGAGGCGTGTAATAAAGGTGGGACAATTTGTTAATTGCCATCATTTAAAGTGCGTTTAAGAGAAACAAGAGCTCCGTCCCCGGCAAACAAAAGGATGATTGCGACGAACATCTGCTCGTTTAGTTGAGGAGGTTCTGGAAAGTTGTGGAGGGTTTGATGGAAGCTGCGGCTATTAGAGGTTTCCGAGTAGGGGGTGTTTCGAGTGGTAACAAGGGGTGAGGGGTGGTTGATGACGACCAGGAATCCCCACCGTGAGATGACAAAACTCTTCAAGCTTTCAAACTACTAGCAGAGGGCAAATGCCTCCCCTCAATGAAAACTGTGTCTATTAGCCCCGTCATTTTTGAAACACGCAAATAAATATTAACTTTCTTTCCTGTCAAATGCTGGTAGATTAATAGGTTCTATTTGGTCGAAACACAATTTCATCAAGATGTTAGATAGCAGTAAGGCTTATTAGGTTTATTTTTTATAAAGGACCTCCTAAAAAGGTTCCAAGACATTGTGGATGAATATTGTTTGAATATGATGCATTGAGATCTCCAAGTAGTGAACCTTGACATTTTGACCGAACGTAGTGAGGTCTCAGTTTCAACTTGACCACTCGGTATTGCACGACCGCGGTTTGCATGAATGTTCCTTATTCCTAGGCCGTGCGATGGTTTTTTTTTCAAAAAATACCCCCATAACTTTTAGGCGGCCCAATTCACCTTCGATTATTGGAGTGTCTGATTTGGGTGTGGGTGGTTTTAAATTAACACTCAGAGGGGGTTTAATACCTGATAAAAATTCTATAAACTCAACCGGAAGCGTTGGAGGGGGGGGGGGGGTTCAAAATATTTAAAATGTACTTCCATATTGAGATTTCTTGAGGTTTATTTTTTTGTTAAGGTGGGGTTCTTTGAGCTGATTGGAATGATATATACCAAATTTTTAATTTATTTACCTTGGGAGTTTCCAAAAAAACGCATTTTGTTGTTAATTTATGATTTTTCTTTTGGCAGTACAAAATAACTCTACAAGAAGAAGGTTGACTCTGACCTACTCTCTAAATATCAGAGGGGCGGTTTGAAAGTTCAAAAACTCAAATATTGAGATAATTCGGGATTTTTTTTCTCATCAGGTAGAGCGTAAAAATTCTAGAGACATTCATTTGATACATTTCTGAAAATAGTCCCCTAGGGGTGAAAATGTGAATTTTACTAAAAAAAAATGGGGGGTGAGCAAATTTTGAACTTTTTTTGGTGTATAATATTCACTTTTTATGATTGGAGGCAAATATTAAGAGCTGCTGAAAATGCATAGTAACCCTTTTTTATCAGGTACAAGGGATCATTTCTAGAGAGTGTCAAAAATTTTGAAATTCTCAAATGTCGATTTTTGCAGTTTCTGTCATCGATTCAGCAATAAAAAAACAGTCGAAAGTGCTTTTGGACTTTTTTTGCATCATCACCTTCTGACTGAGCAGTGTTCAGCAAATGAGGTCTACTGTTCACAGAAAATTAAAAATCACCTTTTTTGAAATCTCCTCAAACATAAATATTGACTCATGATTTCTCATTGACATGGCAAAATTCTCACCAAATCGATAAAACATGATAGGTAGTTCATTTTGATGATGGTAGACCAACGTATTTATCACTCCAGAATTGTACAACTCTTTATCTCTCACCAAACCACCCCCTAGCTTCCAAAAGGTGGGAATCCATCTATGATTTACAACCAATTATTTGCAATTGAAATGGAAATATCATGATGATTTATTATGAATAGGATGCAAAATGATAAATTTAAGTTTTTCAGTGAAGGAAACTGTCACATGCCACCATATTGGAAATTTGTGGATAAAATCTAATTTTCTTGTTTACTTGAAAACTATTGCTCAGATTGGAAAAAAGTATGAATAAAAAGTGATTCTTACTCGAAGCTCTAAAACTTTTGTTCACACTTTCTCACATATTATCACTTTTTTGATATATCCAACCCTTGAGTTGTAGAATGACCAATCTCTATTTTTAGAAACATCTCTCCCGATTCCAAACCCATTGCTGTCAAGTCGAGAAAATATTCTCCTGACGACAAACAATTCATCAAAGAAGAAATTAATCGATTATTTATTAGCAGAAGATATTATTGAGGAAATTTATTCTCCTTGGAGAGCACAACCTTTTGTAGTCTCAGGAGGAAATAAGAAGAGAAGGCTTGTGATAGATTACCCTCAAACCATAAACAAATACACTCTTGTTGATGCCCATCCCTTACCTCGAATAGAAGATTTGGTGAATATTATTTCAAAATTTACAGCTCAATTGATCTAAAATCAGCGTATCATCAAATTGAAATCTCAGAGTCAGAACGACCTTTTACAGCGTTTGAAGCAAACACTTCTCTGCACCAATTCAAACGAATTCCTTTTGGAGTAACAAATGGCATTGCAGCTTTTCAGCAAACTATAAATTCAATCATAAAAAATGAGAAGTTGAACACTAAGAGCCCATGGTAAGCTGTAAAAAGTAACTTTTTGTCATTTAATCTAGCAAGCTGTCACAGGACAAATACCCAAGATGAAATTTTACAACATATTTTCTTAATGTATAGAGTGCAGGTCAATCGTCTATCCAACAAAACTCCTATAAATGCAATGTTTTCTTCCTGGTCTAGTTGATTATCATTTGCAATCACGTTTATAGCCCATTCGAATTATATTTGTTTTTGAATTGAAGGTACTGGAATTTTGTACTATTTATTGATAATTTCAATTGATTTGATAATTGAACAATGGACTGCACACCTATATGGGCACTTATATCTAAATAATTATCTAGAACGGAATTGCAGAAAATGAGTGATGTATCATCTGTAAATAAGAGGGCTCTACCACTAATTAAATTCCTTAGGTAAACGGTTGACATATAGCAAAAAAAGCAATGGACCAATGACCCTGAGGCACTCCAGCTTGGACCTCCAAATTATTAGATTTATTCTTTACTATACTATTCCGAACTACTGTAGTTAGTTCTACACATTGTTTTCTCCCAATAAGATATGATTCAAACCATTTCAGTTCAACCCCATTTACATCTACATTTTACAGTAATTCCAATAAAGTTCTATGATTTACACAATCAAATGTCTTCAATAGATTTAAGAAGATTGCAGTAGCTTTATCACCTGAATCTATGATATCTATTAGTTTTTTCAACTATAATTGTAGAGGAACTATGGCTGTCTTTGTTGATCTTCCTTTCTGTAAGCCATGCTGTTCATCACAGTTGAAGTTTGCTTCTTGAAGGTGCAGAACTAACCTATTTAGAACTACTATTTCACAAATTTTACTTATTACATTTAAAATACTAATGGGACTATAATTTTCCACCTTTTCTCTATCACCACTTTTGAAGATTGGCAAGATCTTCCCCTCTTTCAAATTATCTGGAAAAACAGCTTGTTCTAATAAATGATTGATTAGATGAATCAAAGGGTCTAACAATTGATAATTACATTCTTTCAGAATTTTACTGGATACCCCATCCATTCCAACAGGTTTTTTATTATTCAAACTATCAATGATATTTGAAAACTCGTCTTGGGTTACTGGATGGAATTTTAATATATTCTGAATCGCCTCAGTATTCCTCATGTTTGAATTAAGACCTGTATTAACACATTGAGTGCCACAGCAAGATTGACCCAGGTCACCTCCAGGCCAATTTTCTTTTTTCAATATTCTGTCTTTTAATACAGTATGTAACATGTTTTAGGTGCCAAAAAATTTTTTTTTTTGTAATAAACCACTTTTTTTGGAAATGAAGTTGAGGCTGCCGGTGCCCTCATGGCACCTGAGAGACACAATTGTCATCAGAGGCCAGAAAGTCACCGGCGACCTCACTATAAATCTTCAGGAATGAGACAAACAAACATAACAGAGCATATAGTAAGTTTATTTATGGGCAAGTAAGTATATATTTATAATCAAGTAAGTTTATTTATAATCAAGTAAGTTTATTTGTAAGCAAGTAAGTTTATTTGTGAGGTTCTTGAAAACAAGTCTACAATAAAACTTTTGGCACTCTTCACACAAGGTTGAGATTTTTTCACAGTTTTCTGTGCAAAATCTCTCCCCTTTTCACTAGATGCTTTTGGTAATTGTGCCGCAGATGTTAGCAAATAAAAAATCACTTGAAACTTCACCAAATTGTAGTATTATGTCTCCTGATCACAATTATCAAGTTTTTAAGTGTCAGTCTCAATTAAATAATTAATTATTCAATTTTGAAAACCTACCTTTCGAACAGAGCCCCAAAATGACTACCTTCAGCAATTAACTTTAATTGAGTGTTTAGAATGCATGAATCTTTGCAACACAATAATTTGCATTTTAATTTATTAATTATTTACTCATGCAATTTATCTACTTAATAATAAAGGCATTTTCAATTTGTTCCAAAATCTCATCACTTGATGCATTACATAACCTGTAGCCAGCTAGCCACAGGGCCACGGCCTGGGTTTTAGGCTTTTGGATGTGCAAAGCCTGCAAACATTTCGCGCATGCGCAGAAGCGTAGTCTGCGTGAATGGAACGAAGTGGAATGGAAACTGGAATGGACCTGCTTAACCAAACCTTTCCTAACCTGGCTATTTACCTTTAAACCTTTTAAATATTTACAGAGGTGGTTCAGTCACATCTAGCCAGGTTAGGAAAGGTTTGGTTATGCAGTTCTATTCCAGTTTCCACTGATGTTCTGATGTAGATGGCACTGATATAATCCATTGGCACTAATCCTTGATGGCACTCCATTGCTCTAACTATCTGTTCGTCTATGATGTTATGCTTAAGGCTTTTCAGAGCCGTATTTATGTTCAAAAGGTGAGTTTTTAATATTGAATAATTAATTATTTAATTGAGACCGACACTTAAAAACTTGATAATTGTGATCAGGAGACATAATACTACAATTTGGTGAAGGTTTCAAGTGATTTTTTATTTGCTAACATCTGCGGCACAATTACCATGCTTTTTGGTAACAAGTGGAACACCTCTGTCTTATTTTTCTATTGCTCCTATCTCTTTTTGGGTTCTCAATGAGATGGTGACTTGTTGTTCTTCTTGTTCGACTTGTTGTACCACTTGCTCGGCTAGAGCAGGGTGTGTCTAGTTCCAGCAAACTCATAATCACTTGTTCTCGAAAATTCTTGATATTTATTTTTTCCCTGAAAGTTTATTGAATAAGAAGCAGGAGTTCACTATTGCAGTATTGAACATAAACTATAAATAACTATAACTATAATAACCTATAATAATGGAGTAAATGAGAAAAATTAGCATAGCGAAAATCAACAAATGATGGCTATCTGAATAACTTATTATATGGTTAGAAATATACTATTGTTACCTGTCAAGTCATGAATTTCTATTTTTCAATAATAAACGAATACAATAAGCAATAATATGAACTCAATATCGTATCAAAAACAGTCAGATTTATATAAACAAACTGTAATATATACTCACTACTTTACCAGCTGTTAGGAGCAGTGATACTGCTGCGATCTGTTGGCCATTGTGAAAATGATTCATTTGTGTCCCTTCTGAGGCCAATAATAACAGAAAACTGATGCCACTAACAGGCCAGATTGAAAGACAACCATTTAAAACAAATGTTACCTTTTAATGAGCAATAGTGCACATGTATGCATGAGAAAGTTCTCATGTTTTCAAAGTTTGAAAATTCAACTAAAAAGCTTAAAATTAAAACAAAAAAGAAATTGACTTCAATGAAATGATAATCAAAAACTAAATACATACGGTAGTAAAATGTTAAAAATGAAGTATCCATGAGAACATTTGTAATTCAATACAAGTAACTTTTTGAATTCAACGCCAAATATTCTATGAGTTTTTAAAAAAACTCTATGTATCATTTTAGGAGCTTATAAAAAATATCGTTTCATTAAAGTCGGTTTCTTTTTCGTTTTAATTTTTTTTTAAAGGTGTTTCATATAATGAATATTCTTGAATATCCAACATGATATTCCCCAATCAATTGTTCGATTGTTCACATCTTTTATATGCATCATGAAATAAATTGAATTCAAAATCCAGCACATGGCAACATAAATTGAAATAAAATTTGTTCAAACGTACGGTAATTCAAGACCACTGACTTCTATGGGGAATGCGAATAAATTATCTTTTGTTTATTTTAAGGCCAGGCGGTAGGTCTCATACCATATTTATCCAAAGGGCGATTAATTTAAACGCAAATGAGAAAGCTGTGTATCTTTGACAGTGTAACGGTGGGGATCAGAGTCGTCTGTCTTCAAGGCGGCTTGTATAATATTTAATGTAAGATAATCCGGAAAGAAAACGGGGTTCAGTGGCGATTTTAGGGAATAGAACAGCGGTAAAACTCTGCTAATGTCAATGAACGGGGGAGCCGAATAAAGGCTTCTGACGACCGTGGATCTGCGCGAGTAGACAGCACCACGTGACTGTCACGTGGAGGTCACGTGACTAGCGGTCGCAAAAGGAAACGCTCTCACTTTACTATCAAAAATTAAAGTCTAGAATTCATCCAGGAATCGAGTTCTCCCGACTGAATCACTAGACTTGGACAGCAGTGACGTCTCAGTGAACAAAATATCCTTTGAACCGTGACGGGAGCTCTCATCACATTCGGCATCACTTTTGAGAGCTCTCGATCCCCAAAACAAAACCCTTGAAGAGACTGGACGTGCCGAGTGTGTGTGGATATCATCACGTTCACACTGATCGGTGAACATACTTTTAGTACTTCATGTAGGGAAAACTGAGGAAGACGTGACTTGTTATGGAAACCGTTGATCCGCCAAACTTGTTTTTCATAGCTACTGAGCTACCCAAGCAAGCAACATCCCCCTCTGAGCGATGTCATTGATTTTATTCTCTCCCACAGCTCTCATTTCAAATAATCGAAATAAATAAACTAAAAAGCGACAGTCACTAAATAAATAAGTGATCTTGAGATCGGATTAAGGTGCTTGCACAGTGGAGCATCCAATTCTTGATAATTATCAACATCGCATAATCAAACACATGCTATTGTGGAATGGTGTACGAGAAACATTTCGGTTATGAAACTTTTATGAGGCACTAAAGCGACTCAAAATTTCAAACAACAATTATTACATACCAATAGATTAATTTATAAAAAGTGCAATCTTCAAGAGAATGAATAGCAAAAACGTAAATTCTGAACACTAAAACATGAAACAGTAAACCGATACAACAGAGTATCCAAGGACTGAACGAACTAAATATTTTTTAAATAATTTTTTAGCCAAGGTGCATACTAAGCACTTTACTAACCTTGCAATTCAATTACTTTGGTTTCTATAAACATCATATTATGCTTCTCAATTTACAAAAAATGCCCTTTGGCAGTTCTTGAAAAAGAGTTTTGTTTCTTCTTCTTCTTTAACAGATCTCATAACACAAGGTGTGGCTATAGTTAGAATTTTTGTGGTGATTTTTTCATTCGATAGGCTTATCCACTTAAGATAATTATTTGTATTTAAATAATTTTTTTGTTCATCTTCTCTGATACTCTGATCCGCCCCTGATCAAAAATAATATGGAATTTTCCCTTTGCCATATTGTGAACTGTAGTTCAGAGTCAGGTGTCTTTTGTAAGGTCCCCAGGTTCTTTATTAATATTGTAATTGTTGTTGTAAAAGTTGTTGATAAATGTTACAAGAGTCAGCTAGTTGATTATCTCAGAGCAAGCAACATAATCTCAGAGTGCCAGTATTGATTTAGAGATGACTGCAATTGGCTAATTGCTTCTTTCAGGGTTTAAAAAAGAAATAAATTAGTATAAACATAGGCTTCTATTAGTTTTGGACCTGGAAAAGGTCTTCAACTATACAGATAGGATGGTTCTGCTGCTGAGTGTGGGTGTAACTGGAACTGAAAATGCATGGGTCAAGACCAACCTGTCTGAGTGTAAAAAAGCTGAAAACATTAACAAAATGTAACAAGAAATTTTCAGGACATTGACTTTGGTGTTGTACAGCCCCGGCACAGCCCAGTCTTAACTTTTCTGATTTATTTTTTCTTCTATAATTATCTCTTTAATACTCCTTTTTATAGTTCCTGTTGTTGTTTGGTTTTTCTCTCGTTGTATAGTTGGGTGTATGTGTGTGTGTTTATTTTTCTTACTTACTATTTTCTTTCTATCCTTCTCTTCTATTCTAAAATTACCTGCTTCTATTATTTATCAATCACAGTTCATATCTAATTTTACTATTGCTCTTCTACTCTCAACCTAAAACAGACCCCTGAGGTCCATATAGCGATTCCTTTCATCACCTCTGCTATTTCTCTTTGCTTTAAGTAAGTTTTCTCTCTTTTCATACTTTTCTTAGCTACAGCAAATGTACATTATTTTTCATTAGAGTGTATGAATGTATTTGTTTTTATTTAGCAATGTAAGTGCTTATTTTTTAAATAACCTGAAAACTGAAACGGAAACATTGAAATGATGATTGAAGCATTATAACGGCGATGGTGTTAGATGAATTGGAACTGATGGTGTAATAGGTGATGTGAATACTGCTGGAGGGTGGCCAATGGCCAGTACAACTTTATTAACCAGAACAGCAAAGATTGCTTTTGCACATGCTTGACTTAAATGGATGTCATTCTTCGCGAAATCGACGCATCTATGTGTAGCCTGGCATATCGCAGGAGACCGCAAATTGAGTTGGGTGGGTGTTGAACTACGCGTAACAGAAGAGGGTGCTCTGATATAATGACCCGTAATGTAGGATGTAGGAGTCCGGGATTGGGGACCGGCTGGGAATGTACGCACCAGTCTCCCACAAGGCTCCGAAGGCTGGAAGGAATGCAGCTTGCTCCAGATCGGAATGCACTGTAATTTATTGGTCGCCAGATTCGAGGGACAGGGCGGTATGGTGTGCCTGTTACATGCTCTGTCCTCAAAGTTGTGAGCTAAGTTATCATGTGTCTATAATATTACCCTCTGGAGGATGGAGGATGGATAGAGGTAGGTGGGCGGGACAGAATCTTGCAATGTTATTACATTAAATCTTTGAATTCAATATGGTATTTCTCTCTTCGCTTTGGCGATGTTCATCAACGAAGTGTCAGTAAAGTATGCACATAGGGTGTGGAAATTTCTCATTGGCAGTTTACTGAGATCTAATTTAATCAAACAGAATGAAGGTTACTCCTAAATCAGGAAAATTATTGCTCTGGAGAAATCTTCATTATGGATTCAAGTTTTGTTAGTTATACAGTCATATTGCATTAAACTTTAGTTAGCTATATGGTTCGCAGCAAACCATCCTTTTTCAAAACTCAATAAAACCTATTGAAATGAATCAGAAAATGTTTATTTGTTTTTTATAACGTGTAGCACATATCAAAAGTTTTGTGTTACTTAGATTTGAAGATCAAATCAGATAAGTGACGCCATTCTCCGTACATAGTAAACCCATAGCAGGCGCTATGTTGGCGATTTCTTCCTGAATGTAAACTAAAGTCTTGTAGGATCCTTAGCGATTCACATAAACACGGGATCTCAAAATATTGGGGCAGCCCATAATTGAGATAAAGCGGTCTGGGAAGTGTTCCTTCAAAGCAAAACAATTTACTCAGTGTACGAAGAATGGGGATGTCACCTACCTGATTTGATTTTCAAAATTAAGTAGAACAAAACTTTAGATATGTGCCTAATAATAAAAAACAAAGAATTTTTTTTATTCATATATTGGGTTTTATTAAGCTTTGTAAAAAGGAGTTATGCTGCCCCACTCTGTATATTGGTAAATATTGTTACGGTTTCTAATAGCTAAAATAAGGCTGGCAACACTAAAGTTCACACTTGCACTTTATTTACACAAATTAATTGTAAGTTCAATTAATTAAATAAGACAGATCATCAAATGACAAACTAATAGCTATTTTCAGTAATTATTTACAATAATTAATGAATAAGTAATTACAGGCTGATCAATAACAAAAGAAACTAGAGTCCAATAAACTGTACAATAATGTAGAAAGAAATTATAAAAAGAGCAACTAATCACTTACAAAAACACAGTCCAATTCGTTATTTGACAGTCCCAAATAATATCACAACGTCTTTAAGCTATCAGTAAGCTGCATAAACAATAAACACTTGTCTCTGCACTTGACACTGTCTAACGACTGAATAGAGCACTGTTTACTCCACTGGCACTGGATCGTCTCTTCTACGAGATCCGTAATACAATCTTTCACACGCAGGTTTGAGAAATGACTGATTTACTGGTTCACGTGGACTTCCTTTAAGTTATATAGCTTGTTGTAGTTGTAATTCCAAGAATTAGAGCTCACCAGACGCATCGAGAATCTTCAAGAGACATGATCTCGATCATTCCAGAAATCTGGAGAAATCAATTGACTGAGAGAGTTGCAGACTTGAATAATAAGAGTGACAAAGACATGTGAAAAGAGAACACTTGATAGCAAAAGAATGCATTTTGTGCTTTAAGTCACGTACGATCATGAATGGAATGATCTTTGTAGAATAACGTAGTTCTATGTGCGTAAATAACTGCTTTGCTTGCTTTCGTAACAATATATTATTTTTAGGTATTCAAGTTCTTCAACAGAAACTATGTTATTTTCTTCAAGATATCTTCAACCTTGCTCAGAAATTGAAATTCATATCTCACAATAGAATGTATTTATTATTCGGTAAACATCTTTAAATACAAACTATTCAGTAAATTAGCAAAATATGCTGGAATAGTTATGAAAATCTTCATTCCATGATTTTAATACTCCTCTTAAAAAGATTCTGCATTTTGTTTCATTGTAATAATTTCATGAAATCACACATAAACATGAAGCCTATTCGATGAATCAGCAAAATATGCTCCATATAATTCTAAAAATCTTAATATCATGTTTTTAATACTCCTCTCTTCATGACTAATTTACCAGAATTATTTAAAATTGCATGAATGGCATAGAATAGTACAGAACTACTACAACAGAAACAGAATATAACCTTGATCTTCTAAGAAAACACTTGGGTTGCAAATCATCTATATAAATAAAATTAGAGTTTTGTCTGTACATTTATCAGAATTATATATTTTTTGGTTATTTTAACGTTTTATACATTAAATAAGCCGAAAATAGTCTTATCTCACTTTCTGTCTGTCTGTCTCGGCCCCAAAGGCATTTTACGCGGCCTTCTCCTCAAAAACGAGAGCATCGATCGGGATTTTAGTTATTGAACTGTATTGAAAGCTTTATTGGCAATGTCTTTAGCTATAAAAAAACTAAATTAACTTTTTTTTAACAGAGTAATAAACGTTTAAAAACCAAGTATTGTGCGATTTTGGATACATTTTACGCGGCCTTCTCCTGAAAAACGAGAGCATCGATCGGGATTAAAGTTATTGATCAGTATTGAAAACCTTTTTGACAATGTCTTTAGCTATAAAAAACTAAATTAACTTTTTTTTTAGCAGAATAATAACGTTTAAAACCCAAGTATTGTGCGATTTTGGATACATTTCTTCCAAGTTTTATTACCACACTAGCTATTGTGCCCGTCCTTCGTACGGATTATGTTTAGAAATAAGACTTTCAAATAAGAATTTCGGCTTTTTTGATAGCAACGATCATGAAGTTGTTAGCAGCTTAGGTCCCGTTCATACGATACAGTTTTTTTGCGGTACGGTTTTTTTACTGTACGGCGTCAACTGTACTGTGATGTTCACACGGTCCGGCTTTGCTGCTTATCTTATTGCTGTGCTCTCCTCCTTCTTCCATTGCGCTTCCAGTTCAGTTTTATTTATTCCAGTCCAGGATTTTTTTATTTGTGTAAGATTTTTTTAAATAAGTTTCTTACTGAAGGTTTCTCTTAAATTTTGATCAAAGTACGCAAATTCTGGTTTCAATATTCTACACATTTTTCTCTCATTATTTTTATATTAATCTTAAGTCTTGTCCCACAAGGCGGGTCTCTCATATATTAGAGAAATTAAATTTTCACAATTAATATCTTCCACTTCTGGACACTGGAATTCACTAATAAGAAGATCAATGCTGAAGAATATCAATGAAGAAGATCAATGCTGACGATCTGAAGACTGCTTCCAGCGTAATAAGCGTATCGTTTGAACATATCCATTACCGGTACAATACATGTGCCACCGGATAGTTATTTTGCGGTACAGCTTATTTTAGTGATACAGTTTTCGAAGACAAAACCGAATGTAGAAACCGGCTAGAACAGCTTTTTTTACTGGATCCAGTCGAAACAGTATTGTGTGAACATACAATATGAAATTTACATGCAAACGAAAGCACTGCAAAATAACTGATACAGCAAATTTACTGTACCGCACAAGAACTGTATCGTGTGAACGGGCCCTTAGTAAACAACTTAGAATGTAAACAATTTAGTGAGAGGCATCAGAGAGAATATTTTTTGAGAACAGCTGATTGATATATCATGATAAATTACGTGATTTTTTCTAACATGGTAATAATAGTGCTACCTGGCGAATTCCCAAGAGCCTGGCACAAACCGAACCTTCCTAAAATGTTAATTTTTGTTTCGATAAATTGAAATTAGAAAATTTTGTTTTTTTCAACAAAGAAATAATTGATAAAACATAAGATGAGCTTTAATTCACCAGACATATGTTTCCTAAAAGACTGCAATGCTCCGACTACACAAGTCTGCAGACAGCGTAAATAACGCCGCGAAGGACCCACCATTTATATTTGAGAACAGCTGATTGATATATCATGATAAATTACATGATTTGTTCTTATTCTTATGTGGTAATAAAACTTGGAAGAAATGTATCCAAAATCGCACAATACTTGGTTATTAAACGTTTATTATTCTGTTGAAAAAAAAGTTAATTTAGTTTTTTATAGCTAAAGACATTGTCAATAATGTTTTCAATACTGTTCAATAACTAAAATCCCGATCGATGCTCTCGTTTTTGAGGAGAAGGCCGCGTAAAAATACTTTTGCGGCCGTGACAGACAGACAGACAGACAGACAGACAGACAGACAGACAGACAGAAAGTGAGATAAGACTATTTTCGGCTTATTTAATGTATAAAACGTAAAAATAACCAAAAAATATACAATTCTGATAAATGTACAGACAAAACTCTAATTTTATTTATATAGATAAGAACAAATCACGTAATTTATCATGATATATCAATCAGCTGTTCTCAAATATAATCGGAATGGTGGGCCCTTCGCGGCGTTATTTACGCTGTCTGCAGACTTGTGTAGTCAGAGCCATTGATATATACTACTAGATGCGTAACTCTAACGTTGAAGGCTATGGCATAGTGAAGCCACTTTTTTCTGGCGGGAAAAGGCCAAATCGGGCAAAAGTTCAAATTTAACACAGGCTCTTATGGGAAAAAGTCAATTTTCATTCAGAGATTTCTCGCAACTCCCTTGATGGATTTCAATAATTCTTTTTTTGAAAAATAGCCCATGATTATGTCTTACATATAGTAGTAATAATTTGACATTCCAGATTTTTTCTGGCTCAAGCCAATTTCAAACTCAGAGCAGTGCATAAGCAGTATCATAAGTATGTGATTTCAGGAAAAACATACAGTAATTTTTTTCTCAGCGTATTCCTATGTACTTTGATGCACTGAATCCGAATCTGAACTCTCGCACCTCAAAAAACGCTCGCTTCACGAAATATTTCCAAGACGGCGGCCAAAATTTCATAAGCAAATTTTCTCAATCTTTATGAAGAAAAAATTCTACAGCATTTCGTATATTATATATGTGGTCTGTGATTCCCAGATTTCGAATATATTATTTTTTTTCTGAGAAAATTCGGGAATAGAAGATATTTTAATAAAGCAAACATCAATGTCCAGCTTTTTCAAATTTTGACAAAAATAACAATAATAGGCTATCTTGCAGACATACTGAATTATAAAAAACATCATAAACTTGATTCAGCAGTAGGCCTCCAGTTGTGTCTGAGGTAGCATTACAACAATGCGAAATTGCCGTCACACAAATATGTAAATGTTAAACTCTCTAGTGAAGATTTTTCTAAATATCATTAACATTTGAATATCAAATGAAAAAGTAATATTATGGAACTGCAACACCAAAGGGAATATAAATGTACTGTATGAATAAATAAATATATATATATATATATATATATATATTTAGATACCGCATGCTTCAAAACTCAGTAGGCTCCTATATAAATTCATATTGAGAAGCCCAAGAATGCTCACCAATGCCGATGCAGTTCAAGCAAAATCGCTTGATTAAAAGAGTTATTTAATAAATTACTGTATGGTATATCACGAGTAATTAATGCTTATAAGAACAATATTGAAGTGGTGAATATGGTAGTACATTATTTTTAATTTAAAAAAACCCATAAAAGTGAGGAAGCAGAAAACAATCTTGTAAAGCTGCGCTTGCACATAGACAATAAAAAGATAAAATTACTTGTTTTAAAATAAATATTTCCACCAGACTTGCACTGATTGGTACATCCATAATCACTACATGAAAACAATCATGTTAAAAAATCATTTCACATCACAAAACAAGTTATTTTAGCACTGACAAATACGGGTTTTTTCCATTACCGCTATACAAATTTTCGTAGTTTTGCCCGATTTAGAAGCGGGCGATGCTAGCGCTGTGACTTCACAGCGGATCCCGGAATTACGCATCTAGTAATATATATCAATGGTCAGAGCATTGCAGTCTTTTAGGAAACATATGACTGGTGAATCAAAGCTCATGTTATGTTTCATTAATTATTTCTTTGTTGAAAAAAAATTTCTAATTTCAATTTATCAAAGCAAAAATTAACATTTTAGGAAGGTGCGGTTTGTGCTAGACTCTTGGGAATTCGCCAGGTAGCACTATTATTACCACATAAGAACAAATCACGTAATTTATCATGATATATCAATCAGCTGTTCTCAAATATTCTCTCTGATAGCATACTGTCACTGAATTGTTTACGTTCTAAGTTGTTTACTAAGCTGCTAACAACTTCATGATCGTTGCTATCAAAAAGGCCGAAACATATTTAGTGTTATTTCTAAACATAATCCGTACGAAGGACGGGTAGCTGCTAGTTGCTTAGAAAAGAGCGAAAAGTTAGAACAGAAGGTGAACTATTTTAAATCCCTTAACCAAAGATAAAGGATAATAATATTGTGCTCTAACCAAAAATTGGGGTAATTGATCTCTCCTTTGAGTTATTTTCAACTTTTGATAATTTTTTATAACTAAAAGGCACCTTGGGGGAAAAGAATGACATTTTTTATTTCAATCTAACAACTATTTTTGTCAAAATAAACGTTTGAAAAACTAAAAAATTCAGATTTTCAAAAATGTATTAAAAACTCATTGTTTGATCTAAATAGAAAATATGTTATTATATTCCTCAAGGTGTCTTCTAGTGTTATAAAATGATCATCAAAAATTTGAAATAATATAAGAGAGAGATCAATAGCCCCCAAAAACAAAAAAAAATCAAATTAAAACCCACATATTTCCCAAAATATTCAATTAAATTTTTTTCTTACATCAATAGATAACGTTTTAAAGCCCTAATAACAACAGCCAATGCAAGAAACTTTGAAAAAAATATGACCGGAAACCCTGCGCACAGCCTTAAAGCCCCCCCCCCGCGACTTAGAAACAGCTGATTTTTTAAATCAAATTTAACCCTTTTGGTATGTATAGTTTAGTCATAAAAGTCGCACACGATTGGGACTAAAGTGGCTCTGTATTAAAAGGCTCTATTGTTTAGAGACATGTTTATCGCCCTATTTACATTTGAATTATGCTTGTTTTTAAATTTAAGGTATTGACATTTTTTTAATATTTGTTACAGACCTAAATTTCAACTGATTTGAAAATTCCATTTGACAATGGACTTTATAGGTGTGCTTCTCAATGGTCTAGAACGGAATTGCTGAAAATGAGTGACGTATCGACTGCAAATAAGAAGGCTCTGAGGCTAATTAATTCCTCATGCCCTTATTATACAGAGCCACTTCAGTCGCGGTCGCGAGCCACAATTTAGGCTAAATTACATCAGTTGAGCGTCTGACCGAGCTCTACATTGTCAAAGTACATGATGGCATGTTTAGGAACATCAGCTGATTTTTTAATCAAATTTACCGGGCTGGTTTAATTTATTGTGGGTCGCGACCGCGACTGAAGTGGCTCTGTATAATAGGGCCTTAGGTTAATCAGTTGACAGATAACAAAAAAATCAATGGACCTAGTACTGACCCTGAGGCACTCCAGCTTCGACCTCCAATTTATCATACTATTCCAAACTACAGTCACAGACAACTATAATCTGTTTCTGTAATCTGTGCTACAGTCATTGTTTTCTGACAATAAGATATGCTTCAAACCATTTCAGTTCAACCCCCTTTACGTCATTTTGCAGTATTTTCAATATATGCGTAGGTAATGATGATGATAGTTGATGAGTCGAAGGTGGATGATGATAGTTGATGAGTCGAACCTACAGCTTGAGGTGGGTTACGAACCGACGAAATTCTTCTCAGATTAATTTCTACGGTAATATTTGATTACATTGATTGCAAATAGCTAACCTTTTAGCTCAAATGTTGCTTTTTTATAACGACTATAAAAATACCCGAGCTGTTCAGAAACTTGTTTCCAAATATGTACCATATTTAAAAGTTCTTGTTTGTGATTGAGTCAGAAATTTCTATTACTCACACGAATTTTTCAATATATTTTCTGTTGTTGGAGAAAAATTTATGTATTAACAAATTGCTATTATCATTATGGAAAAGTAAATTATTTGATTCTAGATCTTCTAATAACGGAAAAACTTAACTTCCAGAGTGACACCATTTTCTCCACTGTGAAATTAATTTTTCCAGATAAATCATCATCAAATTGATATTTTGATATTAATATATAAATAAATAATATTCAAGTATATAGATCAAATAATAATTTATAATTGCTCGCTCGGTAAACGCGATATCAGGAAGATCGCGATGTTCAGTCTCGGGTGCTCGGAACTGCACTTAGAAGGGTGACCGGCTGCTATGACGTGACGTTGTCTGCTCTAATATCACTTACCCTGGGCCCCAGTGGTTTGGAACCCGCTTAAAACTGTCGTAGTAGTCTTCTAGGCTATCATTGTGACATTATTCACCACATTACCCACACACAAAATTCAGACTTATGAGGGCTTCATCAGCAAGAAAAGAAAAAAAAGAAAACCAAAGAAAACAATTTAATTTGATTCCAGACAATCCAATCATATAAACACTTCAATTCTATATTCCCAACACATCTTCTATGATGAAATTTTCGTCACGTCATCTGCGATGAAATTCATCTCAAGATATGAGAAATTCATTTAAAGATATGAGAAAAAGCTTTCAGAAGCTTGGCCAGCAACGCTTCCTGGGAAATTTGTCTCATTTCATTCCATAGAAGTAAGGAAAGACGCTTTGTGTGCTGTTTAGACACGGTGGACATGTGAAAGAGGACAGAGGTCGGAGAGAACCAAGAGGTGGAAAAGCATTAGGAGGACTTTAGCCGATTAGAAGCGTACGACGGACAATAGCCAATATGGGATTAATGTTGGACGGTCCATGGCGTCAGCGGTGCGTTGTTTGCTTCGTCAGTTATCACGTCGGATCTGGGACAAGAAAATCCCCTCGCTGCAATTATCCCGAGAGGCCTTGCCCTGCGACTAATATTCTTACCCTCCACCTTAACAATGCCCTCTTATGAAATACCAATTACAATAAGATCCTCACATGGCCTCTGGAAAAATATTTTTCACTTTCAATCTCGCCCTCGCACTTTTCAAATATTATTTGCGCTTTCGAAGGAAGAAGCTCTCGAAAGATTTCTCTCCAATCGGACTATTTTCTCTCTGTAATTGATTAAAATTATGAACAAGAAAAATTGAAGGTATAGTCAGGGCCGTACCCAGCTTTGGCGGGCCCCGTTAAAAATTTTAGGCTGGGCCCCCTCACGTCCCGGTACTGCATCCCCCTCCCATCCGTCACACCACTGCGAACCCCCTTCCAGCGTGACGATATCACAAAGACACATTTTATTATTTTGGTTATGGTAGTAAGATCCGCTACGTTTTGCTTAAATAAATAAAACTAGTCTTAATCGGACCATTTAAGCTTTGTTTTCAATTTATTTCTTGAATTCTACAAATGTATAGATGGTTTACTAATTTTGCAATTCATATTATAGAACATAATATATTTTATTTCTCCAGAAAGAGATACAATTTTCATTTAAACAGAAACTTCATAGTTGTCAATTGTATTGTACATACATGAATTCTTGTTCAAACATATTGTAATTGCTTACGCTAAGATATGACTACTATCGTACTATTTACTGTTATTGTAGTACAAAATTCTCCAAAGAATATCTACTAGAAATCCTTTCAAAAAAATCAATGCCTCCAAAAGCATAGCCTGTGTGAAGTTACCTCCCCTTCAACATTTACATCACTCTCATACAGATGAGTACAAGAAAGTTACAATCTAAATTTCTAGAAATAAAAACAAAACAATTTATAGTGAATAAAAGTAGAAAAATGAATTAAGTTCTTCTGATTGTAATTACTAGGCTATTTGTGACTTATTCAACTTGAATCAAGAACAATGCATCATTTAATACATTTTTACATCCGTACAGCGTACAATCATAACGAGCCAATGTCGTTATGATTTAACATACAAATTTTAGTTTCTTAAAAAAATAACTTAAGATTCTACAATACGGTATGTTTTGGGAATTTGGGAGCCTATATAATATTTGTGGACATACAAACGGAAAGCTTTTTTGAAACACATTATTTATCTTTATCTATACATATAAAAATGAATGTCTGTCTGTATGTATGTATGTATGTATGTTCCCTATAGACTTCAAAACCACTTGACAGATTAGCATGAAACTTTGGGAATATGTTGTGTGAATATTGGGGATGGTTTCTGACCATAAATTTTAATAGAAGAGCTAATAATTACTATTAATTAATACATTTTATAGACCCAACCTACTGAACTTGCCGGCCAAACAGCTTAAAGGAACAGCTAATAGAAGTCAACAGTTTTTAATCATATGGCAGGCCCCTTAGCGGCATTATTTACGCTGTCTTTGACAGACTTTGCATGTAGGCTACCATGCAGTCGGAGCCTTGCAATATGTAGGAAACATACGACTGGGTATGATGAAAATGTAATTATATGCCAGGTTGATGACATCTGTTAACCAATGAAGTGCTAGCTAAAAATTTGAAATGCAGCCTCAGCGGGAGGTGGCGAATAATAAAGTAAAAATCTAGCTTCTACCCTTATAGTCGTAGGAGGTTTAAATTTGAAATGTTTCTTCATTCAGAGGTGGTGATTAAGAAAACAACGAAGCCTCTATGATCAGCTGGAAGAGCCCTAGGACTAACTTCTTTCCTAATTTGAAATTTAACCTCAGCGGGAGGTGGCGAATAATAAAATCAAGGAGAATTTTTATGAGAACGCAGCAACGCGCGTCGAGCCAGCTAGTATATTAATAATTGTTAGAAATATCTCTACAAGATGCTGTTTTAATTAGATTGTTATTCACATTTGAAGAAAAATATGGGCAAAAAAACTATACGCACAGTTATAAAAATGTTTATAAGTTTGAAACTTAACATACCTTATAAAACATAGGGAGAATTAGAGAGCATCTGAACTTCAGTTGCCAAATGCAGCAGACTATACGGACTTCTTTCTAACTTTCCAGGCCGCGAAGTCATTGATAGCATCATTCATGTTGATGGTCTTAGCTAGTTGAGCTTCCACAGCCAGAACCCCAAGGCTTGATAGTCTCTGTTGTATCATTGTAAATCTCAGAACATTCTTAACTCTTTTTAAAGTCGAAAACGATCTTTCCGCGCTTGCAACTGTTGCAGGAATAGTTAAAAAAATTCTTAGTGCGATACACAAATTTGGAAACATGTTGGAAAGATTCATCTTTGAAGATGGTTCAGTAGTTCTAATGGACTGTCTTTTTTTCAAAAGTTGGTTGAATATATTAACTTGAGGCTTTGCATTTCGTCAACTAATTCTTCTTGTAAATCATGATATCTTGAAACTGGGTCACTGGTTTTTGATTTGATATCTTCATCTGTCATACTCCTAAATTCCAAAAGGACCGAAAAATACCTGAATAATGTTTTCAAGTGACTGAAACCTCGAATCCATATCTGAAATGAACTGGTCTAGAATGACGATGCCATCATGATCTTTCAGTTCTACTCTTCATTATTCTGTTTTGAGCGATTAATTAATTTGCATTTAAATTTGAATTGATCTCATTTTAAGGACGATCGTCTGTTGAGGACTGGAAACAACAAAAATGAAAAGATTGAATTTGAAGTTTGATTTCTAACAAACCTTTGATTTATTCGCTTGAGATAGCAATTTAATAACTGACGCTTGTTCAATTGAATAGATTTATAAAAAATTACATTGAAAAGGGTATTTTTACCTATCATGAGCGAGACGTTGCCAAACCGTTTCTGGATAGATGGAAAAACTCGTTGAATAATCAAATTTCCAACGTTTGAAATTTCAGATTGTTACTCAATTCCATGTGATTGCATCAATAGAACGGGGGAAATTATCAATGGCGCTGACATTTCAACTGGTCAAGCTAAAACGAATTATTGTCGTTCAATGTTGTGAGGTGATGATCACTTCCTACGAAACATTCAAAGAGGGCGAGTGTTAATTAGAAGCTGTAGTAGAATGAAAATAATCAGTAAGGTGAAGTGGAGTGATTTAACTGGGCGAGAGACTAATCAGTGAGCGCTGGACCTTGCAAGGTTAGAATTCCGCGGCAAAGGATTGTGTATTGCTGAAGAAAAAAACAAAGACAAGGAGAGCTTGCAGGCAAAAAAGGGTCAGGACAGACTAGCAAACGGTAACGATGTGGTTGGAGACAAACGTTCTTAATGATCTCGTTACCTTCCTGTCTGTGTTCGATTGCCCGCTCCCACACACTCAACCTCTCTCCCTCCAATCACAGTGACCATCCACACTTGACTTGTCAAAGAAGAAGTACTAGTCACCAGAGTTCTACTGTACCCAGCCCCTCGCTGTCTTGCATGAACACTGGCCTCTGTCCAGCACAAGACGATTTTCCTCTAATTTGCTAACAAGCTCTTCAGTGCTCACCAGTCTTCCTTTGTTATTTTCCGTTGTGTCTTATCAAAAGAAAATACTTGCAGTAAAACAGCAAAACTACTGTCCCAAATGACCAATCTCGTGCAAATTGATCTTCGGAACTGAAGCATACACTTGCAAACGTTTATATAAATAGAGCTATTCAACAGGAAAATAATACTAATTAACAAGTGTCGTGTGTGAAGTGAGTTCGAGTCAAAATATGCATATTGTATAGGCTATATAGTGATAGATCTTATTGTATTATTCATTTCCTACAATTTGTCTTCATTATTGACACACATGTAAGATTTGAACATATTTGAAATATTGACGCAGCTAATAAGAAAACAGCAAAAGTCTTTCAGTGTGAGTCAGTTCGCCCACTCGTGGTGCACCCTAAACGAACTGGGTAACACTTTAAATGTGTATTTAAATTTCAGTGATATTTAACTATTTATTATATTATATATAAATAATACAGATATTTAAACAACAGGAGGCAATCGGGATAAAATCATTTCACCAACGGGAGGGAATCGGGCTAAGATTTTTATAGACCTGTTCACGTCCGGGAGGGAATCGGGCTATGTCCAACTTTCTACCAGGGAAACCGAGGGACAGCCTTTCGCCTGGGAGGGAATCGGGCTACACCTCTGACAACCATCCCGAAGCGAGCACGACCATCAATAGTATAGAATAGACTTTGTCCGGAAAATTGTAACATATTTGACACTGTACCTGAGAGGTCAAGGGTGTTAACTCCATTTGACTGATTTTTCAAGAGCCAAAACAAATAATTTTGTCACTTCAAATCAGTGAAAGAAAACAACGATACATGCTAGAAACTTGAAGACCTTTCGTTCTTAAGATTTATATCATTCAATAATATATCATGAAATTTGAACGATTTAGCACGTAGAGGACTTAACACTCTTTACCTCTGACTGTTCTACTCCTTGCGCATTCATGGGGCTAGAGGCAACTCCTCCCAATATTCACAAAAACAAAGAATTTTTAAGCAAACGATTGTTTATTCCATTCTCATATTCATCTTATTCTATAATATTTTTTGATATAGATAATTATTATTGAATATAAACTTGATAGCTAATTTCCAATAAAAGTGGTGAAACATAAAAAAGGAAATGTTTCATTTAAGACTCATTATTATCCAAAATTAATACAACCAAAATGTGAAATATTAAATGTAAATATGTTGCAATAAATTATAAATAATTATAACTTAAAACGACATCCATAATTGTAAAATATAATTGATAATAAAAATAAAGCAAAAGTAATAATATTTTTAGAGTACCGTTCCTAATGCATGATGAATACTAATCACTTTACAAAGCAATTCAATAATTATTATTGAGTGTAAGAATTAGAAAAAATTACAATTATGTCAAATGTAGTAATTGATAGAAAACAAAAGTAATAATATTTTTAGAGTACATAATTCATAAAAATACTCATGTCATCATTTTACAAAAATATTCAACTGTCTAAATTGTCTAAATGCAATTTTTGTAGATTTTGAGGCCGCTTTTGACTCCATTCCCCATAGTAGATTGTAGTCAAGATTAAGTAGAATTGGGCTAAGCGGCAAGGGCCTGCGAGTTCTGAAAGATATCTACTCTAGAGCAATGGTGGCTGTTGAGGTTGGGTGTACCGGTACTTTTTCAGAACCAGTAAAAATCGCTAATGGTGTACTTCAGGGAGACCCGGCTAGCCCACTCATATTTTCTCTCTTTACTGCTGATATGGAGAACTATTTCAGACAAAAGGGTTTAGACGGTCTAAGACTGGTGAATGGAGAGTGATAATATCATTATGCTTCAATATGCAGACGATGTAGTTATTTTAGCTGATAGTGTACTGGATGTAAGGAAGAAATTGAAATGCTTGTTTGAATACAGTGAGTAATTAGGGCTGAGAGTTAATTATTCAAAACCAAGGTGTTGCCATTTCACAGGAGTAGATCAAGAATACTTAGACCTTTCGCCCTCAATGGATATGAAATTGAAATTTGTAGAGTATAATCATTTAGGAGTCACTTTCCAGTCATCAGACAAATTTACAACAATGCGTAAAAATTCAATTAATAAAGCTAAAGCTTAAACAAGTGCTACAATGGCTGCTCTGTCAAAGGAAGAATCAGATGATTGGGTAGGGAAAATCAAACTCTTTGATTCGATTATTTTGCCTTCTGCATTGTATGGTGCTAACGTTTGGGCGCTCGGTTGCGAGGAAGCTGTGGAAAGAATTCAGTCGTTCTTTTTGAAACAAACTCTTTTATTGAACCGATCTGCGCCAAACTGGGCTGTTAGAATAGAGACGAATCGTTCCAATTTAAAGCTACAACTTTTCATAAAGTAGTTACAGTGGTTATTAAAAATCCTAATTATGAGTGAATGAAGATTGCCCTATGTATTGGGTACTGTCTCAAGCTAACTTTGATAGAGATAGTAATTGGGTGCATTGTATCAGGAGGAAACTTGGTGAGATGGATCTGAGCAGCTTATGGGGGTTCAAATGGCGTTGACGCGGTAGACTCGTCTAATAGTTATTTCGAAGTTTTGAATAGGTACTCCGTGCTTCTCAAAGATTTGGATAGGCTGAAGGCATTGACCACTCGTAGTTGGAAACATTATTTAAAGCTGAATTCGAATTTGGAAATGACTGAGCAGTTGGTTTTTCCTATTTCAATAAGTAAAATGCGTTGCTTAACACAGCTTAGAATTCCGACAGCAACAGGCACCCATTTGTATTTCAATTATAAAAAAGCACATATTAACCCGGATAAGATATACCCAGCCTGCAATTCTGCTCTGGAAACACTTGAACATTTTTTCATCATATGTCAAATATTTAAAGAATTTAGAGCTCAGCTGAAAAAATATACAATTAACATAGTTTGTTCCTCGAACCAAATCTTAGTATTGCTGTCAAACCTAAATAGGGATAAAATTGATAGTATTCATTTGTATTCAATAAAGTCACTTGAGCAGAGAGAAGTTGCTACAGACGGCCAATATTTTTTATTAGTAGGCTATGTAGATCCACCCTTGTTAGTGTTTTGTTGTTATTAGTTGTATAAATGTCGTTTATCATTTGCATTGCTATTGTAGTGTTTGATGTTTTATACTCATTTTTATAATCTATGATGGTTTTCAACATTGTTTTTCTTGTTTAGAGCACAACTCTTATGTATAGTTGGTAAAACTTTATACAAATTAATTGATAAATAAATAAAATTGTGAGAATTGTTTGTAGAACGGTAAGATTGAAAATAAATCCCATACAATAGTTTTGAGCAGTTGTCTGAGAGTTCTACAGTCATGTCAGCCATTACAGTGTCGCAATAATTGAAATGAGGCATTACAAGCCTCGACATAAGCATCATTTTGATATTGACAAGAAGGAATGAGGAAAATCTCTTCAGACTGTAAACGCAGACAAATACCCTGCTACAAACCACCTAATCTGACCAATAAAGGGTTGAGTTGATAATGGGCCAAAGGCTCTTAACTCTCACAATACTCCAGCTCAACACTATTCAACCTCAACATTGGCACAGTCTGCACGAAAGTGCACCTTTAATCTGTTATGGCATACAATGATACTCTGTGCTCTAGTTTCATTCAATTTCAGCCCATAATTATATTCCCAGCAGTAAATAGCATCAATGTCAGAATCATCTAATTCACACGTACAAATAAAATCATCAATATAAAAATATAGGTAATAAAAACTTGAAAAACCAAGTGGAAATTGTGACTCACGTTATGACGTGACGGCCGTTTCACTCTGATGTTAAGAGCATCGTCAGACGACCCACAGTACACTCAACCCTTTCTTGGTCAGATTAGGTGGTTTTTAGCAGGGTGTTTGTCTGCGTTCACAATCTGAAGAGATTTTCCTTATAGGTTGAATACTAGTGTACTGTGGGTCGTCTGAAGATGCTCTTGACATCAGAGTGAAACGGCCATCACGCCATAAAGTTAGTCACAGTTTCCACTTGAAAGTGTTTTTCAAGTTTTTATTATATAATAGTGGAAACAAGATGGATCTTCAACATCATAATATAAAAATGTTTATAGATTTGCAGGTCATCAGCATGAAGATGGAATTTTGAGTGGTTTATGCACTTGGTAATATCGACTATGTAGAGGGAGAACAGCAAAGGTCTGAGAACTGATCCCTGTGGAACTGCATGGGTTACACATCTCCAAGAAGAAACATCACTGCTTGTTCTTACACATTGTTGGCGGATGAACATAGTACTCAACCCACCTGACACTACTCCATAAAGCCAAGCTTCCTAAATTTAAGGGAGAGCGGATGATACACACACTAAAACGCTTTCCCTTATTCATAGATAGCCTAATATACTCAGTAACGTTGAGCAATGCAGTAGTTGTACTATGGAATGTCCAAAAACCATATTGAAATATTGATAATAGATTAAAACGTTACAGGAAAACAGAAACCATAGCAAATTCCCAGATAATATCTGAAAAGCAATGCAGTTGGAGCTGATTGTATCCTAATTAATGTCTCAAGGACACTCTGCCTCTTACCTGGCCAGCTTCAACTACTATTTTTCATAGATCTATTAAAAATAGTAGTTAAGAAGCAGAGTGTCCTTGAGACATTTAATTAGGATACAATCAGCTCCAACTGCATTGGCTTTTCATCCCCATGATTACCCTCAGCACATCACACTTAGCCACAGGAGTAAAAAAAACAACTAATTAATTTAATTATGAGAATACAGCTGAGGGCACAATGGAATTCCCATGATTACACTACATGAAGCATTATAAGTTGTAGTTACAGATACAAAACTGGTCAAAAAATGGAAGAATAGAAACAAGACATGTTGATTACATGATGTTGATGATATGATTAATGATGACAACTATTTAAGAATTAAGGTGATCACTGATAATTTGAATAGCTTGAGAGCAAAACAATGCTTGAGGCATTATTACACGTCAAAGAAAAAATTAGCAAGGAATCGCCCTCAATATCCATCCCCTGGCATCTGCCTTTGATCCATAAGACTGAACCCCTCCACCTAACCTATAAATGAGTCTTTGTACTATGAAAAGAGGTGAAAAATAATTATGGGCTGTTCTGCAACAAGGCACATTGAATATCCTAACATTGAAATCAGTGGTGGAGAATGGACAACAGCATCAAGCAATGCCCAGATGAGGAGAACTGAGGCCTTGTGACGATGCTGTTTAAGAGAATCCATGAAACACAGTTCTCGTAATTACTTGGTGGGAAACTAAGACATGGTCTACTAAACGTTTTGTGACAAACTGTAGATATTTGTTTTGCACTCTTTCAATGATCTGTATATCTTGACTAGTGTGAGGATTCCAAGTCATAGAGCCATACTCCAGCACACCTCTCACTGTAGCCCAATAGATACCTACTATGGCATCAATATTGCTGAAGTCAGTTGCATTCCTTATGAAAATTTTAACAACTTATTCAATACGTAGTCAATGTCAATGTGGTATGAGAATATCAGTGCACTACCAAATAAAATTCCTGAATCTCTACAAATGATAACCATTTCCAGAATTTGACTATCAATTTGGTAAGTATGAGGCAATGAGAAGCGTTTTCTGGATTGAGTCATACACTTGCATTGCTTTATATTTAGCTCAAGGCCATTACCCCGACACCATGCTGATACCAGACCAATGACCAACTGCAATTGAAAGCAGTCACCATGGCCTCTGATTTCACAATAAATTTCAATATCATCAGCAAATATCAAACATTTAGAAGATAACTGAAGTGACAGCTCATCAATGAACAGCAGAAACAGTATTTGATGTACTGATGGCCATTAGATGGATGATCCGTTGAAGCTCTTTAGTGCAGGCTTACAACTTTGTCCCAGCAATGTTTCGTTAATAAGACCATTCATGTATAGTGGTGTCATGGATGCTTCATTGGTTCATGGTCAACAGATTGACCATGTAGTAAAGCTTTAGATACAATTGATGAAATTAATGCAAAGCAATTTTGAGATCTTGAGATTTCAAAGATCCATGTTTAGAGATATACTGTCTTGTGAAATACAACATTTCTCAACACATTGTAATTTGCAAGTGTATTATTGTATTCAGTACTTTCAATGCATTCTGGATTAATAAAGAATTTATTTTATAAGAAAATTGACATGAGTGTGCACATATTTCGACTTATAAGAAGCCAAACACAAGATAAGAAGGATACTTTGTGGTCAAGAGATGCATGTTGTTATGATGGAGAAAAAGGCAAAAGGCCCTGCACCCACTCGCAATCGGTTTGATCGATGAGTTGCAAAAACTAAGATATCACTAGCGCAAACACTATTTATACATGCATGTACATACCTTACCCTGTAGTAGGAATGTTACAAACTAATTATTACATAAAACATAGCATTCCTATTGGCGACCATAACTCAGAAAATCACAAGTGAGCGCAGTGCCTAACAAGCAAAGATAATGGATTCTTGAATAAAGTACATAGTTTGAATATTTAACCATTGCTTACCGAAGGAATTATTTTTTAATAAGGTAGCAATATATTGTATCCGAATCTGAATAATCTGATCCAGTCTAACCAAAATAAGAAACAGAATTCAAAAAACAGTTGTAAGTAAATCAGAGGTATAGTTGAGTTGCAGTACTTTTATTCTATAAAAAATTAACATTGGTTAATTCAACAAAAAAAAACATAATAAATGTGTAATTGAGTTCACATAATAGGGTTTAATTGATCAAATTAAATTTATTTGATTAATCAAATTTGAATGAACAGGAGAAAAGCTCATGTCCAATCAACTCAAATGTATTCCCGTATGCACGTCCCCGAGCTTGTTCTATAATTTAATTGGAGCTCATAAAGAAATCAGGCAATCTTACATAAATAGGAGAGGCATAGCAATAAAAACGTTTATTATTGATAAATCAGTCTACAATAATAATCATTGAAAATGGGACAAAATAAAATTAACTGACAGCCATGGAACTTAAATGATACATTACTTTCAATCACAGTGGTTCGGTTGTCTTCACTGATCCATCCGGTAGACCAAAATAGACTTTCGATGTCATGCCGACAAACAATCCAGTTTCAACCACTCCTGAAAAATACAAATACTCTAATTAAATACAAATCCAAAATGTCAAAATCCAAATTTCCAAAATGTAATCAGACTATTCCTGTCATTGAAGTGCTTCTTTCCTTTATTAAAGACCCGACTGAGCCTTATTGAAATTGTGTCATTGCCCGTCCGTCCATCCATCTATGTTCTAGTGTTTGAAAGGATAATTTTAGTTAGACTATTGAAACTTGGTATGTAGCTTCCTCATAGTCAAAGTGAGATAGCTATTGGTTTTCGAGTTTGGGGGTCAAATATAAAAATAATTATGATGTGAAACAGATTTCTACTATCAAAAACATACTACAAAAACATTGTACAGCTGGTTTATTTTAAATAAAAAAATTGAAGAATACTATGAAGGCTGATACTTAGCAGTGGCGGCTTGTTCTCCAAAATCATAGTAAAGAACATCCATGTACCCCAAAGCAATACCTGAGCTGTGCCCACCTGCATAGTTTTGTGTTTAGTTCTTTAGATTAATGTATTACAGGGAAAGCTCAATACACACAATAAGTAAGCTCGCATGACGCTGGGTAATTAGCACCTGTAAGATTGATACAGAGCTGATCTATTGCTTTGGCTTCAAGGCATATTGGCGTATCATTTATATTATCACCATAAACACTCCATTTTTCCATATCTGGAAAACATGAGAAAGGTTTGTAATCATGTTTTGGCTCTACAGAATTACTGATCCCACAAGCAAATATTTTATTCCAAACCATAGTTGTCAACACAATAAACACGGAGTTACCCAAATCCAAAATAATTGAATTTTTTAAAAAGGCTAAAGGTGTGAAAATTCTACTTTTCAACTTTCATCTGTTCAATGTATGATAGCTCATTCTACTCATTTCATCAAGGCAGTTGAAATCCATAACCTATACTAAATATCCATTCCGTGTTATATGTCAATAATTACCATAATTAAATATTTTAAATCACTTCAACTTATATACTAAACCAGTATACATCAGTTATTGCTAGCCAAGATAATAATTTCACAACTAATTCATGTCTAATAACTTGTGTCCTTACCTGGAATCATAGTGACAGTTTTATTCACCGATGGCCAGTCCAGATTTTTATCAGTTGGAAAATTCCAATCTAAGATGAAGTTGCCATTGTCAGTTACTAGAGGCCCCTGTAATAAAAAAAATCATAAATTATTATTACAAGTTTGAAATTATAGAGCATACAATATCAGAGGAATTCAAGTTAATTACCTAGGCCTATATAATAAGAGAGTAGGGGTGTGTTTTTGTATGTGTTTTGCCTTACGGATTTCACAAAAATGGCTCATAGCTTCCTCTAAACTCGAGTCAGTGCACCTCCAAGCCCGATTTTCGAATTTCCTTCCAGAAATTTCCAAATTAATTTGAAATTATTTTGAAATGTGTTTAGATGCAGGGAGCTCATAGAACAGCTGATACATCACTATGATGCAAAAAAGCTTCAAATCACAAGCCAAAGCAACACATTTGTTCCTTATCAATGTTGCAGCTTTTAATTCCCTTTTTGGAATAGTATAGGCATTGGCGATTGAAATCCATGTAGCACATGTTTAATTTAAACATTCCGTATGTGTATGTCAGTCAAGGATTTCACAAAAGCGGTAACGATTAGAAACACTAAATTTGGCGCAAAGCTTCCTCTAAACTCAATTCAGTGCACCTTGAAGCCAGACTTATCATTTTCTATTTACATTTTTCAAAAATAATTTTGAAATTCCTGCATTTTTGTAAAACTTTTTTGGATGCAGGAAACTCACAGAGCAGCTGATAACATGATACGTCACTTTGGTGCTAATATAGATGATACGCCGATACGTCGTAAGCCAAAGCAACAGATTAGTTATGTATCAATATTGCAGCTGCTTATTACCCAGCGTCATGTGAGCTTACTTATTTTGTGTATTGGGATTTTTCTATAATACATTAATCCAAAGAATTAAACACAAAACTAGGCAGATGTTAGAACTGCAAAGTTGTTAAAAAGGTAGTTTACTTTAAAAAAAAAACACTAAAAATTCATGCCATCAATGGAAAAAACAGTTCATTTGTAAATTTCTATTTTCAAAGAGACGAACTGTATGGTATTTCACCCACCCTTCGCAATTACGTAATTTTGTGTCACTACCACATGTTATCTACTAGAAAAGAAAGACAGCAAACTAGATTCCTGGGCAAACCCGGATAAAATGTTAGTATCCAATATTGGAATTCTATATCTATGTTGACCGTTAAAAGACCGCATTCGATATATTTTAAATGAGCGAATGGATATAAAGAATAATTGTTGCATTTAATTCAGTGAGATATGAATTTAGTCTAAGCAAAGAGTAGGATGCTCACCCAATTCATCATTGACCAAGCAAACAATTTGTACCGTATAACCAAATACAAACCGAATAAAATGGATTCAACACATTTAATTCCTCAATTAACTCGAAAAATACAACTGACATAATAATATATCAGTCAAGTACCATTGATCAATTTATAATTTTAATCTGTGATGTTTTCCATAACGAAATACTTATTGAACAGTCAACTACTAAAACAATTCGAAATTGCCAAGGCATAAACCGAAACTCTCATTCAAAGAAATGCTCCAGAAATCATGAACTCTATGCATCAGCATTGATAATATTAATAAATTAGATATGATAAAATATAATCACAGAAAATCCAACTTAAACTTACAGCTTTCATTTTAGCCATACGAAGATTGACTTTACCGCCAAAATTTTCCCGTATCTTAATGCTGACTGGAACGTACGCTATTGGAATAACTTCAATGGGAATGCCTTTTTTATATTGGTCTCCAAGTCGTTCAGATTTCTTTCTGAAACATTTTCCAAGAAGTGCTTTATCATACTAGAAGCATAGTAAGCAATAGAAGAAAAACGCTAGATGAAAAAAAGTTGGAAGTTATGAATTAATTCATTTTTTAAATTTGTTTTTTTTTTCATTTATTAATTAGATAAATTAAGTAAAATAGTCTCCTTAAAATTCAGCTATAATTTTCCATAACTAAACAACTTTTTCAGATAACACAAGATTATAGATAAGCCTTGCAGTATGCATTAATATGCATTGAAATGTCAATCGCGTTGCCATCAAATTCAAAATCAAGAAATTCCATGTACATTACTGAACCGTATAACAAAATTCATTCAAAGGACATTGCTAGGGTCAGCAGATACAGAATGGCTACAAACTATTAGAACTGCCACATAAATTTAAAAATCCTTCTACAATCAATTCCAATATTTCAAGTTAAAGAATAAACGAATTGCAACATGAAGAATAGGAAGATTCCTTTTCGTATGATGGAAGCCAAGAAATTAATCAACTAATTCGATTATTTTATATGCTCATTAAAATTATGAAGTTTGATAATTATGCGAGCTCCAAGAAAGTCAATCGAATATAGGTTGTAATTTTCAAGTGTAATTTCAGATTTTAGAAGTTTTTACTTGTATTTTTTTACAATAATCATACTTACGTGTAATCTGCAATAATGACAAGCTTTTTTGCACAAGAAGCGACGATTTTCTCCTGAGTCAAACAGCCTCCTCCTCCTTTTATTAGGGTCAAATCACGGTCCACCTCATCCGCTCCATCCACTGTACAGTCTAGCTGGCACAAATCACAAAAATATTACATAAGTTATTATAGAAACTGGAAAAAACTAATAAAGAAGATTTTCATTACTTGAATTAGTACCCAGAATGCCAGTTCTCTATGAGAGAATTTGGAAAGTAGAAATTTTTTTGGAGGATGAAGCCCACATAGGTCTGAGACTTGTGCGTGGGTTATGAATTGGATGATGGTGATTGATGAGTTGGACCTACAGTTTTAGGTGGGTTCCGAACCACCGGGAAGTGATTTTACAGCAGAGAACATAGTCGTTTTTGCTGGCCAATCCAATCGGTCACCGTTACAAAGATGACCTAGGAGTTTCGTAGCTTATCTCTGATTGAACAGATACCTGCTGCGGCACTCGGCTATCACTTCCCGGAGGATGAAGCCCACATATAAATAGGTTTGAAAACGGTGTGTGGGTAATGAGATGGGTGATGAAGATTGATGAGTTGCAGCTAGTTTTATGTGGGTTCTGAACCACCGATAAGTGATTTACAGCAGAGAACAGTTTTTTCGTGGCCCAAGTCAAAGCAGTCGCCATTACAAGGACAGATACCTAGCACGGCTCGGAGCTAATCACTTCCCTATTATTTATAATAAATTGAATTTGGCTATTCGCCAAAGTGCGAAAAGCTCTTTCAACTCTTTAGAGAAAGCTACACCAAACTTTGAAGTCGCATTAATACTAGCGCTCAAAACTTGCATCACTAATCACAATATTTAACAAGTAAGTTCAGAAGGAGTTCAAGTTGATGTTGAATGAAAACTCCAAATAGTGGAAAAGGAAGGTGTTTAAAGCGGCATTAATCCATTAGAACGTGTTTTGTACTTGGCAATAAGTGCTTTTTGTGTCAAGGAACAACAACATAAATTCCGAAAAAGACAAGACATTGCATTAGCCTCAATCGAATAACACTAGATTTTAACTTTTCATACTTTCTGACGTAACAACAACTCAAACCACAATCTGCTACAACCGCGCATAGTAAACTATTGATTTTTTCTCATAAATTCAATTTAAACTATTCAACTCAATTCATAAATTTAAACTCAATTCAACTATTGAACAACATAAATTCCGAAGAAGACAAGACATTGCATTAGCCTCAATCGAATAACACTAGATTTTAACTTTTCATACTTTCTGACGTAATAACTCAAACCACAATCTGCTACAACCGCGCATAGTAAACTATTGATTTTTTCTCACTTACCTGATACCTCCCAATTCTTCCAATCTACCTAACAGGCACCACTCTGTGTGCTCTTTCCTGATCAGCAAAATAGAATTAGTTCCTTTAGAAAAGACTAGATGCTATACCCGTGCTTTGCACCGGGGAAAAAAGTCGGTGTAGAAGGTTTTATATCATGAAACATTAAATTACATTACATTACAATTACATTGTACTACTAAAATAAAATTAAACATTAAACAATTTTTTTTTTTTTTAGGTGGAAAATAGAATATTTACTTTCCTATTAACTACACTATTTTGAAACTTGGAAATAATAGAAATAGCCCGACATGAAGTGAAAATTAAATAATTTGCAAAATAGAGCTTCCAATAGTACCTTAAAAATTAAGGTACTGGAAACTGATTTATTGATGGAAATTAAAAGAAATCTGCAAAATACTAATTTTCAAAGCGTGTGGATAATAATCAATATTAACTAATGCTGAAAGTGTTGTCAAAAAAATTTAATCCGTCTTGGATTCGAACTCGCGAATTCTTACGTTTTGAAGCGTGTGAATGTGAATACAATATTAATTAATGCTGAAAGTTGTCAAAAAAATTTCACCCCGGTCGGATTCGAACCAACGAATTCTGGGTGAAAAGCAGGCTTGCTAGCCAATAGACCAACGCGCCGTTCTCCTAGAATGTCAATTTTTTAGCGTATTCAACTGCACATGGCTTTCAAATAGGAGCATTATTGTTGGGACAATCAATGGATGTCAAGTTTGATAGGTTAGGTCTGTAATTTTACTAATTATTTATTATTTATAACAACTATTGAAATATTTAAATAGGCCTATGTCCTTCCTTGGTATACAGACAATCTTTATGCAAAATTTCAGCTTTATCAGTCAAGTATTCTACGCGTGATGGATGTACAGACAGACAGACACCATCTCATTTTTATAATAGTATAGATAGTATTTAATCAAGCTAAACTAATATAGATTAATAAAAAATATAATATTCATTGAATTAATTACCTCAGGATGAGTTTCAAGATCACCCAGACAGAGCTTGTTCTCGATTATCAACTGACGTGCTTGGAATGATGTTGGCACACATATCACATTCAATTTTTCACTCTTCACTCTCTCGGCTGAAATTGAAAAATATTATTTCGACAATATAATTGATGATATGTGCAAGTACCGAGTAACGAATGTTCACTGGTGGTCGGCCATAACGGAGCGCCGCCATTGCACCGACCCTACCACAGCTGAAATGCTGATCATATTGTTACAAGTTCAATACTAAAATAATTTGGGCAACACTTGAAATTAACATTCAAACTTTATTTACACAAATTACTTACAACACGCACAAATCAGTTATATCACACAGGAAAAACCAATAACAAACAGATCAATAAAGTTCAGCTAATAATGAATTTACTATATCACTGTACAGTAACTAATTTCTAACTGTCAATGGGCCGATCAATAATTTAATAATAAGAGGTATACAGTAAACTGTTCAATGATGTAAAGATAAATGTATAAAAGACAGTTGAGCACTGAACATTTACGAAGCACAATGACCCATCGCACGTTTAACAATTTATTGGTACTGTGTATTCTGTCACAAAGAATGTCTACTGTTAAACATAATTTACCACATAACCTTATCACGAGCACTGGTATGTCTGTTTGTATTTTCAATTTTAATCCGATTTCTTATACAGATGAAATAAATAATCAAGAATACAAGATCTTTATTTGCCATAAAATAAAACAAGTTTACAATAGGCATCGTCAGTTTAACAATATTTTCATTTTTTTAAATAATTAGGTCAATTGGTCATATTTTTGAAATCATTACAATTTAGATACACATCTGTTGAGTAAAACCCTCTAACCTTAAGCCATCCAGAAACAGTTCTTTTAAAAATGTTCACCGGCAACAATCTAATGGATAAAGGCAGCTTGTTAAACAGTTTACATTGAAGATAACTGTGGCTTTTCAATGCTTTAATTATAACTTCTTAAATGCATTACACATGAACATACGCAGTATTGGGGAAAATGTGATGAATTTGTTTACATTTTACAAAACTGCACAATTAAATACAATTTAATAGCATTGACCGAGACTTGGATGACTGAAGATAAAGCTTTTTATTACAGTATAGATGGTTATTCAGTTATAAATAAACCAGGTCAGCTGAACAAATTGATGTAACGGTTTGCGTGCATTTGGGAATTGTGAAAGATGGCTTAAAGGTGAATAAACACAACTATGAAAATTCAGAGGCAGATATTATGATTTCGATTACATTCCGAGCATTCAATTTGTTCATGGAGATCAACAAAGACAGCCATAGTTTCTCTAGTAGAAACTAATTGATATAATAGATTCAGGTGATAAAGCTACTGCAATATTCTTAGATCTATCGAAGGCATTTGATTTTGTTAATCATAGAACTTTATTGAAATTACTGTAAAATGTAGGCGTAAATGGGGTTGAACTGAAATGGTTTGAATCATTTCTTATTGGGAGAAAACAATGTGTAGGTAGAACTAACTACAGTAGTTGGGAATAGTATAGTAAAGAATAAATCTAATAATTTGGAGGTCCAAGCCGGAGTGCCTCAGGGTCATTGGTCCATTGCTTTTTTTGCTATATGTCAACCGTTTACCTAAGGAATTAATTAGTGGTAGAGCCCTCTTATTTGCAGACTATACATCACTCATTTTCAGCAATCCGTTCTAGATAATTATTTAGAAATAAGTGCCCATATAGGTGTTCAGTCCATTGTACAATTCTTAAATCAGTTGAAATTAACAATAAACTGGAACAGGAAGAAAACATTACATTTCTAGGAGTTTTGTTGGATAGACGATTGACCTGGGCTCCATACATTGTTGTAATACAAATATGTTGTAAAATTTCATCTGGGGTATTTGTCCTGTGACAGCTTGCTAAATTAAATGACAAAAAGTTACTTTTACAGCTTACAATAGGCTCTTACTGTCACGTATTAGGTATGCTATCTTAGTATGGGGTAATTCATCAAAACAAAACCTTAAAAGTAGGGGTTTTAAGATCCAAAAGAAAGCGGTTAGGTATAAGGAAAGAGTGAATAGATTAGATGCATGTAGGCCGTTGTTCAAGAGACTTCGTCTCCTCACTGTACATGTGTATGAAGCTATTTATATGTAAAAAACAGTGATATTAACCATAATCCTGACGTACACGATTGTAATACAAGGAGCCGAGGAAATTATCACTTGGTGGGTAACAATAGTAGCTTATTCAAACAAAAACCTAGTTATATTGGTAGGAAACAACAACAAGCTACCGCAGTTTTTAAAGAGTCTTTAAAATATAGAAATATTTAAAGAACAATTGAAAAAATATTTAGTTGATAAAGCTTTTTATAGTGTTCCTTTCACATCAAAATTAAGCCTCACCTCAACTATTTGATATAGCAATAATTATGGTAACTAGGATATAATAATATAAACAAATACTGCGCAAGTCCCCTTATTCTTGGGTGTGAGGTCCACTGTTCACAGAACTACTTGTAGTATATTATATATAGCATATCATATTTATTAAATTTAAGTTGTATGGAAAACAGGTTAGTAGCCAATTAGCTATAAATGTAACTGATTTCTAATATGAATATTATGAGATCCTGGACTAGTTTTGGTAATTGTGCCACAGATGTTAGCAAGAAAAAAATCACTTGAAACTTCACTAAATTGTAGTATTATGTCTCCTGATCACAATTATTAAGTTTTTAAGTGTCGGTCTCAATTAATTAATTAATTATTCAATATTAAAAACATCTTTTGACCGAACCCCAAAATGATTATCTTTAGCAATTAACTTGAATTACCCGTAAGGGTCTCCCCACCACGAAAAGCCATACGAATTTACTTTTAACTTGAATTGAGTGTTTAGAATGCATGAATCATTGCAACACTAGAATAACACATAATTTGCATTCTAGTTTAAGAATTATTTACTCATACAATTCATCTATTCAATAATAAAAGCATTTTCAATTTGTTCCTTAATCTTATCACTTGATGCATTGCACATACTTCTACACAATTTATGTTGCCACAGCCTGGTTTTGGGCGCTTGGGCCTTTCTATTTCTTTAGCTCATGAATTTTAACGACTGTGACTAAGGATGATGTATGATAATATCATAGAGTGCTATAGAATCTGAAACTGATGCTTTTGTTTTACTCTGAACTCACAGATTTATTTTAATGAGAATATATTTGAAGAATAATACATTTTATGTTGAATAATGATTTTTGACTGTTATTTTCCAACCTGATATTATTTCTGAATGTAAAAATTTTAAAGTAACAAAAAATTATCAGAGATTTTTTTCATTACGTAATTAATGAAAACATAATAATGGTCACTATAATTAATTAATATAGTGACAGAATATCGGGAATACATTGATATTATATCACAATGAATATCATACCAGTTTCAAAATATTGATACAATATATTGATAATTTTGGTATTGATACTCCATCCCTACATTGAAAAAAAGGAAATAACACAATTTTCATAGTGACGGAACCTTTGAATTTTTGGGTGGTATCTTATAGGTCGACCTAACAGTTTGATTGACCTACTGCTAGCGCAGCCTGCAGTCCACAATTCTGTGTGGTACACATAACCAAACCTAACCTAACCTGGCTAGATGTGACTAGGTCGGTCAAAACGACAGTCGACAAATGATGTCCTCCCAAATGATATGTGTGTTTGTGATGTCTTGTGCCTAATTATAGAAATTCCCAACCAACCCAGCCTTGCTAGATTGGACCAATCTATCAAGGTTAAATGTGACCTGTAATTTGCATATGCATCCTAACCTAACCAAAGCTAACCTAACCTAGCATTGATATATTTTTAGCATTCCAATTCAGCAATTTTAGGGTAGGTTAGGCTAGCTTTGGTTGGGCTAGGTTAGGTTAGCTTTGGTTAGGCTAGACTAACTTTGGTTGGGCTAGGTTAGGTTAGCTTTGGTTAGGCTAGGCTAGGCCAGCTTTGGTTAGGTTAAATATCACAAACTGCACCCACTATTCAGACTCATGGGCTCAGAATATGATCTTTATCATTGCCAGTAAATGGAATTTTACTGAATACCAAACTTGAATAAATTGAATATTTGTAAAATTTCATTTACCGGTAAACGGTAAAAGGCTCGAATGAACCAATGCAGGCTCCCTTAGCACACCCGTTATTACCGATGTCATGAATGTCACGATATAGATGGCACTGATATATTGATGGCACTCCATTGCTCTAACTATCTGTTCGTCTATGATGTTATGCTTAAGGTACTATAAAGGCTTTACAGAGCCATAGTTATGTTCAAATGGTGAGTTTTTAATATTGAATAATTAATTAATTAATTAAGACCGACACTTAAAAGCTTGATAATTGTGATCAGGAGACATAATACTACAATTTAGTGAAGTTTCAAGTGATTATTTTCTTGCTAACATCTGCGGCACAATTACCCTAGTTTTAATACAACTTGGCATCGTAGTGTGAGCGCATTTCTGTCTAATAGAACTTACCTAATCTATGAACAGCGAAAACTACTGTTGATCCACTCCCAATTCCAATCACTGAGTTATCCTAGAAATCATTAAAAACATAATTCAATAAATTAGAAGATATCAATCAAATTTTATTCAGAAGAAATAGAGTAAAGAAAAATAGTAATACAAACAGTTGACCTGAATCAAGTACAGGGATTAAAGCTTTACTTTTTAGAACATTCAACAATAAGTTTTTCAAGTTGAAATGTTACCATTCCAACTTTGGACAGACATACAGAGTATAAATTATAATTCAACTCAAATTAGAAAGAGGATAACCTCTCAAAAGGCAGAACATGTTCTGCGTTTTGCCTCATGTAAAAATCTTCTTTCGGTAATTGTCTAATTACCCTTCTCTTCAATTAATATTTGTTCTACATGTGTCTTAAGTGAAAATAGTACTCAACAGTAAGTTAAAGTGCTTAGCCTACAAGGTAATTCTGAAGCAAATATGGGCCACCTACGAGAACACTATCTAGAGCAAAATAGAAGTAAGGGTCACAAACACCGGGAAGTGTACAAAGCACATTCAAAGTGGCGTTTTTAAGCCTATGGCCAAACACTATTACGAATTCATCAGATTTCTTCCTATAAAAGCAAATACCTGCCATCACCTTTTGTGATATTATCAGCTGATAACATGTGATGATTACTGTTGATTCTGTAACTAAGAACATTCTACTAATTTCATTTTCAGTAGAAACTATCATGGATTTCTAGTGTTGATTTTGTTTAATAAAACTTCTATGCGAGTTATTTCAATTTATTAAACAAAATTTATTTATGATGGATCAAGATCACCAAACGATATTGAAACCAGCAAAGTTTGAAGGAGATCCAAATTCTACTGATTCTACTGGGACATGGAATCACTGGTTTAAAACGTTGGAAATTTACTTCAGGAGAACTAAGATGGTGAGTGAGGTCGATAAATTAGATACATTGACATACTTTCTTTCTACTCCTCTATATGGACACATAAGCTGCTGTCAAACATTTACTGAGGCTATTGGAATCTTACATGAATTATTCGTTAAAACTGTCAATAAGGTATACGCACGTCACAAAGTTGCTACATACCGACAGCAAGCAGGAGAGTCTGTAGCCCAATTTCTCACTGCTTTGAGGGCATTGGGCCAGGAATGTAACTTCAAGGCGGTGACTATGGAAACAAATAGAGATGAATATCTCAGGGATGCTTTCATTACTGGACTCGCATCCACTCATATTAGACAGCGACTATTAGAGAATCGAAATCTCACTGTTGATGCTGCCTTTGATCAGGCGCGATCCCTAGAAATAGCTTCACAACAGGCACAATCGTATACTACCATCCCGGCACCTCTGGCAACTACTCATGACTCAGACATTTATCAGGAGGAGGCCAGTGAAAATTCGGTTCAGAATAAACCAGTGCAAGCTGTACCACTTTTGGCAGTACAAAAGAAGAGTAAATGTTATTTCAGTGGATTCGAGTGCCACTCAAGAGAGCAATGTCAAGCAAAAGCCGCCACTTGGAAGTCTTGCGGTTGATTAGGTCATTATTCAAAAGTATGCAAATCAACTAAAAAGAGAAATTATTTGAACAAAGCTGAAACGGACACTACTGCAAACATAACAGCTACAGGATTGGTTACCGGCCTATACCGGCCTCTCTTTCAAAAGCCGTTGTAAAAGCAATCATAAAAGGGTACCGAGTATCAGCACTTATTGATACAGGAAGCTCTTTAAGCTTTATAAGTGCTTCTTTAGCAAAAGATTTAAATCTGAGAGTCCATCCTACTAAGGGGGTTGTTATGATGGTTTCTACATCACTAAGATCCACTATTCGAGGAAAATGTAGAGTAAACATCGAATTAAATGGACACTCTTACTCTAATGTTGACCTCCAGATCATGCCTGAGCTGCGTGCTGATGTAATTATTGGTCATGATATTCTTTCATTACACTCGAGTCTCAAAGTCGAGTTTGGTGGTACAAAGAATCCCCTGACACTTTGTGGACTGACGACTGCAACGGTCGAACCAGCCCAACTTTTTACACACTTGACTAGAGATGTGAAACCAATAAACATCAAGTCCTGGCGACACCATCCTGAGGACAATAAATTTATTGACTCTGAAACTAAACGATTACTTGAAGAAGGAGTTATTGAGCCAAGTAACTCACCTTGGAGGGCGCAGGTACTCATAACCCAAACCGCTAATCACAAGAAAAGGATGGTGATTGACTACTCTAGGACAATAAATAGACACACGCATCTGGATGCATACCCCTTACCACGGATTGATGATATTGTTAACAATGTAGCCTCATACAAAGTCTTCAGTTCTATAGACCTGAGAAGTGCATATCACCAGATTCCTATACCAAAGAGAGATAGAGCCTGTACAGCATTTGAAGCCTCGGGTCGACTTTATCAGTTTACAAGAATTCCTTTTGGTGTTACTAATGGAGTGGCTGCCTTTTCATGGGTACTTGACAACATTATGAAAGCTGAAAAGCTGGAAGATATGTTCTGTTATTTGGATGATGTTACTGTGTGTGGTAAAAGTCAAGAACAGCACGATTACAACTTGAAAAGATTTCTGGATGCTATCCAAAAGTACTCTCTTACTATAAACGATGAAAAAAGAAAATATTCTTTAACAGAGATCAAGCTACTGGGGTACACTATATCAAATGACGACAGTTTCGGTAAGAAATCTTGCTCCATCTGTGCCATCAGAAAATCGGCTTGAACAGGAGTCCATTCCCACCACCCAAGAAGAACTACTCGAAGATCCAGTTGAGCCTTTGGATTCAACTCCAGAATCCCCTGAAATCCAACTTCAAGATTTGTAGAGGGGCCTCCTAACTCAATGGAAGGACCCTCTGGCTCTCCTAGTACTGAGGGTCCAAGGAGAAGTGAACGAGCCCGTCATCCTCCTGCTCACCTCCAGGACTACTACCTCTAAAAGACTACGGGGGGTGAATGTGATATTATCAGCTGATAACATGTGATGATTACAGTTGATTCTATAACTAAGAACATTCTACTAATTTCATTTTCAGTGGAAACTATCATGGATTACTAGTGTTGATTTTGTTTAATAAAACTTCTATGCGAGTTAATATTTCACCTTTCCCATTTTATTCGCACTTTTTGTATAGAATACTATTTGAAATCAAATACATTTAAAAAAACTGATTAGTTACGGAGGCCATTATTTGACAGTGCGCTGCGGCGGAACAAGTTAGACCTAACCTCGCTAGATCGTGGCGTCCCGTTAATGGGAATGTACATAAAATTGAATTCATAAATATTTATTATAAACTTAAAAAAAACACTTTTAAATGGAAATTGACTCACGTTATGGCGTGACGGCCGTTTCGCTCTGTTGTCTAGAGCATCATCAGACGATTGATGGTCGTCTGATGATGCTCTAGACAACAGAGCAAAACGGCCGTCACGCCATAACGTGAGTCAATTTCCATTTAAGTGTTTTTTAAGTTTATAATACATATTAGTGAAAACAAGATGGATCTTCAACATCATCATAAATATTATTGAATTCGGTATCTCGTAATTCACGATCTAGCGAGGTTAGGTTAAGCTTATTCCGCTTGGCCTTCGAATAATAACTAAGTACTAATACGGGTAGTGAGAACCTGCAACTTTGTAAAAAAGCGCATTAAAAGTAGCGTTTTCAAATTATCGATTGCTGTTCCGAAATCAATTGCCATTTCACGATTCAATAATTACGTATCAATTGAGATTTCAATAAATCAGAAAGGCGTTCCTAGCAAAGAAATTAAGTTACCTAGCAAAAACGTATGCGTTTTCTGCACACTTCCCAGTGTTTGTACACTTATTATTTTTTCTGTGCTCTATATTGAATTAAATTTTTACATCATATTCCATTCAATCAGAATAAAATAGAGAATTAATTTAATAGTTCAAACAATGTTTATCGAACAACCTGTGGATCTGACTTCGGATAAGTAGTAAACTTACCTCTACATGTTCATCGACTGCACGGCGAGCAGCTATTCTTTTCGCTTCATTCAAAGACTCCATTATCAATGAATGCGATCTGGATTGCTTGAAGTAGGAGCTAAAATGCCAAAATAACCTGTAAAACGTTTTGTTGTGAACATTACCTGTAACCCTCATGAAATGAAAGTAAAGTATGTTCTGAGTTCGGACTGTCAGATGTAGAATTTGAAGATCAGATAACCAAAAAAATGAACGCAGACTATCTCGATCATGAACCGCGAGAATCGATACTGATGTGTGGATCTGACGATAGAATCGAGACGTCGTGATATCGATCTATCGATCAAACTTCTATAATTTATTGAATGTGTGTTTTATTAGTGAATATTTGTTATTTGTTGAAATTCCAATTTCGCTTCTCTTTTCACAAATGTGGCATGAAAAGAGTTTGTGGGACCAAATATTGAAGTAGAAATCGTAATAGGCGATCTGGAGATCGACCGACAGTGCTCCGAGCGGAGGATCTTGCACTAGCTTAGTGAGTCAAAATCTGATCACCATTAATTCGTGCTAAATTGTCTCACTTCAAATACGTTTTTTAAAAAAAAATATTTCTCTAGACAAACATACAAGAAATGACCAAGAGCCGTATTATGTGTTGTGTATATGGATACAGAATACAGAAGGAAAAGGTGTTTCATTTTATTCATTTCCTGGTCGACCTTACGAAAAGGATAGACAGGACAGGAGAAATGGATTTCTAATGTTTGAAGGACTAAGTGAGTTATATTATATTTACAAATTATTTTATGTGTAAAAGATTGCTGATTGAAGAAAATTAGACGTTTTCTATGCACTTGTGTGATTGATATTAGTAATTAAAGAAATCAATCCTAATAATAGCTTTGAGGTTATTTTTTTGTTATTGTTACAAAATATTAATTTATTGTAAGCAGAGGCGGATTTAGACAGTTGCCACCTCTAGGCAGTTGACTTTTGACAAACAAAGTGGAAATTTTTTGACAAAAAGATTGTAAAACAGCGTTGATGATAGTTTGTCACATCACTTTTCCATGTATAATACCTTCGCACTCCACATCAAAAACATGATTACTCTCTACAAGGTTCTTCCCTTTTTCTAGATTAGATTTCTTTAAAAAAACACAATTGACTTCTTTAAATCCTGTTTTTATGATAAGTTTCCCAATGTTAGCCATTATAAACAATGCAACTAACTCACTACACTGCTGCCGATTTATGCCGCCCAGAGTTCGCGACGATCGATCTTTCGGCCAACTTCTGATCGCTAGCTAGACACAAGCACAGACAAACTTCTTTATCTGTGACACAAGCTAGGCAGTAGAATGCAGTAGCACCAACCGAGCAAATATGATAATACTCCGATGAAGAGTGAGGTTGTTGTTTTTGTAGTGTTGGGTTGGTATAAGGTATTGGGTCTGTTGGCTGCCATGAAAATTCTTATGTTGGTCGTTTATTGTAAAATAATTTTTCAATATCGATGATTATAAACTTAGCATTGATATTTTTATTGCGCGATAAAACTTCGAGTGCTTTGTCTTTACAATGTGTGAGGCATGCACCGAATTTTCAGAATTGCTGAATTCAAGTAAGTGCACTTTTTACAGATACTTTGAGCTGGTGTGAACTCGCGAATTTGTTACTTTTCCTCCAGTATATCAATAAAAATGACCCATATTCTATAAATTGAACGTTCATTCAATCCCAATACATTAAATTTTTCATTTCTTATGGAGTTTAATGCCCAGAAAAGTTGCAATTATCTCGCTAATCTTTATCAAAGTGTCAGTTTGATTGCACAAAAAACGAGTCAACATTAACACTTTGTTTATATTCATCTAATGATGGGTTATTATTCTTGTATAAATGATTGCTCTAATCATTAACTTTCCTACGGTAGCGCTTTGCGATCAATTTCACTTATTGTTTCATAGCTTAATATCTCATTTTCGTCAATAATTTGTCATATATTGGTCCAATATTCTATAGTTATAAGATTCTAGACATCTGGTTTTAGGGTTAAACTTAATTGCATGATAACAACTATTATTCCTTTCCTTTTTGAACCTTATTTTGTATTGAAAGATGTCAACATAACTTGCCCAAGGTTAAAATGGTTTAAACCCATTTCGCATCCATTTTGAGGTTATAATCAATTCAGTTTTTTCTCCAAACCAGAAGCTTTCATCGTCTGTTAATTTACTAATCAGCATTGATGCCGAATTATATACGTTTTCTCCTTTTATCATTGACACCGGTATGTGAGTGATTTATAGAAGGTAGGCATACCAATTGTCGGCCACACACCAAATATCAGCCCAGGGCTTACAGTTCTAACCTAAAAACTAAGCGTCTGCTTCTAGTTTTCAACAGCTAAGTTGATTTACACCAAATTATTCATTAGTTTTTCGTTTTTAAAATAACATATCATGAAGTTTGAAAATCGATGAGAAATTACAGATTTAACTTGGTAGGCTGTAATCTCCCGGCGTTTCAAATTTTGCCGTTTTCCCAGGGATTCTGTTTTTTGAACAATTGCCTTTGACTATGATATTGGGAAGCTCAGGAAAAAAACTTGAAAAAGAATAGATAATAAGCTAATGTTAATTTCTGAATGTTTTCTTCAAATGGCGAGTATAAGGCCCCTTGCTAACGAGCAACGCCACGCCACACTACTTCGTTAGAACGCTTCTTCCGCAACACGCAACTCACTACGAATGTCGCAAGGCAATCAGTTCATTGAACTAAATTGACTATTTGGATCCCTCTAATTCACCTTATTACACACGCACAAGTATCATACACATGTGGGCATCATCCGCAAAATAACAATATATATTATAATGCAATATTATGAATCAAAAATTTCTAATCATTAGATCATGGATTGAATATTATATCATAATTACAAGACTATCACTATTTATTTTATAATAATTATGATTTAAAATAATTAACTCCAACTTCATTCTATTTGAATATTTTCTACACTTCAATACATCAATAAAGCGTTCCACGTCGAAAGTCAGTCAAGAAAGCTCAATATGAACTAATGTATCTGCTGGGGCAGCGAGTAGCCGGGAGTATCTCAGCGTTCTTCGCAAGGGGAATCGGGTTTTCAGTGGTGGGAGGTGGCGCCAACTGGTGTTATCGGTTGCTCGTTAAGAAACACTCATTTAACTCGATGTATTTGGAGTGGCGCTGCTCGAAGTTGCCCGTTAAGAAGAGGCCTAAAATAAGAAAATACTGGAATTCACTTTAATAACCTTAGATAATGTTTTAGACATATCTAAAATATAAATATTGGGACAGACAAATTTTTCCGTGGCCGGCTGATAATTGCCTACCTGGCTCATATCTCATCTTATAGCTCTTTTTTCGATTAGCCTATATCTTACAACTTAGCTATTGAGCCAACCGGCCACCAAAGGCGGTGCTGGGCTGGGTCAAAAATTAGATCGATGGTTTTTAATGATTAAGTTCATCGGAGCCTTACCGGTAACTGGTGAATATTACCGGTAAAGTCTGATTGGTCTATTCAACTTTTTCAACGTCTATGATAGACCAATCAGACCCCAATCATAAGAAGCTATTCTATTTTATATATTCTATGAACTCAATCATAGAAGCTATTCGTCCTCGCCACCCAGCCTTGTTCCTTTATCGGTGGCCGGCCATTCAATAATAATCACTAATTCGATTTGAACTGCTGACCCAGCAAAGCACCGATCTTTCAGTGTCCGATTGAACTTGAAGTTATAAGTGAAAAAGTGACAGGACTGTTAAGTATTGCCCGAAGCCCGACTTAACATTAGGACATTGGTATGCCTTTGTATGCTTGCTACCATTGGACTCCCTAAGTAGTTAGCAATCTGATATTATGGGAGCAAGAATAACCACTTCATTACCGAATGGGTGTCTGTTCTGAATTTTTGTACTTATTAACTTACTCTCAATTTTTTCCGCAAAGCATTTGTCAGTTTTTTTATTTGTGTAGTATATTTAGCCGATTTCGGCTGCGAGTGACTGCGCAAACCAGGAGTAATGTGGTTTGCGATTGCTTTCCTCACTGAGCGGAATACAAGAATATTTATTTGCCTAATACATTTTACAAAACAGTAGGCTTCGTCAATAAAAAATTTAAACAAAAAATTCAAATTATTCAGTTTTAACAATTCTGCATCTTTGACCAGCAAACTGTATAGATCATGTCGTTGAATTTAAAATTCTCTTGAGAGATGGACAATGAAATAAGTATATGATGGCAGGGTCAGACTAAATTTTCCTTATTAGCCTCAAAGTATTCACTGATCGAGTAAAGTGGTGTTGACCTGACGCCACCTGATCAGTGGCTCTGACGCTTTCTGGTAAGGCATTGAACTAACATTTCTCAGCAAGGTTGGTTAAAGTGTTTTTCTTCTTGCTAGTTCTGCAGCATTGCATTTCAATTATGCATTTTCTCTTGGAATCATACGAGGTATGGCTATAACGAGACTGGCGTTGTAAATTTTTTTTATTTTATACATAATTACTGATTATCACCTTCAATATGCACTCCTCTATCCCTACAAAAATCCATGCGAATTTGTCATTGTTGGAAACAGTGCTGGAAGTCTCTTCTGTCAGCTCCTTCAGGACACGTGCTGCTTTCTCTTTTACAGCTTCCACAGACCCAAATCTTGTACCTTTTAGTGCAGATTTCGCCCTAGGGAACAGATAGAAGTCACATGGTGCAAGATCTGGTGAATAAATTGGATGTTCTAACACTGGGATGCTGTATTTGGCTTGGAACCTCTTGACAGATAACGCGGAATAAGCTGGCGCATTTTCTTGGTGGAGAACCCATGATTTGTCCTTCTACATTTCAAATAATTTTTCCTTACTTTTTCACGTAGTTTAGAAAGTATCTCAAGGTAGTAAAAACGGTCAGACCTAATCAAATTATATTTTCATCCGTTTTTGACGTTGGTAGGCGACCTGACCGCAAATCATCTTCTACGTCTCCTCTGTCATCTTTAAAGCGCTTAAACCATTTAAAAACACGTGCTCTTGATAAATATTCAATGTCATACACTTCTTTCAGTAAATTATCAGTTTTTCCAAGTTTAAAGTGAAATTTCACATTAATTTGCTGCTCATATTACACTAAACATTTTATGCAGCAAAACAAAAAAAAAACCAACAATAACGCAAACGTAGGCTTTGACTAAACGGTGTTGTTTACAGAAGCGAGACTAACTGCAGACGAAAGAGAAAGTTTCACACTGTTTCAGCTACTGTTGATGAATGGCGGTTGACGCATGACTCCTTGATCCGCAGCAGCGTCAGTCTTGTTATTTAATAGCCACACTTCGTACATGTGTGAGTCAGACTTCAGTGTCAGACCGTCTCTAATTCATCTGTCATGCAGCAAGCTGAGCAGAACATATCTTCTAAACAGATATGCCCAGACGGTGGAAAACAGTGGTCAAGCATCCCCTTGCAAGCCCTTCGAAATATTACTGTTTTTCTTGTAAAGAATCATCTTCAAGTTCACAAGGAATCTTATATATTGACTACTTTTCTTCTTATAAACTTAAAAAACACTTTTAAATGGAAATCGACTCACGTTATGGCGTGACGGCCGTTTCGCTCTGTTGTCTAGAGCATCATCAGACGACCCACAGTACACTGATGATGCTCTAGACAACAGAGCGAAACGGCCGTCACGCCATAACGTGAGTCAAATTCCATTTAAAAGTGTTTTTTAAGTTAATAATACATATTAGTGGAAACAAGATGGATCTTCAACATCATAACTTTTCTTCTAGTTTCAGATAAGGAGAAGTTAACAAAACAAGATGGAGACTATCCAATACTGAGGAAGGCAGAAATAGAAAAAGTTTTTTCATTTATGCAATCATGGTTTCAAAGGTAATTAAAACAACGTTGTATTTGTTTTTATTGGAATAACTGGCTAAATGATTGTCCTTGCTTTTAAAACGAAGTTAAAACGTAGCTAATTGTTGAACAAAAATTAACATTGATATTCTGTGAAGGCATATGGTAATGAATTATCATTAGAATTCTTGCCAATAAAAAGTATCCGATTTAATGACGATTTCATTCAAATAGTAACACTTTTAGAAACTCCAATAATGATCAATGTAGGAGTCAGTGGAGTACATGGAGGAGTCAGTGCGATTGCATTGTGAAGGCTGGTTTAAACTAAGATACATATTGGCAAAGAGTAGAGGCGCGATCTTTCAATTTCTAGACTCCTGCTACACGAGTTCTTTCTCCGTTCAGACAGGCTTGAAAATAGTTTTAGGCGTTGCATTTATCTTGAGTGGCTATGTCTTTAAATTAATATTTAATCAGTTTCTCAAGTTAGTATATGCATGCTGTAAAACTTTAGTTTTATTTCTCAAAGAATCCTTTTGCAGTCCATCTATGTTTCCTACTCTAATCTAAAGTTCTAAATACTTTTTCACAGGCAATGCATCTGTTGCTTTAGAGATCCGAAGAACTACGATAAATTCCATTGGATAACACAAAATATTGTTCTATTAGTTGTGAAACAATTGAAGGCCTACAAAGGGGAAGATATAATAAGGACTAGTGTATCAAAACGCACAGAGAATAATGATGGCTCATCGGGCGATGAAAAGAAGAACAAAAGAGCCCATAAGAACCCTGGGAAGGTTAAAATTGTTGAGCTTGAAGAATCCACAAAATGTAGTGAGATGGTGAAAAATGAGAAGTCCAAATCCCGATCAGACTCGAAAGGTATTATTGATACAGTATTTCTCTTGGTTTTTTCAAGTCAAGTTCATTTTTAATGATATTCCAGATATTATTCCCACTCAAATTATGCAGCTCTCAGTTTGAATTCCCATAATATATTGATGTAAGTATTGTAACATTCACACGCGCCATGTTGTGTTGTATACGTAATACTTACGTATGTTTACTTACTAATGTTTTCACATGTATTGATATTTTTACGAATTCAGCTAGGAACTTAGGCATGTCAGCTACTTACCAGTTTTAAGTTCACCTTATTGAATTTCTTTAAACATCAGTGAATGACTGACCACCCTTTTGCATGAGAGAATTCTTTGTAGGAAGAGAATATATTTATGTTAATCTCAAAGAAGCTGCAATTTTAGAATATAATTGTAAATAATTAAATAATCAATTCATTGCAGGAGAGAAATGTGATGAGAGGAGTGAAGTAGATACAGGAGGGGGTGGAAGTGGGAGTGCAGGTGAAAAGGATGGAGAAGTGAATGCCGAAGAGGATGAGAGCACTGTTGGTGAAGAAGAGGAAGAGGAGAACGATTCTGAGCTGTGGACGATCGCAGAAATGGAGAAACTACTTCACTTTCTTGCCAAAGTTTTCCTATTGAATTTTCCACTCTATGTCGCTTATAAGCAGACTGTACAAAACAAAATGGAGGAACTAACTCAACAGGAAGCTTCAGCCTTGAATGTCTTTTGTGATCTGCATGATTTGGAAATTCCAATTCATCTTCTAAGAAACGTCTGTCTCTTTTGCCGGTAAGTAATTCATGACATTTCCTTTGCAATTTATCCACTCTAATCTCAGCAAAGTCGGCCAAGAAATTCCAATTCATCTTCTAAGAAACGTCTGTCTCTTTTGCCGGTAAGTAATTCATGACATTTCCTTTGCAATTTATCCACTCTAATCTCAGCAAAGTCGGCCCTACGTTAAGAAACTCTTTCCAGGCCAATACAAAATGCTGTCTATTTCTATGAAAAAAATGGGAAGTGATATTTTCAAGATATTTTGGTATATTAACTTTAATTAAAACAATTAATTGCTTTTCTGGAACATTCGACTGTAGTGAAATCATTGTAAATTGGAATAAGTTTAGATAAGAAACAGCGAATTGCAAGTTCAGTCCTAAGTAACAAGAAAGCAAAATTAGCATTACTATAATAATAGTAATATTGAATGACTCAAACAGATATGAAATGCCTTGTTTCTAACTGAGCTTGTTTGCAGATCGCATCTATGTCGTATGTTGAAGTTGAAATGTTATAAAATACTTATGGCCGGTTGCGCAAAAGCGTATCAATATTTGATCCCCGAACACTGACCAAGCTGATGTTAGATCAGGAGAATCGTTGCATTAAGGAAAATCAAGAGTTGGAATCTTCGGTCAGCTTTTGACCGGCTAATTAATGAAAATCAAAGCACTGGTCCCCGATCAAATTCTGCACATTAGCGCCTCTTATAGTACGTAACCTCATGGCTTTTAAAACATTGATATTTTTATGATATTCTCCAATAAGGTAAATTTAAAATTTTATTATATAACACAACTATAATTATAGTACGAAAATCAACTTTTTGAATAAAATTACAATTTTGTCAAATTGAACTTTCGTCAAAATTTTTGATTAACTGCTCTGGTGATCATCGACAAAAAGTTGCGGGCTTTTCTGGAACGCAAATCTCGAATCAAATTGATCAGTTTTTTTTTAATTGACGTTAATGCAACCGGCCAATCGTCTTGGATCAACCTTGTTTTTGTTGTTTATTCTGGCTTATAGCACTCTTGAAATCAATCTACAAAATGAGCATTATTTAGCACGTTGTCATATTCTTAGCTTGTTCTCTGATGTTGAGTAGGGATTATAATTTGCTTTAATTTTGACTTTCAGGAATGGTGGTGTTCAGGCGATGACTTCGTGTTTTGAACATCAGACACTGCCAGTGGCGGTAGCTCATGCCATCATAGCAGTTGTGTGCAATCTGAAATTATGGTTAAACTTGCGTACTATAATGGAGCTATTTATTCCGTTGAGATCTCGTGTCCTACGCTACATGTGCAACATGGCTGATAAAGAATTGAGGACGCAGGGTATCAAAACAATGGCAGGCAAGAAATCATACTTGCAAAACATATTTTTAGAAAATTAAGAACTTTAAAATAGCTGAGTTTGTAAGCTCTGTCAATGGTAATGAAAAAAAAATTGAAAAATGACCAAAAGATCAGTAAACCTCTCGAATGAAGAGATAAGTTTTTGTAGGCTATGCTATTTTTCTGAAAACATTTTCAACAAACACCTCCGAAAACAACTTCATGCTTTTCTTTCCAGTTCATCAGTTTAGTTACGCTACGTTGGACATAATTTTCAGCATAATCAATAGACAGTTAGGCATAAAATTTAACATAAAATTAATTAAATCTGATCTCGGATTAGTTGAAGGCAGTTGCCGTCGTGTGATCAGCATAGTAATGTAAAATTTGGACTTTTAGTGGACAAAAATTGATACAAAGCTGGAATTTTTTTAATCCACTCTAGTCGACCCAGAAAAGATTCCCACAAGTTTGGGGAAAAATATGGCTTGTGCATAACTTTTGGGGGGCAAAATAAACAAATTTAGCACTTTTTCATTTTTTCGCCTAAAACTCAAAAACTATTTACGGCGTTAAAAACATAGTTCAATTCGAAATTGAAGAATGTTAAATTCTACGTCGATTGATGATAGCAATACCAAATCGGTTCAGTTGTTCATTCATAATAAATTTTCAAAAATCTGTATTTTTACCCCCTCTTTGAAAAATGAGTCATCTTTTAAATGCTCAGTCCAACACAAAAGTTATAGGAAAGAAAATTCAGATCATTGAATTTACTTCCAGAAGAAGTCTCAATTCGAAAATTTTGCCAATTTGTTTCAAGATATGCAAAAAACCTGTACCGCTATATAGCGCTATTAGGCCAGTAACCAAGTTTGATAAGTCAGTGACATCAGGAAAGTATTTAGTAGTTCTTTTCTTAACGGATTCTCATGTATTTTTAGACGCTGAGTCTTTATCTGGACTTTGGGACTCCAAAATTTACTCAGGGAGGCACCTTCGTCCCCAATGGTAAACCCTCCCCCCCCTTTGAGCGGCCAATCGCACCCCATTGAGTCATTGCTCATTAAGGCGGTTATACATGGAAAATGACGATTTTTCAATATTGAAATAGCTCTAACTCAGGAACAACTGAGAATAAAATTGCGAGGCTGGTCTTAAATTGTAGGTAATAGTTTCTACTTTTTCAGACACGCTTGGCGGCCGATTGAATGAGGTTGAAAACTACAACAGTGCGAAATGACCATCACACATTGAGTGTTGATATCCACCAAAAAGTATAGCGTTATCAATTTATAGTTTAAATGTACACAGTGAACAAGCAAAATAGAATTACTGCAACAATTAACTGTTATTTTCAGATTTCATGTGGACTGCAGTGAAAGATCCGATGGACTCTCCAGTAACGTTCGACAGAGATGGTTTAGACTTGGCGTTCAAGTATTTCACTTCATCCACACTAACCATGCGGCTAGCTGGAATCGCCCAGATAAACAGTCACATCAATATGTTCAATGAAATGTGTAATAGTGAAAATATTATTGAAGTTGAAAGTGTTGGCCAAAACCTGGCATCTTGGCTGATTGATAATAGCATTATCTCTCATATATTTGGACCAAATCTACATGTTGAGGTAAGTTCAATAATTTAGACCTCACCCATTCACATCTTGTTATGCAATATACGTTCAAACTGACTTTGAAAAGCAGAGAATAATGGATTTTGCATTATAATTGTACAGAGTACTTTATATTATGTTTAATAAGAACCTAACAATAAAACAGGTTTGGACGGTTGTACAAAACCGTTCAAGTGCCAACATAAAGCAAATTGACTTTTTCGGCACTTGAGCGGTTTTCTACAACAGTCCAAAACTGTTTTATAGTTGGGTTCTTATTGAGCATAATATAATTGATACTAGAATTGGAATGAAATGTAAAATAATTCAGTTCTGTTCGTAGAAATCCATTTAAGTGGCAACATAATGAAATGTAAAATAATTCAGTTCTGTTCGTAGAAATCCATTTAAGTGGCAACATAAAGTAAATTGACTATTTCGGCACTTAAATGGATTTCTGCAAACAGTACTCAATTATTTTACATTCAATTACGAAATCGTGATAAAATATTATTTCTAGCCACTATTTCAGATTGATATTTTCTATTTCATTCCAATTATAAATCTCACGTCAATCTTTCTTGTCTTTGATGCTTGTCGATGAAGCTTGGTATATTTACGAAATAACTGCATTTAGGGATTAACTGAATTAAATGGGAACAAAGTGGTTTTAAGTGCAACATTTTAATGGTTTGCGTAGCTCAGGCTAATTAAAGTGAAATTGTTACTCATACAAAGAAGAATGGTAACTATATTTAAAATTAATAATTTTACTGAACTCTTTTCTCAAACAATATATAAATAATTATTGGAGTGACTTTATGCAAGCTAGTAATTTATTAGAATATGTGGTTTGCAACTAGCTTGGCGTGAATATATAAGCATAAAAAATAAGCCATCATTATACATGATAAACTTTCAACATTTATTGATGAACCCAACAAAAAGTAGGCCATACATTTGTGTGCTATGGCCATGTTTGAACTTATGTTTGAAGAGAATGCTTGAGCGTGTGAACGCACTATAAAATAAAACACTATTGTAGAATTGTTCTTTGGCTAAGTCTTCTCTAACTAAATATTTTATTTTTTATTATTTTAGGTTATCAAGCAAAGCCATGTGATTTTAAACTTCTTAGCAATGGAGTGTAAAATAACAAATGAACATATCGACACCATCTGGCAGGCAGCTCAACTGAAGCATTGTAGCAAGCAAGTGCACGATCTACTGCCACCGTTGATCAAAAATCTTGAGCCTAGTCCCGTTCTTCATTTGTACCATCTATTATGTAAACTAGAGCCGAAAGATCATACAGAACAGGTTAGTGTTGTGACAATCATTATCCTATTCTAATATCATCCCAATTCATAGATATTTTTATTCTTTATTTAAAACATTGAAAAATCCATATTTGTATTTTACTATATATATAAATAAATAGTAAATAAAGTTTATATTTCATAGATAAACTCTATTTGATGCTCACATCCACCAATAAACTCGGCTTCTCTAGTGGAAGTAATGTGTCAAGCCTAGAGCTTCAGAATCTGTCTTAGTAGACTTTGTATATTGATATAACTCTGTTGGCTCAGTGGGAAAGCAATCGCAACCTACCTCACTTCTCTTTTGCTTGCTATGCGTTTTGGATTGGAATTGGATTTTAATTGTTCCTCGAGACTGTAAAATATACATAATGTACATAGATTAATCTGATCAATAGTATACCAGACTTTACTAGGCATTGTTAAATAGACCATGTTTGTTTTAACGTGATGCATATTACACATTAAAGTCTGACAGCGCAATAAAATACTAGTTCAAGTTTGATTTTGAATCACCACACTAGTGATTTTTAACCAAATATCTTCTTGGTATTAGAGATTGTGGTAGATATCCATAATAAGACAGTATTAGTGTTTGGTGTTTGGACAACATAAGTCTAATTCTTTATTTTTCTACTAAATGACATAGCTATTTTTCAGTGAGAAATATCAGATATGAGATTTTGTAAATTGTCTTTCATTTGTACTTTTTGTTTAGTAATTTTTAATGAATTTTAATTTTGATCTTGACTTAATATCACGATCTCCCAGAGAAAACAACACTGATTTATCAATTTATCAAAAAGAGTGTGAAGTGATGATTATTTTATTGTCTACAGAGCCTTGTGTTGGCTTCAGCATTGATCAAAATCGTTTGGAACAGTAGCAACTCTTGTAATGATGGCCCGGGATTCCTCAGTCTAAGTAAAGCACCAGTAGTAGCTGCCCAAAGGAGGTCCCGGCGACTATCCCATGTGCACATGAGCTCTTCTGACAACACCAATTCTGAGGTGAGTAAAACATGTCTGTTATCAAACTGCAATGGATCTCAATCATCAACGTGTTAGCTTTCTTGCTGTTCCACTGGTGTGGAAGCATTCAATTTTTCAAATTTACAAAAATTATATGCCGTTATGGGTTCTAGCACAAACCTGATGCACACAGAACGCGGGTGTGGACGGCGGTTGCGGGTAGGTGCTGACGTAAGCAATGCATTTTCAATAGCCACGTCCCAAAGGACACGGTAGAGCCACCGAGTCATTTTCAAGTTTTGGAAATTAACAAACTCAAGGTCAGCCGCCGCGGATGAGTACGTGACCGAGCACTGACTTCTTATCTCAGAAGTTGATTCCTTTAATGTGTACTACACTACAAAACTTTAAAAACATGAAATTTCCGATTTTTGAATTTTTAAAATGTCATCATTTTCTGCTCGCTCCCCTGAGTTTATAACAGCGTGAATTTTTCTCCTAGCATAAAATTTAATGATTTTATAACTTGGATATTTTAATTTTTAACTAAAAATCATCCATTATATCCTCTTATTTTTTTTTAATTCTCTTATATTTGTTATTTATCGTATTTTTTTAATTGCGTGCCACAAAAGCCATTGTAGAGTAGTGTTTGCAGTGAACTATGATGGTCTTGGGCTTGATTCTAGATCTAGTCTGGCATTTTTGTAAGCATTACCATAGGTAGGCCTGTAGTCTACACGTTGTTTTAAGTGTAAGATGCTTCATTCAAAATTGAGTTTTTAGTTATTTTTTGCTGCTTTCTTGGCGATATTGTTAGTGGAGAGTAATCACATATGAATGTAGGTAGCTCTAGCACTTGGAAACTGGATACAGGGTGTGGGCACATTATTAGTTTGTTTTTGAGAAAATAGTACAGTAGAAGGAAGTCTAACAGGCTTGTAAGATTTGTTGCAGATCAGCTAATTTACCTCAATTAAAGGATTTTCCCAGCTATTTACAATTCTGTTGTTTTCTTATCTTTGACCAGATAAGAACCCTTAAGCCATCTCACCCTGCTTTAATGATAGCAAGGACGAAAGTTCTTATTTTTTATTTACACTTTAGTAATTACTGTTATTGTAACTAACTGCAAATAGTACTCATTCATTGGCGTTTTAGGGCAAGGAAGTAAAGGATAAATAGATATTTCGGTATTTAAACAGCACCGAAAGTCCTTTCACTTTGTCAGCCTATGCTATGTGTGCCTATATTGACTTCACGAGCTCTCATCTTTCATCCTTAAGCCATGATAGCTCTCTTGGTATTTCCTTGACTAATCCTTTGTCTCCTTACCCTTGGGTCTAACTAAAGAGTTATATACTGTGGTTTGTAAAAGGAGTCATCCATTGATAATTTCAACATAGAGCTAACTAAATTGAAAACTATATTTTGCACAGATAAATTCTTTGAGGCACCCTGCTGGGGTTTCGTCACTGGACAGTATAAATCTAAGTATAAAGTATAAATCATTATGACATAGCCATCAAGGAAGTACCCGTATGGTTAATAAACGTTGCAAGTCAGTTTTATGTATGGATATACGCTCCAAATGGTTCTTATTTCAAAGAATGTACGGTACTCATCTCACGATGATGAATATGAGCAAATAAAAATTCCAATTTGACATGGGTTTGTATAGATTGTAGTGGGCTCGAAATTAATAAAAATAGAGATATGAAAGGAGACACAGATATATCTAGCTGCGGCGGTGGACATGATGATGAGGAGGCATAACTAAACTGTGAAATGAATATCTACTTACAGAGGAAGTTGAAAATCAGAATATAATTTTGAAAATTTTTAGAGATGACTTGGACTTGGGATGACTAGGACAGAAATTAGGAATTTGAAAAAGCTAGTTCCAGATAGAGAGGAGGAAAGAGTTGAACATGAGCATAACAGTTCCATATACTTGTATAAGGTAGTTAGTTCCTTGGGTAGAATAAGAATAAGAAGTAGTTTAACAAGCAATATAAATTTTCAAACAAAGAACTTTCACCTACCACTTCAAATAGACGAAGATAATTAATATAGCGCAAGAGATTGGAGTCGCTGAGGAACTGTCTACTTGGAAATGCAGCCACTCTAAAGGAAATCAATTTACACCAAACCATAGGAAAACAAACCTTCACCAAGTAGATAATAAAATGCTACTATGTGCTGGGGAAAATCTAGTATGGCATTTAATAAACCAATTGCACACTGCTTATGAATGTGTAGGTTTTGTAAGACTGGGAGCCAGAACAACAGGTTTTATGTAGGCTAACACAATTTTAGGTGAAATTATTAAGAATAAAAAAGACGTGATATTTATAATATGTTGCATGAATGATGTTGCCAGAAATAACGCTGATAAAGTTCTGACATTTCGGAGACTTCATGAAAATAGAATTGGTGTGGTAGAACTGCGTAATAGATATGATCTAGTGAATTATCCGTGTGTGAATGAAGAGGTGAGAAATACTAACAAGTGTTTCAAAGAGCAGGAAGCATCAGTATGTATCTCCTGTTGAAGTGAGTCAAGTCAAGAGACATCTCCATACTAGACATGCACCTTAACTATTAGGGTAAGAAGTGGCTCTGGCCAAGATGATCTGCCATGCAGTGTGCTGTGGTGAGGGGGGGGGGGGGGTTGAAGGCGCTGCAAAACTCAGATTGCAAAATATTCATACCAGTATCAGCACACCATCACAAAAAGGTTCACCCACCAGTAGGCCTACTTGGCAGATCACCAGTTGTGGAAGTTTCAAATATTCCGATGGCCTTTTTTTGATCAATTGATGTCAGATCACAAGCAGCAGACAACGCTTCTATCTCGGGAAACGACCTATTTCCCTTGAAACTGCTTCATACCTAAAAACAGGGACAAGGACAACGGTAGAAACCTGCTAGTGAAGAGAGTATGCTGTAGATAATGATTTTGATCTATTATGTATATGTGAGAACTAGTGTAGGAACTCTGAATTGCCTTTCAAACTAATTGAAGATTTCTAATTGATCCAGTGTTATTGTTGGGATGCTCTGATATGTGGTGGAATTGCAATTTCTGTGAAAAAACTACTTTCAGGTTATATTAAAGAATTAGAATTTAAATGTAGATGTTATGAACTGGATTTTAAAGTAACTGGCATTTGCTTTGAAAAAAGCACGTTGGTAATTACGAGTATATCACTGTATAGATCTCCGAATGGGGAGCCAGCAAAATTCTTGGATAGTTTGGAAGCTCTTTGAATGTTTACTAATCAAAAATGGAGTAACTATAAGATTGTAATTTGCGGGGATCTTAATGCACATTTCGATGTCACTGTCGATAAGGGGCATGTAACAGAATTCAAAAACCTACTTAGGCAATTTAACTACAAACCACAAAATAATATGCCTACTCATGGAAAAGCATTTCATGACAATATATTAACAAATAATTGTAACTTATTACAAGCTTGAATCAGCTGTGCAAAGTTATTAAGTGTTCCTCCTCTAATTTATTATGACTGTGTGCCTCAATGTTGTGAATTTTTATTGGAAGGAATCTACTAGAGTTCTGGTTTCTAGACCAATGAATACCTTGAAATTGGGCAACTGTAGAGCATCCCTTCTAAATTATAATCTGGCGGGTCTTTCTAGTAGGATAGAGCATTGTACAGCAGGTCAGAATTTTGATAATTTGTCTTCTTATTTATATGAAAATTCTAAATAGTACCATACCACAAAGAAAATGCATAGGTAATGGGCAGCTCAGTAAATACAAAGTATTTAAACATAAGAATAAATTATGCATAACTGAATTGACAAACCTAAAAGACAGAATGATGGAGTTATAAGGTTTAATTAAGGAACTGAACACACAGGTAACTAGTCTACTTTATGTAGATGCTAAAACTAAGTACAAAGTAGATATTATGAATGCTAAAAGAGCATGCACCATTAACAGTACCGAGACAGCACAATACAAATAATGTGAAATGGCCTGGAAAGTAACAGGTTCTGTTAACGGTAGTAAGGACAGGGATCTATTTCACCTAATAAGTTCAATGAATTAACTTTTCATGTGAAATTTAACGACTTGCATGAAACATTTCACATGAAAAGTTAATATTAACAACGCAGTTCGTCATGGAACAAGAAATCCAGGAATTCAATGAATTCTATGCAAGCTCAGTTGCTGATATAGGTAGTAAAATTGTAAAGCCCATAGAAACTGCAACAAAAATGTTGCAAAATTATCCTAGCAATGATGAAAGAAAAAGTTTCTCGTTTTCTAAAGTAACCATAGATGACATTTTAGATGCTCTCAATAAATTTAAATCATCTAACAGTGTTGATATCTATGGTCTTACAAACAATCTGTTAAGAAAGTTAGATGACTGCCTAGCATATTATGCATTAGGTGACTCCCTCTCACATATTGCATAAATGAATGTTTACAGTAGGGTGTTTTTCCATATACACTCAAATTATCCAGAGTCATACCTGTTTATAAAAAAGGGGACAAGAATTGCTATTAGAAATTCTCTATCTCTTGTCTACGTTGAACGAGCGAAGCGAGTTCTTCCTTTTGACTTGAGGCTCGAGGCGTTGTGTGCTTGTGGGTATGTTCCACGATAACTTTCGAACGCCTTTATCAATCAACTTCAAATTTGAAACACAGATTCTTGGTATCTTTAGACAGGTCAAGTTCGTTGGCCAATAAAATTAACCGACTCCTTCATCCTTTTAAGGCTAATCAAATAGGCCCTTCATTGATATATATATCTATATATCACTATATATATATATATATATATATATATATATATATATATATATAGAAAATAGTTGTTTCTACGATTCTACCATATGATGGCATTCGCAATAGATTTCAAAATATATTTTTAGTTATTATCAGCTGTAGGTGAATATAAATGTGATCAGGTTTTTTATAGAATCTCTATCAGCTGATATACTAATTTCATTGCCCTGATATTTGGATATAATTATGAACAGATGGTTTTTATGTGGTAAATATATCTACTAAATATATTCCATTGCCCTGATATATAGGCATATGTAGGTCTTTTTTGTGGAAAATAAATCTGTGTATCAGAGCAACGATGAACTTGAACTTAAAGTGATATGTCTTGTGAATTTTATCTAAATAAGTATCTTCAAAGCAGCCGTTTTTCGTTACTACCTTACCCCTACGATAAGCTTTCCAAATGAGTTTCCCTTTCAAAAATTCATTGTTTGCAAGCGAGTTCTCCAGCCCGTTGGGCTCACTAATTAAAATAAGAGTTCAAAGATTTCAACTGCACCCGCGTTCTGTGTGCATGAGGCTTAAAATTATCCTGGGAACACTTGAATAACACTCAAACTATATTTACCCAATTAACACACAAGACACAACACAAATCACACAAGAAAACCAATAAAAAAAACAAGCAGTTCAATAACTAATAATGAATATTTTTATAATAAATTTAATTACTGTCCAAAACTAGTTGATAGCTGATAGTTGTTGATAGTTGATTCAATAAGAAATGTCTTACAAACTGTTGAATAACTCAATCATAAACTAAGCACTTACTAAGCACAATTATTGTCACAGTTACTATCACACTTAGAACACTAAACTTTGTGTATTGTGCTGTGCTGCCACAAAATGAACTTTCTATTGGGAGATCCAAATAAAGACTAGCTGACTGCTGATAAACACAGCCCTTTTTATTTGTTTATATTGTTCCAGTGAGTTCTGTGTCAGATCTTTCTGTTGACACAGTATTGTCAAAACAGATAAGCTGTCATCTAACATGTCCTTGAAAATGATAGAAGTAAATTTGACGAATAAAAGTAAAAGAGAGCGTCGAGACGAAGAGAGAAACTATGAACTTTGATTTGTTTATTTTGCGAACATTAGGCGCTTGTGCAAATAAAGCACTGCTATGCTTGTTCAAACAAAGTTATCAAACAAGCTATTCATCACCATATTTTGCTTGTCATTACAATACTTAGCAATAATTATTGATTTTCACTCATAGTCACTTTCTAACTTTCTAGAATTCTTACTAAATAATCTAGTCACCACTAAATAATAATTCTTTAGTTTTGATTTGACGTAGTGTTGTTTTTGCTTCGAATGTATTGTATTATATGAATCTAGTACTTACGAATGTAATCCATAATATGCATTTCACTGATGGATATTTTTCAAAAAATAAAGATAAGGTAGTAAAAACCATTCAATGAAATCTTTTAATCATTAAGGGAACTAAATGCATGTAAATAGATCTCAAACGTGCACTTTGGGAATGTATTAGGTGAAGTATCTTCAGAAATATAATTGAGGCTTTTTGCAGAAAACTCACTAAAAAGCATGAATGCTTTTATCTCTCTACAATATTATCAAGCAACTTGATTAGTTTATTGACATTGAAATTTTTTTACCTAGAATCAATTGTAATTTGAGCATGTAATATTTGCACCTTAAATTGAAAAGCCTCCAACATTTTTATTTTCTTGAGGATTTCAAGGGATTTTCCTCTTATTGTCGCTTTACGCTACACCACAATCATTCAGAACATTTTTTATCATGCACAATATGAAACATTGATTGGTACCATTAAAATAAATGCTTTGCTATTTCCTTTCTAGAACATTCATGAGAAGTCTTTAATTTCACTACCCACAAAATTTACGGTAAGCCATATTCTATTGATTTTGATGAAAATTTAAAAAAAGTGATCGTTTGGAAGCATTATTAATATTGGTAACTTAATTACATTTTCTCTCTAGGCTGTAATATGAAATTATCTACAGTAGAACTCAGTTATATCCCAAACAGAAATACTGTACAGTGGGCGACTGATGAGATGGCGATTGTCATTTATTATTACAGTATTTTATTTTATGTCGATTGTCATATTTTTCGGAGGATGAAGCACACATGGTTCTGAGACCTGTGCGAGGGGAGGTAATGAGTTGAACCTATAGATTTAGGTAGGTTCCGAATCACCGGGAAGTGATTTTATAGCAGAGAAAAGAATCGATTTTGCTGGTCAAACCAAACGGTCACACTTACAAGAAACCCTTATAAGAACTGCGAAAGTGCTCGTAACTTTTCTTATCTGATTGCACAGATACCCTACACGGCTCGCGGGTCATCACTCTTCTAAATATATCTACTATATCTTTACATGTCGAATGGAAGATTAGTTGTAGACAGTAAACTCAGAATTCAAATGTTCTAAAATCGCGAACGAAATTTTTTGCCATTTTATTTGATCAATTATCTTTGTAGTCGACGTATTCCATTGTCCACAGTTATGTTAGTGTTGATTAAACTCGAGTAAATTATTAATATCTTGTACTTGATGGAAATAATTTGCACTTACTGTAGTTCAAACATTTTTTATAGTCAGTTCTTAGTAATCTCAGTTTCTGTGCGGCTCCTAAAAATAATAGGCTTATTTTATTAATTTTTCTATATTTTTCAGGGAGATTCCTCGCAAGGGAGTGAAGGACATAAAAGTGAGAGTGAAGGCAGTGAAGGCCCCACAAAGAGGAAAAAGAGGAAGATTGATAAGCCAGTGCCGCCAGAAGAAGATACCAGTGATGGTATGTCACTTTAATCTCAATCCAGTAGCAATCATTGTGCTAATCTTGCATCGAGTTTTACTTCTCAAGCTTGTATTCACATACAACATAAACGAAAATTGTGTTCTCTTGAATGAGATTATATATAACAAACTACATTCAAACTATCATCATTCTTTTATCATAAATTTTTCTTTTGACTTGCCATTTTTCCATAATCTTTGTTTAATTAATTATTTGTATATAAATATTTCTTAAGTTTTATTTTGAATAACTTCGAATTCCTCTTACAAATAATTGCACCTTCTTTGTCTGGTGACTGGCATAAAAAGGAAGATAAATTTTTCATCAATGCCAGTGATTTAAATAAAAAATCTCAATTAGGATTTGTAACTTGCCTTCTGCAATATTGCAGCATTGCCTTTTTTAGGGGGATTAATTCCACTTGAGTCTGAAACCTGTGCGTGAGTAATGAGTTGGATGATGATGTTGGTGGATAATGAGTTGGACCTACAGTTTTAGATGGGTTTCGAACCACTGGGAAGCAGAGAGCATTTTTTTTTGCTGGTCAAACCAAAGCCGACACCCTTCCAACCGCAGCCCAAGCGCTCGTGTCTCATCTTATCGAACTGAGCAGTTACTAGTCATTGGTCATTACTAATTATTAATCACGGCTCGTGACTAATAATGATAAAGCGATGCAATGGAGTATCCAAGGACATGACAAATTAAATTAATAATAATTTTATTATCAATTGTGCTGATAGGGATATGCACCATACTAATCTCTCTACTAGCCTTGCCATTCAATGCTTTCGCTCCTATATGCTTCCCAAATCACAAAAAATGTACCTTGAAAAAGATTTTTGTTTCTGCTTCTTCTTCTTGTTCAATAATTATCATGCATAAATATTTTCTTTGTTTTTCTTCTCAATTCGACGATTTAAAATAATTTAAGAAAAGATTTCAACACAATAAAAATGAAAACCCCAACGCTTGCACTTAAGAAAAATAATAATAATAATTAATAATTGGGCTGAACATCAGCCTTCGTAATTTCCAATGTTTTTATTTTCAAACTAGCTATTTTGCCCGTCCTTTGTACGGATTATGTTTGGAAATAAGACTGAATATGTTTCGGATTTTTTGATAGCAACGATCATGAAGTTGTTAGCAGCTTAGGCCCCGTTCAGACCTTACAGTTTTTTTGTGGTACGGTTTTTTTACTGTACGGCATCAACTGTACTGTGATGTTCACACGGTCCGGCTTTGCTGCTTATTGCTGTGCTAGCCTCCTTCTTCCATTGCGCTTCCAGTTCAGTTTTATTTATTCCAGTCCAGGATTTTTTTTATTTGTGTAAGATTTTTTTAAATAAGTTACTTACTGAAGGTTTCTCTTAAATTTTGATCAAAGTACGCAAACTCTGGTTTCAATATTCCACACATTTCTCGCCGCGCTGATAATTTTCTCTCTTTATTTTTATATTAATCTTAAGTCTTGTCCCACAAGGCGGGTCTCTCATATATTAGAGAAATTAAATTTTCACAATTAATAATATTTTCCATTTCTGGACACTGGAATTCACTAATAAGAAGATCAATGAAGAAGATCAATGCTGACGATCTGAAGAGTGCTTCCAGCGTAATAAGCGTATCGTTTGAACATATCCATTACCGGTATAATACATGTGCCACCGGATACGGATACAGTTATTTTGCGGTACAGCTGATTTTAGCGATACAGTTTTCGAAGACAAAACCGAATGTAGAAATCGGCTAGAACAGCTTTTTTACTGGATCCAGTCGAAACAGTATTGTGTGAACATACAATATGAAACGTGCATGCAAACGAAAGCACTGCAAAATGACTGATACAGCAAATTTACTGTACCGCACAAAAACTGTATCGTGTGAACAGACCCTTAGTAAACAACTTAGAACGTAAGAAATTCAGTGACAGGTATCGGAGAGAATATTTTTTGAGAACAGCTGATTGATATATCATGATAAATTACGTGATTTGTTCTTATGTGGTAACTAGCAGCTACCCGTCCTTCGTACGGATTATGTTTAGAAATACGACTAAATATGTTTCGGCTTTTTTGATAGCAACGATCATGAAGTTGTTAGCAGCTTAGTTAACAACTTAGGACGTAAATAATTCAGTGACAGTTATCAGAGAGAATATTTGAGAACAGCTGATTGATAAATCATCATAAATTACGTGATTTGTTGTTGTTCTCATGTGGTAATAATAGTGCTACCTGGCGAATTCCCAAGAGCCTAGTACAAACCTCACCTTCCTAAAATGTTAATTTTTTTTTTGATAAATTGAAATTAGAAAATTTTGTTTTTTTTTTCAACAAAGAAATAATTGATAAAACATAAGATGAGCTTTAATTCACCAGATATATGTTTCCTAAAAGACTGCAATGCTCCGACTACACAAGTCTGCAGACAGCGTAAATAACGCCGCGAAGGGCCCACCATTTATATTTGAGAACAGCTGATAGATATATCATGATAAATTACGTGATTTGTTCTTATTCTTATGTGGTAATAAAACTTGGAAGAAATATATCCAAAATCGCACAATACTTGGTTTTTAAACGTTTATTATTCTGTTGAAAAAAAAAGTTAATTTAGTTTTTTATAGCTAAAGACATTGTCAATAATGTTTTCAATACTGTTCAATAACTAAAATCACGATCGATGCTCTCGTTTTTGAGGAGAAGGCTGCGTAAAATGTATCCAAAATCGCACAGTACTTGGTTTTTAAACGTTTATTACTCTGTTAAAAAAAAAGTTAATTTAGTTTTTTATAGCTAAAGACATTGTCAATAATGTTTTCAATACTGTTCAATAACTAAAATCCCGATCGATGCTCTCGTTTTTGAGAAGGCCGCGAAAAATACCTTTGCGGCCGTGACAGACAGACAGAAAGTGAGATAAGACTATTTTCGGCTTATTTAATGTATAAAACGTAAAAATAACCAAAAAATATACAATTCTGATGAATGTACAGACAAAACTCTAATTTTATTTATATAGATAAAACTTAGAAGAAATGTATTCAAAATCGCACATTACTTGGTTTTTAAACGTTTATTATTCTGTTAAAAAAAAATTTAATTTAGTTTTTTTATAGCTAAAGACATTGTCAAAAAGGTTTTCAATACTAATAAATAACTTAAATCCCGATCGATGCTCTCGTTTTTCAGGAGAAGGCCGCGTAAAATGTATCCAAAATCACAAAACACTTGGTTTTTAAACGTTTATTACTCTGTTAAAAAAAAAGTTAATTTAGTTTTCTATAGATAAAGAGATTGTCAATAAAGTGTTCAATACTGTTCAATAACTAAAATCCCGAACGATGCTCTCGTTTTTGAGGAGAAGGCCGCGTAAAATGCCTTTGGGGCCGTGACAGACAGACAGACCGACAGAAAGTGAGATTAGACTATTTTCGGCTTATTTGATGTATAAAACGTAAAAATAACTAAAAAATATATAATTCTGATAAATGTACAGACAAAACTCTAATTTTATTTATATAGATGTACTCGTATACAGCAACAGCTGCCAATGTTTTGATTTTCACTAGCCTAAACTAACCTAGTGCCTATAGTGGAAATCTGTTTTATATCATAATTGTTTTTATATTCGACCCGCAACCTCCAAAATCAGTAGCCCAAAATCACTTGAACTATGAGGAACCTGCATAAGAAGTTTCAAGAATCTAGAATCTTTCTTTCAAGCTCTAGGACACAGACGGATGGGCGACGGACAATGGCACAATTTCATTAAGACCCTGTCGGGTGCTTAATAACACAATTAAAGCCGCTTTTAAACAATGCGTTGCGATTTGCGAAACATTACCAATATAATTGATACTGTATGAAACTTGTGTTTGCTCTTTGCAATTTTGAAGAAAGGAAACGTGTGCATGTAAATGTTCAATATTTGTTTTTCTGTTGAGCTTTCCTTGCTTTTTCCCTTTTTACAAATATATGCTTTTCCTACTTTTTTCAGAGAGCATAAAGATTGAAGAGGTTTTGAACCCACTTGGTGATGAAGAGACTCGTAAAGGATCGCCGAAAGAAGCAAATAAAGTCAGAAGAAGACTCAAAGCAACGCATGATCCGTAAGTTCTTATACAAACGTTTTTGTTCAATGATTTATAAACTGTAATAATATAATATGATTTAAAATATATAATTCGATTTTTCAACTAGTTCAGCAAGAAATAATGTCCCAATGTAATTAGAAAAAAGGAATGGTTCTTCGTTATGATTTGGTCTGTGTAACTATTGAATAAAAAAGCACTTCTTATAAGTTTTTGGACCCTTCTAAATTATTTCTGCAAAAAATTAACTAGGTTATTTGCATTGTTTTTTCTTAGCATAGCACATTGAAAAAATACAAACATAAAAAAACATTGAAAATAAGTATTCAATTATTTAAGCAAGAAGAAACATTCAATTGCGTCTCAAGGGGATTCTGGAAGTTGCGTTTGGTCTGTTTGTTTTCAAGCCACTGCACGACGCACTAACTCGATAATACACAACCCGACGCACTTACCTTCTTCCGTTGTAGAGTAGTGTGTTGATTAATTGGTACTCGGCTGAAAACATAGCACAAGACCCTTCGTCTAGAGCCCACTTCATTTTTTGAAATCAATAGAATTAAATTATTCACAATACAGAACTCAATTAACTATTGATGTGTTTGACATCTTAGTGTAAATAAAACCTTGATAAACGATAAAGAATTCATCAAATATCAATCAATTCTATTTTTATGAATTCTCTTTTTGGTTGTGTCTAGGAGGCAGTGCCAGAAACAAAAGATGCATGTGAAACAGGGTAGAAGAAAAGCAAAGGTCAATAAAGTGGATATGGAGTCTAGTGAAGAAGAAGCCGGTCGATCACATTCACAAAAATTGGAACAGAAAAAGCCGCCATCAAATAGGAGTAGGAAAAACGTTACATCAGGTTGATTTATATTTTTTGTAATTTTAGTAAATAATTGTTGGTATTTTTTATTTGGGATTTATTGTTATCCAATGATGAATAAGACCTTATTTTGCAATGTCATTCTAAGTAATAAAGTTGTAAAGATCATAAAATCGAGATGCAGCACTTATCTGCTCAATCAGATAGAGATAAGCTGCGTTCTCCTGGACACTGTCCGATAACATTGGCCAGCAAAAGACACTGTTCTCTGCTGTAAAATCACTTCCCGGTGGTTCGGAACCCACCTAAAACTATAGGTCCAGCTCATCACTCACCATCATCCAACTCATTACCCACGCACAGGTCTCAGACCTATGTGGGCTTCATCCTAAAAAAAAATTTTTAGCAATTAGAACATTATATTCTCAATCAATTACAAGGTCGATCGAGATATCTCGAATTCATTATGATTCTCGGATATCGTAATGTATCTCAGAATCATTATGAATGTTGTTTTGGTAATTTCAAGTGTTCTTATAGATCTATGCAAAAATATCTATATCGCCAAAACCAGAAAAAAATTAATTTTAGAATATTTTCCATATAAACTTCTACTGGTCTATTACTGTCGTGCCTGTCAATCTTTCGAATATTTTATCTTTTCTTGCCACAGTTCTTGGTAATTTCACATCTGAGCAATGGTTGAGTTCATGGGAGCCTTTTCATTAACCGGTAAAGCTCCCAAAACCTCAATCATTGTCACAGTTATGGTAATTTTACATCTGAATCATGTTTCAGAGAAGCTAAAACCGAACGAACGGACGAAAAAAGAGAATGTTGAAATTGAGGAGTGTTCAGATGATAATGAGGAAGAAGATGATGACGATGACGACGAGGACGAAGATGACAGTGATTCGGAAGAGGAACCTGGTGCAGTCAACACGCCGGCCAATGCTAACGCAAATCAGGAAGTTCCTAATATAGTTCTAAGGTGGGCTCCGGCAATTTTGTCTACTTCATATTCTGTGCATGAATTAGGCTATATTAATGCGGGTAATTGGAGATCTAAGGGGGTACACAAAATAATCTCCGCTAGTGGTCTATTGCATTACAATTTACAAACAACTTTTATTAGGACTTGTATTTGTAGTTATAGAAAAATCTTACAGGAGGACACGTTAAGCTGTCGGTCCCGGCTGCCTAAAAAACAGTCGTTAAGTCACGTCAGAGGCCCTGAACTTATTCAGGTGCGACCTGATAACTCTGACACCAGACCTGAGCCAGCCAGGTCACACGATATTATTATTATTATTACTTGTAGATTGTAATTTGTAAAATTTTTATAATGGGCCCCTATATATATAGTTCATTTTGGTAAATTAGTGCATTCTTAGGTGCCTTCATTTGTATTTATTTGCAAACTATGCAAATACATCTTGAGTATTTATTTTTTTATATAAACAAAATTAAATGTTCAATTCAAGAATACTGAAATGTTGCATAGTTATTATGAGATATGCTTTGATAAAATGAACTTTACACTTTTTTTATCAATGGAAGTATTTAGAAAATCAAATCAATTTTTCACTCAATAAGACATTGTGAATCAACCTTAACCTCTTCAGTCCCAAATTGTTAATATGATTGATTTCACGTTTTCTCTTGTTTTATCCTGCTATACTGATTGATTATTCAAAGTCAATGATATTGGAATAAATTTCAATAATCTAAATAACTCAAATTGAAAATAACAGATTAGGTTATGTTTACATTTATCTGGGCCCAGGCCGTGTGTCCAGCATACTGGACTCAATATTTATGTCATCACAGTGTTAGTAAGATTCCAAATAATTAGATGTTTCTAAACATTAATCAATAAGAAATTTGATGAAACATATCAAAATAAGTAAATAATTTATTGATTTCTTGAAGAATGTCAGTCACTAGCGTCTGAATCAGATGTTCGGATGACAACATGAGCAGTGATGCAGAACAGTAAACTAGAAATATCCCATATTTTTTCCCTCTGCAGACGACATGTCCAGCTAGCTGTACAAACGGGTTCAAGCAGATAGGATTCATAGTATGGGCTGTAAAAATTCTTGAAAAGTGTCCAGCCGGCTGGTCAGAAGGACTGAAGATTTTCAATCTAAAAAAGAGCCCGATTCTGTTAGTTTTTCATTTGGTAAAGTGTTTCAAAATTTACATTATTCTTTGTTCTGCAACTATAAGTCTTTTACTATTATTGTGATAATATATCAACGAAATTTTTTGTGGCCTTTTTTGCTCAGACTTAGTATTGAAATTTGAACGTGGAAAGTGGATTGTTTTAGAATTTGGTATTTGGTGACTGAATTGTGCTGAATTGACTATTTTATCACAACATGAAAATAAATTATTTTTTTGAAATTTTTTATTTCAAAATTGGACGATAACATGACCTAATTTTGTAGAATTTTATTTTAAGAATATCTGTTAAAGCGGATTTCTATGTCCTAATAACATGGCTCAACGGCGAGGTGGAGGTCACCTCACCCTCAAAAGCCAAACGCTTATAATAATAATATAATTGCCAAATTCATAACAATGTTTTTCCTTTGTAAGAAATGAATTCTCTTTCTAGTAAGAAATCGAACATTAATTTATATCTATTTTTTAATTATAATCACATAGTGCACTTGTGATTATATATAGACTTCACTATACCAGACCGACAAATAAATTGAATAAACTTCCTTAATACCTACTAGTTGTTAGTCCTCACGTTATAGGTCATTTGCATTGGTGTCCGAAATTCTTTCTGTCAATGCAAAGCTCCAATACCAATATTTCAGATTGTCGTTTTAACAACATACATCCCCTACTGTACTTTATTCCATTTTATAAGAAATTTTGCATATCACAATATTTTAGAAAATATATCCTAATAATGTGCGCGGTTCATTAAAGTTATTATGTGTAACCTCCGAATCATGCGCAGAATCCATGCTTGAATCCCCTAAGCGTACACAGAATGTCTATACGCTCATCAATATATTGTAGCATAATTATGCTAAAACTTCTCGAGACAGAATGAATTTCCTGATATTAAAATGTTTTTTTGTAACCGTCCCACAATGTTAATAATTGGTAATATTGTGCTGTATATTTCAATGATGTTAAAAGTTTGTTGTTCCAGTTTGATGTTAAAAGTTGAAAGTTTGTTCCAGTGGATAATGTTATAAATACATCATAAAATTCTCAATGGTATGTGCTAGTATTGCGTGCGTGCGTGCATGCATTACGAATCTGCTATAAAATGTATGAGTTGCTCTACCTTCGTTTGTGTGTTTGAAATGTATCGGTGAGCGTTCTATCTAATTTTGCATGCGGTTTTCTGTTGCGCAGACAGGGAAACACAGAATTTATTCAGCTGGTTGACGACCAGTCATCGCCGGATTCCGGGCAAGGTGCTGTTATGACTGAACTAGCTAGCCTCGTTCAAGGCTCGCACAATTCAAATTCATATATTCGCACATTCCAGGCCTCACAGTTAGTATTTCTCATCTCCTTTATCCTGATTGAATGTGTTTCAAACGTTGGCACTGCAATACTTGTGTTTTTTCCACCATTTTAAAATGTAAAACGCACTAAATGTTGCCTCTTACATGATCGAAAGTATGCACATTTAATGTGTGGAATTTTTAAGAAGCTTATGCTTCATTTTTTGAAATAGTATGTAAAGTAACCGTGAATTATTATAATTTTTTTCGACTAAGTTTTCAACTATCCAGTCTGATGAATCTTGTAAAGATATACGGTAATGTTTATCGGCAGTATTTTTTTTATTTTCCATTCATAATAAGACCGCGCTCAATACAATAATTCATGCACTTCAACCCATCTTAGTGCAATGCTTCGCATTACCGCTGTTATTTTGATTTTATAATTTTAATAGCATCAATGCAGTTTTTTGCCTTGAACTATTCTTGGGAGGTACTACAAGTACTAAATCTAAACTGAACTGCGAGAACGTATTCTTAAAAATATATATATTTTATTATTTTAATCAGGGCGGAATAAAGGAGAAAGTAGTGTACTAGTTTTAAGGAATTAAACCGTAAATCACGTCACTAAATTAGGCGGCTCTGAAAAATTGCAGCGTTGCCCGTTCGTGCTTTGTTTACATTGCTATGACAGGTCAAGAAATGAATACACTCGAAAGCTGGAGGCAGTCTACCTCCGACTTGGCAACATGACACGATTAATATTGTCAATTCATGCATTTAGGTTGGAGATTTTCTGCTATCATCTGCTGGCATAGTCCAATATCTAGCTACACCGCTATTGTTCAGAACCAACTAATTTGATGGCGTGAACTTTGGATATCAACGAATATATGCTGCGAAGCATTTTCATTGATGAGCTTAATTCAGTTAAACTGAAAATGTCCCTATAAAATAACATTACAAAACCACTGGCCTTGTAGAAAACCCTCCAATGTGTTTTTCATAACTGGCTATCCTAAGAAATATCTGTTATTATTTATTTATTTATTAGTAGGAGTGTTTTAGTTATCAATCTTGTATTTACTGCAGGGTCTTGCTCAATCATTTTCCGCATTTTCTTATGGATAAAAATAAATCTATCAACAGCAGGAGTTGTTACTCGAACTCAGCTTTAAAATAATTAAGAATGTAAGATTTTTCCAAGGCTAAAATTCAAATTTGCATATGGGTTTGTGGCTCATTCTCACATTAGGTTGGATCTGCTCCTTGCATGAGACTTTTAACAATGTTGAAGTTGGCTGCCAGCAAGATTAGCATGCATAGAAATAATGTGCTTGAACTAATCTTATGATATAGAGTATGATTCTCAGATCAATATAATTTACATTTTTATTTATTTTATAATATTCTCAATTGATATTATACTAATATTTTATAATGAATATCCAGATTTTTTGCATAGAAGTGCAATCAGTCAGAGATTGTATTTTGAAACCTGATTTTGTATTAATTTATTGCAGACTTTGCTATATTAAAAAAGTTGTAAGTAAATTGACTAGTATAAATAATAAATTATTGATTCATGCAATATTTGAGCTTGGAGAAGAGAATGAATGATATACTTTTTGAATATATTTTTGAAAACAGAATTGTAAAGTGTTCAATATTTCCTAAATATCTCATCAACCATTCAATTTTACCATGATTGTTCATTGTTTTAATAGTGAAATGATGGATGAAATGCTCAGCCCAGAAGAGGGCAGCCTATCATCTCGCATGAGCAATAAGTCTGAGAAGAATATGGCCGATTTCGATGGTGAAGATTCTTGGAACGAGGAATGGAGACAGTTAGAAATTGATGCCAAGGTAAAACGGCGGGTTTTTTCTTAGTTCATAGAACTTATTAGACCAAACTTTCCAAAGTATTCTATTCAGAATAAAGTTCACTCCCTGGCATAATTTTGTTTTATTTTTTCAATTTCCAATTAATATGAGTTTTACATCTTCTTTCATGTTCCATTATGCATTATTTTTTTAAAGAACTGTCAATTTATTTATGCTCCGTTCATGTAGAACTAATTCATTTAAATTAATAACCAATTGATTTCGTATTGCGAGTACTAAATTATGTGAACGTTAGGGTATATAACATGAATACTAATCGATCTATACAAATAATATTATTATTTTTTTAGGCTCATATGGCTCAAGAAACTTTAGCCGATATTGAAATTCACAGTAGATTCAATAAAATATCCACAATGGTAGGTGGATTACAGGAATTGGCTCCAATATTATCACAGTTTAACCTGGAGAATGTTTGTAAGCCAGGAAATACCTTGCTGTGGGATCTCATCCAAGATGATAAAATAGTAAGTACATTCAAATTGAGTATTATTTTTTATTGAGCCCATTTCTCGTATTAAATATATCAGCGGTCTTATCAATAGAACACCCTGAAGTTCATAAACATATAATTTGATATAGGAAAGTTAACAGTAAATTTTTAGTAGTGAAATTGTGTTAAAACTGGCGAAATCAGGGTGAAAACAATAAAATTGTTTCAAAAACAGAATCATTGCTTCTATTTCAAAACAGAAATTGGAGTGCAAAAAAGAATTGATTATTGTCAACGTTCTCTAAATTTTGTTACAAAACTGTTTTCTAAACTTCTATTTGCAATCAGATTGGAAACTGAAATCCACTTTTATGTATTAAGTTTAAATGTTGTCTTCACAAGCTCTAGAATTACAACTTGCTTCTAATAATGGATATCAACTATTATGGACCTCTGATAGAAGTTATAACAGTAGGCCTTCATTTAATGCTTTCATTAAATTCATTTTAATGCTGCAGACATTTAAAGTTTGTAATTTTCATTTAATGCTTTTGTCAATGTTTCAAATGGATTTATCTTTTAAAATATCTTTGCTGGATTATTAATGATTATTTATTACTCATGGAATCAGTTATTAGTCATATTTTACAATTATCTATTACTGATTACTATCTATTATTGTTTGAAGCTCTAATTTATTGGATGGCTGTTTTGAGAATTCTTATTCTATAATAAAATTCATCTTTACAGGGACTTCTTGGTGAAGGCCTAGCATTGGAAGCTGAGAAGGCCCTATGTAATTTACTGTGCTTCAATTCTGATAAACTAATACGTATGAAGTTTATTGAAGGTTGCCTTGATAATGTTGCAAAAAACTGGTGAGTTGTATCTCAGGAATCATTCATATTAATGCTATAAGTTATTTCAATTATCATTCATCTCCTTATTCTCTGAGAAAAAAGTCTAGAAGATTGAAGATTAGAATCAATAAATGCTCAGATCTATATTTTAAATCCAATAGTTTTGATTGCAAAGAGGTTGATAAGATGCAGCCTACAAGTCAAAAGCTTGAAGAAAAACCTTCTATAGCTAGCTAGTATAACTGTCCTTGAATAAACAACAAGAATCAGTGCATCGATTATATTTTTAAATAATTAGACTGTAGAAGATTATATTTCATAAAGACATAAAAATAAAGATTTGTAAAAGTATACAAAGGGCCGGCAAAGTTAATATATCCATCAATAATGAATGCTCAAATTGTTCAATCATATTGCTATGAAGCTGTGGAAACTTGAAGAATGAACTGTTTGATTATATTTTCCTTTTGTGGCTTTACCAAACCAGCTGCAGAAAATGGAAGGCTTGATAATATTTTCAAGCAATACGAGAAATAACAGCTGAAGACAGCCATCTTTTTATTGTGACACTTAATGGGGATGAGAAGCTTTTTTCAGATGGTTACCCCTATCCCTTGCATTTTTTTGTCTTCTTGATTCCTTTGCATTGACTTCACAAGGCTGTAGTATTTCCTTGACTTGTTTATCCTTCGCGCGACTCCATCATTGCGCATCTGGTTTTCAGTATTTTTTTTTTTTTTTGCCTTTCAATGCAGTCTTTCCTCCACTATTCTTAATTCTCCATACTTTCACACAGCTTGTCTTGTTCTGGCTCTTTGCTGCGGCACTCTATATTAGTTACATTTTTTCTACACATATAATAGTTAAATTTTTGTGTTAAGAGGGCAAGCATGGGATTCTCCTTGTGCTCTCATATGTACTCATGTCAAATAAATATATGCTTCATTCTTCCTTCTTGTGGCCTCTCTGTATTCTTCATCAAACCAACTTTTCTACTCCTCGTTGATCCCCCAATACCCTCTGAGCTGCATCTGTTATGGCCTCTGTCATGCTGTCCATTCACTTGATAGTGATTGCTCTGTTTCTTCAAGCATCTTACTTGTAATAATTTCCTGGAGATTTTTCAATTTTTTGGGATCCTCAAGAGCTCTCAGTTCAAACCTTCTCAACTTGCCATGGCGCGATTTTCTTGAGTCAACAAAGAATTCTTGTCCCAACTAAGTGGTGATCAGAGTCAACATTAGCTCCTCTATAACTTATAAAACCCATGAGATCAGAGTAGTTTAGTGAATCTATCAGAATTTTGTCGATCTAATAGTGTGTTCTACCTTCAGGTGAGTTCTACACATTGTGCTTCCTTCAACTGAATTCCTTGATGAAGAAAAATTAACCAGTCTCATCCCATTATTACTATATTTGGCATGTAAACTATGACCATCAGCATACTGTTTCTAACATTCTTCCTTACCAACCTTGGCATTAAAATCATCAACTACAATCTTTATACCATGGCCTGGGCAGTCATTGTAGTTTTTTCTAGCTCCGCATGAAAGTCATCTCCTTCACCAACATCCCTGATCCCTGTCTTCGGTAGGAATTGTACATTTATGATGCTCTTTTTGAAGAATTTTTCCTTTATACAAATGACACAGATTCTGTGATTAACTGGGGTGAAACCTCTTACCAGATCCCTACACTTTCCAAATTCTTTAAAATCAGTTCCAAATACATGTTCTGCTTCATAGTAGTAGATATCACAATCTTTTTTATGGAACATTCCATTGCCTGACTTCATGTATAGCAGTAATGCTGGCCACTTACTTCTCAATGCAGTGCTTTACATAAAAACTAGTCTCAAATCCATTTTCCCAATTCGTTTATTTTTAATGCACGCCGTTTCAATAACGAGTCCAGTTCTATCCGAGGCATACCGCTGAGAGTTTCCGTAACCAGTATCTTTTCATGGGAATGGGGAGTCGGACCATTGGCCAACCTCCAAGCTGGAGGACCAGTGAAAATTGTTTGGAGTCTCCTTCTCCTAGGCACTAGCTTCCACTGCAGCTTTCAGAGTGTTCCCTACCCTGAATTTTATTGGGGTTTACTCCCTAGGTTCTTCCGCTCTCTCCACTGTTGCATTTCTCCTCATCCGCCTTTGAGGCCGTTGACCGGTTTTCGCCTAATAACCCTAGGCAAGGGGCTTGCATTCAAGCACAGGGTGCTACCAACTGGAGAGAGATAGACCATGGCTTTTTACATGGTGTATTTTCTCCCGTTTCTTCCCCATCAATTGCCCAATAGGGCAATGCGGGCTTGTGACCGGCATTGGTAGGGTCAACTGTTTAATGATATATTTAGTCATAGTGAATGTGTTGGTCAAAAACGAAGATTCTGTGTTGGAGAAGGTACTTGCCACTTGCAAAGTTTCTTTTTGTTCAGGCTAGCTAGTGTAAACGAAGCTTTGTTGGAATTAATCACTAAAAATTCCGTTCAAGAAATGCATATCCTTATTGCTAGAAAAATGTGATTTTTTTATTAAATTAATGGCTTTCATAATTAATTCTGCTTTACATACAGTGACTTCTTATGCGTTTCTCATTGTTCCAGGTCTGTTGTAGTTTCTTTACGTATGTTGCCAAAACTATTCACGTCATTCCAGCAACTACGTGGTGGTAACATGGAAACCAACCATGTTACTTTGTGGGCGATGCAGGAGCATTCCATGATGGATAGGTTTTTTGAAAATCTAAGAGTTGTCACTTCTAAAGGGCCTATCCCTTTAACCCATGTTCAAGTTAGATTACAATTCCTGACACACATTTATTCGCCATTAGGTTTACCAGATAATATAAGGTGAGTGTCTCAGAACAATTTTAAAAATTGTTGATTCGTCTATATTTTTATCTTGTTATAAATATTGACTATTTTCAGTCATTTATTTATTTATTTGTATTTTTCTGAACACAAGCAGCAAATTATACAAGTGTCAAGAGTGTAGAACGAGTAAATTACATAATAAAACTTTTAAAACACTTTTAAGTGGAAATTGTGACTGACGTTATGGCGTGTCGGCCGTTTTACTCTGTTGTTAAGAGCATCATCAGACGACCCACAGTACACTGATTTAAGGCATGGTTTTTCTCATTGAGAGAACCTAACCTCACTTAGCCTAAGATTTCAGATGGATCTTCAACATCATAAGAGTAAATTACTTTAACAATTACAAACAAATTGTAGAACGAACACTTGAATTCATGTTGCAAGAGTCTAGGTTGTTCTATGAGATCGCTATATCGTAATAAGTGTCTACATCTGGATCATTTTTTAGAGAAATGAACCAGACAACATAGATCTTCATTACTTTTTTTAATCACCAAATAATACTCATAACTAAATTTCAGTAATTTCGTGAAGAAAATTAAAACTGGTACAATCGATAGTGCTTCGTTTTAAATGAAGTTTTTATTAATCTTCTTGAAATAGAGAAAAATTAAGTTTTTTATTTTATATAACATGTAAACATGACCTACAAATATTTGTACTTGGTTTGAATTCAGTAATAGAAGCAGTATTTTAATTAATGGAAGCATGCTTCTAGTAGTTGAAGCATGTTGTTCCTTCACATTCAGTTGTATGCAGCCTATGTGAATGAATGAGTATTTAAATATTCATTTGTGACATTAAACTAATAAAATCAGTTACATAAATGGTAATGTTTCATCGCTGTACAGACGAATCATTGTGACTCAACTCAGTTAGTTGTCAATATAGTACTTTCATCATTAATCGAAGCTCGTCTTTTGCAGACTGAGTGTGGAGGAATTGGACACATTGTGGAGTTGCCTGACCAGCGACAGAGAGTCATGTGATGAACTCTTCTCATGGCTCTTGAGGCAGGCAAAAGCGAAGGACCAGCACGCATTGCACGTGGAAACGCTGAAACATCTCTACACGAAAAAGCTGCCGTCTTTGGAACCGGAAACCATTTCGATGACTGCGCTCAGCCTCTATCAGCAACTTTGCAACATGGCCAGGCTTGCTTCCGCCCATCTAGATGCACCAATCGCCGTAGCAATGGACCACCTGTGGAGGATTGCTCTCAGAGCTAATAATACAGGTACTCTAACATTTTCTTCTAATTCGAGAGTATTGAACATATATCAATAGTATTTCTTTTCTCAAGCACAATACAATAGAAATTCAATAATTAATATAGTTGCAAATATACATGCTGCCAGCAAATGTATAAATGTTGTAAATGAACATGGATTCAGGTAGATAATGAGCTACTTCCGCTCAAGTATGGTGAAAATGAGTATCAACTATCCCTGTTGAATAACTGTGGTGGAGTTATCTAAACATAAGGGGAATTGAGCATAACTATTAACCCAGTATCAATGTCCAGATACTAGAAAGTTTTCCTTGGAATATTATTGGTCATTAGTGTGATTTGAATTAATTTGCGTTTCGATTCTTGCATGTAAAGTTGCATAAACGTTATTTGAACTATATTATTAGCTTCACTAAACTATTGTATGATTGAAAATAAGATATGAAATCAATAATTTCTCGTTTTTACTGTTGAGTATAGGTATTCAATAGTTTAGATTTATTTATCATATTCCACTTTGAGACTTGCATTTATCACAAACATGTGTATTACCTTCAAGACACAAACCGCCTCTGGTTTATAAGAATGATATAGCAGTCTAAGAAACATTTGTTAGCAATGTATTAGAGAGAGGACAGATCATAAATAGTCTTTATAAATTTTTATTTAGTTAATTTTCTATTAACTTTATGTTCATTTTTCTAATTGTTTTTAAGCTATATTTACATATAGATTTTAGAACTTTTTATTGTAATACAGTACATTTTACATAAGATGGTAACTCCCACATATCATACCCTCGGGAGTATCTAATTTCACAGTTTTGATTTATTGTAACTGTGTATTGTATATGTACATAGTATTCTGATACTTGTACTTTTGTATTGATATTTTATACATAATGTGAAATAAAGAATTATTATTATATTGGGCCATATTTATGAACTTTTCTTATCAAAGAAAGACTTGGATAAGTCATACTTAGCGGAAATAAGTCTTACTTACACTTACAAGTTCATGAAGTGACAAGCCAGCGAGCAGCTGTAACTAGGCTTGGCAATAATGACTCTTTTCAATGAGTCGTTCAATCGCACTCACTCTTATAAGTGAGTCATTCATTCGAACTAGTACAAAAATGAGTCATCAGCAATGCTCGTGCTCATTCACTACCATTGCTTGTTCAGCAGCTAAGCGCTCTCTTGCTCACTGAGCACTCATACTCACACACACACACAACAATAAACAGCCTTGTCATGTCTGGCGCCTCAATATGAATAATTCTCAGAATCTGAGTCATCAGTTTAATATTCCAGAGCACAGAGCTATGCCAGCGTCTATGAGCTTTCTGAGCCAGCTTTAGTTGTAGTTCATTCAGCTCACATTTCAAAAAGCTCGTGGAGCAGAGAGAGGTGAGTGAGTGAGTGAGCAAGCTGTTGTTGTAGTTAGTTCACTTCACAGTTCAAAATGCTCGTTGAGTGGGGAGGTGAGTGCTCTTGTCTATCAGTGCCTATAGCAGGCCGCTGCACTGCTCTGCTAATTCAAGGAGCGCTCACTAGATGGTGTGTTGACTGTATTCTGTAAAACACAAACGCAGTTCAAAAATGAACTACCTACTTTCTAATTTTGAACTACTGGTTTGTAGTTCATTTTAAAGAGTCAGTTACTTTGAACGACTCGCTCAATCTGGTCACATCTCTAGCTGTAGCACTAAAAGCCAACCCAGCTCCCCCAACAAAGACTCCTGATAAATAATTCAACTCTAATAATTTATATTAAACAACAATTTACACTAATATAAGAATTCACATGACATAAATATTGCAGGGACAACTGGGTAGATGTGTCAGCAAGTAAGCTCACCCAGTATAATCAATGCTTCAACTTGAGTTCGTATTTATGAACCTTACTTAATAAGTGTATAATATATTATAATATTGTATTTGACGTTGTCTCACAAAATTACTTTGTTATTTGGCAATAAATGATTTGATTTGATTTGATTTGATTACTTGAAGATCTTCTTAACTTAAAGACAAGAATTTCCTAAAATCTGTATCTCAAATCCGTTCTTAGCTAACCTAGGTAGAGGGCTATCTTGAAGCCGTCCTTGGGATTATGTTCTAACATATTTTGACCTCATTTTTTAGTATTGCATCGGCTCATCAAAATAAAATCATCATAATCAATTTTTGCACCATTGCTATTGAATTCACTATTCATTTGACCTATTGAAATTTCACCTATTTATATAAATCGACTTCTATGATGAAGAAATGGAATGGCAGAAAGTTCTTTGGTCTGCTGGCAGATAGCTCTCACTGCACGACATCAAAATTCCATTATTTTTTCAAATTCAAAAATAGAAACTATTAATATAAAGGATATTGATGTGGTAATAATCACGTAATAGTTACTGTAAATTCACATAGGATGCATTATCTTCATCTTTTCATCCATGATAATTTATGTTTTTTAATCTGAAATTACGTTGCGATTTACTTGTGACCGCGTTCAATCTAATAGAGCCTTTCCAAGTAATATTTAGATAAGAAAGCTTAAAGTTACGTTCATAAATACGGACCATGGACTTCAATGGTCATAATTTTCTTTAACTGATTCGTGTATATTTTTTATTGCTATGAGATTTATGAGAAGAACAGATGAACGAATTAATATTCGTTTGTGATATATTAATTTTAACCTTTATTTCTATTATGAATTTATTTCAATTTCTGTAGATGTGAGCATGGCAGCAATTCAGTACTTGAACAGTTACTACATGGGTAGGCAGTTGGAGCAAGAAAGTGAATTTGTTTCGCAATGCATGGCTCATCTAGCTGATGCTACTCAAGATCTGGTCACCAATGAAGAAGCCAGTCTACTTTGCATTCAGAGAGCCTTACTGTTATTGAAGACACATCTCGAGACTTTCAAAAAGAGGTAAGCCCATTAGTTGTGTGTTTATTCATGTGCATGTGAAAGCTCACATATCGCTGAATTAAGAATCTCTTTGACGACTACAGAATAGAAAAATCTGACAAAAAATGCAAAAATTGTTCATAAGAGGACAAGTAATAATTTTTAGAGGCGTTATAAAAATTAACCTGAAACGAAAAGTAGAATATATTATCTTAATAGCTAAGAAAAAGTAAGTTAGAATGTATTTGTATTAGTGGTGATAATGTGGTAGGCTATCCTTAATGAATAAGACTTGATATTATCTCAAACACATTTATTATTGATGCAGATACGGAAAATAATAAGAGCTTCAAAGATGAAAAAATTAATACGGTATCTTAAAAGAAAAAGGGAAGATAGAAAGTACAGTATATAAATTTGAAGTAAAGTGAGTTTAGCAAGATAGAAATTTATAATTGTTTAATAATATTAAAGATGACGGTCAATTATTAGGCTGTAAAAGTGTGTACTGTATTCTATTTTAATTGTTCGTATCTTTATAATGAGAGTGTAGATAAAGCACGATTATAAAATCGATCTATCTAATAGTATATTATAGTATATAATTCTGTGCGTTCATTAAGTCGCGCATATACAAATAAACGAGTCTGTAAATAGTAGGTTCTTTATATTAGTTCTAGTGGCTACCGCAAGATAGCACCACTGGTAATATAAACAACAGATGTAAATCCCATTATTGTGTATACAGGTTGCAACAGGTCTGCAGTTTTGTTTAGATTACGATAAGGTAAACATGTCGTGTTGTATTAATGTACAAGGCAGCCATTTTGAACATATGTCGTAAGACATAAAATGTTGGAAATAAGTTTATATATTATTATATAAGTATATATGTTTATAAAAGTTATAACAATAAATAAATAATACCAAATAAAATACATTACTTCACAACCTTTTTGATGTACGTGACTTAATGTACTATATTATTAATAGTACAGTATATTAGAGCGGTATGATATTTCACAATCAAGTATCACAACAATTATTGTTTGTTGAGTGTGCCATCGAAAACAATTCATATGAATAGACTCAATTGAGAATTTCATTTTCCAGGTACGCGTATCATTTGAGAAAGTGGGCCCTTGAAGGTCAGTGTGTCGGAAGCCACGTAATAGGTGAGAGAGGAGGCACATCTTTGAAAGTTATCATCCAACCAGCTGGTATGGTTGACAAAGTAACTTTAGATATGCTCTCCACCGACTACGTTGCAGATTTGCGTGCTGAGGTTGCTAAATGGTGGGAAATGCTCACTGCTAAACAGGCTGCTGTGAGTAATATTGCCAAATTAATTAATATGATTTATTTCTTTCGCCTGAAGTTTCTATATTCATTTTTATATGCAATTAATATTTCTATTGAGCTTTAAATGTTGGTTTAATAATGTCAGTTTGATTCAATTCATACATTGAACATATATACAATGATGAAACAAGATCATAAATTTACTTCCGTTCTCACGTCTACAATTATTCATTTTTCAAATTTGAAAAAATATTTAAAGATCATTTTCTTTCAAAAGTTGATGTAATTTCTCTGTTCTAAGATTTGTATTATTTGACAAACTTCTGTTTATAAATGGATAAATATGTAAATAATTATTAGTTCAAGGATACGTTTTTGTATAAACACCTTATGTTTATGTTGGACAGAAAATTTGTGAAATTATACTTATTGACGTTATCGAATTACATTTCTTAGCGCTTTTACTTTGTTCGCGACGAATTGATGCTCGTAGAAACTGTCAACTCTACAATGATATTACATTTAAACAGGAGGAGGCAGACATATTTCGTCAATTTATTACTTTTTTATTGGAGGTAGACATCCTTCTTTAACTTACTACTTCATTTTCTGTATTAAGACAGTGTGCTCATAACTCTACCTCCATTTAAAGTATCACAATCTACAAAATTGAGGAAGTTCGTTTGAAAAAGATTTAATCGAAGATGATATAAATTGCTGATTGGTAGTGCATGATTGTATTGATTAATGTCAATGCTATGAAGTATATTTTAAACTAATATTAAGGTGTACTGTTTACTAATTTTGAGATCTATAAATACATAAAAATAATTGTTTTTCATGCTAATTCCAGATGCCTTCTCAAAATAACTCGAATTTACTGGCCGCTGATGGTCCCATCAGAATGATCACTCAGGGTCAAGAACTGACAACCGAGTTCGATGAGAAGACGTTACAAGAAATAGGATTCAAAGACTTACAGGTGACAATAAATATCAAAAATCATTTACATGAATTTTTCATCAATAATTTAAAGTTTCATAAATTTATTTCTCCAGTTTGAATAAGCTAGCTGGTATTATTGTTATCTATTTGGTATTTATTTATCGTATGGCACAATCGCAATGCCTTGCATTCACAATCTTCAAGTGTCTTATGTTTTCAGGAGAACCATGGTCTGACCGCCATATTTGTTCATTCAGCGCTTAATTACGCAAGGTGCACCCGGGGGAGGCGAATTAGCTTTTTACCTGAAATCTTTTGGTTGTGTTTTCACTGGAAAATTGGCACTCAATATTATCTGTAGTGATACATTCGTGTACAATAAATTTAGGCTTCAAGATGTAGTAGTTGAAGTATTTCAGTGCAGCAATCGCACTGGAAAATTAATAGCTACTATAGCTATATATTATATACAACAGTGTTGTCAAGTTCTATGCTCTGGCCCTTCAGCTATAGTTCGGCCATGAAGCATATCAATGTGATTAGATGACAAAGTAGTGTTCAAAAGAATGATGCACAGTAACAAGCTGCTGATCCAGTGATGGCAACTGTATCTCTTTTCGCTATTTCGCCTATCTTAAAGATGTCAAGTTGCATGACTTTATTAGTATTTTTTAAATATATTTGGTTCTTTGCAACTTGAACTTGTCCTAGAGTTCTTGGTTTATTTCACTTTTGATTCACTGCATTTTAAATACAATCATACTACTATTAAATTCAGAACACTCAATAATGTAATGCCATGCTCATGGGATCCGGGATAGGACTTTTCCAGTTTCTTTGATTAATTTTGTTGTCTTGAAACTCTCTTCAACTTATTTTTGAGTACTGTGAAAGATAGTCTTTATTTTTCCATGTAATGGATTGATGAAATGTATTTTCAATCCTAATAAACGTTCAAGAATTGGTTGAATAGAATCTTATGGAAGGATAAGCTGAAATTTTGATAGTGTAGCAGAAGAGTTTTCATCATTTTTCTGTATATTTCTCTCCATTATTACTTCCCTTGGTCGTTTTTGAAGTTCCTTTTTTCAGAGATTCCATACAAATAAAAGTCAAGGTTCTTACATAACACATGCAGATGGAATCCGCAGATGGAGACCTTTATTTTATAATTATTTTCTTTTAAAAGTTTGGAAGTCATAGAAGTTTCTGTCAATTGAAGTTCCAGGAAACTTTTGAAATTCATTAATTGCTCGTTTGGTTTCAATGAGTTTGTCTTTGTTGTATTTGTCTGTAATAAATAAATACATGTTTTATTCCTTGAATATTACATTATAAAAACACTTCACATTTCAATTCATCATATAATTTTTAAGAGTTCGCCACATGAAAAATGGCCAAGAAATGAATAACACTTATAAATCATAAATAATATATAACATAACTTATAATACAAATTATAACACAAAATTAGAAGTATAGATTTACAAAGTATTGCCATTGAAAAAAGGAAATGCAAGCCAAGAAACGAGCCAAGCCAGCCAAGAAAAAATTATAGGAATATACATACTCAAAGAAGGTGAGCCGCAGCATTCCATCCACAGCCTCTCTTATACTACGAAATCTGGACACTGCAATGCAGCTCAGCCCTCCATTTTCACTATTATCATAAAATATTCTAAGCACTTTGAAGACAAAGATGCCTGAATGGTGAAATTCTAGATCTCAAAAACACCGGAAAAGAGGAGCTGAACTGACCATCACCACTTATTAACCTAAAGAATTATTTTTGAAGGATGAAGATGGGATTTAACTTGAACTTGTATGTGCTACCCCAGAGACTAAAGGGGCCCACACACTAGCGAGTTTGGCTCGCGAGTAAGACTCGGCCAGCCGGACTCGGGAGAAAATCACTAGTTAGTGGGCTGTTTTCTCCCGAGCCGAGCCGAGCCCAGCCAGACTCGCGCAGGGCTACAAGCGCGGCTGGGCTCGGCTGGGACTCGCTAGTTAGTGGACGTTTTCCGAGCCGAGCCAGGCTCGGCACCTCATTATAACATAGCAGATCGTCAGAAAGCAAGTATTTGCACTGTTCACAAGACGTAAAAATAAGTTAATTGAGTTATCTATTTAAGTTTGTATATTTACTATTACTATGACAATACTATGACTGAAATAGGTACGGAGTTAAACTAATGAAAAATAAGAAAGAAACCGTATATTAAAATTTGAATATTCAAGAAAAAATAAAAATGATAATATTCCAGTGCAGAGCTTATTTTTAATACAATACAAATAAATATTCGAATGTTGTTTTTTCAACAAAAAATACCTACAGTAACAGAAAAACAAAATTCTAAAAAATAATTTCAATAATAATAGCTGCTAACAGATAAATTGTGTATAAAATAAATAAATAATTATTGAATAATAATGATGATGATAATAATAATAATAATAATAATAATAATAATAATAATACATCCCTTTGCATGTAAGCCCAATGCCCATTTTATATTTATTATTATAACATTATCATTATAAATATAACAGTATTTAATAAATTGCAAAATAACAATTAATTACTTCGATAAAAACGAATAAAAAATGGAAGTAATTAAAAAATAGAATTCTTCTTCTTCTTCTTCTGAGGATGAAGCCCACATAGGTCTGAGACCTGTGCGTGGGTAATGAGTTGGATGATGGTGATTGATGAGTTGTACCTACAGTTTTAGGTGGGTTCCGAACCACCGGGGAGTGATTTTACAGCAGAGAACAGTGTTTTTTTGCTGGCCAATCTAATCGGTCACCGTTACAAACAGGACCTACGAGAACGCAGCTTATCTCTATCTGATTGAACAGATATCTGCTACGCCTCGCGGCTATCACTTCCCTAATTATAGATGTATATCTATATCTATAATTATGTTATAGATCTATAAGAAAGATACTTAGAGGTAGGAAAATAATTGTTATAAAAAACATAAATCGTGCCTATAAACGCTCTGACATCTTTTTCTCTTATGTCAGAAAAAAATTAGAAGAAATAGAACATTTCTTAATAATAATAATAATCAAATTTCAAGAATTATGAAATTTTAGCAAAACCAATACTCTCTCTAGAGCATAAAATGACCTTCCAAATGAGATATTGATTGTAATTTGAAGATTTTGAGATTAGATGAGCTATATGGATCAGAATTAACATGGGCGCACTCCAGCCGACCTTGAAAAGTAGCCGAGCCGGACTCGGGAAGTTCGCAACACGTTAGTGGTGATTTTCTTCCGAGTTTTACTCGCCGAGCCAGACTCGCGAGCCATACTCGCTAGTGTGTGGGCCCCTTTAGACCATACTCAAGTCTTGAATGGATTAAGGCAAAACACACTTATCTTAAAAGATGAGCAGGGCACAGTTGTCTGAAAAAAGATCATGAGAGAACATCGCAGTTGGTTTTTGATCTTGGATATTTCAGCTTTCCAAGAAAGTTTCTCGTCCACTTTGAGTCCAAGATACTGAGTCTGATGACATTTTGTCAGCAGCTCACAAGTACAACTTATTTGGTTGCATCCAAATACATTAAATTGTAATGGTACATTAAAATTATATGATTGTGAAAGATAAAAAATACTTACTTTAATACTTACTAAAGATAAACACTTTTAGAAACATTTAATTTCAGTCTATTGTGATGAAATCATGGCTAAATCTTAAAGATCTACTTCTTGTATTCCATATCTTTACAACTTGGCTCCTTGAAGACAAGTAGGACTCAAACCATCTCAAAGGTAGCGCTCGGATTCCTGCTCTGTTAAGCTTTAAAAGTAGACGGTTGTGATTGACAGTTCCAAACGCCTTTGAAACATCCAGAAATATTCCTGATGTTTTCTGTTTTTGATTATTAGGCCTATTTGTGTTATAGAGGTCAGATAAATACTGGACTGAAAATTTTGAAGGGTCAATTCTGTATTATGTTTGCTACGGAAACCATATTGATACTTATAAAAAAAGTTACAAATCTCTAGGAAAGCAAGCAGTCTGATCTTAATAATCTTTTCAAAGATCTTTTATAACACAGGCAGCATGACGATAGGTCTATAATTACCAACAAGCTTCTAACTACCTTTTTTAAAATGAGAACAACAATAGCCTTCTTTAAAATTTTGGGAAAACAACCCTGAGATATGCTTAAATTGATCAAATTGAGCTAAATGATCAATTGTTTTGTGAAGTATCTCGGGTGATAAAAGAAATAGAATTTATAACATTTTTAACTTCACAGGAAGAAAAAGGATGAAAGAATATAGAGCGTTCATTAAAAGAAGAACCGAACACATCCTCATAATTTATGTGAGGAGCCCCAGTAGCCTCTAGAGACTGTGCTAAGTTGTTGGAGATATTCACAAAATAGTCGTTTAAAGTGTTAGCTATTTGTGATTTTATCGTCAACTTGTAATGCAATATCCTCTCTGTCCACCCTACCCTTTAAAAGATCATTAAATTTTCTTCATTGACGCTTTGGTTAGCCCTCATTATCTTTGAAAAATTTAGAGTAATAATTAACTTTGGCTCCCTGCACCCACAGAATTAGTTTCCTCCTATACTTTTCTAATCCTCTTTTAGCAGCAGCATTATTGGCATTTCTTTTTTAAATTTTGCACAGCTTATCCCTAGTTTTAAAAAGCTTCCACAAGTCCAACTGTCATCCAAGGCTTGACACTGTTCCCACTCCTCGTAAGAAGAATCAGTTCACTAGTGCACTGAGTAATAAAATTGTCAAGTAATCTATAAAATAAATTGAAAGCTTCGTTTACCTCAGCAACCCGATAAGCCTCCGACCAGTCAGTGTGTGCAATAATGTCTTATCAGCCTGTCAATATCAATAGATTTTTTAATGACACTAGCTCGTCTAGCCGGATCAAAATTATTAAAATTACTAAACATGCCACAGCGTAGTGATCTGCGAGCTGATTATCAATAGCAGTAGAATAAGGACATTTTTTGTTTCATCTTCATCTTCTGAAAAATTCTTAATTTCGTAAGCTGCATCTCGTAGTGTTGAATTTTCTCTGAGTTTACTGAATTAGTCTAGGTAAATGACTGGTGAACAAAAATTGCTACAAAGCTGGATCTTTTTTGAATTCACTCTAGGCATCCTGAGAAAGAGCCCTCTATGTTTTCGAAAGTTTCTGGGCTGTGCATAACTTTTGGGGGTCAAAATGATAGAAGCAACTTCATGATGTCGACAGCAAATATTTTATGAATTTATAAAAAAACTAAAAAAGTAATTGTCACTCTCTTCTTTCTCACTCTAGCTCCCTTACTCTATCTCATTCCATTTTCTATGCTGCCTCCTGTAATAAAACAATTTTTTCTATTCATACAGAAATTTCTCGTTTAATATAATAGGACAGTGGGACGTTGTGCAACCAGGGGCTACTATAATGAAAACAACTTTATTTCAGTTTCGTCAACCGTCATGTTGTGGGTTGCGTAACTTATTTGTTCAGGGTTCGATTCCCGGCTAGTACTGCGTATTTTTGTGTTAACTCCTTTCATCAGCCAATATTATTATTATTATTAGACGTAAAGAGCTCTCAAAGTGGAAGACGCTGAGTAAAGATTGTTCATTTTTCGACTTGCTCTTCTTGTTTGCCCACTGTTTTCATGTTTTGTGCTCCCATTTTTTTACCTCTTCGCTCCATTTTGTAACAACTCTTAGAGGGGTTGTCTCTGGTATAACTAGCCATATATTAAATCCTATTCTGAAGATTTTCTACTGTAAATTTCTTTGTTGGTTATTTTGGCCAGTACTAGGTCTTTTTAAACATTTTGTATCCATTCTCCTCCATTGACAAGTGACGCTACATAGTTCACAATTCTTTTTATTAATGTGGTCTGGATGCCTCATGATGTGACCATAAAATGTAAGGGGTCTTTTCCTCATATCTGTCTATATTAGAATATTCTTCAACTTTAGACGTTCTCTGTAATCGATATCCGTTTTCGGTCCGCCTTGGTCCAAGGATTTTCCTAACTGTTTTTCTTTCTTCCTTCTCTAGATTTTTCATATCCATTTTCCTGTTCAGGGACAGGGTCTCGCTGGTATATAACATTGCTGGTTTGATCACTGTATTGTATAAATTTTGTATGAAGAGATAAACATTTTTTATTATAGATATATTGCCTTTACGAGCTTTCTGTATTCTATCTTGTGAATATTCTTCCGAGATAACTTCTAGATATTTAAAGTAATGTACCCTGTTTATTGTTCCTTATTTGGTTTGTAATTTGGTAACTCCTAAACTTTTTTCAAAAGGATATTTATCAGCCAACCTTTTCTACACATTCTTTTAGTCTCTATCTGTTTTATTGCAATTTCATAAAAATCCGTTATGATTGCCAGATCATCTGCAAAAGCCAAGTTAGGGATTTGTAATTTATCTTCTTCTTTTACTTTAATTATTACTTTATTTAATTACTTTAATTATTATTATTTTTTTTTTTAATTATTATTTTATTACCCAAGTACAAGTAACCCGAAATAAAGTAATAATGTCTGGTAAATGTTAGCATGACTAAAACTGCAATATAGTTTCAGAAATGTCTTTTAAACTCAACCCAAATCCCAATTTATTGATTTGATTACACTCAGACTTGAGCAGACTAATATGATTATTTCCTTTTGACTTGCAGATGGTGTTCATTTCAATGGGTGCCTCAAGGCAGAAGAAGAGAGGCGACTCTTCTCTTGACACTCCTTCAGTGCTTCCACCTCCTCCGCGGGAGTGTCTGCCAACACTCCTACTCTTGCTTCCTCATTATTTCGAGCAACTTTTTAGGTTAATGGACACACTAAGCGCAATGAAGACGCCAGTTAAGGGAGGCGTGAGTATTCAACTAAAGCTGCTTATTAATAGAAATAAAATGGGTTTTTAAATGAATTCGAAGTTCATCTATTTACACTTTTTTATCAATATTGTAATATATTCACTATCCAAAAATAGCCATTCCAACTATTAAAATTGTTTTATTCTTGTTTTTTTTATTTTTTCTACCATTGCAATCTAGTCTAAGAAGGCTAATGAGCAATTTTTTCCTGATAATATACCGTTCAAATAATATTCTTGTTGAATAATTATATTAACATCTTAATCTATCTATCTTATTATCTATAGATAATATCTATCTAAATCCCGCTACCTTCAAGAGGAAGTTAAAAGATTTGTCTGAGAAGTGAAAGTGTTCTGAACTATCTTCTGAATAAACTTCCATGTATGTATCATCAAGGACCCACTAGAAAAAATGTTGTTCTAATTCATGCCTATGGCCTGGGGGCGATGAGAAAGTCGCCGGGCACAACACAAGGCCTTCTGGTGACTCTACAGCTCAAATAAATGGACCCACAGCCTTACAAGCCACATCATTTTTAATCTTAAGAAAAATGCTAGACCATTTAGATCTGTGCCCTTCGTGAATTACCCTTACTAAAAATGTATAGAGAAAACCAAAATTCCCATGCTCCTGTAATTCAGTTTTTTTGTGTTAAAAATTTTATAAATTATGAATATACATTCTGGAAGAAATATCATTAGACAAAAGTTTTAGATAATTCTATAAGGGAAGCTTTAGTAAAGGAAAACAAATTAATACCTCCAGCAATATGACCATATTGCAGTTGATACTGTGTAATTTAGAAAATTTCAGCCGCCTTCTTGTTTTATTGATGCATATTCTGTCACCATGCATATTCATATTCTGTGATAACAAAGTGATTGACACCACACTTATGTCTGTATCACGAAGGAGCCACAAGAAAATTCATTTTCCTACAACTGCTCATAAAGTAGTTCTTTATGTACTGAAAACTGATTGTAAAATACCTCTTTACTGCTCGGCGAGCAATAAAATCAGCTGGCGAGCAATAATACATTTTATTGCTCGCCAGCTGATTTTGATGTCTTCTCATTGGTGGATCACGAGATCCATGAAATTATCATAACCTCAGCAATGGCGCACGCTAACCAAATCTGCGCACGCCAAAATCTGTGATGTTATAAACTACAAGCTTTTATTGTGTTGGAATCCAGAACCGCAGTCGTAGGAAAAATGTTGTATGTAATTTGCGTGTAAAGCTACTTTATCGCTCTCGCAAAATTTGCACTTTATGCACTTAATACATAAATAACTATTTCCTACAGTTTCCTAACAAAGCGGCTATTTATGCACTGAATGTTTATAGTAAGCAAAATAGCTGATTCCTTAACTATTTTACTTTGCCGCACACCAGCTGACTGTGCCGCACTCCAGGTGTGCCAACTGTAGGAAAAATGTTATGTTTAACTTGTGCTAAAAGTATCTTTGCTGCACTCAAGAAACTATTCCGCACTCGCCTTTAGCTCGTGCGTAATGCATTTCTCTCGTGCAGAAAAGAGCTGCTTTGCGCGTTAGTTACACAAATAACTATTTCCGTTTCATGTCTGCGGCGTATGCGCTGTAAAAAGGGTGCCGCGCCCTGCGCAAGCCCTTCATCCCGTAATGCTCCAACCAGCATTAATGGACTTGCTCATTACATCAATTTAAAGCTGGAGAATAGTTCTAAAACATTCACATTTAACATTTTCGTGTATCTTTCTGATGAAAGGTTATAAAAAACAAACATTTTTAGACAAGAAAAATTAATTTTTGTTTTTGAAATTTTATCATTCATGAAATTTGCGTTTTGGAAAAAAGTTTTCAAACAAGCGTTGTAGAGAAGGTTATAAAGAATATTCGAGTGAAAAAAAATCAATTCTATATCTAAAACGATTACCGAATTGCAGTCGATATAGTGAAACTGCAAGTTTTGGCTACCATCTTGTTTTTCAAGTGAATGAGCACGAGTTGAACTTATCGCCATCGACATTGTTATTCGGCTGTTCATAAAAAAGAGATTGACGCAACTCCCTCCCACACTTACTCAAAGAGCCTACGGGATTACACTTGCTCCGGACTGTATGAAAGTTATTTTGAAATTGTGATTTATGTTGTTACCAACTTTATTTAAATTTGACTCTCACCTAGTACAAATATACAACCACATCAATTACAGCATTTCACCTGCTCTTTGACTGTTCGGAGTATCCAATCAATATTGAATATTTGTTGAGAGCAGTTTTTGATAAATAATACTGAAACTAGTATCTTGTAAATTAATTAATATGTGATGTTAATTATAAATTAATGTAGTTGTGACAGTATCACTGAATCAGTCGTAATTACCATAAAATCTATTTATATTCACTTAATTTTTTTTATTTTACTTTACAGCATCAAATTCCCCACACAAAAGCTCAGGTTCTATCAAGAAGAGTTTGGGACATTTTGACGTTACTTCCTACTAATTCAACTTTACTTCAGGGTTTCCGTCATCTTGATTCTGAATCAAAATTGAAGGAACTTTTGGATCCAGCTAGTCCACAGAAGTTAATGTACTCTCTTTACATCGTAGAATCTCTTAGTAGAAATCACCCTTTAAGTTCGGTAAGTCTTCATGTCCGGTATTTATATTTGTGTAATGAACCATATTTCCATAACTATTATCTTGTTAGCAGGTTTTCCTAGTGTTTAGTACATTTCCCATGTTATCTTCTTCTGCAGTAAATCTGAGGCACCTATAAAAAGATGAAACTTATCAATGTATAAAGCTTCAAGTTTGTAGTTATTTGTTATGTGAAATAATCAAATAGGTGTGTATTGTGCTTTTTTTCTATTCTATTTAATTTTATTAATTGAAGAATTTCGAAACGTTGATCCAAAAAAGGAAAATTTATTGATTTATTCTCAACTAAAATAGCTTAAAAGTTGTTTTGTATTGAAACACTGACAAAGATTTTCCAGATTGTATTATCACAACCGATTCATTGTATTTTTAATGAACTTTATCAATACTCATCCAAATTCATTACTTCTAGAATTCTAGGCGAATATACACTCTCTTTCAATCCCTTCAAACTATGAATTTTTGTTTTTAATTCTTGAATTTTTACAGATTCCTCGAACTACTGGAGAGTCATCAGATGTATCAGATTCAATAAATTGGAGTCAAAAGTTTGTGCAGCATGGCGGTTTGAGATATTTATTCAACATTTTCATGTCAGGTAGGTTGATAGCATAACCTGTTTACTTCGGTTGTAGAATAATAATCTTCATCTTCAATTTTTTGTCTAGTAGTTTAGTACTGCTTCTAAAGTAGCCTATAACAAAGCATTGAAACTTGGTGAAGGTATATTGATCGAGTTTAATGAAAAATGACAGTGCAGTCAGGTTGTAGGTTTTCACACCTGATTGCTTCGCTGCTGGTCTCGGATTTGATTCCCGATCTAGGCCTGACATATTTTGATCATCATTCACCTCGTTAGACACACGCAAGCTTCGGGCTCATATGGGAATCATTATCATAAAATGTATTGAACTGTTGTTCTCACTCACAAATCTTAATGGCGTTTCAGTCGTTCGTTTAGTCCGAGCCTTACTCTTGAGTGTTAGATGTTGGTCGAAAATGTGGAAATGTTGTATGTCATAAATTTGTTCTGTCATAGTCCACAAACATGGAAAATCTGAATAGTTCAGTGGCTAGGTCATCACATCATTATACAACAAATAATGTGTATCATCATTCGCCTCACTGCCCATGCGCAATAATTTCTCATACTCACGTGAGCTTCATCAGCAAGAAAAAACCTGACTCACTTTGAAAGTTACCAAAGTTTACTTTGACCAACTAAAGTTAATGAATTTTAAAGTCAACTCTTATGCAACCTTTATTCCTATACCATTTGAAATTATTGCTTCTTACATAAGAATGTAAATATTTTAATGTTTTAGATCAATATTCATAATTTTCTTTATTAATGGTTTTTTTCGGATGATGCCCACATGAGTATGGAGACTTGTGCGTGGGTAATGAGGTGAATGAGATTCGAACTCAAGACTGTTGAAAACGAAGCCAGCACTTATCTTATCGCAGACAAGCGGTCCAACCAACTACGCTACCAGAGCCACAATTGGTCTGTATTCAACATTTTATGCTTATTTGTGTATATAATTCATTCGTTTTTTGTTTTGTATGTTTAAGGTGTGCTGCAAGTGAGCATTGGCGGTAGTGAATGGCACCAGGACTGTTTGGCTTGCCTCTTGAAGCTGCTGTGTCAATTAGGGTTTCAGCCTTCAGAAAATGAGTCGACCGAAACACTTAGAACTAATAGAAGAAAGCGAGCACAAAAACTTGAGAGAATAACTGTACAGAAGCTGAGTCAGGTTGGTATTCCATTATGCATAGATATGTTTCTAAATAAGTCATTTCAAATAAATACTGAGAGTATGAAAAACATAAAATAATGATGAATTTTGTACATAAATATAAAGTTTTCTTTAAGGTACGGTTACACCAGAGCGAACAGGAGCGAACGAACAGTAACGAATGCGAAATTCACTTTGGTGTGACCGGCGCCTCGAGCGGCAGCGAACACCAATCGGCCGTGTTCGACAGTGCTCGGTAGTCGCATATTCGTGTTCGCGCCTGCTCCATCCATTGTCGGTTTTGTAGCGAATGATCAAAGGAAATTCGAGTTCGGTGCTCGCTTCAGTGTGACAAAGTCGGAGTGACTCCAGTCTGGTCCTTGTCAACATAACCTACTTAACCTTGTTACTGCTATCAACAGAGTTGTTTGTTGTTGTTTGTTTGGTGGTTTGTTATTTTGTAGTTTGTATTTTGTAGTTTGTTGTACTAAATTATTATTCCTATTAACTATGGAGTGGACTGATGACAAAGTGTTGGATCTGATAGAAGAGTACAAGCAAGGCCAGGGCTATGGGATCCTAGTAGTCCTGATTATTTAATTCATTAAATTTTAATTCATTATCACCATCACCATTGCACTCGTCCATGATAAGGCTATGGTCACCGTGGAGTTCTTGTGGTGGACGGAGCACAAGCGAACGACACGACGATCATGAATCAATCAAGACTATTCATGTGTGTTCACTCTGGTGTGACTACTCCCATTCTCAGGTGTTCGCGAATGCTAGCGAACCACAGCGAACACCAGTGAACGTTCGGTTCGCTCCTGTTCGCTCTGGTGTAACTGTACCTTTACAATAACAGACTGTTCTAAGCATTATGTATCGACATTTTTTCTGCTTGAGTCAGTTAATCAAAGAATCCATTTGATTTCCAGGCAATGCTGCAAGAAATGAAAATTGATACAGTTATACCTCGCCTAACCAGTATTCTTTATGAAGCTTCTCTGCCTCGTGATCCAAATCATTACAAAACTGGATTTTGGGGTAGAGCACAGGTAACTTTTCAATTCACTTTTACATTGCTATCTCTTATAATATAGACTGATGATTTACAGCGTTTCACAATTGCTAAAAGAAGTACAATGTACTACAGTACAGCGATAACATACAAAGAAATCTAAACTTGAAACGAATTGAACCCGCAGCCAAAAAAGTTGAAAATGTTTGTCTTTGGGCAATTATTGATGTTAGTTAATTATGCAATTATTAGAAGGATTCATCAAATGCGCCAAAATGACCAACTACATTCGACTTTTCACTACTAAAAACTCCATTTGGGCAAATTACAACAACTGTTTCCCGGGATCCCAAGAATATAACACAACCAAAAATGTTGAAATTATTGTTCATTTGACAATAATATTTTTCCAGTTATTGTTCTTTGTGAGTTAGTCTTGTGAGTTTCGCAGAAACAGCAAGTATTTGTGAAGCAACAAACTTCAAAGCATTACTCTAAAAGTAAGGCCCGATTTCACTACACTAGCAGTGAACAACCGCTGTTATTAAAATGCTTCTAATAGCATCACATTAGTAAGCCCGCCATAGTTCATTCACACTGACAGGTTGAATATCTGAGTAGTCTGTCAGTCAATTTCATTAGACTGGAAAGTTTAGCTAAAAATTCTGCGAATTCATCAACTTTTTTATTATTCTCTCTTGCCCATGATCCATCCGATCTCTTAATTGGTGGAATATGTTGTCTTCACAATTATTGTTTGCGGCCTTCCAGAGTGCAAAGTCAGTCTCCACATCAGCTGTAAAATTTTGAAGATAGGCGTTGATAATTTCTTCTTTCCGGCTTCTGACCTCCCTCCTCAATTGTTGAGTCTTTTTATTTAGAATTATTTTATTTGTTGCATTACGTGTCTGCTGCCATCTTCTTTTTGCTCATTTTTCCAATTTCTAGATATTTTATTTCTTTTGGATAATTTACTTACCCTTAGTAAATGTCCTTAGTGTTCTGCCTTCTGTATTACATTAATTAAATTTTTATCTTTTTCTTCTTCTAATTGTTGTTCATTCCTTAATTAAACATCCAGATCGACTTTATTATCCAGATACTTTTGGAAGCTCCTCCAATCCGTTATTTTGTTGGCCAGAGTTGACTTATTCTTTGTTTGAATGATTCTCTCACTAAGGGTACTAAGCTCTCTCACTAAGATTCTAAGATTCTCTCACTAAGCTCTACAGTAGAGAGATCTGAGCTTAAGTCAAAATTTTCCTCATTTTTGAAATTATATTTTGCAATGTAATTACGCCGGGAAAACGACATCGGTTACCCAAGGACGGTTTGTGTGAAGCAAGCCTATAATGTCCTGTTTTTTGGCCAATCAGGTGAACTATACAAATTGAAAGGAATCATTTGATGAAGTGTATAACATTCTTAAATAAAGAGAAGTACGATTTTACTCAGTTTATCAACTTTTCATCTAGTTAGATTTGTAGTTACTTTAATCTATGTGTAATGTTATTCATATTGATTTGCTAATTTGTCAAATATTTCATAATGTGTAAGACATTTCGGATGTTTTCAAAGTTTGAAAAAAAGAAACCAATTTCAATGTAATGGTAATCGAAAATTAAATCCAATACACAAGTAACCTTTTGAAGTGGGTGCTAAATTTTTCATGAACTCCTAAGATATTACATACATTTTTTATAAACTCATAAAATATTTGGCGCCGACTTGAGGTTACTTGTATTGGATTTAAAATTTTCTCAGTTAGAGTGAATTTTAAACTTTTAAGTATGTGAGTTGTGAATATTTAATTTTTGATTACCATTTCATTGAAGTCGGTTTATTTTGTTTTAAAATTTGTTCGATTTAGTTTTGTAGTGGAGACCATATGACGATGGCCGTATGACGCATCGTTTTTTATTGCCAGGCATTGTTTAATATTTACTGGTATAGCATTGATACTGAAAGTCTATCTCTGGCATTCGAAGTGCGAGTAGGACAGAGTCATTGGCAACTGCCTTATGATTGACTAGGATAGAAAGCTCTAATTTCAACAATACTGAATTATTGACGTTGATACACGTACACTACAAATACTATACAAGTACTCTGTTACAACTGTTACTCAATTATTATTATTTGATGCATTACATTTCTACTCATTGAATATTCGAAATACTTCCATTGCATTTCTAGAGTGCTTATGTGTAGCATGAAAATAGAAGAGTGTATTTATTCCTATAAATGCTGTCGATTAGGGCTTCAAGCCTTTATTTCTTGTAATATAAATTTGTATTTACATTTTTTTCTGAAATCATTAATAATTATTTTGAAACTACTTATTACAAGAGGTTTTATGAGATCGGGATATTAGTGAGAACCGTCACAAATCTAGCATGTTGTTACCTAATATCTGTCTAAGTGTATGAATTCCCAAGTATTTTCTTATCATATAAAGTACTTACTTCTTGTTACTTATGAATTCTACTGCTTCAAGGCTAAGGCTAAGAATATAGTAGTTACCTTACAAATTGGTTTCTGATGCCCTAGGTTGTTCAATATGCGATGTCAGTGGTTGTGTCATGGGCACACACAGTAAACGGAGTGCGGGAAGCCCTATGCGCAGAAGAGCGTTTCACTCACTGGCTGCGTCGGCTGATTCTGGAAGAGCCCGAGCCGGGAGTGCGTCGGGAAGTGTGTTCGGCGCTGTACAAGCTCTGCACGCCGCAGCATGCGCCTGCAATGTTGGCACACCTGCTTCAATTTTTAGACACCGCTGAAAAAATGAGACCACAAAATCAGGAAGTGCTTCATCAGCCATTTGAAGATGGCAAAGAGCCATATGGTCCAGCCTGTAGAGACTATTTTTGGCTGTTATGTCGGCTTGTCGATAGTCTATCCGATGATCTAGTTCGTGTAAGCATCGAAGACCCTAGTGCTTGCATCATAGACATTGAAGGCCTTGCCAACCGAGTTCACGAATCTATCATTTCAAGAGAATACCTAGAGCGAAGGCATAACACTATTGAAGATGATGGACTCATCGGCCTTTTGAATCTCATGGGCAATCTGCTCAAACATAATCCACCGTTCAAAACCGAAAAACAAGGCCAAATTCTACTCGACCAGGTGTTTGACTTTTTGTTCGCGTTGCCCGACCCGTCCAACAGACACTTTCCCAAGTGCAAATCGCAAACGGCGCGATCAGCCGCCTATGATCTGCTTGTTGAACTTGTTAAAGGCTGTGTTGACAATTACAAGCATTTACATGAGAAGCTGCTTTCCCAACATAAACCAGGTAAAATTAAAAAATATTTTAATTATTTTGAAATTTATTAAAATATTTTGGGAGGGATTATGTGATGAGCATCTCATGAAATAACTTAATCGATTGATATTGCTCAAAGCTAATTATAAATTTAATTTTTTTCCTTGCTGATAAAGCCCATATGGGTTTGAGATTTGTGCGTGGGTAATGAAGTGAATGACGATAAAATGATGTGATGAATCAAATAAAATGAAAGTAAAACCGCAGTTCTAAATGGGCTCCGAACCACCATGTAAATGATAATAAAGCAGTTAACGTCATATTTTTTCTGCCAGTCACCCGTCCAAGCGAAATAACAAGCGCTCGTGGCTGAGAATCACATCCACCCTGAAGCTGTACCGTCAATCACCTGAGCGGCCAATCAATCCCTCGTTCCCTGATTCTCAGACGTCCATTAAATCATTTATTAGCTATTGATTCAATAGCGGCCCTAAGGCTTGTTTTATACATACCAGGCAATCGGTGTCGTTTCACCCATCATAATAAAGCTACATTGTGATTAAGAAGCGCTCCATATGATGGAGCAATGTGGCTAAGGCCGGGTGAATGACTGCCGGGCATGTGTGAAACAAGCCTTAGGGCCGCTACTGAACGAATGAGAAACCGGGCTTTAATGTACTAATTTTTTTAATTTATTTATTCCTTATAACAATTCACAATTAAAAAAATTATAATACTGTATGAAAAATTTTTCTTTATAATATTAAAAAAGGTTTCACTGAAGAATTAAAAAATAAAGTATTAAAAATAATAAGGAACTTTTTTCCTAAAAGAGCAAGCTCAAGCTTGAGGAAGCAGCATGCCGTACTTCAGCGAAAGAAGAAAAGTATTCAAAAAATGATAACTACATCCTTCTAATAAACATTGAACAGAAGATTTTACTGTATGTGTATTCTAATAAAAAAACTACCATCCAATATCATGCCAAAATCATTAATGAAAAGAATATCATGCAATTATTTATCTATTTCATAGTTACAGCCCTTATATTGAGCTATGCCCAATTAGGCTTGGGAAATAGAGGGAATTGTTTAAATTTGAAATAGAAAATAGAGACCCAACTAAGAATCGCAGCATGAACCAACACCAGAAGACTATGTATTATTTTGTTTCATTCCAACAATTTTCAATTCTTGAAATCATATGTTGGAATTTGACTAAATTGAATAGAATTTATCATTTTCGCTTGTCACATCCAATTACAACACATGGATTAATGCCACTTCTTTCAACCTATCAGAGATATTTGTCTTGCTATTGAATTGGATTGTTTTTAATGTACTTAAGCTCAAGAAACTCAGAATTTTTACAATCACATGGAAATGCACTGGGTAAGCATAAATTATTGAACCCATTCTGCAAAATAATAAAACGATACAACGGAATCCAAGGAATCGACGAATTAAGTGTTACTATTATCAGTTGTGCTGATAGACATATGCACCATTCAACAAAGGGGCATACTAACTGCCATTCAACTGCTTCGGTTCTATGCTTCCCAATTCACAAAAATTTACATTGGCAGTTCTTGAAAAAGAGTTTTGTTCCATCTTCTTGTTTAACAGATCACATAATATATCATGCATCAATATTTTTTCTGTTGTTTTTTTTTCAATTTGACGATTTAAAATAATTTAAGGAAAGATTTTGACGATTTAAAATAATTTAAGGAAAGATTTTAACGATTTAAAATAGAATAGAATGTTTTATTTCACTTGATCAAAATACTGTAGAATGAATAATTTAAGAAAAGATTTTATCGATTTAAAATAATTTAAGAAAATATTTTAACAATCAAAAATGAAAACGTCAACGCTTACATTGTAAGAAAATAGATAATTGGGCTAAACATGAGCATCCGTAATTTCCAATGTTTTGATTTTCAAATTTAAACAGCAACAGCTGCCAATGTATTATTTCCACTTGCAAAAATTAACCTAGAGCCCATAGTGAAAATCTGTTATACATCATAATTAATTTTATGTTCGACACTCAAACTCCAAAATCAATAGAATAGAGTAGAATAATTTATTGACCTTCAAGATATCATTAACGATACATAGGCACGTCATACAAAATCACAGTGAGTAACAAATCTACAAATATATTTTTAAAAAACCAAAGCACATTTAAGTCACAAACGTGTAGTACAAAGCAACGTTATTCAAAATCTTCAACCTTCCAGCTACTGGTAAGGAATTCTTCAATATTATAAAATGCCTTATCTAATAGAAATTTTTTAACTTTAATAAGAACCTTTTTTTTACCCCCAGCCTCACTTCAGTTGGCAACATTTCATAAAACCTACTTGACATGCGCACAAGACTTCTCTCACTCTTTTGAAGTCTAACCCTAGGCAAATCAACCCTGTTCCTGCCCCTGATCGCATAATCATGAACAGACCCTCTGAAGCTTATCAACTCCAAACGGTCAAGGATGTAGTCCAGGCAAAAAATATATAGAGAGAGGGCAGAGTTAAAATTCTGAGGGACTTGAACAGGGCTTTGCAGTGCTCTCTAAATGCCACACCCGCCATCACTCTAACTACCCTTTTTTGAAAGATGAAAATGTCTTCCGCATGAGGAGAACTACCCCAAACAACCAGGCCATAAGTCATGTGGGATTGGAAGATACCAAAATAGGCTTGTCTAATACCGCTCATATCCAACACTCTACAAATGCGTCTAATGGCATAAATACTAGAGCAGAGCCTTCGTTTAAGATGAATGATATGCTTTTGCCAGATCAATTTTGGATCCAATATTAAACCAAGAAAACTTTGAGACAAGGAATCTGGGTCTACCGCTTCTCTCAGACCAAAAATCATGGTTTTTGTCTTTTCCTGATTAAGATGAAGCTTGTTGGCAGCTAACCAATTTTCAGCATGAATCTTATAGTTTTCTGCCAGAGCCAAAGCTTGACTGCGACATTTATTCCTGGATAATACTGTTGTGTCATCAGCATAAAGTATTACTCTTGCTGGCACACTCACATCAAGGTCATTAATTAGAAGAAGAAACAGGAGAGGACCCAGTACCGACCCTGGGGAACCCCTTACCACTGGAAGAACTTCTGATTTCTCACCATCCCAATACACATATTGACGTCTATTTGTTAAATATGACTGAAACAGGGCCAAGGCAGTACCAGTAACATGATAATATTCAAGTTTTCTCAACAAAATCTCATGAGACACAAGGTCAAACGCCTTGCTAAGGTCGCAGAATGTGATTGCAGCAAAGTCTCTTCCCTCAAAAGCATCCATAATATCATCTACCAACTGAATCACAGCATGTATTGTAGACATACCTTTCCTAAATCCAAACTGACCTTTGGCTAGTAAATCAAAGTAATCCAAGAACTCCAAGAGCTGTGTAGCCATGACTATTTCAATGATCTTGGATAGAATTGGGATCAAAGCAATGGGTCTGTAATTGTTCAATTGATCAAGTTCGCCTTTTTTTTAAATAGGGATAACCTTAGATATCTGGGAAAATTCCCTGAGTTAAACACATATTTATAAGCACAGTCAGTGGCTTAATGAAACTGTTTATTGTCTCCTTCACTAAAGTATTAGACATTCCAAAGTGATCCATACTTTTCTTAGGCTTAAGAAGGGTCACAATTTGAAGAACACAGTTTTCAGTTATAGTGCTGAATTTAAAATCACATATGTCATCAGGCAGAGATTTATTGACTAGAAACGTTCTATAATTAGAAGTGATATTGTCATTCTCACTATTATTTGGAGTGTTTGTACCTGCAGTCAAGTCATTAGTTAAATTTATAAAATACTCATTGAAAGAAATGGGTGATAACTATACATTTCTTATAGGCATAGCCTTAGTTTTATTATTATTTACAATGATCCAGAGTGCTTTAGTCTTATTTGTAGAGTTATTTATGAAATCAGTATTTGCTTTCTTTTTAGTCTGTTGTACTTTCTTTCTATATTTTTTCTTCTCTTCATTATAAATATCTTTAAATTTATAATCGTCTTTAGACAATATAAAAAGAGATCAAGCCAATTTTTCATATTTATCAAGTTGCTGTCAAACCACACTGATTTTTTTGATGCTGATTTCAGTGCCTGGTTTCTATGGTTTTTTAATTTTTTTGTCACAAAACTTACTGTATAATAATATGTTAAGGTTCTTAAAAACTCTGAAAAGCACTCGTTTGCACTATTATAGTTGAAGCAACCCGCCCAAGACTCTTTAAACAAATGACTTAGAAATATTCCTATATTTTCTATATTTATCACAGTTTTTTTATTATTAACTTTGATACCCACATGGTTAGAATAGTTCACATTATCCATACAAAGGTATGTTGTAAAAAGTTGACCCTGATGATCTCCAATATGAGAACCAATGACTGTAGTTACATAATCACTTTTCAAAGAGGTAAAAATGTTATCAATGCAATAAGCATTACGGGTAGGCTCAAAGATTGTCATTCTCACACCAAACATTAGACACATGTTGACCAAAAGTTCAGCATTCTTATCATCAGACATAAAGCGTAGGTTGAAATCCCCACATATAACAGAAATTTTATTCATAGTATCTAGTATACTCAGGACTCTCTCCATTATATTAAAAAAAATATCAATGATACCATTAGTGCTGCGATAAACGGCAACCAGTATCAAGTTCAATTCAATCAACTAGCTATCGTACTTGTAGGGAGAGGAAACTATATGCCAAATTTCAAGAGTATAAAATATTTATTTCAAGCACTAGGGCACAGATGGATGGACGGACGGACAACGGCACGATTTCAATAAGGCCCTGTCAGGTCCGTAATAAGTGGATGTACTTACGTGTATGTAGATTTATTGCAAATACAATTTCAAACAGTTTTATCAAAAACGTATGACAAGTTCCATAAATTTCTACGTGTAAAATAGGTACGACTTTGCTGTTTGTATAATAAGAGAGAGTAGGGGTGCGTTTGTTTGTGTGTGTGTGTTTTTTTTTTGTCTTACGGATTTCACTAGAACGGCAACAATTTGGAACACTAAATTTGGCACATAGCTTCCTCTAAACTCGATTCAGTGAACCTCAAATCCCGATTTTTGATTTTCCTTCCAGAATTTTCAAAATTAATGTCCAAATTTTACTTATGGGCACTATTACTGTTTCAAAATGTCTTTAGATGCAGGAAGCTCATAGAACAACTGATAACATGATACGTCACTATGGTGATAATTGATAATGTAGATAATACTCTGATAAGTCTCAAGCCAGATTATCTGTGTATCAATATTACAGCTGCTAATTACTTATTGTGTGCATTGAGCTTTCTCCTGTAATTTATTATTCTAAAGAACTGAACACAAGACGGGCCATTGCAGATGGGCAGAGCTGCCAAGTTGCTAAAAAGGTAGTTTACTTATAAAACAAAACTAAAAATGCACATCATGAGTGCAACAAAAATTTTTTTTTGTGAACTTCTCTTTTCAAACAGATGAACTGTATGGTATAAACACTATGGTGTTTCTCTCACCCTTCGCAATTTCGTAATTTTTTGACCTTCCATAAGTTATCTACCAGGAGATAAATTTTGAAATGCATCACAGCTACTTATAAATTTCAACTAGAAATTGCCAAGAAATGTTCTTACTATAATCAAATCAAGTAATTAAATTTAATTAGCTAATTTTCTAATGTTCAATTCCAGGGCCACATTCGCCATATCCCTGGGAATATTGGCCACATGATGATGGGAGAGCGGCTTGTGGTTACGTGGGACTGACAAACCTTGGAGCAACTTGTTACATGGCATCGTGTATGCAGCACTTGTACATGATGCCCCAGGCACGCCTTGAAATATTAAGGGCCCAATGCGATCCCAGTAGCAAACATCAGCTGACACTACATGAGTTGCAGCGAATGTTCGCATATCTATTGGTATGTTTCTGATTTCTATCCATAGACATATTAATAAAACAAAAAAAGAAACCGACTTCAATGAAATTATTATCAAAAATTAAATATTCATGTACTAAAAAGTTTTAAAACAAAGTACTTACTTTAAATTGAGAAAATTTTGAATTTAATACAAGTAATCTTTAGAAGTCGGCGCCAAATCCTCATAAAGCTCTGAAATATATCATAAAATGTCTTATTAACTTCGTAAAATATTTGACACCGTCATCAAAATATTACTTGTATTGAATTTAAAAATTTCTCAGTTTAAAATAAATACTTTATTTAAAACTTTTTAGTGTGTGAGTATTTAATTTTTCAGTATCATTTCATTGAAGTTAAAAATAACAATTGTAACACAGGTCTGTCCCCGTATTACAATAATAGCAATGAGTATCGTACACTTGAATAAACTGTAAAGGAATTCACACTAAACGTTCGTACAACACTGTCTGTAGTAACGTTCACTGATTACACGGTCGATATCAACTGGAAATACGGTCTGAATAAACTGACACTGAAGACTGCCACTTGTTGTGTCAAAGAACTTTGAGCAATGAATGAACTGGTATTCACATGAGTATCCGCTTTATATTAGTTTTTGACATTCCCGAAAGAACGAGAATAAATTGTTTTTTTCAAGATTATTCTATGTACACAGATAAGAGTTCAATTAGAATATTCTGGATGGATTGCAAGGCAGGGGGAGAACAGTGGGAGTAGACAAAACAGGCCAATTATTGCTTCAGCGGAAGTAGTTATTGACACAACTGATAACTCTCTTCCAGGAATTTCATAACAATATGTAGTTTCTAATGGCATTTCCGTTTACATTGTTGTGCCTTAAAGGAAAACATAAATTTTTATTTGTACGCCCTGTTTTAAAAAATCCAATTCCACGCTGACTTTATTAGATTGTTTTGGAAAAATATTTTCCATATATTTATTTCGTTGATGTTCGTATTACAAATTTTTTTAAACCACTCTATTGTAGGCACTTGAGGATACTTGAATCTTCTTCTTTCGTTGAAGGATTAGGCTTTTGCCGGTTCTGACTCACAAACAGCTTATTAATTTATTTGTAGTGATATTCTACACATATATGCCTAATCATGTATTATTATATAATTGATTATTGCCATCTTTTGCGTGGTCTACCAACGTCTCTTTTGCCTTCTGGCTGGTAGATAGAAATTTTGAGTGGGAACCTTTCTGCTGGCATTCTCTTGATGTGCTCCTTCCATTGATTCCTATATTCAGAATACTTGGATAAAAATCCAAATATGCTTTATTAAACGCAAGTTAAAACTTCCCAACCTTGAAGAACGTTTTCTGTTTAATGAAAAGTTGTCAAAATTCGCAGTAAAACGTAATTTTAAAGTGCCATAGCATAGACTCTCATGAGATGTCCAGTTGTATAGCAGAAATGATTGCTTTTTTCAAGAATGCAACTTTGTAAACTCTTGATGTATTACATGATGTTCATCTCTAAAAGTGTATCTCTTATGATGTCTAACAACTCAACTTGCTCATAGAGTATTTTGTTTTTATCAGAAAACTCATTGAAATATTGGTTTAATGGTATTTCTAAATTTTTTTCTCTTTTTTATCTCAGGAAAGTGAAAGGAAGGCTTACAATCCTAGAAGCTTTTGTAAAGTGTACACAATGGATCACCAGCCTTTAAATACTGGGGAACAAAAAGATATGGCGGAATTCTTCATTGATTTGGTATCAAAATTAGAAGAAATGACTCCAGAACTGAAAACACTAGTCAAAACATTGTTTGGTGGAGTCATCAGCAACAATGTTGTTTCTTTAGTAAGTTTCCCGCATATTTTACAAATAATTTAAGATTTTCATGGTACCTTTTTTGAATAAATAAATGGTTATTTTGGTGATATATGGAACTTATTCTGATAAATTTAGAATCTCTTCAATTATTCAGGTTTAAACTATTGCTTGATATATTAAAATAATATACTGTATCTCTATTATAAATATTACATATTATACAACCCGTATTAGATTTTGTCTTAATTCCTAAAAGTAATGTGGCAGTAAATAGTAAAATCTTTCAAAAATAGGAACTCTTCTCCTTCAAATGTTATACTGTAGATGAGCTGTGCTGGGTGTCTACCTTTTTTCTTATTAGGCTTTGTTCAATTGGATGAACTCAAGTTATCATGGAAACCTCGTAGCAGTAGCATATTTATGAATACTTGGCTATAGTAGCAACCAGGGCTGTAAAGACGAGTTGAGTCGCCTCACCACAGCCCACTACAGTTATTCGGCTCTCCAAAAACTGACTAGGATTCCATGCGTCTTCGACTTTACACTCCTTTATAGCCCTAGCTGCTACTAAAATATGAGATGTAGAAAATTCTCTGTTTCCGAAAAATGTCGAATACCTAATCTCAACTTTTAGCATATTTGAATTACTTTTTCTATTTTACAGTACAGTGTATCATATTTACATCATAGGTTGAAAATCGACACAAAATATCAAATCTATTTAATGTTATTTTATTATATCAATGATTTTTTGCAGGACTGTGATCATGTTAGCAGAACATTAGAAGAGTTCTATACTGTGCGATGTCAAGTAGCAGATATGAGAAATTTATATGAATCTCTAGATGAAGTAACTGTTAAAGATACCCTCGAAGGTGATAATATGTATACTTGTTCTCAATGCGGCAAAAAAGTCAGAGCCGAAAAAAGGTGAGAACAATGATTGCATAATTTTTTGTATTTCATAATTATATTCGAAAAAATCTAATCATGAAGTTCAATGTATTATGATTATACTGATAGCACGAGGCTTGTATTTCAATTAATTATTTTTCAATGCAACATTTATTTTAAAGAGATCTCATGTTGATTGTTCAGGCTGCTTATCATGTGACTTTTACACGAGTCAAGTTTTCAAGAATTAGGATTCTATTCTTCCATTACTTCTTTTATTAAAACATGCCTCAAAATAAAAACAAAAATTTTTGTGTAGTGCTCATGATATTTACTGTAACTGTGCTGTTATTTTTTTTGTATGTGTATAGCATTCCTTTTGATATTTTCATTTATTCATTTCAGAGCCTGTTTTAAAAAGTTACCTCAAATTCTTTGCTTTAATACAATGAGGTATACCTTTAATATGGTGACAATGCTGAAAGAGAAAGTCAACACACATTTTTCTTTTCCCATGAGGTTAGATATGTCTGGATATGTGGAGAAACATCTAATGCCTCAACATTATCAAGGTAAATTTTATCTGATGCTAATAATAATAATAATAATAAAAAGAAGACATCAATGTTACTGAAGCTGCATGGTCTGATCAAAAGTAGTAGGACTGAATCAAGTAAACTTTTTCTATCAAACAAATTGGAACAATCCTTAGAGATCCTTAAAATAGCATTTTACTGCTTCGATTTAACGAGTATAACGCGATTCACACTGAAGGTATACCTTCAGGAACTCTCCTTCTGGGTTGTCCTGGAGAGCTCAGAGCTAGACAAGGCTATTTCTGCTTTGTCTGCTGGTAAGGCTGCCGGCATGGATAAAGTCTTCCCAGAATTTTTAAGAACACTGGCTCAAAACTTAGAAAATTGATGCTCTTTTTCAATGACATAATGGCTAATGGGAATTTACCTGCAACGTTCAAAAAATTAAAAAAATCAGCAGTTTTAAAACCAGGCAAGGATCGGAATTGTGTGAAAAACTACAGACCATTAGTTCTTCTAAGTGTTAGCTATAAGCTGCTGGAGCGCCTCCTGTATAACAGGCTATTCCTAGCATCCCAATTGATCAGGCTGGCTTCAGACCTGGTCGAAACTGATGTGACCAGGCTCTCGCCCTTACTACCTTCATTAAAATTGGTTTTAACAAAAAAGAAGACCTCAGCTGCATTCATTGATCTTTCTTCAACTTATGATGCAGTCTGGAGGAAAACTCTCAGGCACATTCCATACAAGTCCCTGCTGCGCCTCAGCAATTCTATGCTGAGCAACAGGTTGATTAGTGTCGTCCTGGGTCAGAAGCGGAGTAATTTCAGGTATCTTAGAAATGGCCTCCCACAGGGCTCAGTTCTTTCTCCCTTGCCCTTAATGTTTACACAAGTAATATTCCAGCAACCAATTTTAGGAAGTTCATCTATGCCGATGACATTGCTCTGGCTACACAACACAAAAATCTGAGGCAAACTAAATTGACACTCACTGAAGATCTCTCCACCCTTAATGATTATTTTAGGACTTCGAAGCTTAAACCCAGTGTTACTAAAACTGAAGTAGCCTGTTTCCACTTGAAAAATAGACTTGCCAATGCTGAACTGAATGTAACATTCAATAATGCTACTCTCAAGCATAATTAGACGCCACAGTATCAGGGAGTCACACTAGATCGCTCTTTGACATTCAAAAGCCACTTAGTAAAGACTGCAGCTAAAGTTAGAACCAGGAAAAACATAGTGCAGCATCTTGCTGGCTCTTCCTGCGGAACAGATGCCAGAGTTTTACGCACTTCTGCATTATCACTGGTTTACTCTGCGGCTGAGTATTGCGCCCCTGTAAAAGTAAATAAAGTATTTACTTTAAACTGAGAAAATTTTAAATTTCATACAAGTAATCTTTTGAAGTCGGCGCCAAATATTTTATGAAGTTGATAAGAAATCTATCTAATATCAAAACTAACACTGTATTTTTTTGGAGGATGAAGCCCACATAGGTCTGAGACCTTTGCGTGGGTAATGAATTGGATGATGGAGATTGATAAGTTGGACCTACAGTTTTAGATGGGTTCCGAACCACCAGGAAGTGATTGATAAGAAATTCTATCTAATATCAAAACTAACACTGTATTTCAATTAAATATGTGATTTCCACTCACTTTTCCTGAAATACAGTAATTGATAAGAAATTCTATCTAATATCAAAACTAACACTGTATTTCAATTAAATATGTGATTTACACTCACTTTTACTGAAATACAGTGGCAGTTTTGATATCAGATTGTTCAATTATTTCGTCATAGAAAACATCACATAGTATTTCTGTTATATTTTAGAAGTTTATGGGAAATTTGGCGCCGACTTCAAAAGAAACTAGCAGCTACCCGTCCTTCGTACGGATTATGTTTAGAAATACGACTAAATATGTTTCGGCTTTTTTGATAGCAACTATCATGAAGTTGTTAGCAGCTTAGTAAACAACTTAGAACGTAAACAATTCAGTGACAGTTATCAGAGAGAATATTTGAGAACAGCTGATTGATATATCATCATAAATTACGTGATTTGTTCTTATGCGAATTCCCAAGAGCCTAACACAAACCGCACCTTCCTAAAATGTCAATTTTTGTTTTGATAAATTGAAATTAGAAAATTTTGTTTTTTTTTCAACAAAGAAATCTATCTATATAAAAATGAATGTCTGTATGTATGTATGTATGTTCCCTATAGACTCCAAAACTACTTGACAGATCGGCATGAAACTTTGGGAATATGTTGTGTGAATATTGGGGATGGTTTCTGACCATAAATTTTAATAGGGGAGCTAATAATAATTATTAATTAAACCATTTTATAGACCTAACCTACTGAACTTGCCAGCCAAACAGCTGATATAAGTCAACAGTTTTTATTCATATGGCAGGCCCCTTAGTGGCGTTATTTACGCTGTCTTTGAACAGAAAAATACTTTGCACTTTGCATGTAGGCTACCGTGCAGTCGGAGCCTTGCAATATGTAGGAAACATACGTCTGGGTATGATGAAATGTAATTATGCCAGGTTGATGACATCTCTTAACCAATGCAGCTAGAAATTTGAAATGCAGCCTCAGCGGGAGGTGGCGAATAATAAAATAAAAAACCTAGCTTCTACCCTTATAGTCATAGGAGGTTTAAATTTGAAATGTTTCTTCATTCAGAGGTGGTGATTAAGAAAACAACGAAGCCTATATGATCAGCTGGAAGAGCCCTATGACTAACTTCTTACCTAATTTGAAATGCAACGTCAGTGGGAGGTGGCGAATAATAAAATCAAGGAGAATTTTTATGAGAATGCAGCAACGCGCGTTGGGCCAGCTAGTAATTGATAAAATATAAGATGAGCTTTGATTCACCAGTCAAATGTTTCCTAAAAGACTGCAATGCTCCGACTACACAAGTCTGCATACAGCGTAAATAACGCCGCGAAGGGCCCACCATTCAGATTATATTTGAGAACAGCTGATTGATAAATTACGTGATTTGTTCTTATCTATATAAATAAAATTAGAGTTTTGTCTGTACATTTATCAGAATTATATATTTTTTGGTTATATTTACGTTTTATACATCAAATTAGCCGAAAATAGTCTTATCTCACTTTCTGTCTGTCTGTCTCGGCCCCGAAGAAATTTTACGCGGTCTTCTCCTCAAAAACGAGAGCATCGATCTGGATTAAAGTTATTTATCAGTATTGAAAACCTTTTTGACAATGTCTTTAGCTATAAAAAACTAAATTAACTTTTTTTTAACAGAATAATAAACGTTTAAAAACAAAGTATTGTGCGATTTTAGATACATTTCTTCTAAGTTTTATTACCACATAAGAACAAATCACGTAATTTATCATGATATATCAACCAGCTGTTCTCAAAAAATATTCTCTCCGATACCTGTCACTGAATTGCTTACGTTCTAAGTTGATTACTAAGGACCCGTTCACACGATACAGTTTTTGTGCGGTACAGTAAATTTGCTGTATCAGTTATTTTGCAGTGTTTTCGTTTGCATGTACATTTCATATTGTATGTTCACCCAATACTGTTTCGACTGGATCCAGTAAAAAAGCTGTTCTAGCCGATTTCTACATTTGGTTTTGTCTTCGAAAACTGTATCGCTAAAATCAGCTGTACCGCAAAATAACTGTATCCGTATCCGGTGGTACATGTATTGTACCGGTAATGGATATGTTCAAACGATACGCTTATTACGCTAGAAGCAGTCTTCAGATCGTCAGCATTGATCTTCTTATTAGTGAATTCCAGTGTCCAGAAATGGAAGATATTAATTTCTTCCAGATGAAAATTTAATTTCTGTAATATATGAGAGACCCGCCTTGAGGGACAAGACTTAAGATTATTATTATTATTTTTTTTTTTTTGAGGATGAAGCCCACATAGGTCTTAGACCTGTGCGTGGGTAATGAGTTGGATTATGGTGATTTATGAGTTGGACCTGCAGTTTTAGGTGGGTTCCGAACCACCGGGAAGTGATTTTCAGCAGAGAAGAGCTTTATAAAAATAAAGAAAGAAAATTATCAGCGCGGCGAAAAATGTGTGGAATATTGAAGAATTTGCGTACTTTAATCAAAATTTAAGAGAAACCTTCAGTTAGTAACTTATTTAAAAAATCTTACACAAATGAAAAAAATCCTGGACTGGAATAAATAAAACTGAACTGTAAGCGCAATGGAAGAAGGAGAGCACAGCAATAAGCAGCAAAGCCGGACCGTGTGAAAATCACAGTACAGTTGACGCCGTACAGTAAAAAAACCGTACCGCAAAAAAAAACTGTATCGTCTGAACGGGTCCTAAGCTGTTAACAACTTCATGATCGTTGCTATCAAAAAAGCCGAAACATATTCTTATTTCTAAACATAATCCGTACAAAGGACGAGCACAATAGCTAGTGTGGTAATAAAACTTGGAAGAAATGTATCCAAAATCGCACAATACTTGGTTTTTAAACGTTTATTATTCTGTTAAAAAAAAGTTAATTTAGTTTTTTATAGCTAAAGACATTGTCAATAAAGTTTTCAATACTGTTCAATAACTAAAATCCCGATCGATGCTCTCGTTTTTGAGGAGAAGGCCGCGTAAAATGCCTTTGGGGCCGTGACAGACAGACAGAAATTGAGATAAGACTATTTTCGGCTTATTTAATGTATTAAACGTAAAAATAACCAATAATTATATAATTCTGATAAATGTACAGACAAAACTCTAATTTTATTTATATAGATTTGGCGCCGACTTCAAAAGATTACTTGTATGAAATTTAAAATTTTCTCAGTTTAAAGTAAATACTTTATTTTAAACTTTTTAGTACGTGAGTATTTTATCATTTCACTGAAATCGGTTTCTTTTTTTGTTTTAAAATATGTTTTATTTTAAGCTTTTTAGTTGAATTTTCAAACTTTGAAAACATGAGAAATTTCTTAAAACCTACATTATGAAATATTTATCAAATTAGCAAGCCAATAATTAATTTATAACATCCAAACTTAATTAATTAAAAATCCACTTATAAGAAAAGATAAACTAAGGAAAATTCTACAACGTTTTATTTAATGTGGAATATTGTATTTAGGAAAATTATAATAGCGAAAGGCTTCTTAAAAGTGAAATGGCTTTTGATTCATTTTTATGTTGTCCCTTTCAGAATATACCTACACTGAAATAGTAGGCCTATATTATGTTACAAGTGTGGAAAATTGTGTTTACTGAAAATATGATAAGTAAACGCAGGAGATGAAGTTGAGTGCGGTATTATCATACGAGTATGGTAAACATCTTCCCGGACAAGTTATGTACGATATTTTTCGTGATATTAGTCATATATATTTTTTTAATATAAAAAAACATAAACGTTGAGCTAGTACAAAAGGATCATTAAACATAACCTCAAAATAGCCTATTGTACGCACATGTACGATAATGGCGAATAAATATTCTTAATCCATCACAGCAGCAAAACTAAAAATACTTCTGAGATCAGCTGTTTTTCCAAATTCTCCAACTTATGATTGAAACTAGATAACCTTATTCCTATGACTCTATAACATCAACTAAATTATTTACAATTTTCATATGAACATATGGACAGAAATATTATAATATTCTTCTTATTCTCGATTCAAATTAAGTTCACGTGATTGGTCAAAACGGGACATTAAAGGCTTGTTTCACACTTAACCAGCTTTGGGTAACCGATGTCGTTTACCCGGCATAATTGCATTGCATCATATGATTTCGAAAACCGTCTAGATGTAAAGCGCTCCATATGATACAATGATCAGCCTGGTAAACGACACCGGTTATCCGATTGGCGGTTATGTGTGGAACTATCCTATTCAAACTTGATGAAATGAAGACATCGAAGAATACTCCTTTTTGTTTAATATTGGGCTAAGTATTGGGCCGATCCTTGCGAAACTTGGATGGGACCACCGCTGAGCGATGCTCTTTCATTTTAAAAAAATTCATCGAAATCGGTTCAATATTGTTCGAATGATTGATGTACAAACATAAAAAAAAACAGGTCGAATATAGAGCCTTGTTCTTTTTGGAAGTCGGTTAAAAAGTATTTTATTCCCTGTAGCATATTAAAAAGTTTGCCTATCACCAGTAGCGGCGCGTCGAGTTTTTCACTGGTGGGGATAATTTTTAAATACACTTGTGGGTCGGTTGTGAGGTCTATTTGAGTCAGAATATTCTCCAGACCAACCAGTATTCAAGACGAATCGTTGGATTTTTTCAAATCATCAATTGAAACTGTCTATTCCCAACAGACAAGTTATAAAACTTATGTTGGGATAGCCAATTTGTAAAAAAATCAGGATTTACGGTATAGTATTATCTTTCTTCGTTCGAAAAAAGAAATGGATAAAAATACTGGCAATAATTATTGTGCATTACAGTTTTTGTGTGTTCCTAATCAGGTCGAATATAGTAACCTTGTTCTTTTTGGAAGTCGGTTTCCTATTTGGGCTTCATCCTCCAAAAAAATACAGTGTTAGTTTTGATATTAGACAGAATTTCTTATCAACTTCATAAAATATTTGGCGCCGACTTCAAAAGATAATTTTTATGAAATTTAAAATTTTCTCAGTTTAAAGTAAATACTTTATTTTAAACTTTTCAGTACGTGAGTATTTTATCATTTCACTAAAGTCGGTTTCTTTTTCTGTTTTAAAATATGTTTTATTTTAAATATCTGACGTGAGTAGAAGATACTCTATAGTTAAGTGTAAGTTAGCTGACAAAAACCATTACAATAACCTATTAGTTTTACATCGCACATTTTTTAAACAGAGTACAGAAGCTTTACTACCGTGAAAAGTCATTCTTGATGTTATTTTTTATTATAATGGCAGCATTGGTTCATTAAAATCTAATAACACTCCAATTCATTACCATTGCAATTTAATTTACTGTTTATCTGACCGATTGATACTATTTTCATTCATTTGCATAATAATCACGACTTCATTATATGAAGGTAGTGAACTTCTGTACTCTGTTTGGAAAACTTGCGACTTAAAACCATTCATTAAATATATATATATGGAAACTAGCTATTGTGCCCGTCCTTCGTACGGATTATGTTTAGAAATAAGACTAAATATGTTTCGGCTTTTTTGATAGCAATGATCATGAAGTCGTTAGCAGCTTAGATGATACAGATGATGTTCAGATGATACAGTTTTTTTGCGGTACGGTTTTTTTACTGTACGGCGTCAACTGTACTGTGATGTTCACACGGTCCGGCTTTCCTGCTTATTGCTGTGCTCTCCTCCTTCTTCTTCTTCTTCAGTGGCCCTACAACCCAGGACGGGTCTTGGCCTGCACTAGTAATTGTCGCCAACGGTCCTTATCCAGCGATCGTTTAAATGTCTGTTCCTTTACTAAATTCCTTGAGGGCCGTCCGTTCCTATCATTTTGTGCTTCCATAACAAATGTTTTTTTTATGGAGTTAGCCCCACATCCAACCCCCAACCTGGAGGACCAGGGAATTTTTTCAGGTTTCCTTCCTTAGCCTTTAACAAACCAATGCTGAACTACAAGGCAGTAGTCAATTTTCTATTGGGGTTTTCTTCCCCTAGCCTTTCCATTGACCTCCATCTGCAAGGCAGCAGTTTCTATGGTGGTTTTGGTCCACCCCGGGTATTTCATTTCCCCGGTACCACCTATATCTAGGAGGCATCCCCCAATCCGCCACCTGGGGAGGCGCCCGATAGGAGACCAGCAACTCCCAACATTGCGCTTCCAGTTCAGTTTTATTTATTCCAGTCTAAGATTTTTTTTTTATTTGTGTAATATTTTTTTAAATAAGTTTCTTACTGAAGGTTTCCCTTAAATTTTGATCAAAGAACGCAAATTCTGGTTTCAATATTCTACACATTTTTCTCTCATTATTTTTATATTAATCTTAAGTCTTGTCCCACAAGGCGGGTCTCTCATATATTAGAGAAATTAAATTTTCACAATTAATATCTTCCACTTCTGGACACTGGAATTCACTAATAAGAAGATCAATGCTGAAGAATATCAATGAAGAAGATCAATGCTGACGATCTGAAGACTGCTTCCAGCGTAATAAGTGTATCGTTTGAACATATCCATTACCAGTACAATACATGTGCCACCGGATATGGATAGTTATTTTGCGGTACAGCTGATTTTAGTGATACAGTTTTCGAAGACAAAACCGAATGTAGAAATCGGCTAGAACAGCTTTTTTACTGGATCCAGTCGAAACAGTATTGTGTGAACATACAATATGAAATGTACATGCAAACGAAAGCACTGCAAAATAACTGATACAGCAAATTTACTGTACCGCACAAAAACTGTATCGTGTGAACGGGCTCTTAGTGAACAACTTAGAACGTCAGCAATTCAGTGACAGGTATCAGAGAGAATATTTTTTGAGAACAGCTGATTAATATATCATGATAAATTACGTGATTTGTTCTTATGTGGTAATAATAGTGCTACCTGGCGAATTCCCAAGAGCCTAGCACAAACCGCACCTTCCTAAAATGTTAATCTTTGTTTTGATAAATTGAAATTAGAAAATTTTGTTTTTTTTCAACAAAGAAATAATTGATAAAACATAAGATGAGCTTTGATTCACCAGACATATGTTTCCTAAAAGACTGCAATGCTCCGACTACACAAGTCTGCAGACAGCGTAAATAACGACGCGAAGGGCCCACCATTAATATTTGAGAACAGCTGATTGATATATCATGATAAATTACGTGATTTGTTCTTATTCTTATGTGGTAATAAAACTTGGAAGAAATGTATCCAAAATCGCACAATACTTGGTTTTTAAACGTTTATTATTCTGTTAAAAAAAAGTTAATTTAGTTTTTTATAGCTAAAGACATTGTCAAAAAGGTTTTCAATACTGATAAATAACTTTAATCCCGATCGATGCTCTCGTTTTTCAGGAGAAGGCCGCGTAAAATGTATCCAAAATCGCAAAACACTTGGTTTTTAAACGTTTATTACTCTGTTAAAAAAAAGTTAATTTAGATTTTTATAGCTAAAGACATTGTCAATAAAGTGTTCAATACTCTTCAATAACTAAAATCCCGATCGATGCTCTCGTTTTTGAGGAGAAGGCCGCGAAAAATACCTTTGCGGCCGTGACAGACAGACAGACAGACAGACAGACAGACAGACAGACGGACAGACAGACAGACAGACAGACAGACAGACAGAAAGTGAGATAAGACTATTTTCGGCTTATTTAATGTATAAAACGTAAAAATAACCAAAAAATATACAATTCTGATAAATGTACAGACAAAACTCTAATTTTATTTATATAGATATTGTATGGAATTTTTTTTTTAACAGAAGAGAAACGTCAAAGTGAAAAGGACAAAAAAGAGCCAGATGAAACTTATGAGTATGATCTGATAGGAGTGACAGTGCACACGGGCACGGCGGATGGAGGCCACTACTACAGTTTCATAAAAGATCGAGACAGAGCAAAGGACAAGTGGTTCCTCTTCAACGATGCCGAAGTCAAACCATTTGATCCTAATCAAATTGCGGCCGAGTGTTTTGGTGGCGAAATGACGGTAAGATTTCTGACTAATTCAAACTAGCTTGTTTGAAATACCGTTTACTAAGTTGTTTATATGTGATTAATTTGTTGACTCGTATCATATCAGTGCCTTCTCTGTACGAAGTAAGATCAATCCTTGAGACACATTCCCTAAACCATTCTACAACTTTAAGACAGGAAAGTATTAAATATTCAAGCATCATGTAAAGAATTTTTCCGTTTTTCGTAAATTATATTGTTGTCTTTTTATCTATAGTTGATGAAGTGACTTTAATGTCCCAGCAATCCGTTTTGTTTTATTTCAATAGAGTAAATTAAAATACTATTTGCTAATATTAAAAGTCAAAGATGATAACTTCTTGTTGTGGTTGAACAACGTAGGTAATTCTATTGTTTCTCAGTCTGATGTTATTAAGCTTTTCCTTGCACGTCTCGTGTATTGGTGTTTGTCTGTCAGTCCATATGCAACAGAGTCGATAAAACTTAACAAAGAATAATTGTCAAAAATGATCCACAATGTGTAATTTTAATGCGTAAAGAACTTGTTGGCGGTTGATCATTATTTCCAATAATGTTATTGTTACGGGTTCTATCACTACTATAATTCTGGCAACACTTGAAATTAACAACCAAACTTTATTTACACAAATTACTTAAAACACGCTTTAATCATTTATATCACACAGGAAAATCCAATAAGAAACAAACAGATCAATAACTTTCAGCTAATAATGAATTTACTATATCACTCTTCAAAAACTAATTACTGTCATTAGGCCGATCAATAATAATTTAATAGTACTGTAATAGGTGTTCAATAAACTGTTCAATCATGTAAAGAGAAATGTCTAAAAAGCAGTTAAACACTGAACACTTACAAAGCACAATGGTCTGTCACACTTTTATCAATCACAATAGGTGTTCTGTATTCTGTCACGAAGAATGTCTACTGTTAAAAAGAATTTACCACATAATCTTATCACGAGCATAGCTATGTATGTTTGTATAATGCCACTCGTTACAAAACGAACGTGAAGGAAGTTTGAACAATAACTGACTAACTATTCACGAGGACTGCTCTTTATAAGCTGTTTGAAAGTATTCCAGGAAGTTCTGGAAACTGATAACAAAATCTGGAACATTCTGGAAAATTCTTGAAATGCACTTGTCTAATAATTGAAACCATTAAATAACGGAATTGAGATTTTTAAAACAAAATTACAGTACTGTACTTTTGTGTACATCTGTAGACGTTACATTCTCTTCTTTATTTTATCTGTAGTAACCGGGGTAGTGCCTACGGCATGTGTACACTATGCAGTGTGTAATCAACGATTGTAGTGATTAGCCTGACTTGTATTAATTTCAATTTGATTCAGAATTTGGTATCGTTTGATTTATAATGTAAATTACTGCGTTATTCCTCCCTATAAAAAAAGTTACTAATTTCGTGTTATGTATCTTATTGTAGATGACATAATAAGTATTAGTGCCAATATATTTAATATTACATCTAAGTATTAATTTTATTACCATCATGAATTGGCATAACTGTATCAATGATTCAGCTAATTGATAAGATGAGAGAAGCGGCTTAATTGTAACGAGTAAATCAGGAATATAACTGTTTTTGGCTATCAAGTGACCTTGTATTACTTCAGAAACAACATCTGGCAGTTATTGCGATAACTAGATAAGTTTATCACATAAATGTGTTATCCTTCTGTCATATTGCACTCTGGCACTATTTCGGATTGTAGGAAATATTTCAGTTCATTTTCTTTTTCTCTTGGTTTATGGATCGTTGTGATCCAAAGCGTGCAGATGAATGAAACAATGACTCGTAGGATGTGAAGTATTTGAGAGATATTGGAATTAAATTATGAACTTTTTGATTTCAAATTAATAAATGGCAGCCCGGATGGGTTGTCCTTTTCTATATATTTTTTCTCTCTATTATTATCCAGTGAGATATACTTTTATTTTTTGCATTATAATTAGTTTGTATATTTGGCATATATTCAGGGTTACTGAAGAATTAATTCTTTATATTAATAAATTTCTTGTATTTTTAGATTACTTTTGCATGTTTAATGATTATATTAACCTAGATGAAGTGATAATTGACTCAAGTATTTATGAAAGCTCAGAGGATTGTAGAGAATTTTTGAGTGGAAGGAATGATTTTTCAATCTTTCATCTAAATATTCGAAGTATTTCGCGAAATTTTGATTGCTTGGTTGTCCTTTAAATCAGTTAGAATGTGAGTTTGATGTTATAGTACTCTCTGAAACATGGATGAATGAGAGAAACATTTTAAATTATTCTTTATCAGGTTATTCAACATACTATACTGAGAGATCCATAAATCAGAACTCAGGTGTTGTATGCTTCCTAAGAAATACTCTCCAAACTCAAGTTGTGAAGGAGATTGATATTATGGACGGGAGTGCCCTTAGGCTGGAATTCATTAACGGAGGTAAAAAGCATGGAGTGATAGCCATTTATAAATCTCCCTCTGGAAGTACTGAAGTATTCAATAGTGAGCTGCGTGAGGTTTTAGGTGTTGGAGGTACTGATTTGTCACATCTGGTGGGTGACATCAATATTGATATTGCTTCAGAGACCTGTGCAGCATCACAGTATCTTGATTTGATGCATGAAAAGAGATATATGCAATTGATTAATAAATTCACTAGGGTAGTACCAGGTGGCTCAAAAACATGCATCGATCATATTTTTGTAAGAGTAACTGGCAATACTGAGATCCTTGATTATAATATAACAGACCACTTTCCCACAATATCAGTCTATTTTTCAAAAGAACCATCTGGTAACAGGAAAATACTGAGAGATGAGAAAAAATTAAGAATTAATAGAGAGCTGTTACACAGAAGACTTGCAGCTGAAAAGTGGGAGAGTGTTTACAATGCAACAGATGTTAGCAAAGCAGTTAATGAGTTTTATCTTCGTGTGAGAGATTGTATTTCAGAACCCACAAAAGTTGTAGCCTTGAAGGTGAAATCTAAATTGCATAAGATCAAACCATGGATTACTCACGGTCTTGTGGTATCAATAAGAGCCAAGGAAAAACTTTATCTTGGGCTAAGAGAAATCCTGACAACATCTCACTAAATAGCTATTTGAAAAAATATCAGTCCAAGTTGAAGTTATTGATTAAAAATGCGAAGCAAGTGTATTATACAGAAAGAATGAGTAGAGTTCAGGGTGATCCAAAAAAAAAACTTGGAAAATTGTGAATGAGATACTATGAAATGTCCATCAAAACGAGATAGGGCAAGTTAAAGTTGGAAACACTTTACTGAATACTGATGAAGATGGAACTGAAATAGCAAGAGAATTCAATAATTACTTCATATCAGTAGGGGAAAAACTGGCAGATGAACTGTCCCCATACCCAGATGATGATATTGAAATACCTATTCATAATCAAAAATTGTCCATGTTTGATTTAGTCAATAGTGATGGTGTCAATGATTTGATATGTCAGCTGAAAAATGGTGCCAGTCCGGGTGAAGATGGATTAAGTTCAGATTTTTTGAAAGAGATAAGGCATTTTATATCTGATCCTTTATCCCATATCATGAATTTGAGTATCAGGACTGGAGTTTTTCCAGATGTTTAAAAATTCCATAATTAAACCCATTTACAAAAGAGGAAGTAAATCAGAGATGATAAATTATAGACCAATAACACTAGTGTCCAACCTCTCTAAGATTCTAGAGTAACACATCAAAAACTGCCTGTTGAATTTCCTTGAGGGAGTAAGTTTGTTTGCTGCCTTACAATATGGATTCCGGAAGGACAAAAATAGAGAAGAGGCCTTGGCTGATTTGATCCAAATCCTTTACAATTGCTTGGATAAGGGCAAAAAATCCCTTGCTATATATTTAGACTATCAGGCCACCTCGACTCCTCCTCGAGTGGTGCCTGATTGATACCAGGATTTTCTCCTGGTTGACTAGACTCAGTCGGGAAATGGGGGGGGGGGTTAGGAAAAGAGGACACACTCTTCGTAGGCTTATCCTGCTTTTTAGCAGCCTTATCCCGGCCTACTTCTTCCTTCCTTTGTCCGGAGGCTTCTGCTCGCGGACAGGGTGAGTTAACACTCGGTAAGGAAGGAATGGTTGGTTCTATTACGGAACGAGGAGTCCTGGGACGGGGTTGGAACACGCGTCGCTGTCTGTGAACCGCTCTGCGTGGGTGTAGGTGACAAGCTTTGGCTGTCTGAAACCGCCGAGCTCTAGGAGGATCCACTTCTCAAACCGAGAAGTGTTTTGGGAGGGTACAGGACCGAACTTTCGCAGTCTGCAACCACACTCTTCGCAGGTCTGAAACCGCTCTGAGAAGGAGGAGGAAAGGATAATTGCAGTCTGCAACCGCAAAAAGGACCTCGTTGCGTGTCTGTAACCGCACGAGAGGATGAAGGAAGGGTTGTATGCAGTCTGGAACCGCAAGGGTACTCGTGGCGTGTCTGAAACCGCGACGAGGGGAAGGAGGAAAGGATATATGCAGTCTGGAACCGCACTAGGGGCTCGTTGCGTGTCTGTAACCGCACGAGAGGATGAAGGAAGGGGTGTATGCAGTCTGAAACCGCAAGGGTACTCGTGGCGTGTCTGAAACCGCGACGAGGGGATGGAGGAAAGGAAAGATGCAGTCTGGAACCGCAAAGAGGAGCTCGTTGTGTGTCTGGAACCGCACGAGAAGGGTAAGGAAGGGGTGTATGCAGTCTGAAACCGCAAGGGTACTCGTGGCGTGTCTGAAACCGCGACGAGGGGATGGAGGAAAGGATATAGGCAGTCTGGAACCGCACTAGGGGCTCGCTGCGAGTCTGTAACCGCGCGAGAGGATGTGTAGGAGTTGGTGGGTTTGAGGGTAGAGGACCGAACGTTCGCAGTCTGAAACCGCTCAGTTCGGGGGCAGTACTCTTCGCTGGTCTGAAACCGCTCTGAGAAGGAGGAGGAAAGGATATTTGCAGTCTGAAACTGCAAGGGGACCCGTGCGTGTCTGTAACCGCATGAGAGGATGGAAAGAGCATATGCAGTCAGTAACCGCAAGGCTCAGGAAGGGTGTGGGAGGAATGGGTGGAAAGACAGGGGACTTATAGCAACCGGGGTAGTCGTCCTAAGTAAGTATTCGGGTTAAGTGGCCCTCAAGTGGACTCACTTGGAATACTATTAGAACAAGCTACGAGCTGGTCACAGTTCAAGTCCCGCTGAATCAATCAGCACTGGCCGTTTTATAGGCCCGAGTGTAGGCGAAGTGCGGGGGAGGAGTAATTAATTGGGAGATGGTAGATTACCGGACCACCGGCACGCCGAAAATGCGCGTACGGTACCCTCTTGCCACCCCCCTAATTACCCCGCCGCTGCTCCACCTCGAGCGTCGCTCACTCACTTTTATGAAATTAACGATATTAATTTTGTATTTTCCTGCTGTCACAAATCACTTTGTGACACCCCTGTCTTTCCTGGGGAGGGGGAGGGGGAAAGGGGAAAGGATAGCATAAGGTACCACCTTAAGAGGTGGACGCCTTACGCTCGAGGAGCCACCTTAAAAGGTGAGCGCCTCCCGGCAATCGGTGCCGCTTCCGACGCCCTTCTGGCGTCACTGCTTTCTGCATTCTCATGCCATCTAGCAGTGACAACCGGCACCAATACACGGCGATTCGTGTATGGTGTAGGGGTGTCACCCGCCCCGTGACCGAGGGCTATAGGCAGCCGGCTTTGCTTGGCTCGGGTGCCAAGCAAACAGCCCTCCTATAATTAGGCAGAAAGGGGCCCATTATTGTGAGCTATTATCTCGCATAATAGCTTTGAATGGGGCCCTTTTCCGTCTCTTCTTTGAACTCCTTCTGAGTTCTTCTTTCAACTCCTTCTGAGTTCTCCTTTCACCCGGCCGCCCATAAGGGGCGCGTTGTTCAACTTTATGTTTGAGACAAGCCTCACACTCTCTTACGTACTTGGCTACGCCGACGTATAGTCTAGGCCAATAGTACTTCCTTACTATTTTGTCATACATTCGGAAGACACCTTGATGTCCCGCGGTTGGGGCATCATGATTCTGACAAAGTATTTCCTTCCGATGACTCCTGGGTATACAGAGTTTCCAACTCTCATTATCGTTACTTTCCTGAGACTTGTGACGTGGCCATATATGCCTATACAGTAGCTCACCTCTGACTGTATAGTCAGAATATTTTTCTGGTTGTTGAACGAGTCCGGTTTTTATTTTCTTTATCCATGGATCATTCGCTCCCTTCATGTCGACTGGGCTTACTTCCTCGGTTGGAGTAGCCGTGTCATCTCCCTCCTGCGAAATGTCTGGATTGCGGGAGAGGGCGTCAGGGACGATGTTAAATTTCCCTCGTCTATATTTGATTTCTAAATCGTACTGCTGCATCTCCATTATCCAACGGGCTAACCGTCCGGATGGATTAGGGATGGCATGTAGCCATTTTAGTGACTGATGGTCCATTATTACCATCGTCTGATATCCCTCAATATAGGGTTTAAACTTTCTCAACGCGAATATTACAGCCAGACATTCTTTCTCTGTTGTTGTATATCTGAGCTCGGGTCCCCTCAACGCTCTACTAGCGTAGGCCATGACCTTCTCTTCTCCCTCTACCTGTTGTGTCAATACTGCACCTAGCCCATAGTTTGATGCATCGGTTTGCACTACAAACGGGAATTCGAAATGGGGGTAGGTCAGTACTGGAGAACGAGTAAGTGCATTTTTTATGGAAGCAAATGCTTGTTCATGTTCTGTGTCCCAATGCCACTTTACTCCTTTTTTCAATAGCCGATGTAGCGGAGTAGCAAGGTCAGAGAAATTAGGTACAAATCGCCTGTACCATGACGCTAATCCTAAAAAGCTACGTAGCTTTTTGATTTTATTCGGAGCAGGAAAGTCTCGTACAGCCTTAACTGTTTGGGGGTCCGTTTGTAACCCTTTCTCAGTTACAATATGTCCAAGGTAGCGTAGCTCTTTCTTCAAAAATTGACATTTCTCCTTATTTATAATAAGGCCTGCCTCTCTAAGTTGCTTGAACACTTCAGAGAGGTTTCTTTTGTGTGATTCAAGTGTATCACCCAGTACTATCAGGTCGTCTAAGTATGCAAATGCATATGGCTCTAACTCAGGGCCTATCACCCTATCTAGTAGGCGTTGAAAGGTAGCTCCTGCCGAGTGAAGGCCGAACGGCATGACTCTGAATTGAAACAGTCCTTTTCCTGGTACTATAAAAGCTGTCATAGGCTTACTTTCCTCGGATAGAGGAACCTGCCAGTATCTGTTTTTCAGATCCAATGAGGAAATAAATTTCGCATGACGAAGCTTATCCAATATGCTTGTCATATTAGGTAGAGGGTACGCATCTCTGTGTGTTAACCCATTTAATATTCTGAAATCTATGCAAAATCTCACCTTCCCGTTGGCTTTTTTCACCAAAACAATAGGTGAACTCCATGCGCTATTACTGGGTTCAATAACCCGTGCAGCTAGCATTTTATCAACTTCGTCGTTGATCACTTGTTGCATGGCAGGGTTTCTTGGGTAAGGCTTTTGTCTGAACGGTTCTACTCCGTCCAACGGCCTGATTTTGTGCTCGAGTAGATGTGTTTCTCCCTGTACCCGATGAAATTTCTTTATTTCATCTTCTATGAACGTCTCGAATGCATCTTCGCCCGAAATAATAGCGATTGATTTTCGTAGACTTAGGGGAGGTAACTCCACCCTTTTTCGCTGTATATCAAGCCGTGCTCACATATATTTAAGATGATTCAATCCCAGAATCATATCGCTCCCCAGATTATTTATCACTGAAACTCTCAATTGATATTTCCTTTCTCCTAACACTGTAGGTACTTTTAACTCTTCACTAACCTCCAATGGGGTACCGTCAATCAGTGAGGGTTGAGGAGTGATTGGTTTTTGGCTTGCTTGACCTCTGTTTTTTAATTTTTCAGCTAGAGAGTTAGAGATATAGGAAAATTCTGTTCCAATATCTATTAGTGCATTTAGCTCGATTCCTGCTAAATTAGCATTCATGTATACCCTAGTATCGGGCATGCATCCCTCTATTTCTTGAACTATCTCTATTCTCTCTATTGCTGCAATACTCGTTCTTTGTGTTCTTTGTTGCCATGGCATAGGAGTCATAGTAACCGTAGATACTTCTTCTACATGCTTAGGGTCCCATTCTACTTCACGGGTACGGGTATTAATTTTGAGTTTATGCTCATTCATAAATTCCATGCCGAGAAGTAGTTCTTGCCCCAGTCCTGTCATAATAGTGGCAGTAATAGGTATCGTTATTCCGTCTATTGTGACGTCGGTTGTTACTTGGCCTTCTAACCTAGCTGTAGCCCCGTTGGCCATAAGAGCTCTGTGGTTAGCGCCTGTCCTTCTTACTGGTCCCAATTTTTGCATTATTTTAATCATATCGGAACTTATGTAGTTTGATTCAGCCCCTGTATCTAACAGTGCTCTACATTCCCTTCCTGATATCCCTACTGTCACAAATAACCTCGTATCGTACGGCTTCTTTGGACTGATGCATAACGGTCTTGTAGTTTGTACTACTACTGATGCCTTATTTAATCTTTGGTTCGTCCGGTTGCAAATACAGCTCTGAGGTGGTTTGCTGCATTGTTCACAAATATCTCTTTGTGGGCAGTTGGATTTCCAATGGCCCTGCTGTTTACATAGCCAACATACGGGCTCTGTATATTCAGACGACTTTTTGAGTTCGTCTCTGTTTCTGTTAAACCTTACTTCTGGTTTCTGTACCGGGGCTTGTCTCTGCCTCTGTGGTTCGTGAATGTTTTCCTGTACTTTATCGGTCTTAGTCATGAGTTTCTCTCCAGCTATTATCTGCTCATATTCCCGAGCAGCATTCAATAGTCCTTCCACGGAATCTATATCGCCGGCGCGTATGTATAGCTTATACCTTGGCAATAAATTTTTATAAATCCGTAGTAGGATTGCGGCGTTAGAAAATCCACCTTTTCTACGCATAAGCGTCTGGAGGGCCCCTGCATAATCGTCTACAGTCTCTCCTTCTCGCTGCTTTCTGGCAATGATTTGACTCTCCAAGTCGTCGCCGTATGAGCTGGGATAGTAACGAGCTTTAAAATCCCACAAAAAATCGGCCCATGAGTGCCACTGATGCTTATTATTCCGCATCCATAGTATAGCTTTGTCTGCTAGTAGCTCAGGGAGGGCAATTAACAATTGTTCTCCCGTATATCCATACGCTTGTTGGAGTTCCTCCAACCTCTCCACAAAACTAGGAGCATCGGATAGCCCATTATATGAGAGCTTCCAACTCCGTATTTTGTCGCACACAGCTCCCAAATCAACACAGCGGTTTGTGTGATTTAGCTGCCTTTGTAGTGAATTTCCGGGCCGACTGAACTCCACGTTCTGACCCATATCTTGACTGTGAGTTCCTGCACAGACATCACTGCTGCTAGCTTCGGCTGGGGCTGTCCTGCGGACAGTCTGCTTCCTATGATGTTCTACAAGTATTTTCCTTAGCTCGACTAGAACACCATTGCTGGGCAACCCCCAATCTTCTAATAGACCTACTGCTTCTTCTTTGCGTAGTCTATATATCCAAGATACTTTTGGATCGGATGAATAATCCGTAGGATCTTCATCCTGGGATGCTTGCTGCACTCCCTGTTGTATGTCCTCGCCTTTATCGCTCATTACAGCTATTGATAGCTCCTTTTTCGTGTCCTTTTTCGAGCCCCCTATGTTGGGCGCCAATCTATCAGGCCCCACGTTGGGCGCCAATCTATCAGGCCACCTCGACTCCTCCTCGAGTGGTGCCTGATTGATACCAGGATTTTCTCCTGGTTGACTAGACTCAGTCGGGAAATGGGGGGGGTTAGGAAAAGAGGACACACTCTTCGTAGGCTTATCCTGCTTTTTAGCAGCCTTATCCCGGCCTACTTCTTCCTTCCTTCGTCTGGAGGCTTCTGCTCGCGGACAGGGTGAGTTAACACTCGGTAAGGAAGGAATGGTTGGTTCTATTACGGAACGAGGAGTCCTGGGACGGGGTTGGAACACGCGTCGCTGTCTGTGAACCGCTCTGCGTGGGTGTAGGTGACAAGCTTTGGCTGTCTGAAACCGCCGAGCTCTAGGAGGATCCACTTCTCAAACCGAGAAGTGTTTTGGGAGGGTACAGGACCGAACTTTCGCAGTCTGCAACCACACTCTTCGCAGGTCTGAAACCGCTCTGAGAAGGAGGAGGAAAGGATAATTGCAGTCTGCAACCGCAAAAAGGACCTCGTTGCGTGTCTGTAACCGCACGAGAGGATGAAGGAAGGGTTGTATGCAGTCTGGAACCGCAAGGGTACTCGTGGCGTGTCTGAAACCGCGACGAGGGGAAGGAGGAAAGGATATATGCAGTCTGGAACCGCACTAGGGGCTCGTTGCGTGTCTGTAACCGCACGAGAGGATGAAGGAAGGGGTGTATGCAGTCTGAAACCGCAAGGGTACTCGTGGCGTGTCTGAAACCGCGACGAGGGGATGGAGGAAAGGAAAGATGCAGTCTGGAACCGCAAAGAGGAGCTCGTTGTGTGTCTGGAACCGCACGAGAAGGGTAAGGAAGGGGTGTATGCAGTCTGAAACCGCAAGGGTACTCGTGGCGTGTCTGAAACCGCGACGAGGGGATGGAGGAAAGGATATAGGCAGTCTGGAACCGCACTAGGGGCTCGCTGCGAGTCTGTAACCGCGCGAGAGGATGTGTAGGAGTTGGTGGGTTTGAGGGTAGAGGACCGAACGTTCGCAGTCTGAAACCGCTCAGTTCGGGGGCAGTACTCTTCGCTGGTCTGAAACCGCTCTGAGAAGGAGGAGGAAAGGATATTTGCAGTCTGAAACTGCAAGGGGACCCGTGCGTGTCTGTAACCGCACGAGAGGATGGAAAGAGCGTATGCAGTCAGTAACCGCAAGGCTCGGGAAGGGTGTGGGAGGAATGGGTGGAAAGACAGGGGACTTATAGCGACCGGGGTAGTCGTCCTAAGTAAGTATTCGGGTTAAGTGGCCCTCGAGTGGACTCACTTGGAATACTATTAGAACAAGCTATGAGCTGGCCACAGTTCAAGTCCCGCTGAATCAATCAGCACTGGCCGTTTTATAGGCCCGAGTGTAGGCGAAGTGCGGGGGAGGAGTAATTAATTGGGAGATGGTAGATTACCGGACCACCGGCGCGCCGAAAATGCGCGTACGGTACCCTCTTGCCACCCCCCTAATTACCCCGCCGCTGCTCTACCTCGAGCGTCGCTCACTCACTTTTACGAAATTAACGATATTAATTTCGTATTTCCTGCCGTCACAAATCACTTTGTGACAAGACTTAGCCAAGGCATTTGACACTGTTTCTCACAATAGATTACTGAAAAAGCTCAAGAATATTGGCATTGATGGTGAGGCTCTCAGTTGGTTTGTATCATATCTGGAGAATAGGAAACAAAAAGTTCAAATAAAAAATCAGCTGAGTGAGAGCCAATGTGTCACAGTTGATGTACCTCAATGGACAGTTTTGGGGCCATTACTATTCATTGTATACATGAATGACCTATGCTGCATGGACTGGGGAGAGGGTGTTCATCTCCAATCGTTTGCTGATGACACATTCTATGTATAACTGGTTCAACATGGGAAGAAGTATATAATGTGGCCGAGGAAAAATTGGCTTCAATTAAAATCTGGTTTGATAGGAATAAACTGACTCTGAACAGTAAAAATACATTTTTCATGACATACTTTCTTAATAAGACAGGCCAGCCACAGATGCAAAACCAGAAGCTGAGATCTGGAGGATGCAAGAGTAAAGATTGTTATTGTTATATCAACCTAGAAAAAGTGTACTCCTGTGGGTGTGACAGTGGACCAGCATTTTCGTTGGGATACTCATATCAATCATCTCACAAAGTTTCTAAGATATTTGATGATCCAGATTTCTAGACTGAGAGATCTCCTCCCAAGTGGGACCATGCGGCAAGTGTATATGGGATTGGTTCAGTCAATTCTCCAATATGGCATAGTTACATGGTGAACCGCATATCCAACAACAATGGAGTCACTAAACAGAACACACAGGATAATTCTGAGGTTGATGTTAAAAAAAATGCCATTTCTGTCCCTCAGGAGCCCTGTTTGATGAGGCGGCAGTCTTGACAATAAAAAAATTATTCATTAAAGAATCAATTTTGTTTATGGTTAAGAAGCAATTTTTTGCTAGAGTGCCTCAGAGTCAACAAACCAGAAGGGTGTTATCCGGCATGGTAATGTAAACTAAAAGAAATACAGCAACCGGACAAAGGCATTTTTATTACCTAGCACCAAAGCTATTTAACAAACTACCTGAATGGCTGAGAAATATGACTTACTTGAGGGGATTTGAATATTCACTGAAGGGCTACCTATTAAAAGTTGAAAGGAATTCAGAGATGGAGATGGTGATATAATTGAGTACTTCTCACATGTTCTTATGAATAGACAGAGTAGAGAGTAACCAGTGCTGTATGTTGTCAATTTCCTTTCTGGAATGTTTTAGCGTATAAGTATCCTTCAGTCAATTGTTACACTTCATTTTTCTTTTTTTCATGATGTTTCTTAACTATACTTTTGATGTAGCTTTCATTTTTTCTATCTTCAAATATATTATTAATTATGTTTATCACTACTTCGTGATGCTGTACTGTTGAGAATTGCTCCTCCTCTGAACTCGGACTTTCTCCATAGCAGAGGAGTAATTTTCGGAAATATATTATTGCTTTTTGTATTTTTGTTTCTGAAAATAAAGCATTAAGAAAAATAGGAGTGAGAAAGACATTCGAAGAAAAAGAGAAACAAAAATAGTTAATTTTCTTTGCAGTACGTGTTATCAGTGAAACCTGAAGCGCTATTGACACAATGAATAATGTTTTTCTTCTTTCTTGCATTCCTAACACATGATGATAGACTAGCAGGTAGCTCGATTAACTTGAATCAAAATAACTTTCTGGCCAACTCCTTCTCTTCTCATTTTTCTTCTCTTTCCTCCACTTCTTTGTTCATTTCTTCTTTATCTTCCTCTTTTTTCTCCACGTCTTCTTCTATTTTTCTTCTTCCTATTCTTTCTCACTTATTTTTTATTTCTTCTTCTTTATCCTCCTTCAATCCCTTATACTTTGGAGCTAAAGTTTTGTCGACAGAGGACAGCATCTAGACGTTTATATTTTAGATTTTATGATGTTAATAAGCTTCTTACATTTTTCAGCAGGCTCTTTCCTTATTACTCTTCCTCTTATGTATTAGACTTCTGTAAATAATATTGTTCCCCCACATAATGCTGCTTGTGGAAATACATGTAATTATATTTTTTTTTTGTATTTTTGTTATTATTTATCTCAACTTTATAATTCATATATTTCTAGCAATAGACTACTTATGAAATAGTCATTGTCCAATAGTCAATAGTCAAATAGTCCAATAGTTATTGATGATTTAAATTAATTACAACTGATATCGTTTCCAGAGCAAAACGTACGATTCAGTCACAGACAAATTTATGGATCTCAGTTTTGAAAAGACGAATAGCGCCTACATGCTGTTCTACGAGTGGACAAGAGGCGAGGACCACAATCACAATGCAGGCGAGGGTGGATCGAAGGAGGAAGGCACGACGCCCTCTCACACCCAGTCGCCTCAAATCACTCTATCAACTGAACTCGAAGGCTGGATCTGGCAGGACAATATGCACTTCTTACAGGACAAAAATATATTCGAGCACACCTATTTCCAGTGAGTGTTATAATTCATTTTCATTTTCCCACTAGACTACTAAAATCCTCTTGTTATTGGTGATGGTGAGTGATATTGTGGTAGATATCCATAATGAATGAGACTGATGTTGTGACAGTCACTTTTATTATAAGTACTCGAGATACTATCGTTTCGACTATCACATAATTTTCAATCTCAATCAAAAATTCAATCTAAGAAATTTTGATTAAGATTGAAATGTCTTGATTGTCAAAACTATTGTTACTCGTGTGTTTGTAATAAAAGTGACTGTCACATCAGTCTTATTCGTTGTGGATAACTACCACAATACTGTTTTGATTGACGCAGCTTGATCGAGATTGAAAATGATGTGACAGCATAGTATAGTATTCCATGTGTTTATAATAAAAGTGGTTATGATCAGTGGCGCACCCTGGGAGGGCTTAAGTCCCCCCCCCCCCCCCAAAGGTTCTGAGATTTTTATCAAAACGTTGATATTGATGACCTGTTCATAGACTGTTCATATTATTTGTGGTAAATTTTTATGATTTCACACTTGGTAATGTTCTTATCAATATCGTTACATGACTTCTAAGACGTATCTTGGGAATAGCACGGACGGAAATAGGCTAAGTAGCCTAGCAGCATTGTACATTCACCAAAAAATTCAAGTCACTAGCAAAGAGGTAAAGATAGCGGATTCTTTATTGATTAGTTATTCAGAATCTAGGGCTTTCATTCATGTGGTGAATTGAATAGTTTTGATGTTGAAATAGCTGGAAAATTCAACAAAAAATTGTTTTAAGTCTTCAATTACCATAGTTATTGACTTATTCTACAAAATACTCAAAAATTAGGAAAAATTTGTTGGAAAAATTGTCGGTTTTCTAATAACTAGCAGGTAACTAGCTCGATATGCTTGCCTTAACACTCAACTGTCTAGCCAGGGGGGGCCCAATATAAAAATTCAAAAAATTGAGTCAGCAGGTAATCTTTGTTCGCAGATACCTGACGGACCCAGTAATGGGAAAGGAGAGTTTGTATAAAAATTTTTAATTATCAATTCTTGCCTTTTTTGGGGAAACTTTTGAGACCTATACTTGGTCTTGAACGATCCTGGATCATTCCAAACTTTGTAGGCCATGTGGCCATGAGGGTAATCAACTAACTTTTCGAAAATAGTTCAATCTGGGCTCAAACATTAAAAAGTACTAGATTTCCAAGAATTGATAGCTTTTGGCATCTCTTTACGGAATAATTGGGAACCCTTTCTCACAACGCATCTTGTGTCTTTTAACCCAATGTGTACCAAATTTCACATTTTTTGTCTAGTTTGTGAGATGAGCCAGAAAAAATTGCTAAATTTTGGAAGAACGAAAATTTTGTTGAAAATAAAATGTGGTGTGGGGGGGGGGGGGTAGAAGGAAGGGTGTGAAGGCAATCTTGCAAAAAAAGTCAGCAAAATCTCAGACCACCCATGGGGGAAGACCACCTTCTCCCCCCTCACCCATTCCATAAGTCTGTGTGCGCTCTGGTTGTGATGGCATTAGTCTTACAAGAGTTTTTGTCATTGGGGCCAAATCTTTGATTAAGCCCAAGCCATGCCTCACGTGCTATGGCTGGTTCTCAGTTCGTTGTCCACTTCATTCTTATCACATGAAATGATTACATTTAAAAAAAAAAACAATTTTCTATTTCAGTTAGTTGGAAAAAGCATTTGTTGAAGCACTTTCCAAATGTTATTTATAATTACATTTACTTGAAATTCATTCTAAGCTCGGGAATCCTCAGCCTATTAGCAATTCAATAGCAAGTAGATTCATGTTACGTTTGTGAACATTATTTTTATAATTTTATATTGGTTTATACATAATAATTATATCGTTTAGATCATCCATGTACAACTCATCTACCTAATTTCTATCCTTTAGTTGCTATTTAAACAATATTTTGTGATTTATGGATGGTTTGTGATGCATGAATAATTGCATCGCTTTCTTTGGATAAGTTATATTCATTTTAATTTTGAGTTGAAATTGCTTATGATTGTAATGTGTGATTTTAGAAAATTTTCAGCTACTTTTTCCACTTTCCACTGCCTCTCATTCCCATTTCCAATGTTTCTATTACATTTTTGACCAAAGAATATACTAATGATATTTCTTCTTTATTTTTTGTTGTTTTACATACGTCTGGTTGGCCTGAGAACGGCGTCAGACAAGTCAAAGTGCTGGAAAAAGCAAGACACCATTCTACGAAAAGATACCCAACATGCACTCATCCCCGGGAAAAAATCATCGTCTTAACAGGATCACAACATTCAAAAAACTCTGTTAAACTAAAAACATCTGCTAATTAAGAACTCTTTCAACTTTCGTTTGAAGTCGCTCACTCCAATTTTCTCGCTTGAATCCATTGGCAGTGCTAGGTAAATCTTTCTACCAATATAGTCGGGTTTTTCGCCAAACAGAGTCAGCCTATGGTATTGAGAAAATGCTTTCTTGTGACGTGTCTCATATGCGTGTTTCTTATCCATAAAATCAAGTGAAAATTGACTTACATACAAGCACATTTCATGTATGTAAAGACAGGGCACACTGACTATTCCCATGCTGACTAAGTAATCTTTACAGTAGGTTTGAGGGTGCAATCTCAGCATAGTGCGTAGGGCCTTCTTTTGCCCATGAAAATTCGTTCAAGGTTTCCCTCCCTAGCTCCCTAGAGTGCAACCGAATATTTTAATATAAGACTATTAGACAGTGATAAACAGATTTTAATAGACTCTTATTCCCTAAAACGCTCAAATACCTCAACACAAAATCCCCCATGGCTAGTTTACTCTCTATCTTATCTAATTGTTCTCCCCAACCTAGTCTTACCTCCAAGAAGTCCGCCGAGTGTGTGTCAATTAATTCCGACTCTCCAATGAACAATTTCGGGCTTTCTGTTTGCCTTATTCTCCGTTTTTGATAGGTTTGGATGCATATAAAATTAGTTTTGAGTGGATTCGACATCAATTTATTATTTCAAAAGTATTCACAAAGACTATTCATTTTAATAAAAGATAAGGTTCAAATACATGGTAAAAATATAAAAGTTTTCTTCAAGGACTGATCGTGTAAAGTCATTTATGTATATCGAGGGGAATAATAGGGGAACCAGGATAGATCCTGGGGTACCCCTGAGGTGTTTTGTGGTTTAGATCTGATTGATTCAGTTTTGTATTTTGACTCATGCTCTATCTCAGTAATTTGATATCTATTTCTCAAATAAGATCTTACCCAATTCAATGCAATGCCACCTAAACCAGAGTACTTGAGTTTGCTAATTAATAAATCCACATTCACACAGTCAAAAACCTAGAAAGGTCGGCAAAGCACGTAATAACTGACTCTCCAGACTCGATGCATCAATGCAGTGATTCAGAAAGTGTATTAAGAGCATTGACTGGCAAACCCATACTGCTTATTACATAGAATATCATTTCCTCCCAGGTAAACAATCAGCTGATCACAAATAACTCTCTCCAACAATTTAGAAATGACTGATAAGAGAGAGATTGGCCTATAGTTGTTCGTGTCTGTCTCATCCCCTTTTTTTAAAAGTGGCTTGAGCTTGGCAGTCTTGCAGTCATCAGGGCAACTCCATGCTTAATGGAGGCGTTTATTGGTTGTAATAAAGGATTGACTTCTTCTTCCTTACAGAATTTTACCAGCCTCATGCTTATACCATCCAATCCATAGGAAGATTTTTGGGATAATTTAGATTTTTTCAGCATAGACACACAATGTATTTCAACAAAATTCATTGGTCTAATTTGCTCTAAATTTTGTTTGTCCAATTTGCCTTCTCTATTTTATTTGCTATTTGTGAAGCTATTTTTACAAAGAGGGTATTTATCATCTCTACTATTTTATTTGGATTCTTGACTGTCTTTCCCTCTTCTACTATAATGAAATTTTTCATCTTCTTCTCTCCTTTGCCCCTGAACTCATTAACAACCTTTCAGGCCTCTTTTGATGTATTACTGCCTCTTCTATTATGTTATTATACCAGGCTGATTTGGCTGATGCCATATTTACTTTGTATAACTTCTGAGCTTGTTTATAACTGATCTTTCTATCAATTGTTTTACTTTCCTTCCACTCCAAGTAACGTCGACCATGTCACTCCTGTGTTTAATAACATCTGCATCTTTATAGAATTGATTCACAAACGGCTTTCCGTCTTTCATCCCTATCCTATAATTTATTAGTGTACTGTAACCTCTTCGGAAGTTTCTCAAATGCACATCTTTTTCAGGTTTATGTGGCAAATTTGTGGATATATTCCACAGACACTGACAAATTGCGAAGAGGTTACTCAGATGGCTGCCCAGTTGACAACAACATTCTTTATGGAAACGTTCATTCATGCCAAAGAAAAAGTATGTGGTCATTTGTACTTCACGAATTTCTTTTGGATTAACATAAAAAAGCTATTTTACAGAGAAAATTTCAACAGACAATGAAATTTACATGCAATTTCACTGCTGCAAGGAGAGTCAGCCAAGTTTAGATTGCCTACTTTCACCTTCCTCGATTATTTTCTACATTCTTAAACTATAACCTTTATTCCAATCTTTCAAAATAAAGTTAGTTTTATAGATTTTGGTTACATTATGAATTATAATAGTCAATTATTTTAGTAAATTGGAGTTGAATGGGTGTTTCCCTCGTAATTTTCCATCTCATGATTATCTGAACAACATTATCTGTGTAATTTATTATTTGGCCTTGATTTAGCACTGCAAGAGTTGCCAGAGGTTTCAAATGTCTTCTTTCTTTGCTTTTTCAAAAATATATACCTCTCGTTTCATGGAATAATCACAGATCACTTTGCTATACTGCTTTGAAATAATTCTATAGATCATGTAGAAGACCTTGACAACAAAATTAAACAGCTAATGAAAATCAATGAATACCGCTACATAAAACTATATTATTCTTAATTATGCAATTAATAAACTGCAATATCTTCCAGAATAACTCCAATTTGGTTGTAATGGCCAATATGGCTTAATCTCTAATGAACTACTAGGAACTAAAAAGGGAAATCAAAATTAATTATGTTGATAACATTAAGCAATTAAGTATGTTGTAGGAATAACTCCTGCTTGAAACTGCTTGATATATTGCATTGTACTTTTTAAACTATATTGACTAAAAATGTGTACTATATGGATATTTTTGTTGCAAATTTTAGACAGTCTGTGCATGGAGTGTTTGCTGAGCATTTCAGTTGCAAAGTGACGTAAATAAATGGCTGTGATGAGCTGAATAGTCACAGTCAATGACAGCCATCTATTTATGATGCCTAGCTTCTGGAATGCTTGAGAATAGCTCCATGTGCAGACGACCTTCTACATTTTTTATACTTTAGCAAAGTATTGATTTTAAAAAATATCTCTGTTTCAGCCTACTATGGTTCAGTGGATGGAGCTATTAACCAAGCAGTTTGTTTCATCACAAGTGGCATGTGAATGGTTCCTTCAGCACATGGCGCACAATAGTTGGTGGCCAGTGCAAATCTTGATCAAGTGTCCCAACCAAATAGTGCGCCAAATGTTCCAACGGCTGACACTGCATGTCATCAACCAGCTTCGTTCCAACCATGCTCCACTCTTCTTAAAAATGGACTCTGATGATGAGGGCCAAGAAGAATGCGATCCTGACAAGATCGGCTACCAGTCATGTGTGACCATGTTCATCAGAATGCTGTTGTCTCTTATGGAGCATGGTGCCAAGCCCCATCTCAAACACCTCACCGAGTATTTTGCACTGCTCTATGACTTCAGCAAAATGGGTGAAGAAGAAAGTCAGTTCATGATATCGGTTCGTGCAATATCCACAATGGTCAATTTCTACCTGGGTCAGAAGTTACATGATTATGTGGAGGTTTTCAGTGAAGAGGAGGAAGAAGATGATGTAATCCCAATGCCAGCTGACAAGTACAAGCCTGCATCTTTGGAGAAGGTATGTTCAAAAAAATATGATGCAATATTACATTGCAATTCTACATTATAATTGATGCAATACAACATTATACATTATAATTGATGCAATACAAAGCTATGAAAAATATGAAGTGTTATGGGCTCTATCACTAAAATGATGCTGGCAACACTTGGAATTAACACTCAAACTTTATTTACACAAATTACTTACAACACACACACTAATCAATTATGTCACACAAGAAAAGCAATAAGAAACAAACAGATCAATAATGTGCAACTAATAATGAATTTTCGATATCACTGTACAAAAGCTAATTACTAACTGTCACTAGGCTGATCAATAATTTAATAAATAAACTGTTCAATGTTGTAAAAAGAAATGTCTAAAAACAGTTGAACACTCAATAAAGAAATGGAACACTTACAAAGCGCAGGCTGTCACTGTATTTGATATACATAATCACCATTCATAGAAACAGCTCTACATATGTGTACACTGAAGTCTGTCACTGCTACTTTATCACACTAGCATTCGAATGACAACTGAACTACTGTTTACAAGGACTACTCCTTATGTTCCATTTGAAAGGATTCCAGGAAATTCTAGAAACTATTAAGTTTAACATAATCTGGAACATTCTGGCAAATTCTCAAAAGCACTAGAACTAAACCTGGCAAATAAGGAAAAAGAAACCAGAGTCAAATTACAACATCTTCGATATCAACATCTTGAAATAAAGTAAATATGCTCATTGTTAGGGAGATCCCTATGCTACCAGTACACTATGGCCGAACATAGACGGATCAAGGCGGACACGATAGTGTACTGGGTCAGTTCATGTAGGTCCGTGGTAGTCCGATCCGTCATGATCCGTGTTGGCCAATGTTCCGGCTAAAGTCGGTAACTAGCACGGATCAAAGGAGGCGGACCTAGACGGAATCAGCCAAACTCCGAACACGAACAAGCACAAACTATCCCCAGTACACACTGGCCTTCATTCGCCAACAAGTCTCCATTCGCATTCACTGCTTTGCATGGCAAACAACCGGTTAACATAACCTCGTGTACTGTAGCCGGTAGCATTTAAAGTCAGTTAAATAGCTGCTGATATTTAGAAGGAGAGTTTAATATAACTATACAATTATATTAAAGACATAACGACTATCCCTTGAATCATTAATTAATAGGCAAATTCAAGAGTAGTCTAGGCTATACTGTACGTTTATGGTTTGTGGTCGTAATTTTTTTCTCAAAGTTTCTTGGTTTGGCAACTACTAAGCTATTAAAATGCTATCTATATTACCGTGAGAAATTTTCTTCAATGAATTATTTTGTGAAATATGGGCTTTCAAAGTTGATATTTTTGGGGCAACAAATCTTTCCCAAGAGTTGATATAGACTCTTGATAATTTTTTATAGCTAGAACTTACATCAGGAATTGAAATAACATATTTCGTAATTCAATCTAAAGCTTAGTTTGTTTTACTTGAAAAATCTTGGGGCTTTCAAAAAATTACAAAGAAACTAAACTTTTGATTTAAGTAAAAAATACTGTTAGTTATGTCATTCTAATATTTAATGTAAGTTCTGGCTTTAAAAAAATAATCAATAATTTATATCAACTCGTAGAAATGAATTGTTGTCCCAAAACCCGAAATTTTATCAATTTACAAACGAAATCCTTTAGTGCATGTATTTGTAGCTACTGCTGCATGTGATGAGGATTCTTAGTTGTAAATTCTGCCTGCTGGGGCCTATTGCATGAAATCTCCAACTTACCGGTCCACAGTAATTCGTATTGCATCAAGAAACTGCTGTTACTCGTATTGTTATTTTTATTAAGTAAAATTTCGCAAATTAAAACCGTTCCGATTTTTTTTTTTTTTTTTTTTTTTGACAGAAAAAACTATTCTGTCTGTTCTGCGCATGTGCAGACTATTAAAGTCAAAGTTTTTGGTTTGCAAAATTGAAATAATAGTGTTCCGTTAAAGATATCGGGATGGTTTACAAAAACTAATAATAGAGTATTTCCTGCTATCTACGCTTTCCTGCTTTTTTAGCCGCCCTAAGCGAATCGGAAACTGAAACAGTTTGGCTCGCTTCACGACAGATCAATTGCATGTTCTTCATTGTTGTACTTTAAGTTTTAGTTTGATTACCATTTTCACCTGTTTGGAAGGAAATCCATTCTGCTCTTTCATTCTTTATCATTGTTCCAATGCGGAAAAATTCACTAGTATTCTCGCCTGCCATGATGAAAAATTTTGCACGTACATCCAAATGCAGAAATTTTATTATGTTATTCACTTTGAAATATAGCAAGATTTTATTTCAGAATATTTTTTATAAATTATTGAATTATTCTACTTTTCCGTGCAAGTCCTGTATTTCGTCAAGATTTATGTGAAGCGAAATTAGTAACCTTTTGGATATTGAATGTCAAATCTTTAAAATTGGTTCGTTGCAAACTCAGTGGCTTAATCTACTTAATCTTCAAGTATCAATCTATAGTAATATCCACAGGGTAAGATCCAATAAATCTGTGTGTATTATAAACTACACCACTAATAATAATAATATCTTGTGACCTGGCTGGCTCAGGTCTGGTGTCAGAGTTCCCAGTCGCACTTGAACAAAGTTTAGTGCCTCTAACATGACTCAACGACTGTTCTGCTCAATTGAAGATTAATGCACAATTTTGTCTGTAGCAAAAATGGATGTGATTGTTCTGAGTTTTAATATTTCTCAATATTTTTATTCTGCTAAGTTCATTTGAATATTTCGAATTAGTTGATGGCTCGCAGTAGTATTTGCACGGTTGTAATAGTGTTTCAATACGGGAAAGAGAGTATTTGTAAGAGCGTTATTCAGATTCAATTTATTTTTCTCTTTTACAAATTGATCCTTCAGATTTTCCATCGCCAAGTTATCTAAATCGAGATGAACATTCAAACCTGATGCAAGATTCAGTTTTTAGATATTTATCGCCATTTATTTAACGCTTAGACTTTCAATAGGAAATTTAATTTACTTTTTCTGAACAGATGATAACTTTGGTGGCAATGCTGGTGGAGAAATCAAGAGGCCCGGATCATAGTCTTAGGCTATCCAATGTCGACTATAGTGCTACAGCTGGTGGAAAAGGTTTTCCGTTCCTCTTCCAACAAATCAAGGATTACATAAATCTCCATCAAACACGAAACCTTATCTACTCACTGTGTAAGTGGAATGAACGGCTTGCAACGCACATTGTTGCCATGATATTCTCCGCAATTCAAAAGCACGCCGATGTGAGTACTTTTATTGAATGGCTTTCCAATTTACAACCATAAATAAAGATTTGAGAAGATTATAGAGCAAGAAATCTAATTTTTTGCATCTATGAAAATTGCATCTTTAGTCACATTGAACTGTTTTAAATACTCGTACTTTAGTTATTAAGGGCCCGACAGAACCTTATTGAAACCTTGCTGTTGTCCGTCCGTCCATCTAGCGCTTGAAAGGAAGATTCTAGACTTTTGAAACTTGGTATGTAGCTTCATCATAGGGCAAGGGAGATCGCTATTGATTTTGGAATTTGGGGTTTGAAAATAAAAATAGTTATGATGTAAAACAGATTTCCACTATAGGCTCTATAAATATTGAGAAATATTGTGGCATAATATATTATGAGATCTGTTGAAAAAGAAGAAAGAGAAACAAAACTCTTTCAAGAACTGCCGATATGCACATTTTGTGAATTTGGAAGCATATGATGTTATTAGAAATCAAAGCAGTTAGGCCTAAATGGTGCATTTTTTCCTATCATCCCAACTGACAATAATGATTATTTTATGTAAATTTGTCGGTTCATTTGAGCCGAACATTCACCGAGTATTCATTTGGTTGTTTCATTTATGGGTCCAGCCAGGTCACATGATGTTATACTTTTTTTATGGAGGCACTTCAGATTATTTGATCATTCGTTTTCCATTTTCTGGCTTATGAACTTAACTATTTCAAACCAGCATAAACTCCACATAAAAATCGAATGTTTGGTTTTAGAAGATTGGTTCCTTTCCTAGAAATAGAATTTATTCAAAATAATAGATGGATCTTTATAACTATTCTATCGCGCTATTGCAATATCTGGGCAATTACATTGAAGGTGCTCTGAAGAGAAAAAAATTGATAATAGTTCATTATTGAAGATACCATTATGTTTTATGTAAACTCTAAAATGTTATAAAAATAGAGCATTATGATGATGATGTCTTTATACCACTCAATGAGAATCTAAGACGAATAAAAAAAGGTAGGGCCTTATTGTTGGAAACATGGGATCTCACTGCAAGGCATGGATTCCACATAAATAAAAAAGGAAAGATAAAAATTGCCTGAAGGCTTAGTATGATCATTCAGGAGTCTCTCGAAAAGATAAAGATTTTTCTCAGTCAGATGAATACCACTCCATTGGCAACCATTGTACTTTGGATCTGGAGTCAGCATGTGATATAGATTTGGAAATTATAAGTAAGACTGGGTCTTGTGATTCAATGAGTGCTTCCCATGTGTTTTCAGAGACATTGATTTCACAGGTCAATGGTCTGGAAATTTCAAATGTTTTACAGTTGAAGAATCATTTGACAATACTTCGAATTTAAACTTTTAGAAAGTGACAATGAAGTTGAATATGATTGTGTTCGTACAGTAAAACCAAACTTCGGCCTAGGTCCTTATATCAATAATTTTGCAATACCCGTAATCATGAATCCCATGAGAGAAGTTAAAAACGACTGTTTTTAGCAGTGACACAAGTTTATTTTTTGAAGGGCTTGAAATGTTTTTTTTTTATAGAGTTTTTGAAAGGGTTTCTGACAGGATCATTTTTTCTGGTGATTATAACATAAATGTTTTGAATAATTCCTCTGACACAGGAAGTTGATCCATGTTCTACATCAGTTTCATTTACACTGCATTTCTAAAGAGCCTACACGAATTTCAGGTGAAAGTGGGACAGCCATTGACAACATTGTTACAAGCATACATTGTACAACTCCTATGTACAGTTGCTATCGATAGAATATAATGAAGCTGAAAATTTATTTGCACAATGAGACATGGTCATCAGTTTACAATAATGAACAATAAGACTTGAAGTTGTTACAACCACATTTGTTGAAAACCGTGGGGTACTAGTTTTGGTTGTTACACCATTATCAATATCAAACCGAGGTTTGAGATTGATAATGGTGTAACAACCGAAACTAGTATCTCACGATTTTCAATAAATTTGGTTGTGACAACTTCAAGTCTCATTATTCATTATGGATATCTTCCACAATATCACCTTGGCCACTACAAAGAAAGTTTACAATAAGTCAGATGTGAATGAACATTTTACACAGTTCCATTAAGTTTTTCTTAGTCACAAGAGCACGAACTCCCCTTTAAAATATTCATGTAGCAGACGATAAAATATAAAGAGACTTGAAGGCGAAAGGATTACAGATTAAATTATTCAGATAAGAAATCAATTGAAACCAGTTAAACTCAATATTGATGGTAACAGGGTAATTATTGATGGGGAGCTCATAAAGCGGATTTAACGAATTGACAGTAAATTTTTAGCCACCAAAAAGCAATACATAAGTAATTTAATTTCAAGTGCTTCTAATAAAAAAAGCTGGGATGTTATAAATGAATTCAGAGGTAAAAAGAAAATATCTCAACCAGTTATAGAATTGGAGCAGAATGGAGAAATTGTAACAAACTCAAAGCACATTGCTGATTCTTTTAATAGATTCTTTATATCAATGGCACCAACATTCAATGTTGCAAAATTAGGTCCATATATTGATAATGCTTTCTCTTCTAATAAACCCAATTGTGAGAATAGCCTCATCTTTTTTCCAACTGAATTCAATGAAATACTCACTATAATAAAACGTATATAAACAAAAAATAATGTTGGTTTTGATAATATTCCAATGAGGGTAATTGAAGAATGTAATAGTAGAACCTCTAGTTTTCATGATAATAATGCACTTCAGACTGGCATATTTCCCGATCTACTTGAAATAGCCAAAGTCAAGCCACTGTTCAAGAATGGCGCCAGTACAGACAAATAATTAATAGACCAATATACATTTTGTCAGCGTTTTCCAAGATTTTTGAAAGTTTAATTCATTACAGGATTATCAATTATCTTGAAAAATTTAATTTAATATCGTCCTGCCAAAATGGGTTAGAGGGAAATCTACTATTAACGTTACTAAATCTACTATTAAAATTACTAGTAACGTTAATTGAGAGTCTCATTGATCAGGCAGATAAAGAAGATTTTGTTATTGGTACACTTCTGGATTTGTCTAAGGCATTTGATAGTGTTGATTCTAACTCCCTTCTTGATCGGATTGCGAATATTGGAATAAGGGGTGTTGGATGTAGCTTAATTAAGTCTTTTTTGACAAATCGATTTCAGTGTGTTACAGTTGATAATGAATTTCATGTAGCTGACTCAATGCATCTAAATGTTATAAGAGGTGTACCACAAGGGTCTATTGTGGGTCCACTGCTTTTTGTTTTATATACCAATGACTCTGCCATAGCCAATGTCATATATCAATCCTCTGTCCCAGTAGATGCGAATATTAGTTAGTATGCCGATGATACAACATTAATGTCACTAATCTCAGTGATCTTAAAGTCTGCTAACAAACTTGATAGTTCAATATTATAATGAATCTTTTTTGTCTGTCAATTCAAAGAAAAGTAAATTTATACAATTTGATTTCAAACAGTAAGGAACCAGTAATTAGCATTGGAGATTCAATTGTTGAAAAAGTAACAGAAATAAACCTTCTAGGATTGATTATTGGCAAAGACCTTTTGTGGAATTCTCATATCGATAGACTAGCAAACCGTATTTGTAGTAATTTATTTGTTCTGTGAAACATCATAATGTATGTTCCCCATTACGCCGGAAGATACTTCTATTTTGCCCTTATTTATTCCCGCGTATGGCATATTGGAAGAACGTTTTTGTAAAATATTGAAAAAATATTCATTTTGCAAAAGCGTGCTGTCAGATATCTAGCCGGTTTAGGTTTCAACCATACTTGTCGCGATGCATTTAAAAATCTGTCTATTCTCACGGCCCCATGCATTCTTATTTTTAAATATATACCTTTTGTTGTAAAAAATATCATTAATTTTACAACAAATTCAGATTTTCACAACTACAACACTAGTGTTGATGTCAGGTGAAACAACCTTAGTGTACAGTCCCACAGACCTCAGCCCGTATATATGAACGTTATTCATCAAAGAAAGACTTGTATAAGTCATACTTTGTGGCAATAAGTCTTACTTACACTTACAAGTTCACAAAGTGACAAGCCAACGAGTAGCTGAAACACTAAAAGCCAAATCGGTTCCCAAACAAAGGCCTGCCCCCTGATATAATTTACATTAACTACACTAATTTTCACTAGTATAAGAATCGACACTAAATAAATATGGCGGGTCGGCTTGTAACTCGACTTGTCAGCTAGTAAACTTGCCCAGTACAATCAAACGACCTCGAGTAAACCTCTCGAACTGGTAAAAATGATACTAGAATAGTGCCCATGCGCGAATTATTGTCACTGACTACTGTAACTGGAGCTGATACTAATTAGATCTGAGAAGACTTTTTAGTTGAGAAGATCTTTAAGTTAGGTTCTTAAATACAAACTCAAGTTGAAGCGTTGATTATACTGGGTGAGTGTATAAGCTGGCAAGTCAGGCTACGAGCCGACCCAGATGTCCCCACCATATTTATATAATGTAAGTTAGTAAATTAGTGTTGTTTGATGTAAATTATTTATCAGGAGTCGGGCTGGCTTTTAGTGTTACAGCTACTCGCTGGCTTGTCACTTTATGAACCTGTAACTGAAAGTAAGACTTATCGCCGCTAAGTATAACTTATTCAGGTCTTTCTTTGATAAGAAACGTGCGGCCCAAAGTTACGTTCATAAATAAGGCCCGTAATATTTTTGAAAAAACCTAGATATATTGTTGTGAAATTATTAAATAGGTTACCCAATTATCTAAATTACAGGACTGTAACTTTTAAAAAGGATTTGTACAACTTTCTAGTTGAGAAGGGTAGAAGGGTATTATAGTGTAGAAGAGTTACTGAATGACATTCATATATGACATAATGTATTAAATGTTTAGTTGTAAGTTTTTAAACTTGTGATTAATATTATCGACGATATTCAACTGTGTAATGCTGTCTTTATACTGTGTTGAAAATATAAATATTCTATTCTTTGTTGTATGAAAACCTCAGGTTTTGTATTCTTGTGAATAAAACTAGTAGAATTAACAATATTGTTGCGTTAGTCTCATAATGCTTAAATTGAACATAAAACTAAAGAAAGAATAAAATAAAGTAATTATTGTTTTCTAATTTTTCTTTGCAGATCTGTCAGCCGTTTTTCAAATTGCTCACCCTCTTGACAGAGGTATCAGGTGGACCACCAAATGGACTGCCATGCTTTACACAGTTGGTGCTGACCAGGGTATGGGATGTGGCCGAAGTATGTCCTCACTCTGCGCTTGAGTGGCTGGCAATTCAAGTTGCGCGCAACAAGATTGCTCACCAGTGGGTCATGCAAAATTTGGACACGTGGGTTGAGCATTACCTCCTAGCTCACGGAAACCAGCGTGTTCGTTCATGTAAGTTACTGTTTCCCAGTAATTCTATACTGGTATAGTTACTACTAGTATAGTTGGTGATTAGCCACGAGTCATGCCAGGTATCTTTTCAGTCAGATGAGATGAGTGACGAGCGCTTTGATTGCCCTCGGAAAAGTGACCGCATTGGTTTGGCCTGCAAAAAATTATCACTATATAATAACCACTTCCCGTTGGTTTGGAACCCATCTCGTAGGTACAACTCAATTAACCACGCACAGGTATCATACCCATGTGGGCTTCATCCTTCGGGAAAAGTCATTAAATACATTGTGTATTTCAATTATCATTGCTCCTTTTTTATAATTGAATACCATTTTAAATGTGGTTTTTGTTTTCGAATTTTATTCATGTACTTTACTGTACATGTGGCAAGTCATTTCGCTGATAGAATTAGAAGATTTAGGCAGTCCGCACATGAAGCGTTCGCAAATCGTAGACTCGACTCCACGCTTGGAAAACGCTCCGTGCGTGGACTGTCTTACATTTATGGTGGAAAATTACCAGTAATTGTTAACTTATGTACAGTGTATATCTATTTTTTTAAATTGTATTTATATATATTTTACATATTTTTTAAGTTTTTTTGTAAAACAAGTTGTTTACAAATAATAGCGATCTTTATTAGTGCGCCTTCACATTATCGACTCAGCAGCGCTTCAAAAAGTAGCAGCAAAATATTTTTGTAACGCGGCTCAATTGTCGACTCCGCGCGCCTTTTATGACTCCGTGCAGATAGTGATGATAATGATAATGCAAATAGTGAGGAATACTGCAGCTGGTAGTACATGTTGGTTTTTTTTTCAGTTTGAGATGGACGATGACGTCTGTGAATTTATTTTTTCATCAATTATTCATAAAAGTTTTAGGCGCCGCCTTCAAAAAGTTAGACAATTACTTATATCAAATTTAAAAAACCACATTTTTGTTATAAAATCATGAAAATTTGGTTGTCACTTTCAAGAAGCTAGAGAATTACTTTCATCATATTTAAAAAACTATTTTTCATTTTAAAATCTAACTATGAATTAGATTTAGGAAATGGTACCGGTAATCAGTTGATAAACAATTAAAACTACAATTTTGTATTGAAAGTAGAAAATATTGTATCAAGGAAATTATAATAGCGAATCATAAAAATGAATTGTCTTCTGTTTCTTCATTTTATAATTGGATGCATTTCAGAGTATACCTACACTGAGAATTAATAACTAGAATTTTTTTAATAATTTCAATTGGACTATTCCCTTTCACAGTAACTTTACTGAAAAAAAATGATAACTAAGAATTTTTTAAATAATTCTAAGTGACTATATACCTTTTCACAGTTATAACTACACTGAAAAATCGAGAACTTTACAGATTGTTTTGATCATTATTTTTAAAGTTAGCTATTGAAAAAACATTTTTATGGTACTGGCTGAGTATTTGGCATATCCGGATAAAATTCAAATGAAGACGTTGATGACTTTGTGCTTGGTATTGACTTGGGCGTAGTCATTTCCATACACACAGCGCTAAGCAGCTCTGTTGAGTCGCCTAATATGAAGGGACACTTATGGCCAGTTGCACGAAAGAAAATTAAATTTGACCACCGTAAGATGACGTCATTTTACGGAGCTAGTGCAACGACTTCCCTATTGAGCTCCGTAAGATGACTTCAAGACTTCATCTTACGGTGGTTAAGTTTCATTTTCTTTCGTGCAACTGGTTATTAATCTTTTAATTAATCTCTGTTGTTTAGTGGGTTCGAACGTAGGTGATCCTGCCTACTATGCAGTTCGATTTCTCAGCGAGTCTGGTTCGATTTCTTACTGAGATTAATGAGTTTCATCATAAATTTAATTCATTACCTGTGCACAAATTATGGACTCGAAGGAAATTTTTAAAAGTGAATGCCGTTTCAGTTTTGAAAACAATTTATATCACTATAAAAGGTTTCCTATTGAATACTGTATAAAACTCGCTGGTTATCAATGCAAGATTCATGCAAGTTCAGTGAAGAAGGCTCGAAAAAATGAAAATTTTATTCAACCATTGAACATATGAATGTAATAAGGCATGTCAAAATCAATATCATAAAAATCAAGTTACAGAAGAATTTGCAAACATCCACAAATACCTCGAGAAGTCACAAGCATAAAAAGCATATTATACAAAGCATAAAAAGTTGGAAGCATACAAAGCAATAATACAAACACATGAAACAATCCCAATTCTACAATCATATAAAAGCTCAAATAATCTGTAATATCATTCAGCACTGAATGTGAAGTCTCTTTTTTATTTAGCATTTGATAACTTTTGTTGGAGTGGCTAATGAATAACGAATTCATTTGTTACATTCTTAATAGCAATATTGAGGAGAGCTTCTTATTGTTACAGCTGCTGCCTACTTACTTGTGTCTCTAGTTCCCAGTCCACAATTCAGGCAGTGCTACAGAACAGCGCGGCAACACAAGGAACTTATTCTACCACCAGATTCTCAAGAAATTCTACACACAGTTTACACTGTTCTGCTTAGGCTACTAAAGAAAGCAAGGCATTATACTGACATCAATACGCACGGCTCCTCAAAGTTGACTACTTATTTCACTCTGCTCAATTTCTTTGCCGTTTCAAAGAAAGAAAAGCTTATGGTGAGTTATAATTTGTGATAAATCAAATTAAGGCATTAATATAATAATGCCAAATTATTCAGGATTGGTAGGTGCCTCATTAAAATATTGTTGAGGCACCATCACATCGCAAATGAGAGGGTCTAGTTTAGTGATAATCTGATGGTAATAATAAAGTCTAGAATTTAAAATGTACATCAAACCTGGTTTTGTAGGAGTAGATTGAGAATTATTTTATTCTTAATACAGCAATAAATCACGTTTTGGGGGTCAGTGTACAGCACAGAAGTGTATATTCAACTTATTTTCCAAATCCTTTTGGAAAATTTATTCTAATGTACAAAAAAGATGGGTTTTATTACACTGAAGAAAATTTTAAAATCCAGATCTCTACGTTAGAGGTCTACTTAGTACTTTTGGTTTGAGTTTGAATCAAAGTCTTGAGTCGAATATCCATATTTGACAAATCAACTGCAGTACTTTGACCAGGATAAACATAATGTTTAAGCGAGTATGATCTCTGGATCAAGAGAAAAAATGATAGCTTTTAACTTAGTTTGATGCCTTTTTACATAGAATTAATATTGTATTCCTTGCCTCAGTTATGAAGTGTTAATAGCGCTATAAGATGGATGCACTATTTTACAATTTCTTTTCACTGTGCTAAATGTTTCTTTTTTTTAAATTTAATTTCAATTACAATCTAGCACTACGTTGGCTAATTAGCAATTTTTTATTAAATAAATTAGTACTTTTTGCATTAAGGCTAGAGTCTTCCTTTCGTCACTAAAGGGGAAATGTCTATGATGACCACTAAAGGGGAAATGTGTATGATGACCCCTTGAGTTACACCAATTCAACTGTTTTTTTCTCTTCAGTCTTCTTCTGATGTCTGCATTGTTCAGGACCTAAATCGCCTCTAGGTTATCATGATGATGAGACAGAGCCTATGTAGATCAGAATTCCTGGCTTTCTCTGGTGCGTTTACAGCATTCCGTAGAACTGTTTTGGAATCTCTGGATGATTAGAATTTTGTTCTGGCTGGTGCATACCCAAATTTGCACTCAATACATCAACGTAAATGTTATACCCAAAACTTCGAATCCCGATTGGCATTCAAAATCAAAATTTATCATTTATTTGAGAGCCAGTTGTCCAGACCAGTTATCATTGGCAACTAAATTGTCAATCCACATGCACTAGTAGTCCAGTTAAATTAGCAAAAAGTAGAGAAAAATTCCAAAAAGGCTGAAATCAGGACATTGACCAGAAAAGCATGCTGAATAACATCAGCCTTGGAATTATTTCCTTTCTTACCCGAAATTTGACTGGACTAAAGTAAGATTTTAATTATCCATTTGCTACTCAATATTGACTACTAGTATAGGAGCTGCTGAAGCATCGCTCCACATTCACCCGCATAAAACCTGAACCTGTTATCAAAAACATCACTATTCATTCAAATTTCGACATATAATATCAATTTCATAGGAACTATTTTTCTCAAATTTTCAAGAAAATAATGTTAATTTATCAACGAAAACGACTTTTTAGGCCAAAATGTGTAAACTAGAATTGTAGACCGGTTTACTGTGACTCGAGCCCCAAGCCCCCGTTTACTTTTCTTTGTAGATTACGTCTTGGAGACTCAAAATCAAATCAAATCATCTCTACCAGTTATGGAGTATAAGACAAATCAGATTAACAATTATACTATCTTATACACCAGTTACCATAATTACTATATTAATTAGTCTAGGCGAGGCTAAAATTTGATTTGAAAGGAACTCTTGTACACTATAAAATGTTTTATCGACTAAATATTTTTTCAGTTTTTTTTTAAATAATTCTATATTTTCAAGACTCTTTAATAACTGCGGTAGCTTGTTGTAGAGTTTCCTACCAATATAACTAGGTTTTTGTTTGAATATCTGCTATTGTGACTCACCAAGTGATAATCTTCTCGGCTTCTTGTATTATAATATTACAATCGTATTATAATCGTACTGCAAGTTTCAGTTCTATGACTTTCCATAAAACGGCACATGCTTGAAAATCCGTAATTTTGATGACATTACTCGACAAATTTGCGACCCCCATACCCCATTAAGTGGTTTGGATATACTAAGACATCCTAGAAACAGAACATTTGGGTCTGTTGCTTTCTTCACGAAGTTGCACACGAACAAACATACAACACGCCCTGGACTATTTTGAATCCATACTCGGCTAAATATCCTTATCCTACCATCACAAAGTTGCTCTCCCATAGAACTCTCTAATTTTCTACTGAGTTTAAATAATTTAAGCAGCTTTCAATCAAAATTTGTGGTTGTGTTTTGGTTTCCTGTTCTCCTATTACTGAAGACATCAGTAGTTATTACTCAGTATTGTAGTTATTTGGTTTTATTTGAAAATATGATCTGGCTATACAGCATAAGCTGTATATACTGACAAACAAGTCATTAATGGTTTTCAAATGAACCTACTTTTTTAACTCATTCAAGAAAAAGCTTTATTTGTTTATACAATTATCAATTCAATATTAAAGATTGACATTTTTAAAGTAGGGTTACTTTTCGAAAATAAGGTTGTATTTGTTGTTTTCATACAGATCATTTCCTGTACTTATTTGCTGGTGTCCTTTAATAATGCTTTGTAGAAACAGTTCCAAAACAAAGATAATAAATGAGATGAATATGCCAAACCCATACAATATTAGAGCTCCATACAGTTTTTCAAGTTCAAGTTCATATTCAGTAATACTTTTGTAAGATCGTTTTTTCATCGGCACCGGCTCGGTCTTTTTGTGTAATAGGTAGACAATTCCAGACTCGTACATTCGTTTTATTATTTTATTGATTGGACTTGCTAGACCAGATCCTTTTTTGAGTAGGAAGGGCGATGCACTAGCTTCTATTGACCATCCTTCAAGTAGGCACAAGGGATCCTTACTTTTTATTTTGTTGCCTCTGTGCTCCGAATAATACATCATGAACCTTTGAGACCCAAAGGCAACTGTATCTCTGTCCTCGACAATGGATTTAATGATAATAGTGAATGTTCCGTTTTTGAACGTTTTAAACTTACGAGCGATCTTTTCAGCAACTGTATACCCATCTGTGGTTTTGTTGAATATGTTGAATGACTGTGGCACTCCTGTCACCTTGAGGTCCATATCTAGGATGTCATCCAAGTTTCGTATATTAGCTTCCGGCCATGATACTGTCATGAAAGCCCCCAATTTTGCTTGATACATTGAATACATAACTAGAGAATACAACATCCAAAGTCCAGTAAACTTTCTGTTGGGTAGCTTTTGCAATCTCCATCCGACAGATTGTCCCAGACTGATGCCATAAATTGTAAGAGCCACAGAGACTGCGTCTTCATACTTCCTCCTTTTTCTGTAGAAAGCCATGTAAATGCTCAAAATCACAGCTCCTGCAATAGCTGTTGCTGATAGAATCCAAGTTCCAAATGTGAATTCTTTTGTATAAATGTCCCAACACGATGGATAAGGACCAGCCGCACAAGGAATAGCCCAGATGAAACGCTCTGTGTATAATATATGAGTGAATTCCAAACCGGGTTGAAAATATATGATATGTGAGTATATGCCAAAAGCAAAATCTTTTTCTCCCGACCGAAGATTTCGCCCTATCTGCTGCGGTATACCATCTGCTGCTGAGTATCCAAATTCATCTGTTATACTGTCATTAGCCGGTACTGATATAGCTGTCGTAAAATTCATTTTCTCTTGAAGTATTCTCTGCATGTACCCTCCGGCTCCTGTTAAATTCCACGTTCCATTTTCCCCAGACACTATTATTGATTCTGGAGGTCTGCTCTTTCCAATACCCTGTAAAATGCATCCATATAAATTTTGCATTTTGTTTTTTGGAAATAAATCTGTCTGATTCCGTAAAGATCCTTCCCACCATATCCACTGATCCAATAAAACTGGTTGGCCTACTTGATTGCAGTGTGTTTTTCCGTAAGGATAAAAAGTGAAAATTTCTATTGATCTGTCACTAATAATTAGAACTATAACATCTATCAACTTTATTTTCCAAAACTTATCCATAATCATCGTCAAGTTGTCTTCATTCTGTTGAGTATCGTTGTTTTGATTGCTCATTAATATCACAAATGATGCTTGCTGAGTCAATAACTCTGGTCGCACTATACACTCCAAACAAGTTAATATATTATAAAATAATATATTAACTCCTCCGTAAGATTCAAAGTTATTTTCTGTTGTAATAATACGTGGTCCTGAATAAGTTCTGAGAAATAATTCTATCGTGATAAGATATTCAAAATTATCATTGAAAATTATTGCAGGATATGAATTGCTCACGTACTTGTCACAAATTGATATTAAACACTCTGTAATCGAATTTGAAAGGTCGTAACTAGTATTTTCCAATTCCATATTTAAAGAAACCATTGTTTCAGAATGCAATACAATTGTGATCAAAATGGCTTGATGTATTTTTCGTGGTTCATTCAAGGAGAAATTGGTGACTCATTTATCTAGAACGTTTTTCTCTTATAAATGGGAAGTAGTTGTAAATGTATTTACATTTCAACATTAGATCATTACGAAGTCACCAGCTTTGCTTAATTGAATCGTTGTAAATGGAACTTGAATAAGCAGTCTCCTGAATTGATTACTTTTAGATTTCGTTTCCGATGTTTATCAGTTGACATTCGTACAAATTGAGTTGTACGAGGTAATGGAAATGGAAATTATCGATTTCCATCAATCAGTGTAATCGTATTTCCAACTCGATATCATATATTTTGCATAGCTCTCAATCAAGTCCTTTTAGAAATCACATTTTCTATTTATAAATTAAATCTTGACATTGTTATTTTTTCTTCGTCCGAAATGCATTACATTAACAAAACAAAAGTTAATATTTCCATTTTTTTGTAAATTGTTTATAAAAAGTCTAGAACTCTTTGAGAATATTTTGAAAAAATTTAATATTGATATAATTTTCTTTTTACAGTTTGGGCAATATTTATTGGACTTGTGGCAGCTCTTTCATCCGAAACTGTCAGAGCCAGGCATTGCAGTACATTTGAATAAGCAAGCATTACTACTCTTCTGGTATCATGTGAGCACGGACTGTCCAGAAAATGTTCAGATAATTTTACAGAACGCTCACATTGTAAAAAATATAGCTTTCAATTATATTTTGTGAGTATAAATATTAGTTCTACTCTTTTCCAAACTTATAAGTAGTGTAGAATAATTTTTAAAACATTATAAAGACTTCAGTTGTTTGTGAATGGATGTTGTGGTACTTTTTTTTAGGATGAAGCCCACATAAGTTTGAGACCTATGCGTGGGTAATGATGCGTTGGATGTTGGTGATTGATGAGTTGGACCTACAGTTTTAGGTGGGTTCCGAACCACCGGGAAGTGATTTTACAGCAGAGAACAGTGTCTTTTTTGCTAGCCAATCTAATCGGTCACCGTTACAAACATGACCCAGGAGAACGCAGCTTATCTATCTGATTCAACAGATACCTGCTACGGCTCGCGGCTATCACTTCCCTATATCTGATATATTTTCCATGATGAATAATAAGACTTGCATGTTGTCAAACCACTTTATTTTGATTACATTATTGAGACTATGGTAATTTTTCAATAATGTATTCAAAATAAAGTGGTTTGACAACATCCAAGTCTTATTATTCATCATTATAAAGACTATCATGATTACCTTTAATGTGGCTCTTTATTTTCAATAAGAAAATGCATATCCACAAGTTGTAAAACTACTTCTTGAATTGGTTCAGATTCTGGCTCATTGTAGCATTGCTGATATTTTATAATTTACAATAAAAAATTATTTTTTCTAAATGAAATCGTTGTATTTGAACTGTTCTGCTCGGTAATGAATTTCTTATAACTAAATTCTACGAACTCATTCTCTGTGAAAGGATGAAATATTTGAAAATTCGTTGTACCGTCTACTTCTACTTATGAACTATATAACTATATTACTTTTTAATTATTTGAACTCAGTTTAGTATTTTATGAACTGTTTAGTTAGTTTATTTTGAACCTAGTTGGGAAATAAATTTATGCATGTCACTAGCTTCCAAGTTCGCATTATGCCACATATTGAAACCATGATAATTTATACAAATATGTTATCTTACCGTATACATTAATGATATTCTTCTCATGCGTACAGTCATGTGAATAGTTTACAGAAGACCAAAACGTCGTTAGCTCCCACATTGCGATACCAGATACCAAGTCAGTATTCAAAAACTCCAAACTAGATTATATTTTGTAAGTTTTATTATGGTATCGTAAGCTTAATGTAGTATGATTTATATTCGGTTCCCCAGTCAGTTACTCAGGTAAATCATTCAGTAGCTAACGATTTAATAACGGCTACACGGCTTGTTCCACACACACCCGGCAGTCAGTTCACCGTTTTTTATCAAGCTGGACATTGTATCATACGGAGCGCTTCACACTTACCCTTTTTTTGAAATGATATGATACAATTTAATTATGCTGGGTAAACGACACCGGTTAACTCCCTACCAGGTATGTGTGAAACAACTCTTATGACCGCTATTGAATTCAATAGCTACTGAATAATTTTACTAAACGACTAAGATACCGGGTATTATTCTATAAAATTCATATTTTTAATTTTCTGATCACAGGGCTCTAATACATGAACTCCTGCAATAGAAGTGAAAGACTAACAAATTTACGTAAAAAACAGCTCAGAAGCTTGAAGTTTGATTTGAAATTTTTATGATCTTTTCAGAGCTGATCATGATGACCAAGATGTTGTCCAATTCAATAGGACTATGCTGCCTGCCTACTACGGTCTTTTGAGACTTTGTTGTCAACAATCCAGAGCATTCACGCGTCAGCTGGCCACTCATCAGAACATTAACTGGGCTTTTAAGAACATCACACCATATCCTACTCAATACACATCAGTAAGTACACAAAAGTTAATTGATATCTTAATTTATGATTAATTCATTTATTTATGTATTAAAATCGAATATCATTTACATTTAACATTATCCGGTAATGTTTATTTTTAAGTTGATTTCTTTTCATCACAATGTAAACTTTGTTATTCTTTACTTGAGAACCAACTGATATTAAACAATTTTTTAGTAGAAAAACTGCAGAAAATCAGTTGAGAATTTGAATATTTAGTCTACACGATACGACTTTTAGCCGTACGCTGTGTCCGGTGCGGCGCATTCCTTTTTGTTTCCTGAAGGTTTAATGTAGCAATTCACACGATAAGAATCCGCCGTGCACGTCGGACATCCGCGGTGGTTATCAAACTATCCACGACGCTGATAAAGCTGGGTTTCACTTATCGCATAGCGCACTGCGCACCAGTATTGCCAGACACAAGCTATGGATTGTGGGGGATTTGGTTCAAAATTATCCTACATTCAATTGTTATGTATGGTAATTTTGAGCGAAATTTCCCACAATTCTTAGATTGCGTATGGCAATACTGATGTACAGAGCGCTGCGTAAAACGTGCGGAGCTAGGAAAACCCAGCTGAAGCATTGCTTCAAATAGCAGCCCGGACCGACTTCTAGCGAATGCGCACAACACTGATTTGGGTAGGGTAAAGGAACCAAAAGCCCCCCCCCCCCCACCATTAGCTGACACATCTTCATATTTTCTCTTATTATTAAGGCCATAGTGGGTAGTTTTGACTCTGGTAATTTGTGCATTACTGGTACCATTGAATCATGTGATGGGCATCACTTTTGACGGGGAAAAATACTTTGAGGATAAGCTGTCAGATAGTTTACAAGAATCCTTTATTTCTAGGTGGAATTCTTTAGGAAATATCGAAGTATGGGTGTTTGAAAATCTTCAAATACTGTCAAAATAATCATGTGAAATTAACTAATGGTTAGAATGCTAGAGCCAGAATATATGTTGATTTATTTTTATTGAATTTTTTATTGAATTTATTGCCACATAAAAAAAACAGAAACATTACAAATGTCATTGTACAAAATAAAACTAAATAATAATACACTTCTACATTATATTAATCTACCTAACTACAAGATATTTTGTATTAGTGATTACAATGTAATTATATGTAAAATATTTGAATATAAATTATATGTAATTAATTAATTATCTGTATATCGTCTGTAGCCCTAGTACAGTAATGTGCTCAATTACTATTATTTAGTTTTTATAATTATTATGGCATCACCAGCAAAAGGAAAAACCTTGTGCGCTGGTGAGAGTCGCATTTATAGTTTAATAAGTTTATTTATTTTTTGAAAATTTATTTAGTAGACAATATAGTCACTTGCATATAATTTTATTTATTGAATAAAATTTAAAGATGAGAAAAATTTTGATCTAATCCATGAATTAATAAATAATCCAATTAATAAATAATTAATAATTAATAATCCATGATTATACCCCATGTTCACTTATTAGGGGATGATTTTCATATTTTATGTTAATTGGGGGGATGTTGGGTATATTTTTCAACACATTCACCAGTAGCTGACATGACATGTCGGGGACCATGACAGAAATTTTTTGGGCCAGATTCAGACATGATGAAACATAATAAAGCGAAATTTAATACGCCTATTCATTTCAAGGCTCTCAATCAACTTTATCCAGTAGCTGAACACCCCATGTCTGCCTATAGGTGGAATGTAGGTGTAAACTGCAAGATTTTAGCAGTTAATGACAATAATTTCATAACTGAACTACAAAACTTGTGAGCCGGCCGTTCACTACAAGCAGAGCGGACTCTTCTGTGGCCAAACTACAAATACTCATACACATATTTAGGGTTCTCAGTGTATAAAATAGCATTTTGTATTTATAGTTTGGTCCCAAATGAGTCTGCTCCACTTGTAGTGGAAGGCCGCGGCCTTAGGCTATGTCAAAACAGTCAAATGATTGTGTAAGAGCCTTATTATGCTGTAGTCGCGGTTGCATGCCATTGTTTAGGCTAAATTACACCAGTCTGGTAAATTTGATTAGAAAATCAGTTGATAAACAGCTCTAAATATTTGTATGCCTTCTGTGCTTTGACATAGTTGAGCTCGGTTTCGCGCTTGGCTAATATAATTTAGCCTGAATTGTAGTGTGCAACAATTCTTTTTTTATTTCTTGGTCTATATTGTTAAGTCTGTTCTATATAGAAGAAAATAAACAAATTAGTTGATTACAATGAGGACTAAGCTATTACTTATTATTGATTTTCAAATTTCTCTACTTTACTATGCTTATTAGAAATTATCATTTTTAAAATTATTGTTAATATCTCCAGTATGTGTTGTATATGTTTTATATGCATGATTACCATTTGATATATGAAATCAAATTAGCTCATTCCTTACCTGACACGGATTTCAGCTACTGGAGGTGACAAAAATAGTGGTGTCAGCTATTGGTGTAGATGTCGAGTGATTTTAAAATCAAATCAAAATTAAATTTCAAGTTCAAATTTATATCTAAATTGATTCAAATTTCAATTAACCCTTTAAATGACTTGAATAAATAGATTCTGAACACTTTTTTATTAATCCATACAATAGTTCCAAAGTTAACAATATTCATCAATTGACTCATTAAGGTGTCAACTACAGGTTTCTTTGCCCTAGCTTCAAATTAAATAAATAATTTCAAATTTTTTTTACTTCTTCTTTCTCTCTCCCCGGTTTGCCTCACAGCGTCGGGGTAGTCTCGGACAGCCCCCTCCAGTTGTCTCGATCTGCGGCCAGTCTCTTCATCTGCGCCAGGGTCCTGCCTCTTTCCTCTCCCAATCTTCTTATGTGCTCATCATATGAGTACCTAGGACGTCCTCTCTTCCTTCTCCCTCCAACGACCACATTCGCATATTGTTTCACTTTCCGTTCATTGTCCATTCTTTGAATGTGACCCCACCATCCTAATTGTTTTTTATCCATCACTTCTTTCACATCTTTCATTCCTATTTCCTCCCTGATACGGTCACTTCTTATTCTATCTCTCAATGTCTTGCCAGCCGTTTTTCTATGGCACTTCATTGCTACAGCCCTTATTCTGTTCATCTGCTGTTGCTTTAAGGGCCAGCTTTCTGCACCATACAGGACTATTGGTTCAATAATGCTTTTATAGACTCTGTTTTTTACTGTGTTACTCACTTCTTTCTTCCCAAAAATACAATTTCTGGTAGCATAGAAGGCCCGGCTAGCTTTTGAGATTCTATTTCTTAGTTCCTCATCTATTTTCCCATCTTCATTTATGACTGTACCCAGGTACTCAAATGACTTCACCTGTTCCATTATCTGTCCCTCAACCTCTATAGTCATTCTCTCATCTTCTATCCCATTGACTACAACCTCTATAGTCATTCTCTCATCTTCTATCCCATTGACTCTTATTAATATTCAGTGTCATGCCTTTCCTTTTGATCTCTTCATTCCATTCAATTACAGCTGCCTCCAGTTTTCTCTCAGAGTCAGCGATCAAAACTATGTCATCTGCAAATAATAAAGCTTGAGCAAATATGGGCCTCAAGTTCCAACGTCCCACCATCATTCTGTCAGTTCTGCGTTTGCAGATTTTATGAATTTCGTCCATTATCATTACAAATAGTAGTGGACTTAGACTGTCTCCTTGTTTGATTCCTTTTCTCATTTCGAAAGGTCTTGATGTCTGTCCACAAGTTCTAATCACTGCAGTCACATTATTAAAAACACTCTTTATAGCTCGCTGTAATTTTTGTGGTACGTTCTTGGCTGCCAGTGTTTCCCATATAACCTGTTTTGGTACCGTGTCAAAAGCCGCTTTAAGGTCCAAGAATGCCAGATATACTCGTTTTCCTTTTTCTATAAACTTGGAACAGATCAATCTTATTGAGAAAATATGGTCTTGAGTCTGTCTGCCTGGTCTGAAGGCACATTGTTCCTCCTCAAGCTGTTCTTCCACTACACTTCGCAATCTTTTCTCTAAAATTCTAGTGTAACTCTTGAATACAACTGATGACAAACACACTGCTCGATAGTTCTCGCAATCCGTTGAGCTGCCTTTTTTATAAAGTGGGATAATAATATTTTGTTCCCATTCCTTCGGGATCTTCTCTTGCTTCCAAACCTCCTGCAACAATTTAGTTAGGCTATTCAAGAGACATTCACCCCCTTTCTTGAGGTATTCAGCTTGAATCTCATCCATTCCTGCTGCTTTCCCGCTCTTTGATCTTTGAATAGTATCCCTCACTTCCTCTTTTGTTATTTCAGAAATGATTTGTTGTACATCTACATCATTACCCATATCTATATTCGCATCTTGCTCAAACCTATCTCCTTCAAACTTATCTTAAAAAAATCTTCTCCATGTTTCAAGTACATCTTGAGTGGCAGTCATCAGCTCCCCTTCCTTATTCTTTATACATCTTGCCTGTTTTCCAAACTTCCCACGAATACTTCTGCAAACTGTCCAGAATTTCTTCACATCACTCTTATAGTTCTCATTTATTTCATTTCCAAATTCCTCCCAGGCCTTCATCTTTGACTCTTTGACTAATCTCTTTGCCTGGTTTCTGCACTCTATGTATGTCAGCCAATCTTCACTTCTTCTAGACCTTATGTATTTTCTATATGCCTTCTTCTTGTCTTTTACTTTCTGTTTAACTTCTCCTGTCCACCATTTTGTTCTTCTCTTGAATTGTCCCACTGTTCTTCTACCACACACTTTATTCGCTGCTTTTAGTAAGGCTTCCTTTATCATTTTCCACTGAAACTCAATATTAGTGGACAGATCTTCATTTGTTATTTGAGCTTCTGATAAAGCTATTTCTCTCTCCACTTCAGCCTGAAATTCATTCTGTTTATCCATCTTTTCCAATTCCTCACTTTTGACTCTCTGATAGCTTCTGTGTTTTATTGTGGCGTTTCTTTGGAACCTAGTGTCAGCAACAAGAAGTCTGTGATCTGTGTCAATCTCTGCACCCCTTATGACCTTCACATCCTTGACTGCATATCTCATAGTAGATGGATACAGAAAGTAATCGATGATACTTTGCATGCCTCTGCCCTCAGCTACAAAGGCGATTTTGTGGATAGTTTTATGGATAAACCAGGAATTGCCAATCAGCAGCTGGTGACCCATACAAAATTCCAATAGACGCTTTCCATTATCATTCAAGACAGACTCACCTGCATGCCTTCCCATACAACCATGCCAACGTTTATCATCATCTCCTATTCTTCCATTAAAATCACCCATTATAAAGGTTTTGCGACATGTCTCTACTTCTGCTACTGTTCTACATAGCTCTTCCCAGAATTCATCTTTCTCCACAACATCTGCATCATCTGTTGGACCATAGACCTGTATAATGGAAATTTTTACTGACAATTCAAGATCCATTCTCATAATCCTGGGACTTTTGGCACTCCATCCACTTACCAAGTTGTTCATGTTTCCATCAACTATGATACCAACTCCACCCTTCAATCGTCCCGCATCTGTTGTACCTGAATATCTGAGCACAAAACCCTCATCTAATTGTTTCTCACCACACCCCCTTTTTCGAATCTCACTAATTCCTAAAACTCATTTTATATTTTTTCATCTCTTATACAATTTCTACTTCCTTTCCATTCAAAGTGCGCACATTCCAGTTTCCAAATCTTAAAAATGTCTTGTCCAATCTTTTATTCCGAATATTCCTGTCCTGTCCGAGGCTAATTGTTGTTCTCTGAATCCGATGTTTACCGACGTGTGGGGGATTAGCCCAACGACGCCGGGTTCGGAGTACTTCTTAGTCTGGCTCCTACCCCTCGACCTGTCCGGCTTGGGAGGCCCTACCAGTAGTTAGACTACCGCCGGCATAGCTCTCAGGGTCATAGGAACGCGCAAGCCCCTCCACCAACAACAAGGTCTTGTACTCCTTAGGAGGGGATTTTTTTTACAATTTTTTTAAATTTTTTTCCAAGAAATGGTGGGGTCGCGTCCCCAATAACCCCCCCTCGTCCGCCTATGACTACTTCTAATATGTTTAAATAGTTTATGGATTTTACTTTTGAATAATATTGGATTTCAGTTATTGTATTTTAATGTTTCTCATGTCTTGTATATGTATATTATGTATTATATATTATGTATAAATAAAAATAATAACTTTAATATAAGAGCGACTATTTGTTATCTAGGATAAATCCCTGGGAACTCACAAGTCTGGAACAAAAACTAATTATATCAAATCAAATTTTATTAATCAAAATATAATTACAAAAATTTTATATAATAATTTAATTAATACAGAATTTTTATTATCAACTTTTCTTGTATAATCCCCACTATAAAAACTGTGTTGCTGCTATGAGTCTAGTCAATATTATTTTAAAAAATTGCATATATTATTATTTTGACGGTAAGATGTAAGATGGTGCTATGCCTAAAGGAAGATTTGTTCTTCACTAAATCCAAAATTTTATGAGCTTGGTGATGCTATCTCTAATTATTAGTATCTGCCTGTGATTCTTTATATCATATATTTATGTCAACTATTTCTTGTTTTTTTTTTCAGTGTTTTATAATAATTATTGTATGACAAGGTTCATGTATAAGTTCTATCAGTAGTTATTATTATTTGTTGACCAAAAAAATATATTATATTCTAAAAAAAAGGTGAAAAATATGTAATGTTCTAAAATTAATATTAAGCTTTTTCGACAATATTATTATAGTTATTATTAGCGTATGGCTTTTATTGGTGAGGATACCAATGCTTTTATGGCTAATAAGTAAATATTATGGGTGAAGACAATTTCGCCGGGTGTCGGCGCCGTATCGACCACGGCGTGTTTTGAGGAATGCATGGCGCCGTTCCATACCCGGCGCACGACAGAATGGCATACCATGTAAGCCTTGCTGCTATATGCGTTTCACTCATGTTCAGAGCCTAGATCTCCACACTTGCACTTTAAATCAAGATCAAAACTAAATTTGGCGTTCTTGATGATTCAAATTGAGACAATCATGGTCCATTAACCAAGTATGAACATAATTTATTAATTGCTTATTGCATGATGTTCTGAGTTGAGAAGAGAGTTTTTAGTGTTCTGTTTCATTATATTGTAATCGATGAACTCCAATATTTATTTAATGTTTATTTAATTTCGAATTCCTATTAATTATACTGAAGACTTCCGCAATGGCGGATATTGACAACAGCATTAAATAGCTGATGGAAATCGATGAACGCTACTGAACAAAAATATCAGTCACCGCGCGGATTCGATGGAATCATTGCGGAAATCTTCAGTATAATAGCACTTTGAGGATTTCAAGATTAATAAATCTTGTTCTATATATTTGTCAGTATGATAAATTGTCAGTTCCTTCAAAACCAACTTGTGTTTATTTGTGATTAGGATTGCATTAGATTTATCTTGCAAATTAACAAAATCCGTAAGTTGAATTATTGAAATACAATCATTAAAGTTATGAAAATGTACTAATAAAAGTTGCTTTCATTTACAGGCCGTGGATGAATTATTTAAGCTCATGCAGATATTTGTGGCAAAGTATCCAGATACAACGGAAAATGAAATTATTGAAATAAATAATTTCAGGAAGCAAACGATCAATCTGTATTTGCAGGTAGGTCTGCGTTTTTATTGTTATTATACTAGTTTCAATAACCTTATCATTATGAAAATTCAAGTACAGTTACAACGTTTTCATATCCTGTTACTACTGATAATTGACAGTAATAAATAACTATAATTATATTAGATCACATCCAGATTTGAAAACTAGATCATGCATGTACGTAATTCTTATCACGTATATTTTTGCACGTACAGGCTGAATTAATTCTAGTGTTCAAACATATTTTTCTGTAAATCACTGTCAAATAAGACAATGAATTTAAAACTTCATACAGTTGATTAATTATATTAAAATATGAAGTTTAAAAATGTCTCATAAATGATTGAGCATTAAAGTTGTAATAATGAATATATCCATTTGTTTAACAGGTTCTTGATGGCCGTTCTTGTTGGGCTACACTAATATCTGCATTCAGGATACTTGTAGAGACTGATGAGGATAGGCTGTATGTTATGTACAGCGGTGGATTACAAATGTGCTTTGAGGTGAGTGAAATGAACTCCATAAACATGCCATGTAAATGAAGATAGGGGTCTTTATGGATTATCTGATGCTTATCTGTTTACGACCCTGGTATATTGCTTATGAATACCAGACCGTTACTATAGTGACTATTCTTTTCTGATGTAGCAAATCTTTTGTGCGTCATAATGACTCCGTGATAAGGCACGTAATGTTTTTTAATCTTTTGCATTCTCCAGGCTAAAGATTCAAGGAGTATCTGGTTTTATTGTCAGGTGCATTTTTTTTTTTTTTTTTTTTTTTTTTTTAAATTGAAATCAAAAATATTTTGTTCTTTTCTCAAATTTGTAGTTTTATGGCGATTTGAACATATTGAATTAATTTGTATTTTAGGGTACTGGTATATTATTGTTTTATCAGTACTATTTTATATTGATACTTTTGTTTATATGGAAACCCTTTCTTCTAGTTGAAAATGAATGCTCGGTCCTCTCTTCGTTCAATCTCTCTTCAGTCTTCAATGTTGTTTCTCATCTGTGAATGTTCTTTTGATTGTGTGTTGTTCGTTTACTTGTGTTTTGAATCTCAGTTTTTTGTCTTAGTTTCTCAAAATTTCCCGTCTTGTTCTGTGATATTGTACATTACAGTCGAAAATAAACGAATTTTTTAGATCAATCCGAAGTGTGTATAATTTTTAGTGACAATTAATTCTTCAATAATAATCGAATAATCTATGTTGCAGTCATTTCACACGTTGCATGTGATGTATCACGAAGCAACGGCTTGCCATGTTACCGGGGATGTACTAGACATGCTTTCAATATTATTGGATTTGGCCAAGTGTTTGAAATTCCACCGAGATACAAAAGATGTGCGAAGCTTACTTCTATCTTGTAAAGATTGGATGGAGCTGCTTCGTAAACTTGTCACACTACTCAATACATACAATCCGCCCGAGATGAGAAATCAGTGCATAGGTAATTAAAAATGTTCATTTCTGTAATCTATTAAACTGTTCTAGGTAATGTGCGATGTCTTTTGCTTCAATTCAGGAATCGTAGTTATTAAGAAAAGACCAAAGGTTGCATTCTACTGCCAGCAGAGCGGACTATTTTGAGATCAAAGCATACGAACACATTTTTAGCGGACTGGACATTCTATTGAAGAATTAAATGGCTGCTATATATGTATGTAACATGTGATAAAAGGTTAGTAGATTTATCTGCTAACCTTGCATGTGACATATACAACTTATTTTATACTGTTTTATTAAGATATATTGATAACAAGATAACGAACTTCAACCATATCTTTCTACTACATAATAAGAGAGAGAGTAGGGGTGTGTTCATGTCGTCATGTTGAGTCTGCAAGTCTTGCAGAATTCACAAAAACGGCAACGATTTGGATCAGTAAATTTGGCACAAAGCTTCCTCTAAACTCGATTCAGTGCACCTCGAAACCTGACTTTTTTCCTTTCGCTTTTCCAAATTAATGTTTAAAACTTCAAAATTCCACAGAATTGTTGTAAGTATTCAACTATTGCATTGGAACCCCGATAATCCATATAAATAATAATTAATCAATGTTTGTATGTCTGTATTTTTTGCCTTCCGAAACCAATCATACGATTGCAATGAAACTTTGGGGAATGCTTGAATATATGCCGGCGAAAATTACTAAGTTTGTAAAATCAACGGGAAAAATAAGAAGGGCTCATGGGGGGGCAAATATCAATTTTCTGCCTATTTATGGGGGAGGCGTGTTTAAATCTAAGTATGATTTTAGTAAATCTAAGTGATTCGAGTATACAAGTTTCGTCACATAACGTTTGAGGTCCCATAATGTCGTAAAAAACTGGAAACCCCCCAAAACTTTGTGAGGTTTACAGGGAGAGTCCTAAATTTGAGAACTTGAGCATCTTGTCGTGTAATAGCTCATCAAGGCGGTTGAAATCCATATATTCCATGTTCCATAAAAAATATCTTACGTGTTCCTAGTGATGTGGGCTGGGCAAATGCCCAGTGGGCAGGACATTTATAAAAGGGCATTTGCCCAAAGCAGTTTTAAGCGCCCAAAATCTGGGCATTTATGAAAAAGTGTGTTTTTTTACTTTTTACTATTTTTTATTGTTACTAGAGCTTCTAAAACATAATATAAACTATTAATTAAACGTAAATTTTGTGGATGAAATAAAAATGCCTTAATTTGCAGTTGTTCTGAGGGCATTTAAAATTAAGTGCTTAGATAAAATAATTTTAAAAGCAAAGGGTACTTTAATTTTTATGAATATGCCTTAATTTGTTTATTTGTTGATGTGTAGGCCTATAATATGTTTAATAAAAAAAATGTTAAAAAAACAATACCTAAGTATTGTTAATAATAATTTAATTATCCTGTGCAATTGTCAATAACACTTAATGGCAATGGTGTATATCTAGTTTGAATAAAACATTTGAAGTATTGAGTTAGGACTGCAGACTGCAGTAGGAGTTTGATATGGTGTGAACAGTGGGTATTGAGTGGTTGATAGTCGAGGGGGGGGGTCTGAGCAGCCATTGTGCTGTGATCTTGGAGTAGGAGTGGGGTGGGTGTGGCCTTGAGATTGGTGAGTCGTGAGTCATTCTAGCACCAGCCCTGAGCTCAGTTAGTTGTGAAGTAGCAGTAGAAGTAGAAATGACTGTTGAGTGATTGAGTCTGAGATAACGTCACTTATTTATACTATTTATATTTTTAAGGGTTGGATTAAATCATTACAAAATTGTTAAAAAAAGGGACCTATTTGGAACTTTTTCAATTTGAAAGGGAAAGGAGTAACTTGTAAATATTGTAATAAGGACTATAAACAGTCACATTGTAACAAAATGGAAAAGCACATAAAAAAGTGTTTCAAGTGCCCTCAGGATCTAAAGAAAGTGCTTCAGTCAAGTACAGTTACAGTGGTTGAAAAACTTTTTCAAAAGAAACCTTCTTATGAACCTTTACTAATTGAAGTGGATGACAAATCTGCAGTACCAAGCACAAGCTCAACCTTTGAACCAAAATCAAGTTCTTTTTCTGATGTCCTACAACGTTCGCAGCCTATATCGACCTCAAGTCCAAAAGGAAAAGGACCCCGAACTCCTTCGTTTTTTGACCACATGGATCTCCAAACTAATGTAAGTAAACATTATGAAAATGTACAAACATTATTAGGCCTAGGCCTGCTTCAAATTTTTAGACTATAATTTTTTTAAAACTTTTTCAGATTGTAAAGTTTTTTAATATTTGAGGCCATAGGCCTAATCCTTATTATGTTTCCTAATTTTTTCAGCCTAATGGAACGCTATTAGACTATTTATTTACTTAAAATGAAACTTAGTTTACAACATCAAATCTTAATTACAGTTTTATCAAAAGAAGGCATATGTTACTAAACTACCAGATAAGTTAGACTAGGTCTGTCAATATCTGCCAGATATCAACAAGCCTAGCCTAACTGAGGTTCTATTAAAATTGATGATCCGATACCAGGTAGAGATGACAGTAACCTAGAAGAAAGTGAAAATTTAAAAAAAAACCTTTGTTTGGAAATAAAAATTATTATTATTACGGTAAAAATTCTACCCATAGCGTAACTTAAATAGCAGTTAGCATAAAAAATAGGTTAGGTATATACCCGTATATTATGACACTTTGTACGTTTTTTATGAACATATGAACTGAAGCATAAAGATGGTAAATAGGCCTCTATTTGATGGATTTTACCAGGTTGGCACATAGCAGTAATAGACTAACTCCTTTATAGACCACTCCTATTTTGTTTCTACAAGAGATAGATGTAGTATGTAACTTATCTGGTTCAAAAAGCATATAGGTCTACCTACGGTAGTTATGTCTAGACAAATGTACACAATACTTTAAGGCAGTACAGTATGTCTTACTTCTTATTAACAATAATTTTTTAAATAAAACAGCATAGCATCATAGCCTAACCAACGTCCCAGGACATTGTCACTGGTTCTAACTATAAGCCATAGATTTAGGACTACTTTCGGTGTAAGTTTTATTCATTGTTACGCCGTTGACAGTATATTGTGCTGTTTGCTGTTTCAGGAGATGCTGAACCAGAGCCTCGCCAAGGCCATATTCGTTAGTGGATCTCCTTTGTCCATGGTTGACCACCCACTTTGGATAGATTTTTTCAACAAAATCAGGCCTTCCTTCAAGTTACCGTCAAGATATCGGCTATCTTCTAGTCTGTTGGATGCGCAGTACACAGAAATGCAAGGTAACATAAATAAGCAACTAGAAGAAGCAAAGCACCTACACCTGCAGTGTGACGGCTGGAGCAACCTTAGAAATGAATCAATCATCAACTTCATAATTTGTAAACCACAACCAATGTTTGTGGATTTTGTAATGTCTAAAAGCATCAGTCACACTGGCGAGTACCTTTCTCAGCTTATCATAAATGTAATGGAGAAACATGGACCAGAAAAATTTCTGGTGGTGATTGGTGATAATGCTGCAAATATGAAAGCTGCACTGAACTTGGTGAAAGATAGATTTCCCCATGTTGTTCCTCTTGGATGTCTAGCACACCTGCTACATTTATTGTGCTCAGACATTTTAAGCTGCCAAACAATGAAAACTTTCACAGCAATTGCAGTTGATGTTGTCAAAACAGTAAAACACAGCCATGTTTTATTAGCATTGTTCAATGAAATATCAGCTGAAAAAAGGGCATTCAAGGATAGGGTTTCACTAAAGTTGCCAGGAAAGACTAGATGGGGGAGCCATTTGTTCTGTTTTGAAAGTTTGAAGTCAAACAAAGTTGTCCTACAAACATTAGTTGTTAATGAAAAGGCTCAACCATATCTAAAGCCAGAAATGAAGAAGAGAGTCCTGGACGATGATGTTTTCTGGGTCAGGATTGACACAGTTGTAGAGTTGATGAATCCAATCGTTCATTTGATCACAGCTTTCGAGTCCAATGAACCTCAAGTTCATAGAATAGCTAAAATTTTCAATAACCTGGAGGCAGTTCTTATTGAGAAGTTACCGTTATCTCCCCTGCAATCAGCAGAAGAAAAGGCAATCTTGTCCAAATTCAAAGAGAGGAAGAAATTTGGTGTATCATCTTTGCACCTTGCGGCGAACCTGCTTGACCCAGCTGTGCAAGGTAGTGATCTCGAGCCTGTTGACATGCTGGAAGCAATAAGCTTTATTTGCGACACAGCAAGAAACACAGGATTGAATGGTATACAAGTTAGAGAAAACTTGGCCGATTACAGGGACAAACAGGGAATTTGGTCCAGACAATTTGTGTGGGAAGGAGTTGGGGTTAAAGAAGACAATGCTTATCTTGTATCTCCTTTATTGTGGTGGCGCGGTTTGAGGGGTACTTGTACACTGGCAGAAGTTGCAGTAAAAATTCTTGGGGCACCTGTTACATCTGCTGCCACAGAGCGGACATTCAGCACTTTTGGCTGGATTCATAGTAAAAAAAGAAACAGGCTTACATCTGAGAGGGCTGCTAAGTTGACTTATATAGCCTACAATTGGAAGCTGATGAATGGACCATCTAATCGTAAGCCCAACAAAACAAATAATGAGACTCATCAGAGTAAACCAGAACAAGGAGAAAAAACCCCAACACCCAGTCAAGAACGTATTATAGGCCTGGAAGAAGATTCAGAATCAGAACTGTCAGAAGAATCTGAGCCAGAGCTAATTCAAAGTTCATCAGAAACATGTGATGAAGAGGATTCAGAAGAAAGTGATTAAGACATCCAAAAGCACAATACAGCCATTTATTATTTAATTCCGTATTTAAATATATGTAACCTAATTTGTTACTCAGTTAATGTAATAGCGTACATTATGTATTCAGTTTCAGTATTAGCCTACTTATCTTTCAGTAAAATATAAAACTCATTTAAGAATTAAAAAAATGTGTTAAGTGGAATTTTCCCCTAATTTTACAATCAACTTTCATGTGCATATGCATAATTATTATTATGTAGGTATAAAAATACAGTTGAGTTGAGAGGCAATAGAAAAGAAAAATATTAGGCCTAGGCCTACCTCCTACTTCAATATTCAACAATTTTGTATATTAAATATATATATACACACAGTACACACACACTATATATACCTGTATAGGCCTACATATCTATTTGTAACATATATATAAAAAAAGTACATATATAAAAAAAAATATATAAAAAAACACAAAAGTCACTATCAGTCAATAATAACACAAATAAATACAGTAAAATATAGTGTAAAAACACTAAGAAACTTACATTTTGTGAGCTGGAATATTTCGGCCGCTGTGCAAGCCTTTGTCAACCAAAACTGTGATCCTATGAAACTGTGAAACCAAACTGTGAAAGCTGTTTCCAGCTCACAAAATGTAAGTTTCTTAGTGTTTTTCAATCTATATTTTACTGTTTTTATTTGTGTTATTATATATAAATATATATAATGCATCTATGTACATACAATGGCTAAAACATTATTAATTTGTCTTTAAAAGAGATAAATGCGCAAAATGCCTGGGCATTTATGGGTTTTGGGCATTTGCCCGGGCATTTATATCAGGCATTTGCCTCGACTTATAAATGCCCAGGCATTTTACATCACTACGTGTTCCAAATATGAAAATTTTTAAATTAAAATAGGTGAGAAGGGGACAAAAAACTGCTGATTAAGGCGGTCCTAAACCTTATACCAAACATTCATTTTTCGTTACAATATATGTGTATATATCAAGAATAATAATTAAACAACTATAATACCTAAAATCCTAAGCACGGGTTGCAAAGCACGGGTAAACCTCTAGTGCCCTAATAAAATAGTGTAACATAGGTTGTGTATATCACATGCTGTTAGATACATATATAGCGGACTTTGAGCACCCATTTACTCTTACCTGAACATTGTTATCATGATTCGATATTCTGGTAAGAAAAAATGGCTGCTATCAAAGGCCGATATTAATTTATGTAATACACACAACTATGTTACCCTTTTTTTATTTGGAGGATGAAGCCCAAATAGGTCTGAGATTTGTGCGTGGGTCATTGATGAGTTGGACCTACAGTTTAAGATGGGTTCCGAACCACCGGGAAGTAATTTTACAGCAGAAAACAGTTTTTTGCCGGCCAATCCAATCGGTCATCCTAACAAAGAGGGCAATTATTAATCCATTGCAGTAGAATTTCTCAGTAGAAGTGATTAATTTTAAGACATTTTTCAAATCTATTTCAGATGTACTGAAAGAACTGGTTTTCCTCCTTCCCACCGAAGTGCTTCACATATTGGTGCCACTTTTGTCCCACTGTCATGCTGCTTTCCAAGAGAGCGCCAATGCAGTTCCAATGGGCCCATACTTCCCTCGCAGGGGGCATAAAATGCCTCCGCCAGGTTTGAAAGCATCATCAAGGCCTATTCGACCCATGGTACAAATGGCTGTACCTCATAATCTAATGGATGCTGCAAAAGTAAGTTTCTCATTTTCAAGAATTCCTCCCTTTTCTCATTTCAGGAGAAAATCTTTCTCCTTGAGAATTATTTAAATAATAATTGTACAAATCTAAGCTAATTGTAGAGACTTTGAAAGCAAATGAGAGGGTAGAATTCAGTTGACATTAATTTATTTCGATTCTTGATGACTGTTTGATTCAAGGTCTAGATCAGATTAAGAACCAGCACGAGCCCAGTCTCCCAGCCGAACGCTGAATTCAACATGGGAGAAAAAACTTCTCAACTGATAACAGTATTTTTAAGAGAACTTGAAAAAATTATCTCAGCGGAAGCATGTAGATTTTCATAAGCTTTGATTTGATGTAAGTAACATGTCAATACAAATACCGGTTCTTTTTCAATTTTTTGTTTAAAACAATCGTTGAAATACCATAAGAAATCAACGGTTGTTTTAAACAGATTGAAAAATAACTGGTAATTGTTATTGTATTCTTACGTCAAATCAAAGCTTGTGCTTCGGCTGAGATCATTTTTCAAAAGACATGAATTATGAAGCCTGTAATCAGTTGAGACGTTTTTTCTACCATGTTGAATTCGGCGTTCAGCGTTCGGCTGGCAGACTCGACTCCTGTCGGCTCTTAAGAACGATGCGCTCTCGTGACTACTACAAAATATTTTCAGTGTCATGATCAAGTTAGTCTTCCACGAAATCCGAATAGTAATCTAAACCCAGAAAAGTTTCCAAAGCAGTATTTACATTATTATATCTATCGACTCAGTCGTTCATCTGTTTTGAATCCAAGATAATCATGGCACAAACTGACTTGAAAAATGATGTGTGAAAGTGAATAATGTAAATTATTGCTAATTAATGCTAATTTTGAACATTATTCTGCTGTTTATACTTCAACTTTTTCACTTGTTGAATTGGAAATTTCGATTTTCAGGGCACTGATCCAGATTATGACCAAGCGCTTCTACTATTCTATACTCCATACCACAGCTTTATCGATGTAATGTGCCGCCTTGCCATCAACCATGACTGTATGAATGATGCATTGGTGAACCTGAGTGCTATTGTCGGTTTTGAAGGTGTTCCTCTCCATTTAACTTTCTTTCCAAAGTTATGGCTGGATATTCATCATGCTCAAGTAAGACGCATCACTAATTTATTAATTTTTTAGAAAAGTGTTTTTTCGCTATTCTTTAGTATTTCATTTTGATGTATCTTGAATTATTCATAAATGAAATGAATCTTCTCGTTAATGCTTTTTATTTTCGGATCATTTTTTTGGTGATTGACAATGATCATGTCTGTTGATTAAACCACTTAACTTTCCAAGTTATATCCGATTTTACGCGCATGACACAATAAGTTGATGAATAAATTTCAACTACATTTATTTTGTAGATATGTTATTAGAGTATGTGTTCCACTTATGATTACAGCAATGTTGAACTGAATAATTTCGCCTGATTTGAGACAGAACTCGTGACTCACGAATGAAAACGGTATTAGTTAAATTCGTATGTTGCCATAATTAGTGGTTAGAAATACTGTTAAAGTATACTAATAATTATTAAAATATAACCAATATGAAATATTATGAATTATTTGATTTGTCTTGAATGATATATCGCATTTTTCTTATTTAAAATCTCGAATTACAATAATTCAACCTTCAGTTTCACAAGCATCATTCAGTACAGACTATGATTCTCATTTATTATCAAAAAATTTGCTGTGCATCGTTTTTTTTTTTTTCATTTATTTCATTTCATTCCATTTATTCCATTTTTTCATTTATTTGCTTGTTTCAGAACGTTGATCGCAAGTACATTACAATGCTCAATAATAGCAACTACTTTGTAGATTATGTTGAAGCTGTGCTCCTAGATGAACGTCTATCTTTGAACATTGACATAATCTACGACTTCTTAGTTACCTACTTCCCTAAGGTAATTTATTATGTTCTGTAATTTTCTCCTACTTGGCTCGTATTAAATAATGATATTTCTGGGTGGATAGATTTTCAAAATTCAGTGCTTTTAAATTTATGTGTTAGAATGAGATGTGTAGAAACTACATTACTGAGATTGCAAGAACCACAATTTTCTTCTTGCTGTCTTTACTGATGAGAAAAGAAAATCAGACTCTGATATTTTACCAAGCAGCGCAAAATTTAAACTAGAAGAATAGTTTGTCACCCGCAACTCACATTCGTATTAGCCTATTTTTTTTTTTTTTTTTTTTTTTTTTATTTAGGTTTGACCGCCACTCCCCAATTGATGATTATTGAATATTCTGCTAATAGAAATGAACAAACTCATCAAAAATATTTTACTTAGCTAAGTTTTTTTTATTTCCCAAATGTAATTTATCTATCATGTTTGGAAAATTTCTCTTCAGTTACGGTACTCTATATTTGTTGATTATTGCTTTTAAAACATGAAAAACACGAACTATCCATTTAACGATTTAACATGATTTTTTTAAATCAAGAGAATATTAGTTGTGAACTTGTGATCAATTTCAAGCATCTGCATAACTAAGAAATTTACTGAAAGTGATTAGTACAAAAAAGTTTGATTACAAATTCAATAGTATATTATGAATAGAAAGTGAACAGTTGAATTACTGATTGTAGGTTGCTGAGCAAGTTCTCACAGACCAGACCTGCCTACTGATGGAGAGTATAGTAACAACGCTTGCTGAAAATATGGCTCAGGGTCAGTTGAATGTATCTAACCAAGCGTATCGTCTAAATGGTGATCTGCGAGCACTGGCCCTCGTTTACAGTGTGGAATTGCCAGTTATACCTCACCCACAGCTCGAACCTGTTCTAAATCAGTTACTCACGGAAATCAATAAGGAATCAGGTAAGACAGATGAAAAGAATTGCTTATGTGAATATACATTGCTTATGTGTATTTTGGAAAGTAAAATAAATAAGTTGTTGAATAAGAAAACTATGAATAACGCGATTCAACTTGGGAGAAGAATGCTTTTTGAGGAGGGCAGAAGTCATGACGTTTTTCGTTGATAATAATTGAAATACCAGATCTGCTCCAGTGAATAATATTCTCAGAATTCATCATTGAAATAACATTCTATCTTATATTATTTGATTTTTCAACTCATTCAATGCGTTTCACAGGGGAATGTCCTTGGAAGAAGCGTAAACTTGCAACAGAGAAAGAAGACGAAGAAAAAAGTTCAGAAAAGCCCGCCGAAGAAACTAAACCAGCAGCGACCAGTCCAAAGGCTGAAACTAGTACGGCAGGCTGCTCTAAGGAGCCCGCCGGATCTCAGAGTCCGCCTCAGAAAACGCAAACCTCTGATTGGCTTGAAACTCTCGACACAACCGTCACATCTCTCCTGGCAGCGATAAGTCAGAAGAACAATAACGAAGAAGACGCTTAAATGAATTTTTTATTAATTATAATATTCATTCCAGTCAGCTGAATCAAAAAACTTCTGCTATTGTTTTGTGTCCTGTTACTTTTGCCTTTGCTTCAAGCTGGACAACACCGAATTGTCCATAGAAGCTTATTTTTCAGGCTCATAAATTGATCCATCAAAATGAAAACTATTGTAACAAAAGATGGCGAAATGGCAAACTCGCTGAAATTAGATTCAGAGTTCTGTTATTCATTGATAGGTATTACAAGTTCTAATTGGCTGAACATCTGACAGATCAATCTCACTGTAAAATGAAAGTAGCCCATTTTTCATGCACTATTGTATTGTAGAGCTCGCGCAAAACTAAGTGAAATTACAGTGACTTTATATAGACTATAAACGCCATTGGACGCCTCGCTTCTGATTGGATAATTCGGCCAATCCGCAATTTGGTGACCAAATTAAGTTTTGGCTACAGTTACTGAAATCTATCAGTCAATAAAGTTTTTAATATGGCCATATGATATCCTATTGTATTTGGGCTACAGTGGAGGGAACGTAAAGGTTTACACGCGTACTGTGTAGTCAGAGCCATGCAGTCACATAGAAAACATATGTTTTTAATATGTATGTAATATATAAAATTATAGCCTATACAGATATACAAGCAAATATGAAATGGACACAATATTAGGGCGGCTGGAAGCAATGTCCGCGCAGTCTATAAGTCACTGTAACTTGAAGTTAACGATAATGCTAACCTCAACACTCTATGCATCTGCCTGTTCTAAAATCAAGATGCTGTATGCTAGAGCAGGCAGATGCAAAGTGTTGAGATTAGCATTATTGATATATTTAACGTATTTTTGCTCAAACTCTTTAATATTTTAATTTCTGTCCTGTAGAAACCTATGTATATTCAACATTTGGTATATTTAACATTATCCTGATTGTTGAAAATTATGTTTCTTATTCATGTTCTCTCTATGTTGTTTTGGTATTCAGAAAAAAGTTTATTATAGTTACAATGATAATTTGCTATCATATCAATAATTTTCTAATAAAAAGTGAAAATTACTCTAGTACCTGGTTCTTTAACAAAGAGAGCTTTTAATGAGCTTCTAACGATATCGAGTATTATTGGGCAGTAGATTACTCCGTATCTTATCGTTGAAATTGTTGGAGCTTTTTTTTGTTGTTGAACTAGTACAAGCTTGCCTTGAGAGATTTCCAATACTAATATTTTGAAAATAACAACCCGTGTTCCATTTGTTGAAGTAGTCTGTAGAATGTCTTTTTTATCCAACTCTTCAACTAAAATGTCCAACTATTCAAGGTCTTCACTTGAAAGTATTGTCTTGAGTCAATCTGTTGTCATGTGAAGATCCATGTTTCAATCAAAATTAATTATGAATATTCATCACGTTGCGATTATTCATGAACTAGCTTATGAGCATGTTTCGGTTATGAAGCGCTGAAATATGAAAACTTCCTTCAATCCCAGAATTTGAATAAGATAAGAGTTTTCTTCATGTAGCCATCTCCTTGTATATACACCAAGTTGGCTAAAAAAATTGCCCTTTTACCAGATGGTGACTATAAGATACATCTCTTTCTTTAAGACTGTTTTACATCATTCAATTCAAATATTTGCTAACATCTGAGTATCTCATCTTAAAATGAGTATAAAAGTTATAGGTCATATAAAATGTTATCCGTACTTGAAAGGAATTAAGCTTTTTTTATCAAACTTGGTGACTTTTCTGCTTCCTTGTTTCAGATGGATTTAAAGCACATTTAAAGATAATAAATTTTGCATTCCAATGACCAAGAAGTCTTCAGGGCAATTAATAGAATTAAAATGAGATTCGAAATTCATTAACGCCTGTAATTGGCAATAGTTAATTTAAATATCAAAAGGATCATTCCCACCGTTAACATTTGAAGATGTTGAATTTGGTGTTATTGCATTTATTAATTATTAACGGCTTCCAGGATTACAATATAAATCAATTTTTGTGTTGAAGGAAAACGCTTACTATAATTAAATAATATCAGTAATGGCTGGTTTTTTGTATATTAGCTGCTTTAATGCTTATTATAACCCTTCAGTTGCTTATTATTTTGATAGTGTTTTCACTATACGTCTATTTATTTTATTTTCGAAGTTTTCCTCGATCATATGAACAATTCGTATTCGTCGACTTACGCAGATCAACAATGCCATTCACTCATAATTCGACAATAATAGTAATAATAATAATAATAATAAATCCTAATAATCAATCATTCGATTTTCGATGTAGGCCTGACAGTTTGATTTTATCATTCAACTCAATTCACTTGTACATCCTCAAGCCTATTTAGGAGTTATTCGCAATGCAAAGAAGCATCACACAATGAAAAACGGTATTAACCTTCTGCCCCACCCTTTGGAAGAACTACATTGCCAAGGGTCTGTGCTATGCAGTCTGAATACAGCTAGATATTTTCTTGTTATTTAACTGTACCCTCTTTTTCCAAGTCAAGATACTCTGCACGTTTCCAAGAATAGAAAAGGTGATCTACAGCTTATTGGAGAGATTGCTTACTTTATGTATCTTCTAATAGAAGAGAATTAAAGGAATTAAAATAATGGAAAAATGATGAGACGAGTAATTGAATTTGAAAAACAGAGTACAATGATAGAATGTTGTAACCAATTTATGCTGCTTATTTTGGATTGGTCAATTTTTTATTGAAATTATATAATTATGCGTCATCCACTAGTACTTGAATAGCTCGAAGCTATATTCGAATATAGATCGAAAAATGACTGCAAATTACATATCAGAATGTTTAAATGATTCAGAGGACACGTACACTTCGGATTGTGTATACCAACAAGATAATTCACTGAAGGGTTATAAATGGCAGCAAACACGATAGAATAATCGCATCGTGGTTATGTATTCATAGCTTCAATAACCAAAGCATTTACGTCAGTTATTGATATTCAAACTACAGTTTCGACAAAATGTTGAGTTGTTACTTTCTCTGTTGGATAATTCCAATATGTTTTGAGGACATTCTTTTGATGTAAATGTATATTAACCGTAGGAATAACTTTGCTCTGGTTGTAAATTGTTTTTGTATTATAAAAAAATATTTAGTTTTCTATTAAAGAGCTCATTTAATTGATGATAATATATGTCTGAACAATATTCGCGATCTTGTAAGAAAACTAGGTAGCTGTTTTTATACATAAAAAATGTTATGCTTTAAATCATGAATTGTTATCAAGAAATCTTCTACTCCCAATTATAAGACCAAGCTGTTCGATAAATCTCAGTCTTCTATTATGATCGCTTGGTCATGAATTGCTGTACATTTCAAATATAACATATTGTATAATTCTAGTAATAATAATTATTATATTGTTAAATCTGTTTGACTACTATTGTTTAATTTTTATAGCTTCGTTTAAAACAAATATCAAAGTATAAGAAGTAATTTTAATGTACCGTACTCATAAGATCATACAGTTTTTATACTCTAATAGTTATGCTTCGCAAAGAAATTGATTAATAGACTTGTATGTTTGAAATTGTAGTTGTCATTTCTTTTATGGTAATCGATTGTACACTTAGGTATACATTACGTGTAAAAAGTTGACTTTGCGAAATTAAATGCTATTTTTGTTCATTGTATATTTGAAGTACATTTTCAATAAATTTCTTTCTTTGCGAAATTATTATCGTGCAGCTCCGTGTACGATTATTTTATAAAAGTTAGCAGACTATACTTTTAAACGTTTGTGATAATGAAACTGTGTGTCCCCGTTGATTAGGTACAGTAATAGTACTTTTGAAAATAATACATGATTAGTGTTGAAATAGATTGACAGTTTATTATAACAATAATTATTGTCCCATGGAATCAATTATTTTGCGTAATCGCTCATTACGTGAAATTCAATTGCAAGCAATTTTTACATGTACGATTCTGCAAAAGCAATATATTTTAGAACGTCATTTCTCCTTTCAATCATACAACTTTATTCACAAATTAGGTAGAACCAATTCTATTCTGTGAAAAACAAGTTCATACTATTTCAATAATAGCAAAGATGGAGATTGGAATTCTTCTTCTAGCAATTGTGTTGATCGCCCATTTGACTGTATATGTGTTTCTGAAAATGTCTCCAAACATATGAATAAAATAATTTCTAGTCTGAAAAATAGCAGCGGTTTTTGTATTTTATTATTATCATGTATTTAGTATGGGGTATTCTTACTGATGAAGCAATGGTGAATAATGATGTACCCTGACGTTATGTTATCAAGCAGTTGTGTATCTACCGTATCATCAATAACAATTTTATGAAGAAAAGTGGAGTGAGTGGAGAATTGAAATTGTGTAAACAAAATACAGAAAATACCATTTTAAATTTTATTTTTTATTTAAACAAATTAAGTGATAAATTTTATAAAATAGAAATTTTCCACCAATAAGATTTTTTATGTGAATGATGTCACTATAAACACACTATTTAATTGAAGTGACGTGGAAGTCATGAGTATTGATTATTTAAAAAAATATAAGCTTAATAGGGCGCTATATAGAAGTGGAGGTTTCTGGAGAAAATTGTTTTTTTTTTCAAGAAGCTTATAGTTGGAAATACCTTCTTCACGCACGTTGTTCCAGGCTTTTAATATACTATTGTGGTGTTACAAAAACAACTGACTGTGGTGACGAACCATCACACTTGTAGACTAGGCAACAAGGCACGGTTAGTGTTGCCAATCGTTCGTTGAGGATGCCAATAATACTCTACTATCAGTTGCTGGCATAGTCAGTTTTTGTAATGCCGCAATTCGCTCTAGCCACCTAATTTTAACGCTTGCTGTCGAAACACGAAGCAAGGGCTATAAAGTTGGGTATCTGGCTCATTTAGGACTAGATGAGTTCCAAGTAAATTTTTCGAAATTTTCCTGTAGAAGGTGCAACAAACAAGTCATTGCGGAAGTCTTCAGTATAAATTAATAGCACTTTGAGGAATTCAAAATTAATAATTCTGTTTCTGTATTTTTGTCAGTTTCTTAAATTGTCTACAGATTTTACAGTAAAACCGACTCGTATAGCCTTGAAAAGCGCATCAGCGATTTCCCCAATTTTTGGTATGCCTTAAGCAATGCTAACCTTGCAACACAATTGGTATCCACAAAATTCTTGGTAAAATAAGCAACAATAGTCTGTTCTGGCAGTGGAAAAATTCTGGCCACGAACCCAATCGTATTCAATTATAAGATCTGTTCTAGATAAGAATTTACTAGTTTAAGAGAAAGAAGACAGAGAAGGAAGAAGTGAGAATTACGATCACGGAGAAGAGTGGAATAGGAACAATAAAAGTAAAGAGGGTATAATGTAGCATGGGCCGGTTCTGGATGATTTATTACTGATAGTGCTTTCTTTACATAAAAAGAAACAATTGAGAACAGAAAATTTAACATACAAGCTAAAACACATTTTACGGCTTGATGGAACACTTTCAGCTGGAAATACCCTATTTCTGTGACAAAAAGAACTATTACTATTCTACCACTACCATTTACTAGAAGACTATAAAACAAATTCATAAAGAAAAATTTCCTCAACTTTTTTATAATTAGATCTAAGAAAAAAGGAGCAAAAATCATCTGGTAGAACATTGTGAATTTTATTAAAGTCAGGAAGATAAAACGTATCTGGAAAATATTACAACAAGCATCACTGGAGAAGATTGAATAAGTATTGTGATAAAAAACCCTGAATATTGTGTATATATATATAGCTAGTATATATTCATGTAATGCAGTACCGGTACCGTACCGTACATAAATATTGATTTGAAAACACTTTGTATCGTTTACATTAATTTCTTATTCAAAATTCTAATTCATATTCAAAGTTCTAATAGATCTGAAACGTCGCGTTTTCAGTAGCGCGTCACAAACAAATTAATATGAATGTCACAATGCTTAAATGTCCAAGAAAGAAGAAAGTATTATTCATGATTTTCATCTACAAAGATACATAGGCTACATCAAATTAGTCGTCAGTTTATGTAGAATACGTCGATCTAAGTCATTTGCACATTTATTGTGGGATTTATGGATGAGAGGACGTCTTTAAGTAACGCGTCCCGAAAAGCTCTTTTAAAACCATGTATTTGATATACCTTACCCTTTTTACAAAACACAATCAATATTGTAATTCTTAACTCCCCCCCCCCCCCCCCCCCACCCCGTAGGTGACCTGAGAAAGTAGTATTTATTGAGTTTCAACTATATTTATCTACAAGTTTCTATGCATGCATGCATGCCTCTTCTCAGGGGCAATATTTTAGGAGGGGCGAGCCTAAAAACAAAAAGTTCTAGTACTGTATCACTTCACATTTAATTTACAACGTTCAACGTTTAGGGTTTTTGGCACCCTAGGCAAAAACAAATTCAGCGCCCTCATTAAAGTGCCTTTGGTAGGGTCTACCATGTATGGAACCTTGGAAATGTATTTTTGTTAATAATTGCTATAAAGAAGAACTTTATTTTATAGCCTTCAATTAATTACTGGGATAAGTAAATAAAACGAAAGTCAATTTTTCATAAAACTCACTTATAATGTAATACAGTACAGAATCGACAAACCTCCAGAAACATGAAGATCAAAGTCCAAATGGTATTTTTTTGCTTTTTGCTTAGCAAATCTTGAATGAGGGCTTTTGAGTCTAACTGTCTTGCTATCTCCCTTTTTATAGAAATTGTCGCCAAACCCACGAGTCTCTCCTGGCATATTGCGTACCACTATGTCGGTAGGTTTTGAAAAACTTCGTTCAGCACTAGCTATGGAAAGTGGCAAAGTAAGCAAAATGCGAAGGGCCACACAAATGTTAGGTAACCCATTTTACAGATTATATTCATAAATTTAGTTTAGGACTTCTTTAGGTTTTGTTACTTTGGCATGGAGATGATGAGAAATCGCTCTTAGTTCAGAACACAGACCCACAGCACCAATGTCAGATTCATTCAAACCATTATTTTTTTCGATTGTCAATGCTTTTTCCAAGTTGTTACACATTGACTTGACCTCTGACATAGTCTTGTTTTTAAGATCAGGAATGTCATAGAAAAATCCAAAGACACCAGATACTCCATTTCACCAGACACAGGGAAAACCTTTCTTTTACAGCATTGCAAGCTGTGTCTATAGTATTGAAATAAAATTGGATCTTAAAACGTTCTGAGGGGCCACTCGCAATACCTATTTTAAGATTCATCTGTTGATTTGTAATCAAACATTCCCTTCTTTTTTCGAATCCGGATTTTCTCTTTCAAAACCGGGTTCTATTTAACTTGTCTAGAACTCTGAATCACTTCTAGCTTTAACAAAGAACTTTACAGTGGAACTGTGCAACTAAAATAGCGTAAAAAAGAGAGGTAATTGTCGGGAAATTTCCTTCAGATTAGAAATATACACAAATAAATTGGGTTTCTTCCTCAAATTGAATTCATTTCCTATTATTCCCTAATTTAATTTTAATTCATAATAATTTTTCCCTGTAGGTCGGGCGAAAACCTGTAGCGGGTGTTGACAGCTGGAAGCGGGGGAGGGGGTTGAGCGTTGCTGGCTTGACACCCACCACTGAAGCACAGAATAATCTATGAGACTGTGAGGGCTGTCACTAGTGATGGCAAAATTTTTCAAAACATCGATGTTTTGGAAACATTGCAAACTATTACTAGCCTATATTTACTATTGAAGGTGGACTGTTGAAAGTGCCCCCAATTACACAGTAATTCCATTACCCACGCACAAGTCTCATACTCATTTGGGCTTCTTCCCCAGATAAAAAAGATCATTCAAAAGATATTATCGTTAAAAATCTCAAAACCCTAGAAAATCATTGTTAACAAAATATGGTACCACTGGTTTTTAAAGGTGTGATTAGGGTCACATGTTAGGCTACATGAAAGAATTGATCAGGTGTCATTGTGATGTAACGAACAATTTTCATACAGTGCTGTTTTAATTTATTGAAAATTAAAATCCAGACAAAAGACATATTTTGTTAGGTTGACAAAATGCCAATTACTTGTACATTGTATCAAGGCCTATCAAACCCGTTTTCTCAGGTAATTTGCCCGGGGCCCGGGCCCAGAAAAGGCAAGTGAAGTAGTAGAAATTCTATTTCAGCTACAAAAAAATCGAAAATTTTTCAAGAATTGATTTGTAAAAAGTTGATGAGATGACAAAACGTGTTGCAACTCAAACATCGATGTATTTGGACTATAACATCGATGGTAGAAAAACATCGGTCCTCAAACATCGATGTCAATCATCGATGTTTTTTGTACAAAACATCGATGTTTTCTTGCCATCACTAGCTGTCACTCGTTCACTGACTTGTTAGCGAAATGGTTGAGCTTCAGCAGTGTTATCTCGTTCGTTGTGTACGGTACTTCGTTTGTGTACTCTTCAAAGTATTCATTGTGGTAGCACAAGTTACTTTAGCATATCAAGTTTCATTTTGATTGTCTCATCTCAGTACGGTAAGTTTTGTCTTCAGCTTGCACTTTATTTTCAATGTTTGTTCAATTTACATCGTATTCAATACTTCCGCCTCTTCGATTCGAATTTATTTTTCAGTTTTCACAATATAAGGATTAAAATTTAAAAAAATATAAAAACAGGAATATTGTAGCAACATCCATCAAATCAATTATTTTGCTAACTTATGATTGTAAATTTAACGACTTGCAGTCAATTTTATTTATGAATAAATTATATTCCTACTCACTTTTGGCCAAAGTAAGTAGGAATATCACTTTTGGCCAAAAGTGAGAGGGAATATCATTTATTCACAAATAAAATTGACTGCAAGTCGTTAAATTTACAATAATAAGTTAAGGTATTTATTTAGTATCCAAACGTTTCGAATTTTCAATCAATTTTTTCCCTGCACACAACACATTCTAGTAAGTACATTGAATTTCTCTCCCGCGTATGAATATTTCTTCCGGGTATGAATATTTCAATCTGTCAAAAAGTTGATTATACATGTGAGAAAGATTGACTGTGTCTGCGCGCTTGTGAATAACATTGAAATCCCCCACCACTAAACACTCAGAAGTGGGAATTTTTGCGGCTGTAAATGAGTAAATTAAAGCAGAGTTGATAAGAATCCCTTGTTAGGTGACGGTGATGGTAGCTAGTGTGATGCAGCTGGGGGTGGTGGTTGAAGGATATAACACTAGTGGGAGAAAGCAGGTTTCTAATGTTTTTCTGGGAAATAATATATTTCTGTATTTCCGGCGAGAGAGGCAGTTGTTTCAATTTTATTTATACTTCACGTGAGACGCCAGTTAGTAAAGATGTGCGATAGGGAGTGCAATGTAAAATTTTTAAATTCTGTACGGCTTGAAAGAAGTGGTTGAATTTTTATTTAAGCATACGGTAATATTTTCAAAGAAAACCAATTGCTCAAAGTGTGGTACGGAACTTTCAGTGAACAAATCTACTCTACAATTTCGCTGTCAAAAAAAGTACAATAAGGGAAGAAGGCGGCCAAGGTTTGTGGCTTTACTGGCTCGGCAAGGGTGGGTTCGTTCTTGTACAATTGTAGACTCCAAATAGAAAATTTTTATTTATATTCTATTTGGTGTCGATACTTTTGCACCTGAAGCTACCCCGACAAACATTTATTTGTTAAGAGCTGGGAATTTCGACAGCCCAGTGGTTGACTGGTACCATATTCATTTTGCCGAGAAGTTTTTCTGTTCAATTCAGAAAAACTGTCAGAAAAGTTGGGCAGACCAGGAAAGGTTGTCGAAATTGACGAGGCGAAGTTTGGGCGATCGAAGTACAATCGTAGGAGACAGGTAAGGGGTCAGTGGGTCTCTGGAGGGGTTGAACGTGATTCCAATAAATAAATATTTCTTGTGCCTGTTGCAGCCATCAGGGACAGTGATACTTTTTTGAACTTGATTCAAGAGTGGACCCTGCCTGGCTCTACAGTATTAAGTGATTGTTGGAAGGTGTATCAATCACTCAACAAAGATCTGTATGACTACTTGACTGTCAATCATAGGCTACATTGAATTTATGGACCCAGAAACCCAAGCTCACACAAATACGGTTGAGAGGAGTTGGCGCAAAGTGCGCTGTACGATTCCAAGATTTGGAGTCAAAAAAGCGCATTTCGCCGGCTACCTTGCTGAGTTCCAGTTTAAGCGCCGATAGCAGCGGGAGGAGCGTCTTCATCATTTTTTTAAAGCGGCGGCGGAATTGTACCCGCCAAATTATATTGAAAGGTTAGTAAGCTTAGTTTTTTTGTTATTTTATGCATGAATAAGGTATGAGGTCATTCCGTCATATCTAGCCTTATTAGCCACCCCCAGGGAAGGTTTCATTGGCGGATCCAGAGAGGGGCAAAGGGGGGCTATAGCCCCCCTTGGTTGACCAATTTACACTAGATAGAATGATACTTTATAATATAGGTTAATATATATTTGTATACAGGAAATCCAAAAATGAAGAAAACGGAGAAAACATCGATTGTATAAACATTGACAGCAGGTTTTTTTTTTCTAGAAAATGAGGTTCAGGAACTCAAAAATTTTCGCTCAACCACGCATAGTCTATAAAATACTCTATAGGGGAGGCCTAACTTATTTGTCGACTATTTCCTCTCTATATAGGCCTAATATAAATGTATGAATAGCCAATTTCGGTACGGTACAAATATCTATATATCTACTTTGCATTTCAAATTTACAAATATAAATTTAAAAACAAATTGAACTATATACTAACGAACCTTATTTGAAATTTCCCATAGTTCTGACATGTCCATGTCCAGTGGCGTAGCCAGGATTGAATTTCGGGGGGGGGGGGATTGAAACCTTTATTTATATTTATCATTTTAAAGTAAATTTTACTTGGATATTTCAATTAAAGCATTGTTAATTTAAATGAAATATATCTCTGATCCGGAAGAACCAGGGACAGACACCACTCGAAAACAATAAATTGCCATATTCCTCACTAAACTGTACATGCTGCAGAGTAAGAGTACCATAATAATATTGTATACTTTTTGTGATTCCCGAGACAAATTCTTGTGCTGGATAAAACTAAGGTTTATTTTTGTATTAACTGTTTTAATTTAATCTGTAAGTTATCAGTATTGTGAAAGATGACTACAACAATTCGGTGGGGGGGGGGGGGAGATGTATCCCGATATCCCCCTGGCTACGCCCCTGTCCATGTCCCTATTTCCTTCTTCCCTGTTGCATACTTTACTTTTCGTATCTACAGCAGAATGGTGTCCATGAAGAAGCCATAACAACATATTTTGTGGGGTCAAAGGACTTTAGTGGAGGTCTAACAATCCTAATGAAGAGAAGATTGCTAACAAGTAGAGCTGGTGTCATTATTAGATTCATAGCGAAATTAAACATTCAATGTGATGTGATGCAATGTGTGAACAGCAATGTGTGATGTAATCTCGTTGATTAGAAACTGTTTTCATGATTATGAAAACACAACAAAAATATTCGATGAAAAAAGAGAGCAATTAAGTATAAATACAATGGATAAGGGTAGGCTGTAGTTTCGGTATCTTTTCAACTTTGTCTATTCTTTTCATTGCTGGTAGAAGCAAATGAGATGCACTCAATTCAAATCAAGTTCTTGATCGTAAGCGTACCGTAATTCTGTGAATGTTTCACATATGCGTTTGATCGGTAATGATATGGAATACCCAATATTAATGATAATTAATTTCTACTATATATTTCTATGATAGTCCATTTGGCAGTTTTAAAATTATATCTATAACAGTTTTTAATAATTGATAAATACGTCTTGAAAGCTGTATTTTAGGTGCTCATCATTAATTCGTTGATAATTATCTGGACGAGTATAGAAGGGTCGAATGCAAAAGCATTGAAGCTTTTGATGTAAACAAAGTTTTTTCGAGTGGGGAAGGCCATCTTAAATTTATATACTTGAATATCAGAAGCTTTAATAAAAATTTTTATGGTTTCCTTGCTTATCTACAGGGAAGCGGGGTAGTATGGGATATCATCGTGCTTGGGGAAACTTGGCTGGGGGAGGATACAGTTAGTATTCAATTAGAGGGGTTCCGGGTTTATAAAACTAACAAATGGAAGAATAGGTGTGATGTAGTGCTTGTGTATGTGAGGGAGGGAGTGACTGTGAATGAATGTAGACAAATGGAGCTGGCCGACGTGTATCAAGACTTGACTTATCAAGACAAAAAAACAAATCTTCTAACTGTTTACCGTACACACGAGAGTGACTTAGACTGTTTTACAGAAGCACTGCGACTGTATTACACTAATATGAACAAGAGTAAAACATATATTCTAATAGGAGACATTAATGCTAACTTACTAGACACGGACAACAAAACGGAAAGATACCTAGACTTAATGTATGAGAACGACTTTATGTGTGGTGTTGATAAATATACGAGAGTGCAGGGCAACAGTAAGACATGCATAGATCATATCTTTATTAGGCACGACAGATTCGATTGCTTAAAAACTGCTGTTATAACAACTGACCAGTGGCGAGGCGTCCGGTCATCGTTTGATCCGGCGATGAGTAGAGAAATTGGACTGATAATATTGAAATAATCTCAACTCTTAAATAATGGACATTTTTAGGCTTCAAAGTCCAGAAATATGTTCAAAACCGGTGAAAATTGTATCAAAAACCAATGAGAATATGATGAGTACACGCTAATATGGGTATGAAGCGCAAGAGGCTTGCGAATCACTCCTGTCCCCTCCCGCGCCTGGCTCGGAACCCCCTTCCTTGTGTTTCCAAACGATTCAAATAATGCTCATGATACATCGCAACCGGCTGCGATGAATAAGGCTTCGTGCGTTCTCGGGCACTGTCGTGGGTTTCCGGTAGCTGCCTCCTAATGTAGTCCTTCCCAACTCCCCAGTCCACACTCAGCTTCAGTTACAGCGTTGTGGAAACAATGGACATTTCGCGTATGCTAAATTATTCACCCTTTACAATAATTATTGTTTTGCAAGTTAGTAATCGTTTTCATATTTCTAGAGTGTGATTTATTATTATACCAGTCAATATTTCAGTCTCTTCTGCTTCTTTGTGTCACCTTAGATTCCAACTTTCTCCAATATTCCTTCATCAGATCGTTGCTTTCTGATCTCATCTGCAACCTCCATTCTCCTTTGTCTTTCTGGTCTTTCAATGTTAAACTTATTTGTTCGTAAAATTTTTTTAATTTTTACTTTATCTGGAGCATGTTTTGATTTCAGAACAATTTCTTGAAGATCCTCTAGAGTTCTCGAAACATAAATACCTTAGGTTTTTCTATTAATATTCCTCATGACTAATTGTTTCAAAATTCTGTTATCGGGCATCCTGAGTACTGTATATGGAAGAAATGGGGAATTCTTCGTTTTTTCATGAGGCTGATAATTGAAATAGGTCAGGTCACACGATATTATTATTATTATTATTATTGACGCTTTCTATATTACTGTAAACTGTTTTATTTGCAGCGATTCTCCTGGCACCGTCTTTTTGGTAACTTTTGTTTATGCATGTCCTAATGATTCTTCTTTTTGGTTTTTTAGATTTTTAGTATTTGGTCAGTTTTTATTATACCATTTATTATTCATTGGATGGTTAAATTTATTTTGATTTTCAAATGTATGCCCTCAATTTGATCGAGTGAATGCATCATATTAGTCCCCATTTTGTCGGTTTTTGCGATTTTTCTATATTATTCATCATAGGTCTATGGCAGTGGGGAAGATATATATTATACAATAAGAGGTGTAATTGGAGAAAATACTTTTTAGTTCTCTGCCTTTGAATGTGAGTTAAGCCAGTCAGAGGAGGGATTTCAGATGCTCAAAAAGCTTCAAAAGTCACCAATTTGCCTCGAAGTTTTAAACATTTTCCTGGGGCCCTTGGACCCCTTTGAGTGGTGGTGGAAGAACCCCTATGCGATGACCGGTGAAGGAATTCACGCCTCGCCACTGCAACTGACGTAACCTAACATTATTGTGTTGCACTAGAAGTAACATATTATTCACGGATTATTCCAGTAAAAAAACACGAAGAGTACATTGACAGAGGAGCATTACACGATTTTGTCAGCAGCTGTGACTGGAGTGCTGTAACTAGCTCACAAGACTTAAATTACATTTGTAACATTTTTTGTTCAATAATGAAAGATTTCATTGAACGGTCTAAGAGAATAAGGAAGATTAACAACAGAAGAATAAAGCTGAAGCCTTGGATTTCGGAAGGATTAGTACAGTCAATCCGTAAACCAGACAGCATAAGTAAACAGCTGAAAAAACAACCATTCAATATTCAACTTAAAAATTACTATGTAAAATACAGAAATCACTTGAACTCCTTGATCCGTAAAGCTAAAATTCTCTACTTTAAAACAAAAATATATAACTCTAAGGATAACCCAAAATTATTTTGGAAAACTATAAACGAGCTTGCAGGTAAACATAAAAACAGGGACTCCTTTCCACTTGAACAGTTTTCAGCAGACAAGACTTACAATGAAAACGACAAACGCAGGCAGGTGGCTAACGAATTTAATGAATATTTTTCTCAAGTAGGCTACAATCTAGCAAGTGTAATTATTAATGCTGATGGACCACCTGTAGTTAACGACGCTGATTACACTGTTGACACTAGACTGACTTTGCGCACTATCAATGAGAACGAACTGTTGACCTACGTTAGGGGCCTGCGTGGCGGCTCAGCTCCAGGATATGATTGTGTTTCTGCCGACCTCTTGAAATCGCACATTCAGTACCTTTCAGGGCCACTTCTACACATCATCAACTTGAGTATCGCTACGGGTGAGTTTCCCGACTCCTTCAAAGTTGCAAAAGTAATTCCACAGTTCAAGTCAGGAGATGTAACCAACAAATCTAACTTCCGTCCAATAAGTCTACTTAGTGTCCTCTCCAAGATTCTTGAAAAAGTTGTAAAACATCAGTTAGCTGAATACCTAGAAAAAAATAAAATTTTAACAAATTCCCAGTTTGGCTTTAGGAAAACTAGGAATATTTCAGATGCTCTCTTTGCAATAACTAGAGATGTAAATTTTGCCTTAGGTGATAATGAAAAATGTGCTCTTATATTCCTGGATTTGGCCAAGGCATTTGATTCTGTTGATAGAAAAAAATTAATTGAGAAGCTGAAGATGATTGGGTTGGATAGAGTTTCACTGAATTGGTTTGCGTCTTACCTCAGAGGACGTAAACAACTGACAACTATCAATGGAGTGGACAGCCAGCTAAAATATGTGGAGTATGGAGTCATACAGGGAAGTACCTTGGGACCACTATTATTCCTTATTTATGTTAAAAATCTGGCAAAAGTGGACATTAATGGCAGTATCTATCTATTTGCAGATGATACTGCTATCCTTGTCAGAGGGCCTAGCTGGGAGTCGGTGTTGTGCAAGGCAAAGAAGGATATAATGACATTAAAGAAATGGTTTGACCAGAATTTATTAACTCTAAATGCCAGTAAAACGAAATTTATGCCAGTCTCCTTGAGAGACAGTAGTGATACAATGGTTGATAGGATTAAACTTCACACTTGTGGTGATGTCGAAAATGATACCTGCAACTGTGAATCACTAGAGAGAGTTGACAAATATTGTTGATAATCTTGGTGTGATTATTGACAAAAAATTAAACTGGTCAGCCCATGTTAACCATTTAAATAACCGTCTCAGAAAAATGATATATGTTTTCCGCCAACTTAGATTTTACCTCAACAAGGATGAAGTTCGAACAGCCTATTTTGCGTTTGCCCAATCAATTATAGAAGGTGGAATTCTGGCATTTGGAGGTGGCTATAGGTCTGTTTTGAATCCTTTATTTGTATCTCAAAGACTCATCTTAAAAGCAGCATTGGGAAGGAGTCGGGATTTCTCGTCTGACGCGATATTTGGTGAGCTGAGGGTGCTTGACGTGAGACAACTGTATGTAAGAAAATTAGCCACATATATATTCAAAAATCATACAGACATATTTTATAGCATAATTCACAACCATAACACTAGAAGAACAGCAAGCATCAATATCCAAATGCCCAGAGTCAATAAATCCATATTCTTGACCAATTCATACTACATTGCACATGTCCTGGTTCAAAGCTTACCAATAGCCTTGAAAGATTTAAACAAATATAAAATTTCATTCTTCAAGAGAATAGTAAAAAATTGGATTTGGAATGTTGGCAGAAACGAGCGGTGTGAAAGACTAATTACCTCTGAGTACAGGTTTTAAAATACTGTAATCAATCTTTTTTGTGGCGCATTATGTACATTCACAAAAGCTGTGCGGGCATTGTATGGGTGTGTGCGTGTGTGATAATGGGTATGTTCGGACTTGTTCGATTTCGGGGTCGGCGCTTAGTGCTTAGCGTTTCCCAATATGATGATTCCCTGTTCACACCGACGGGCGTCTGGCGCGTCGGCCCCGGGGTCGAACGGGACTGGACATGCCTATAGAGTTAGATGGGGAGTGAGAGGGTGTGCGAATGTGTGTGTGTGTGTGTGTAAGCGTGAATTGATTCTTCTATTTGTTAGGTGGGGGGTTGGGGGGTTAGTTTCTTGAATAGGGTGAAGCTCTTTTCACTTGGGGGATAGGCTTTTTTCTTTTTCTGTGGCGGGGGGGGGGGGATGTCCGCTTATTATTTCATCAAATAAATACATTTCATCAATGAACAAAATAAAAATATATGCGTCCTGTAGACTCATTCCCGCGCACAGGCAACAATGCCTATGCGGGAATTTATATTTCATATATATATATATATAGAAGAGAAAGGATTTAATGTATGCTTATGATTTTTTCTTATGTTCTGGTACTATATTGATTATTTTCTTTCCGCATATTGTAGTGTATATTTCATGGAAATAAAGATGATTTGATTTGATTTGATGTTTGGAAATACAAACGTTAATGTAACGAGCTCCTCATATGTTTGAAAATTATGAATTTTTCATGAAATTTTTTTTCGAAAATTGAAATTTTCTTGTGAAGAAATCTTGACCCCCAAAAAATTTCAACGGATTATTGCTTCCTTGGGTGTATAGATGTCACAAAAAAATGTCGGGAAATTCGAAACATTTGGATACGCGCGGTACCGGTAGCAGATAGATACCGGTAATATTAACGCAGTTCGTTATGGAACAAGAAATCATTTTGCATCAGCAAAGCAAAGTTTCAATTCGCTATTAATAATCAATATTTGGGCCCAAACAATGTACTATTAGAGATTATATTAATGCAATGGTACAGTACTAATAACATCCCAAATAGTACTAAGTAAAAGTGTATGACTTAATACGAATAAAAAAATTGGCATTTAATATTTGGTTCATGGTAGCCTACTTCCTATGACTGCGTTCTATTGGAACAAGCAGTTGTCTTTTCACATTTTTATTTCGTTTATTACTTTTTTCGAAAAACCTTTATATCAAATCACATCTTGGAGTTTGGAGAGGTGGTGAACTGATATATAGTTTTATGAAATACTAGCTGGCCCAACGCGCGTTGCTGCATTCTCATAAAAATTCTCCTTGATTTTATTATTCGCCACCTCCCGCTGAGGTTACATTTAAAATTAGGAAAGAAGTTAGTCCTAGGGCTCTTCCAGCTGATCATAGAGGCTTCGTTGTTTTCTTAATCACCACCTCTGAATGAAGAAACATTTCAAATTTAAACCTCCTATGACTATAAGGGTAGAAGCTAGGTTTTTTATTTTATTATTCGCCACCTCCCGCTGAGGCTGCATTTCAAATTTCTAGCTGCATTGGTAAACAGATGTCATCAACCTGGCATAATTACATTTCATCATACCCAGTCGTATGTTTCCTACATATTGCAAGGCTCCAACTGTACGGTAGCCTACATGCAAAGTGCAGTCTTTTGCTGTTCAAAGACAGCGTAAATAACGCCACTAAGGGGCCTGCCATATGATTAAAAACTGTTGACTTATATCAGCTGTTCCTTTAAGCTGTTTGGCTGGCAAGTTCAGTAGGTTAGGTATATAAAATGGTTTAATTAATAATAATTATTAGCTCCCCTATTGAAATTTATGGTCAGAAACCATTCCCAATATTCACACAACATATTCCCAAAGTTTCATGCCGATCTGTCAAGTAGTTTTGGAGTCTATAGGGAACACACATACATACATACATACATACAGACAGACAGACATTCATTTTTATATATAGAGATTTTACTTGACCAACTTCTTTAACAGCGTTTTGCGAGTCATTATAATCTATCGTTTTTCTTGTATTTGTTCCAGGAAGAATTTTAAAAAATCTGATTCTTTAAAAGTTTTATTTCTGAAAACAGAAGTAATATTGAATTAACAAATATGTTGACAATTCTGTAGTTATTTGTCTGTATTCAACACATAGTCACCCCAAATACGGTTAAAAATGTCAAATATCTATATATTACCGTATTTGAATGCTTAAACTTGAACAGTTGGACTGACTTTAAAAAAAAAAATTATAATTCAATATTTTGCTTCAGTCATTTTATTTTAACAAAAATATTAAAATTATGTCAGTAAAAATGCATTATTTTTCAAATTAATTGCAGTTTTCATGACTGACAGCTATTTTACTGAATGTGAAATTTACATCACAGTTCAATGCCATAAAGATAATATAATATTGGGAAAGAGTTCTCAAGTTTTTTCTGGAGATTTTTAGGGAGTACGAGAGTAAGAGTTTTCCCAATTACTGATAAATTAATATGAATGAAGATGCCCATTTTCGTTTCAGTGCCGCAGATATTCCAAAATGGAGAAAGTGCTGGTCATAGGAGCATCTCAAAATATTTCCACAACAATGTGAAAAAGTTGGCCTACCATCTCAAGGTGAGTCCCACTATATTTAAATGGCTGTCAATATTCGATTATCAAGAGTGAAAATACACTTTTTAAGACTGAGGGAAGCCCACATGGAAGAAGGGTCAAACTTTATCGCAAAATTTGTTTTAGAGTGATGCATATGTATAATGAGAATAATTGCCTAAAATTTTACAGGTTGATTCAACAAATTCCAGAATAATAATAATAATTCACAGTTCCACCACCACAGTTATGTCACAAATGCTATGTAAAAGTGTAATTCTCTGCAATTATTCATCGATTTATATTTTGTGTTTCAGGTGGATGTAGATGCCGTGTCTGGGAGGAAAATTCAGGAGGTAACTCCTCAATACATAAAGTCAAAGAAGAGGTCGAACATGTGGTGCTTCATCTCGGCACTAATAACGTGCCGACATCGGACCGACCAGAAAAATTGTTCGTCGCATGGAGAAGTTGGTCAGTGAAGTGGTTCGGGCCAACCCCTCATTCGTCATTCACTTCTCCAGTGTCCTGCCAAGAGCTCCAAACAATTACCTCTCTGAATCTAAGAGAACTGCTCAGAGTGGACGCATTGATTTCCTCAATGGCAAAGCGGTCGCAGTGATGAACCAGTTGATGAGGCAGTCATTGTCAAGATATTATATCGAAACTATACATTTTGTAATCAATGTTTTATTTCATATAATTTTCCTTTTTGATCGTTGACCTCGAAAAATCGGGGTTTCAAAAAGTATCAAATTACAGAGAAACAGTACTTGAAACAAATTCTGAACATTTTAAATTCTGAAAAGCATTGTCCAATGATATTATTCTTTTTGGTATTGCTGATATCAATATTAAAAGGTGTAATGTTACAATCACTTTGCATATTAACACACGATGTACTAAGTTTCAATCTTAATTAAACTATTACTGGAAAAACATTGTAAAAACGTTGTGTTTAGTCAAATCTGGATACATCTAGGATTCATTTGTAAATACCATTTTAGCCCAGTCAAATTAGACAAATCGGGATAATTGATAGAGAAATAATTTCTTCGTCAATCGCTTCCTCTACCTTCAGTAAAAATATACCAAAAGTCACCAAGGGCGGGGGATGAGATCGATGACGGAGGGGGGTGGGGGTGGAAAGGTTTTTTTTTTAATTTTTTGTTTATAAATCAGCAATGATAACTCAAATAATTTGTTTGTTCCTATCAATGTTAAAGCTGACAAAATTCTCTACAATAATGATCGTACGCATTTCTTTGTTGAATCAACCACAAGTGCGTTACGGGCTTCCCAAATTAAGGGGTTGCCAAACAATAGAATATTTATTTGAGTGAATGGACTAAATTCACATTTCAACGCTTCCTTTTCCATACAGAACTCAAATTAGACAAATCAATTTATCAACCAATCCCTTATCAACCAATTTATCTGTCAATATCAGTAGGAGAGGTAGAAGGGGCGGTTATTCTGACCCCCCGCCAAAACTATTGGATTGTGCATGGCACCTTATCGTGTGATGTGCACATTCTACTCAGCCCATCAAAGCATACCAGTTTCATGTATTGCATGTGGAATGAGACACAGGGGCGCACCCAGACTTTTGGTTTGGGGGGCTTACCCGCTCAAAAAAATGAAGTTTTTATGGCGAGGGGGGTAAAATTGGTATTTTTAGAGCTCTTTTTACAAGATTGCTGCCCAAAATGATTGTTGATGGCGGGGGGGGGGGCTTCATTACATGACTTTTTAAAGGGTATTAGCTATGTGAAAACAAAATGTGTCCATCATGTGCCATTTTTATACAGAGTGTTTGAAGAGTTCAAAATGATTCTGCCAGAGTGTATAACCGTCTTCTCATAAAGATAAAATAATTTAGATAAATGTAGAACGCTTTGTTGCAGTATAGGGCGCAAGATTACAGCTATTCCCATCATTCTTTCAGAAATCTGTAAGGCCTTCATATAGGAGGTGTGAATTCAATTAAATCAATGTAAACTTGTAAGCTGAAACGTGCTACAAGATATACTACCATGAATTTCTATGATGCACATATCATTCTGAGACTTGTGCGTGGATAATGAAGTGAACGAAAAATTCCAGTCTGAACGCTAATTTATTTCTTAGAGATTACCCAATCTTTGAATTAGTGAAATATTTTACAAAAATTCACAAAATGATCATGGAACACCTTTTTTATTGTAGGCGTAGTGGATTAACTAAATTAACTGCTAATGGAACAAAAAATTCCAATAAACTTTTTAAAAATGAAATGTGAATGTACCCAATAGTCAAGAATGCTCCAAAAATTTTAAAGTCGAGTTTTATTGAATCATAGCACACTGACTTTGCACGGATGCTTTCTTCTTGCTATTCTTGTGTGTTTCGATCCAATTTAAATTCTGTTTTTATGTACTCTGGGTGCATTATTCGCAATCAATAACGAAGTTCATACCCTTCAATCTTAAAAACGCCTCCTTTTGGCTTTTTGGCGTATTTAATAGAATAACTCAATAATCATGGTAGTTAATGTTTTGTGATTTTTCAGCTCATTTCACATGGAATGTATTCAATTCTCCACCTAAATAAGGGCTCTAGAAGCCTACGGTTTTTTGCATGGTTTCTAATTGATTTCTTATTGGTAATGCTAGCTCCACTCTTCGGCTATCTTTATTTCTGTAATGAAGCTTTCAAGGAATAAGCTTTTAGAGTTCTTATCATTCTGGCACATTCCTTGCGAATTTTTTTCAGAACTCACAAAAAACTGTAGATCCAGCTCATCAATCACCATCATCTAACTCATTAGTCAAGCACAGGTATCAGTCAATCCGCTTAAAAATTATCAATATTTTGTTAAGGATTTCAGGACCTGAGGGACAGCTTGAGCCCCAAAGCCCCCATGTTAAGCCACTGGCTATTAATATCATAATTCTACTTAAAAAGGTGTGAAAACATGAAATGTACTAACAATAATCAGCCTGGAGCACATACTCCCTACAGTTAATTTGCTTGAAAATTATCAACATTTTTTTAAGGACCTCGAATTCTTGGGGGGGGGGGGCTTAAGCAGACTTTGTGACAGACCCTGGGCGACAAAAAGCAGATCCAATAAGGCTTTATATGTTATGTTATGTTTTGAAGGGACGGATTCAAAGATCCAGAAGATTCAAAGATCCTCACACGTCAACTGAAGCTTATTGTGTGTCCCTAGTACGTTAGTTAGGCAAACCAATACCTGTGCCCTTTACAAGATCCAGGAGTTGCTTCCCTATGCTAACGTCCCATTCATCACCTGGTTGCTTAAAGCCAAACAGAGCCATTCTCCTTGCCCCGAGTCTCTCGCAATCCAGTATGATATGCTTGGCAGTCTCTTCAGACTGATTGCAAAGCCTACACATCTGATTTTCATTTCTGAGTCCGATTGTGTGGAGATGTTTCCTGAAGTGGCCATGTCCAGTTATCAGAGCAATTAGCTGCTTAACCTGACCTCTACCCAGCCTCACCAGCCAGTTGGTGAAGTAGGAGCTTGTGTCTGCTAGCAGCCTTTTGCCAAGTGCTTGGCCTGAGTGACCTTGCCATTGCTGGTGATGTAAGTCCCTGGACCATTTGTTTATTGTGTGGAAGGCAGTAGTTTTGCTTATGCCACAGCTTGGCTCTGGGCCAAAGAATGACCTACTAGAACCTTGCTTAGCAAGCCCATCTGCACACTCGTTGCCACCTATGCCTACATGGCCAGGTACCCAACCAAGATGCACAGAGTTGTGTGTTGCGAGCTTGCTGAGTGTTTTGTGACACTCCCACACCAATTTTGATTTGATTTCATTAGAGTCAAGAGCCTTGAGGGCTGCCTGACAATCTGACAAGATTACTATATGCTTGTCGCAATAGCGTCTGGCAATGCCTATATTGGCACAAGCCATGATGCCCCAAATTTCTGCTTGAAAGATAGTACAGTATTGTCCCAGACTTGCACAGATTTCTGTTCTGGGTGATTCACTGTACACCCCATAGCCAGATTTCCCTTCAATAAGAGAGCCGTCTGTGTACCAGACAAGGCTACCTCTCCTGATATAGGGCCCTTCCTCAGACCTCCACTCCTCTCTAGAGCAGAATTTAACAGAAAAAGGTTTAGTGAAAACCATCTCCATACTCATGACATCTGAAGTCATTTCAAGCACAGGGCTATGAGCAACAGCTTTGGTGATTGTGCAATGGCCTGTTCCAGACAGGCCTTCCCTCCATTGGCCTGTGACTTTCAATCGATAGGCTGATTTTCGTGCTTCTGCCTTGATAAAAATATCCAAGGGCAGCAAGCCAAGAGCAACTTCAAGAGTTGCTGATGGGCTGCTCCTGAAAGCTCCAGTGACTAGGAGTGTGCCCATCCTTTGTAAACTTGTGAGTTTGGCTGTAGCTGTAATCTGGTTAATAAGGCTTTAAAGGGTATTGAATGTTTTTTAATAGATAATTTTTTCTAATAAATAGTACAGAAAAAATTATTCTGGTTCGGGGTAACATGACAGGCGACTGAGTTGAGTGCGATTGAGTAGAGGAAAGAAATTTAGTCATACGGTTGGTTGTGTCTAAAAGCCCTTGAGAGGATTATTTTCTATTTTTCTCTGGGGGAAAGCCCCCGGAACCCCCTTCTATTATCTATAGAAGAGGTATTTGTTGTATTTGAAGTGTTACAGGGTTCCTCCAAACTGTGTCATAATTCACATTTATTCTCTAAATTACAATAATAAAACCCAAAGTGCCATTCCAAAAGTGAATAAGCTCATGATTTAGTGGGATACTCAACTGAATCACATGCTGCTCATGCAAGCCATTTCAATATTTTCAATTGACCTGCGCACATTCTGAATAGTTGTGATATGCAGGCCTAAGCTATAATGAATTGTGCAGAGCCCAATACCAAGATAAACATCAAGAAAATAGCTTAAAATTGCTTTCAAAAGACCTAAAAATAAAAATGTTTCTGGAGTGACGCCCCCGAAGCCTCAAATTTTGAATATCTACATAAAAAAGTTTTAATTCTACCATAACAAAATGTACGGTACCGTACTCATTTTATTTGCTTAGTGGTACAATTTTAAAATTGAAATAATACCTCTAATTAATTAAAACAATAACGTCCACAGGCAGGTTAGTAAGATAATATGAAACATCTAAGAAGGTCTTTCAAATACAAATTACATAAATTCAGCACACTTTATTCAACGTGGCATCTTAGTTCCCACATACAGAAGATAATCCCTATACCTGTCGTTTTCTTCAATACTCTTCAACATATTGATGATAAAACTCCCTTGGAGGAAGACGCTACGTATTTCATTTTTTGTGTTGCTCGTATCAATTCTTTTTCTTGTTAGCCCAGTATTCTTTCATCCTTTGTGAGGATTTTCTTTCTTCATTACTACTACTACTTTGTTATAATTATTATTATTATTATTTGCCATTTTTCCACATCTCCTCAGGTTCAATTACTGCAAGTTCATCAACAACGATGAAGTTTTCTTGAACGGCAGCCATTTGAAAAGATTGCTGTCACGGGATGGTCTCCATTTTTCTCCAAATGAAATACTTGAACTGTTAGGTAACATGCTGCACCATGTTGAATTAAATTGCAAGTGGTCATCACCTTCCTCTTGCCTGTCTCCATCATCTGAGATGCCGTCCATGCCAACTGCTCATTTTCCTCTTCTTCATCAATTCCCTTGCTAGCTCCATCTCCTGGATCAATTCCTTCAAGCCCTGCCATTTTTTGTCTTTACAGAGATGCTCTCTTGAGACAGCCACAAAATGTCAAACCAAAACCTCTCCTTCCTGCTCCTCAGCGCAAAACGCAATCATCGTAACGGTGACCGATTAGACTGGCCAGCAAAAAAGACACTGTTCTCTGCTGAAAATCACTTCCCGGTGGTTCGGAACCCACCTGAAACTGTAGGTCCAACTCATAAATCACCATCATCCAACTCATTACCCACGCACAGGTCTCAGACCTATGTGGGCTTCATCCTCAAAAAACAAAACAAAACAATAAACCTTTAGACCCATCCTTCGATGCCCATACGTTTCTGCTCCTCCCAAATTCAGTCCTTTCGGGTGGCATGTGATGTCTGGCAAAAAGAGAAGTCTTGCATGTTCTAAATCTCAGCTTTATGCCATCCTCACTGATGAAATCAGTAACAATTGTTTGACTAAGCTTTCAGTCAATTGCTTTTCTTCAAAGAATAGCCCTCACCATTTTTTCAGTGAATCTTATCTTATGTAGATCTTATTGATGCTGAAAACAGTGATTCGTCAATCCTTCTGTCATCAGAGAGGAAGGGGAAGAACGAGTTGAGGAATCATAAGAAAAAGAAGGTAGTTGCTTCAATGAGTAAAAATGAGGAGTACGATTGGTTTGCAGAGGCAATAGAGTGGAATGCTCGTGCAAGTGTGGCAATTGTGACAGATGGAGAAAGTGAGGATGGGGTGCTTGCTGAGAGAGAAGAAAGGCGTGACAGACATCTGAGGAGGCCTAGAAGTCTGTCATTGTTGGTTTTCTGTAGATGTTGAAGCTGTGTTGTTGGTTTGTGTTCTTTGTAATTGAGAGGTCTAGGAAGTTGATTGAATTGTTTTGATGTAGATGATGTTCTATTGCTATACAGAGGAATCAAAAGACAATGTGAACAACTCTGATCATACATAAACAAAATACATAAGAACATTCAATACACAGCTGAATATGAGCAAAACAATTCAATCAACTTCCTAGACCTCTCAATTACAAAGAACACAAACCAACAACACAGCTTCAACATCTACAGAAAACCAACGACAGATATCCTAATACACAGCACCTCCAATCATCCAACACAACACAAACACTCAGCATTCAGGTCAATGCTACACAGACTCAACAACACACCGCTATCCACCGACAATTACAACACTGAACTAAATACAATAAAATACCTAGCACAAGAAAACGGCTACAAACACGACCTAATTGACAAACTCAATCATAAAATAACCAACAAAAAACAAAACACCAACACCACAGACAAAAAATAGATTGCAATGACATACAATCAAACAGAATAGCAAAAATCTTCAAAAAAGCCGGCCACACCATCTCATTCAGAACAAAAAACAAAATAAAAAACGCACTTACACTCAAAACCACACTGAACACAAACAAATACGATCTCCCAGGGATCTACAAACTAAACTGCTCTGATTGTAACAAATTCGACATAGGACAAACAGGCCGCACATTGAAACAACGTTACAAGGAACATTTTCAAGCCCTGACATCAAAAGCTGAATCGAATTTCGCCGACCATATCATTCAAACTGGACACACTTTTACTGACATCACTACCAACCTACACATTCTAAATATAAAATCTAAAGGACACGAACTCAACACCTTGGAACAATTTGAAATATACAGACACACCACACACAATAAACAAAACATACTCAACAAACAACTAAATTTTAAATCACAAAAACATTTCGATCACATTTTACAAAAACCACAATAATTCTTCTAACCAAAAAACTGACATCGATGATCAAGGAATACGCCTCTGAAAATGGATCTCAAAGATTCGAAAGCGCTCGGCCTACAGAGTAAGTAAATTCAACTTACCGTATTCTTAATGAATATTTGACTGCAAGTCGTTGAATTGGGAACGGGGAATTGGCTATATCTGGAACTCACTATATCTGTGTTAAATGTCCTATGCTTATAAAACTGTTCTGAGGAGGAATTCGGTATATGTGTCGACTAGGGGAATTCCCTATATCTGGAATTCACTGTATGTCAGCCGGAGGAATTGCCTATATCAGGAACCGGCTGTATCGTCGCTAGCGGGAACTCACTATATCTGACGTCACACCTACGTCACAGCGTACTGTGACGGTTGCAGGTGGGTCTCCTTCACAGCGTACTGTGACGGTTCCACAACTCCAGGTGGAGCCAACGATACGGCGATAGAATACCAACACTATTCATTCATCTACCCCAGTGATAGACAAACTCTGTCGGTGAGCTCGCGGCTTAGCGCGCCCTGCTATTTTAAATTAACATAATTAATATGTTTTTTTAATACGTTTTTTTACTTGGCCATTGTTAATATAAAAGCCAATTGCCACTGACTGACTGATTCATCACTATTTCTTGTAAACCATGCGGCTAGAAGTTGAAATTTTGTGCACATGTTCAGTTAAGATCCCTAGATGCATACTAAGAGCAGGTTTTACCTGAAATCCCACAGTTGACTTTTTTAATTACTAACCACCTTTTTTTAATCATTGTTATTAATTAGAATTTATACTTATAACCTATAAATAATTTTTTATATCATATTTTTATTCACCAAACATTACAAAAATTCAATTTGCATACGTTTCTGAATACAATATGGCACAGCCAGCAAAGAGAAACTTGCGAGCTAGCTACAAGTTCATTATAATACATGAAAAAAATACTGACTCTAACCTATCTGGTGAAGCCAGAAAAGCTAATTACCATTGGCCGACTGACTCATCACACTTTCTCGAAAACCATGTGAAATTTCCAGCATTTGGGACCAAAAACAACAATTTTTCAAAATATATTTTATCACCGTTTCTCAAGAACTATGTGGCCTTATAAGTTGAGTATCCAGGTTCATTTAAGACTCTAGTTAAGCAAAATTTTTACCAGGTGTGAATATGTATTACTTTTAAAATTTGGTTGCGTATATATCTCCGCCTCCCATCAGTGGTTTTAGTTGGACAGCTAAAACGTGGGAAGCGATCCTGCTGGCTAGTCATATAATACTGTATATTATGGTAGCAGAGCCATTTCCTTTGCAGATACCATTTCCTTTGCAAATTTTAATACAGCAGAACTTTTACATGCAAAGTGACATTGTTGAACTCAAACACTCGCTAGGGGGGTGTATACATTTATTGTTGTGCATGTCCGCACAGTTGATCTGTGTAATAAGGCGCTTACTAACGCCATTCCCTTTCGAAAAAAAAATTTGTCCAGACATTTGCTAACAATAGCTAATGGCTTATATGCTTCATGTTTATGAATTGATTGGAATGATTCATTTTCCTCAAAATTTCCATCATAATTATTTTTGTAATTTTCCAAGATATTTCTTTTGATAAGAATTAATTGTAGAACACTAAATTCTAAATTCGACAAGCCTAAAAGCCAATTCTTGCAGCTGGTCAAAAATGAACCATTTTTTGTATTTTGGAAAGTTGCTATTACCAAGTACTTTATGTACAAATATCTTGAAAATAGCACATTTTTAGAGCCTTATTATACAGAAACACTACAGTCGCGGGTCACAATTTTAGGCTAAATTAAACCAGCCCATGCTGGAGGGGGTGAACATTTATAACAAAATTAGAAAAATTATTAGAATTTATTAATTTCGAATTCCTCTAATTGCTATTACTGTTGTCAATATCCGCCATTGCGGAAGTCTTCAGTATAAAGTAATAGCAATTAAAGGAATTTGAAATTAATAAATTCTGTTTATGTATATTTGTCAGTTTATTCAATTGTCAGTCACTTCAAACTAAAATTATTAGATAGGATAGCTGAAAATTTTTATAAATAATAGATAGGAAAAAAATATTAACAAAAGGAATTTTAAAATATACATCTCATCATATAAACAATCGATATACTTTAAAATAAATTGGATACTGCCATAAAATAAGGATGAATATAGAATATGATGGTTGATCTATGGATACTACTACACTAGCGGTCTGGCAAGGGGGGCGGACCGCACCGCGTTCCAGCCCTAGGGAGATGACAAAAAGCTGATATAATATAATGATTATACATGATTGTATGCATAAATGATTATAATTTCAAAATTTGAATCAAATAATGTGATTTGTTAAACTTTGGTGCTAATATGGACTCTAAATAAGTGAACCTATAAATGTTATCAAATGGTTCGCGTATTCTCCGAGGCTGGACCAAAACACTTATTAGAATTAATTTTGACCGATAATGCGGGATAAAATTATTGTATTAAGTGCCTAGAATCGCTTAGAGAGCGTGTACGAAGGGATTATTTTCGTAATTTTTCCCCCGGGATAGGATTTTAAGACCACTCTTATATAGAAAAGTTCAATAATTATTATTGTTTATTTTCAATGTATTTTTTTCTCTATGTTTTGTGTACTTTCATCACATATATATGATTGAATGAGCTAGTCCTATGTTTTGACTCGTGACTCGAGGCTCGCGATTTTGTCTGTATGTTTGTATGTTCGATGATAACTTTCGAATACTTTGACCAATCAAATCAAATCAGAAATGGTTTTATTTCTCCTTCAACAAATACAATATGTATGTAGGTAAATTAATATAAAATACAAAATAAACAAAAAAAAAAAAAAAACGTATACAAAATACAAAATATAGTTAGAGAGCAAAATATTCCTCACATGGGCCTTACGCCTGTGTGTGAAGAAGAGTCCGCGTCATCATTACAAAAGAGTTTATTATAGAAGAATAAAAAAAAACTCTGTTGAAAAATAAATATTACTTTAAGCTGAAAAAAACCTGGGGGAACTTAAAAAAAGGCTTCCGGAAGGCGGAAGCAGGAAGGATCCCCCATCCATCAAACACGCGAATTATGGGCACAACTGAGAAAGAGTAGTAGTTTTTAGATTAGCTTCTGCCAAGAGCACCCTATTCGAATATTTCGGGATTTTCCAATTAGCCAATTTTCTAGAGAGCTACGACAAGCAATTGTATGGAGCCCAAACATTACTAGAATAACTTGCAATTGCATTCTGAAGGAATTAAATTAGAAATTTTTTCAGAGGCCTGGCCCGAGAGTAGGCTACATTCTGGTTTATGAGCTTTTTCCTCACCTGACAATATAATTATTATCACAAAAGTATGAGGAAATTTAATTGAAAACACACTTAATATTTGAAATATCAAGGAAACTACATTTTTAAACAGTTTAATTTGTTTAATATAATTTTGTAATAGATATATTTTTATTAATCACCAGTTATTTGATTAACATTATTTGTTTTGAAACAAACTAAATATAATTACGAACCAAGCCTAGTGGAGGTCATTTCCAGTGAAAATATATATTTAGATTTATGTATTTTGCTTAAACGGCCTCATTGGACTCAATCAGTTTCTTGTCCTCCTTGATAAGTTCTCTTTCTGCATTGTCCAGTACTTCTACATTCGTTTTGATTTTCTCTATCAGTTTTTATCTATAAATACCCTTTGTACAATATGTCAGTTGTTTATTTTTTATATGAATATTGTTTTTATTTCTTCAAGTTTCTTTAGATTTTCGGCGTAGATTTCCTGGGTTATTATCAGTTATAACATATTATGGTTTTATACCAAGTCATTATAGACTTGGATCCCAGGGGGTCCACATGGAATACTATGTGGACCACCTTCTTTCCAAGAGCTTTTACACAGACAGACAGTCGGACAACGGCACAATTCCAATAAGGCCCTGTTGGGTCCTTAATAAGAAGAATCAGTTATATTCTTGTTTGAAGAAAACTATGAAGATATGTAGTGACTTATGAATGTGGCAAACATAAATACTTTAATATTTGATATTTCATTAATATCTTAATTTTTTAGTATAGTATTGATTAACAATATTTTCTCTTTTATTTGCGCGTTATTTGTTAGGCATGCGGGCAATGCTAAGCACGCTCGGAGAATTCGCCATTGGTTAGTTGTGAGTAAAGAGTGGTTAATAATGGTAAGCTTTTATTATTAAGGAGTAGTGGTGAATAAATTCGAGTGAAGAACTGTAATATATACGAGTATATTATCACCCCACTACGACACTTGAGAGAGAGTGAGAGTGAGAGTGAAAGATAGAGTGAGGGTGAGTGAGAGAGAATCATACTATAGAACGCCTACTTTTGTAGCCTATTGTACAATAACGCCATGCTTCATCACAAGAAACATAAAAATATAAATATGCGTGAAATAAGGAAATTAAAATGTTATGGAAGATAAATTTGGACAAGAAAGAGAGCAAAAACTCTTTAAAATCACATTTAGCCAGAAAATCACGCATCAATTAAACATGCAATCTTCTCTTGAAAAGGGAGAGGGATGGTGTGGATAGTCTACTAAATGAACTCTGATCAGAAACTCTTGACTAACAAAAGAAGCCAAATCTGTGACTTTTATGGAGGTGAAGACATTTTTTTCCAGGTGAGGTATCTCCCAAACATTTTCTTTGTTTACAAATGCTCCAAATTTCTGAAATTGTCTTTACGTAATATTATTGCAAATTTTACGGAAATGAACCGCGGCTTTATTTTTAATAATAATGAAGACATGAACCTAAGAGATTTGACAGGGGAAGTCAAAGATATGACACAATAAACCCTCATCACCACTTGACCTTGAAATTCCAAATTAAATAGATCTCCATTTCTTCTTTCACAAGATACAAGAGACATAATAAATTTAGCAAAGTAAAAAGCATCCTGTGTCCGTGAGTGTCGGTATGAATCGAAACAGCATGTACCATAATAGGTATGAAAACTATAGAAACTGTGTATAAATGATGATTTTTGTAATCAGATGGAGAAAAACTAAATACAAATAATAATCTACAAGCTACTCACAGGTAATTGACATGACAGAAACAGAAACAGTGATTAAGCCTGATCATGTTCTACTACACTCAAAACGCAGAACAAAATACATGAAGTATTCAATTAAATACTGTACTTAATGAGAAATTGATATAGCCTAATATTTTTTGAAGAAGCACTCATGATCATCACCACAGTACATACTGTTTTCTCATGTTTGCTTTTTGAATTCTTATTCTTGAATTTTTGATACACAAAAACGTTGTCTTATTTTCAAGAAAAAAAAAATCATTTTAAATGAAAATAAATGAATTTTTGAATGACATCCTATTCATGAGAACAAGTTGATAAGCAACTGACATTTTATAAAATAACTATAATTTTCATAACTGTCATTAATAATAACTAGTGGCTTGTAGGGGCAAAAATCCCTGAATAAAAACACTAATACATAAAACAAGTCATTATACTACAGTATTATAAATCAAACGAACTAACAATCAAATTACCTATGAGTCAGAATTTCCCTGTTTACTAGATTTTTTGTGTGAGAATAGTCTTTTTGGTTGCTTTGGTTGTTGTTATTTACAATAAACAAGTTCATTCCTCCCGGAGATTTAACTCTGCTAAATGCAACATATAATTGCCCATGAGTAAATACTGGTTTACTTAGGTATATCCCAGCTTTGGCCTTGGGACTTATTGATAGTAATACAAAAAGCTATAGTCTGATTGGAAATTGTTTTCTTGACATATGGAAAGGCATATTAGGGTCTGTTGATATAAGCCTAATTCCTGGTAAAAATATTGCATTACCTTTCCAGATCCAGTTATTATTTCTAACTTTATGCACCTTCCGTAAAGGCCCATACGCCATTGACCAGGCTTAAGCCTGACCCAAGATTCATATTCCTTATCAATATCACGATAGCGCCAATTTTTAGTGTAATATGGTGTTTATGTGGTGGCATTCCTGATGGTGTGATATTCTATTGGAATATTTAAAAGTTCAATGGGTTCATCAGTAATAATTTTGTCCACAATAAAGTAGTTCTTTGCTTCTCCCTCCACATTTCCACGTTTCCAAGTATTACATTGTTAATATTATGACATTGTTCATTCAATGGACACATTATTATGTTGTTTGAAAACATATTAACGTTGTTGATAGTTATTTTTGTATGAAAAATAAAACTAATCATAGATTCATTTCTTAGCACAAACTTTTCTGGAATATCTATTATATAAACTCCTCTGTGACTAGTTAGGTCCGTTATGAGGTTTGTTTTCTGTAATAAAAAATAAGACGAAATTGTCACAACCACATTTATTAAAACTTTAAGAAACTAGTTTCGGTTGTTACACCATTATCAATCTCAATCTCAATCAGAGATTGATAATGGTGTAACAACCGAAACTAGTTTCTCAAAGTTTTAATAAATTTGGTTGTGACAATTTCGTCTCATTTTTTATTATGGATACCTTCGACAATATCACCTTCGCCATTACTAAGAAAGTTTGTTTTCTGTTGTTGAAATTATTAGCTTGTCTTCTTCAATGTGAAGAAATGTAGACAAAACAAAAAATTTTTAGAACATATGTCTGTCTAAATTTAGATTATACTATCCCAAGTAACCCACATGTTAATATTGAACACTGACTTGAAGATGAAGCACGATCACAATCATAATGTATTGATGTAAACAAATCAGACGTTTTAGAATTCCAATTCTATTCTTATGGAGAACATTTTACATTATATCTAATTTTATGTTAACATTCTGGAAATTCCAATAGTTTTCCCACCATCACGGAATAGAGTCCTTTAATTTGATCCCTCTCCCATCTTTCTACAACTTGCCAAACGCCCCCAGTTTTGACGCAAAGAATAGCCTTACGAAATTAAATATATTACGGTGATGATGGCAACCGATCTAGGTTGTTGTTGTTGTGGTGCTTGGTCCACTTAGTTATCCGCCCACTTTGGCGCTGTCCACGTTCCAAGCGGTGGTAGAGTGGGGGTTCCACATATAGCGACTTCCCGATACAGCCAATTCCCGGAGAAGACACATATAGGCAGTTCCCCTTGCATGCAGATATAGTGAGTTCCAGATACAACCAGTTCCCGAAGAGTACACATATAGGCAGTTCCACTTGCAAGCAGATATAGTGAATTCCAGATATAGCCAATTCCCCCAACCCGTTGAATTCACATAAAAAGTTAATAATGAATAAACTTTGTATCAACTCTCCTTCCCCATCATTGTAAATAATTTCTAGCACTATAAAAATTATGATCTAAGTCTATATATATAGTATCTATGTGATGTTGACAATTTTGTTTTAACTAATCATATTATACGAAATTTGTAAACTTACATGAATAAAGAAATCTAATCTAATCTAATCTAATCTAATCTAACCCGTTGGGTCCATTTTAGCATTTAAGGCAAGCGAAGCCAGTTGACAATGTATGGACAAGTTATTTTAATGGATGTAAATTTTCAAATTGGCTTCAATGTGAAAAACTTATCATGATTGGGCTAATGTACAAAGGGCATACAAGAGTGATAGCCATTCAGTTTTATCATAAAACTTCTTCTAGGTACCGTATCTGGTTATTGTCAATTAGCTAATCCCGATGAAGAGGGTTTCTTTGTATGATTGATTATTGTGATAATTATGCATTAAAGTGTAGCCTGTTTGATTTATTCTGTTATTTCATTTACAGTTACCAAAGTCCTTATATTGAACATAAATTATTATTAGACTAACCTTTATTGACCGTATTTCAAGTCGACGGCGTTTTGCATTTGTCTGTCTGGCAGTTTGTAACGCATTTACGGCTGATTAACCTAATTCTATAAAATGATACATGGATCATCCTTTAAGGAATATCCAGCGATGGATGTGAAAGGATTTTAAAAATGTGTCAAAATTTGATATTATTTACGGTTTTCAGTATTTAGTTTTGAGTGAACTTTCAAATTAATTACCTTCAAGTGAAAAGGAATTATTTTATTAATTTTTGAGTGGAGTATTTTGGTAAAATTCTCAGCATTAAAATTAATCTCAATGTTTTGGGCTATATAACTTATTCAAAATTTGTGAAGAGAGCAATTTTGGACTTGAGTCTGTTGCGCCTTCACATTCATTGTGATTTTGTCACAATAAATAAATATATAGATAAATGGATGGATAAATGATGATTTTCGTATTTTCTTGAAATTAGAATACATTTAAAGGAAAAAAGTGAAGAAAATCAGGCCTTCTTCTATAGAAAACATGATTTTAAATTGAGCTTCTCCATCATATGCATTTGGAATCAGATTACAAGGCCCTTGGTCCTTCTTTTTAATCTTGTTAAGCCTTCATATGGGTTGATTTATCACTCATAAGAGTAATATATTTGTTCAGGAGAAACAAATCATTTCGAATAAATAACCAATGATAAAAAGTTATTACTATAGTCTGTTCAGCGAGCCTACGGAGTGAAGTAAACAAACTTTGCATGTGTGTGAGTGAGGAATTCCGAGAATTGTACTGGCATCGGTCGGTTGGCCTATTCACAATCATTGCCACCTACAGTTCATTCTTAACAGCTGTTGCACTTCCAGTTTGTGGAATAAATAATTATTATTGCATTATTAAATGTAATGCAATAATTTAAATTTCAAGAACATATTAGATTTTAAATTCAGTTATCAAGTCGGTATTTTCATTTCAAATGTATAGGTGAAAATAATTCAATCGGCACATTTATGAACAATTCTAATAATAGTGAAACCAGTGATTGCTGAATGTTTGGATACATTACATCGAAGGTAAGAAAATAGCCATCTTATTCATATAATTCATTAATCTCATGTGTCCATTTCCATTTACAATAAATAATAGTGTTACAGGTTCTAATAGCTAAAATAAGGCTGGCAACACTAAAGTTCACACTTGCACTTTATTTACACAAATTAGTCTATTTACACAAAAATATTTGTATCAATCAATCAGTTTATTGTCAGTAAGTACAGCATAGGGTACAGTGGACATAGTCAGGTACAGGCACAAATTACACATTACTCAAATTTTGACAAGAGTCAGTCACAAAAAGAAGAATAGGTATACATTGCAAAAACTAAGCTAGCATTAAAAATTAAGCTATCAGATGAGACAGTCATCAATATCATAAAAGTTCATTGATATCATTGTAAGTTCAATTAATGAAATAAAAACAGATCATCAAATGACAAGCTAATACTTATTTTCAGCAATTATTTACAAGAATTGATAAATGAGTAATTACTGGCTAATTAATAATTAAATAAACAAGAGTCCAATAAACTGTACAAATGAATAATTAATTACAGGCTGATCAATAATTAAAGAAACAAGAGTCCAATAAACTGTACAATAATGCAGAAAGAAATTATAAAAAGAGCAACTAATCACTTACAAAAACACAGTCCAATTCGTTATTTGACGGTCCCAAATAATATCACTTAACACAACGACTTTAAACTATTAGTAAGCTGCATAAACAGTAAACACTTGTCTCTGCACTTGACACTGTCTAAAGACTGAATAAAGCACTGTTTACTCCACTGGCACGAGGTCCATATATAATAAAACACGGTCTGTCACACGGTTTGTAGAAAACTGACTCACTGGTTCACGTGGACTCGTTTAAATAGCTGTTTAGTTGTACAATTCCAAGAATTTCCAGCTCACCAGACACTTCAAGAATCTTCAAGAAACATGATCTTGATCGTTCCAGAATTCTAAAGAAATCACGAGGAGTCTCGAGAAATCAATTGAGTGAGAGAGTTGCAGACTTGAATATTAAGAGTGACAAAGACATGTGAAAAGAGAACGCAAGAGAGCAAGGGAATGCATACTGCGTCTTAAGTCACGTACGATCATGAATGAAATGATCTATGTAGAACAATGCAGCTCCATGTGCGCAAATAACTGCTTTGCTTGCTTTTGTAACAATAGTATTATCCAAGTACTGTAGCTGTTTGAAAATGATTATTGAAAGTCGTTTTCAATGGGTAGGCCTGTTGCCTGTTCGATGCGTTTCGAAAACTAGGCTATCTGTGAATCGGGCTTCGTTGGGTCTCAGCTTGCACGCACGCGCACGTTTGTTTACTCCACTCGCTGAACAGACTACATAAGTAATAGTATATTACGTTACAAGTGGTTTTCCCAAGTGGGGGTCCCCAATCTCCAGCATCCTAGCAGAAATATTTTTACAGCACATAGAGAATACTAAAAACACCAAACACTCAAACAAAATTATTTACTGGCACCGCTACGTTGATGACATTATTGTACTTTACAATGGAAACCAAAGACAGTGCGAAAAACTCCTAACACAATTGAACAAAACCCATAAAAACTTACAATTCACAGCAGAATATGAAACAGACTGCACCTTAAACTTCTTAGATCTCACTATCAAAAAACTAAATAACATGCACAAATTCAAAATCTACAGAAAACCAACTCTCACAGACACACTCATTCACAACTCATCCAACCACCCAAATCAACACAAACTTGCTGCTTTCAACTCCATGATCCATAGACTCCTTAATGTTCCACTATCACAAGCTGACCACGAAGAAGAAATCAATACAATCAAATATTTAGCACAACAAAACGGATACAACACCAATCTAGTAGACAAAATCATGAATAAAATGAAAAATAAAAATCCAATGATCTGCCTGTTTGTCCTATGTAGTACTTGGGGTGTTGCATTTGAGCTCCAAAACATGCAAACCAATACAGATTTGTCACACTCACATAGCTCAACAAAAAATCACACAAAATAGCTTACATCTTCCAAAAATCCGGATTTAACACAGCATTCAGAACAACAAACAACCTGAAACACCAGATCCAACAAAAACCAGCTCACCTAACAAACAGCACAATTCACAAATGCAACACATGCCCCAAGTACTACATAGGACAAACAGGCAGACCATTCAACATAAGATATAAAGAGCACATCAAAGCACTACATTCCAACTCTGACTCAACATTTGCAGATCACTTAATCAACACTGGGCACTCACACAATAACATCCAAACTGACTTAGAAATCCTACACACATTCCAAAAAAGCCACAAACTAAATACACTGGAACAATATGAAATATTCAAACACTATAAACAAGATAGAACAAACTTACTCAACGACCAAACACAATTCAAATCAAACGCAATTTTTAAATACATAATGACCGCTCATCCTAACCTCAACAAAGCATGACCCCTGGCAGCAGGCTGACGAAGCTTCTTTTCAGAAGTGAAATGCATTCCTCAAGCATCTCCAATATATGTGAGTAAAACATTATTTAAAAGTGAAATACAGTGTCAGTTTTATATATATATATATATATACACAGTAAAACCTCAATAATTTGGCCCTCGAAAATCCGGATCCTCCAGTAATCCGGCCCGATTCTAGAAGTTGTATTTTTTTAGATAGAAAGTACAGAATTCAGGTTTTATTAATTGAGCCAGTTTTGAGAAATGCCTTCAAATCCAGCAATGTACTTTGTCATGTTGCAAATGTATTCATCTGGAGCTTTGGTAATTTCTGATTCTTATAGAACAATAGAGCTTGTTGTTAACTTCTTAGAGAAGCTATAAGACCCCTTCAGTGGCGGATTAATGAATTTTTATGGGAGGGGGCGACATACCCCAAAAATACCCGTTGCACTTAAAATGTAGTAGAAATATAATTTTCTCGTGTTTAAGAACAATCAAATTTCCCCTAGCTAGAGTAGTTTATTTCTGTATATTCATGTGGAATTAGGAATACAAATTTTTTATACAATACAATATGTCTTGAACAAAAATTGCTTTGCTAGCTTAATTTTTATCAAAATTTACAAAGAAATGAACAGAGTCTAAGCAATCGTGATGATTTTTAGACCTATATATATATATATTTAAATTAATCTCAACATTCTTTCATGTTTCATAATACCAGTACTACAATAAATATGTATTAGGTCAAAAACAAACAGAGATTTATATGCCCCTACCTATTCTATAAAAGATTAATCTTATTCAAACTAATTTCACTTGATATTAGATTTCCTTCATTCTCTGTCATTTGTTAATTCGTCATTGGATTAAAATTATGTCAACAGTTAAAGATAAAGTAAAGGTAATATAGAAAATAAGGCAAAATAAGTATTACAACATTTGTTAATTCCCGGCCGGCGGAGGCGGAGTGGTAAGACAAGTTGGAGGTATTCCGTCTGTGGCGGGACAATTAAAATTTAACCGTGTGCATGTCACAAGTGTTACCCTTTTTAATTTTTTAAAATGTGCAAGCCCTGGGGGGGGCGGTCGCCCCCTCCGCCCCCCCCTTTAATCCGCCCTTGGACCCCTTTTATATATCACGTCGGGCGGTCGTCTTGCGACGCCATAATCTAATTGAATTACAGTACATTATATTAAGCTTTTATACACAGCGACCGACGACGACCGCCCGACGCGATGTATATAAGGGGTGTAAGGGGTCACAAAACTCATTACTGTACATTTTAAATGGTCTCTCGATGGTCCGTCTTTTACGTAAATCCGGCCTACCGGCCGCCCGTTTAGGCCGAATTATCGAGGTTTTACTGTATATATATATATATAGTATTAATTAATATATTGTATTTTCTGTGAACTGTTTTGATGAAATTTTATTGAATAATTGTTGGTAAACTTCATATTTTTATTTTGTGTTGCAATCTTATTTATTGTCTTTGAAATTCCATAGTATGGGAGTAATTCTGGAAGTTTAATTTTTATATAATTCAGCTTGGTATGCTGAGCTGCTGTAGCATGGTTGGTTTGTAACGTTCCTACTCGCTACTCGCTTAGCGAGTAACTATTCCAATGTAATCGACCCTTTACGGTTGGTTTGAGAGACCGAGTGACACTACGGAGTATCGATGTCGGCATCGGCAATCGATATCATCAAATCGGATATCGGAATATACATTTCTCCTCACACTTCACTAGTGGTGGAAAATAATCGATAGTCAGTCCCATCGATAGTTATCGATAGCCAACACCTTTACTATCGATAGTTCACCTTCATACACCAAAATGCAAATACTGTATTACTTTATCTATCATTTTCTGGTAGTAAACCAATATTCACAGCTTTCAAGTGGGATAAATCTAAAAAGCTTTATCAAATTGAAAAAACCAGCGGAAAATATAATCCAGACTGCAGACTCCCTTCCACACACAGGCTTAGCACTTAGGCCTTCGTGCAAGTCGTATGTAATAATAATTATATTTCAATTTATATATAATTGCATTATAAAGCTATGGTTTATTTTATGGTACATGCTGAATTTTTGTGATTTTGTATTCTGTTTCTTTTTCATGCTAATAAAAACGACATTAATGAAAATAAAAATGATCAAGAAGCTACATAACCTAAACACAATGAACGCTGTTAGTGTGACGTCACAAGCCCAAATCCGCCATTACATGTTTCCAAACAACTTTATAAGTCAATTTAAAATGCATGGACCAATTTTTAGTTGCAATTTATAATCAAACAAAATGGTTATGTGCTTTGTCTGTGATTGCAAGCATTACAGCAAGTTTAAGGTTTGCAGTTTTTATAGATTTCCAAATGATCCCAATAAAAATAAAAGCTGGATCGCTGCAATCAGGTATGTACTACATGCATAGGTTATATTATTGTTCTTTCATTTCAAGTGATATTAAGTTAATAAAACTTGTTAAATTAAACACAAACGTTTTTTGGCTGATTAATTTTCAAGTACAAAGTTGCAATTTTGTATTAATTAACTACTGATGACTTGTTGTACATCTATTTCCTATAATACAGTAAAACCTGTCTAAGACAGACCCCTTGTAAGACAGGAACCTGCTGAAATGGAATGTTTCATCCAGTCCCTAGAAATGTTGTATATAGTTATGTATAAAAATACCTTTCTAATGCAGAAACAGAATGCTTAAAAAGTCCCTTGCAATAATAAAAACTGTGTAAAATGGAAATTTGATGAAGATTTACAAAAGCTGTTTGCTTTTGCAATGCACTGTATTCCAGATTATTTTCTGTATAAAGTAAATATAGAGTTCAATATTTGTTTTTAAAACAGCAGGATGTTTTTTAATGTATCAAGTACACAACAATACATTATTTCTTATTATTGGATGTCTTGGAAGGTTATTGCAAAATAAATAAAGCACAGTGGCCCACTCGATTTTATATGCTTCTCTCACCCACATACGTATCGATGGCTAATTGTTTCGAAGAATCAGAGCAATTAGCAACCAAACATTCATTTTAAAGTGGACCGGGAAGTCTGTACACATGGTGTTTTGATGCCATAGCATCCATCACATTAGTCATAACATCCCTGGCATTTTAATTTTGAATTGGAACTGTTTCTACATCAGTCTTTTCTTTTGTATGGTACACTCTTTCCGATTCATCTGAATTCTGTCATTTAAAGTAATGCATGATTGTTTCATCAGTGTTTAATGTTTATTTATTTAAAAAAATTGTGTTTAATTGCTGTAATTGTTAGTTGGTAGTGTTCTTTAATTTTGAAATGGCAAACCTAAAAACAAAAACTTTGTCTTTAAATATGTGGATGAAAATGAAATAGGTTAGTGAAGGAATTTTTTTTAATAAAGTAGGTATAATAAAAACTTAAAAACACTTTAAAGTGTTTTTTAAGATTTTATTATTTTAGTGGAAACAAGATCTTCAACATCACAGTTGGTATAATTTATAATTAATTTCACAGCTTTTTTCATGAGACCAAATTGAATTACAGTAATTTTTTTACCTGTCACATGCTTTTAATATGATCACCCTGTCTAACCCAGAAACCTGCCAAAACAGAAATTTTTTTCAGTCCAGTGGAGTTCTGCCTTACACAGGTTTCACTGCAGAAACAATTTAATTGCATGTTAAGTTATTTGACCTGATCATTACCCAAGTTTTATTGATCTATGTGACAGAAAATTGAAAGACTCTAATCAATAAAGATTTTAGTATATCATTAGATGATTTCACTCTAATATATATTGGACTAACATAACATTCCAACTTCATCACAGATGACAGTGATAGATGCTTTGGTTATTAAGATACTCATTCATTTCTACCCTTACATGTAAAAATATTAACTTAATTAGCCTGCCTGTACTTCATATGGGGTGATGCATATTTTGTATTGTGCTTATTGCATTCTGAAATACAAAACAGTGATCACTGGTTTAAAAGTGAATTTTACCAACTTGTAACTCAAACAAAAACATCGCTAGCCTATATAGCACTTTATGGTAACTTTGTACCTACTTCCTAGTTTTCCTTAAATATTTTTCAATTGTATGTGGGTTTCTCTAACAAATGTTACTGTTCAGAAGATATTTGTTCCAGAAGAGCAGATAGAGAGCAATCTACACATTCATTGGTCTGCAGTTACCAAAAATACAGTTCATATATCTTATTGAAGTAATAGTCCAACATTCAAATCAAACACAGTTTTTCATGCGGGCTTTTTGCTCCTTAGTAGTTCTCTCATTCCTAGCTCCTTTGATGTATAATTATTTCTTGTTTTTGACTATTGTGTTTAAGGTTGAGCGATCGATAAAAAAAATTTTTTTAATATTTTTTTTCTTCTTCCAAATCATTAGACAGGTTCTTAGGACATAATGTATAGGATTAAATTTTTTTATCATCTCCCGTTTGTTCAGAATGGGACTTCAAAAGTGGCTTTTTTGAGGATAATGGTACACACACCACATAAAAACTACTAATCAAAAAGTTAAAAAAATATATACACAAGTCTCCTTTTTACTATAGCAAAAAATACGTCAACTTTTTTTTTTAAGAATCTCAAAAAATAAAAATTTATATGCATTTTAAACACTTTTTTTCATACTAAATGTTTGTTTGATAGGCTTCAAATCTATCCGAACTTGTAGCGCTGTTCATGATGAATACATTGAATGCTGAACACTTTTATCATCGCAATAATAACCGTTTGGTGTGTGTACCTTTCAAGCGTGGTTTTACGCCTGCTGAGCTCGCTACGCACACTAACGGATGATATACAGCGCCCGCACTCGCAAGAAGGGCAGGAGCGCCAGGCTAATCGTAGCCACCTTCCCCGTTCCGCATTCAACCTTCCCCACCATTTCCTGTGACTCATGCTAGAGCTGCCTTGTCCGGACTTCGATGGGGAAATGTTGCCCAGCCCGTCAAGCTCTTCGTATTGCAACGCTTCCGTAAATTGTTGATATCTCAGTTACTAATAAAAATATTGGAATGAAATAAATTTCAATGTCTTCCTCATATCATTCTCTACAATTAATGCTATGTCCTTTTATAATTGCCATAATTTGAAAGTTATTCCTGAACGAATCTAAAGAATAAGGTATTTACGATTGCATACGTTTTTATTTTCTTCTATAGCCTTTATTCCCAGCGTTTCACAACAAAATGTTTTAGACAAAACCTTTAATTCGTTTTCAGATCTTCAAATCGATATATAATAACTAATACTTCATGGCCTTGAAATGACGACCAACATTTACTAAGAAGTATCACCATGTCCTTGTTTCTGTTCGCGTAATGTGTAGGCTAGCTACAAGAACTTTGTCAGTGGCGGATCTTTCAGGCTGAAGCCCCCAAAACCTCCAAAAATCTTATTGCTTAGTTGTAAATTGTTTACCAATATAATCAGTTTGAAGCTTCTAAAATATTCATTAGCAAGAAAAACCAAATTCCACTACCAATTCTTCAATTTTATGATATCTGTTAACGTTTTAATAATGTATAATTTCTTATAGTTACATTCACATTGCCTGAAACTAATCAGCACAAAAAGTGTTTTGTGTTGCAAAGTGACTAGCGAAGAAGACAATGACAATGTTCACTCTTGGACCAAGTCTCCAAACAAAAATTCTGTGTCCCCATAGCTACACAAAATTTTCCTCCGTTCAGCCATCCCCAAAATAAAATCTCTAAATCTCTACCAATAGAAAAATGAGGAGATTCCACAAAAACGTTCATACTCTAGCAATGAATGAGGAATTTGTCACTATAATATCTGAGGCTGCTTTGTAGTTTCGGCTTTAAAGATATTTTGAAAATTGTTTCACAAATTTTGCAAATCTGATTCACATCTGATGAGGGCAGTACTAAACCTCCACGAGTTTTTATCGATACTAAATTAACACTAAGATTGACAGGGCTGTCATCACAGTTTGAGGTGACAGCTGCTAAACATTCTTCGCATTTGATTTGGAAAATTGGATCCATTGGTTCAGTAGACTATTCCTCATCATAATTTTCCAACGAAACCTTTGAGGAATTATAAGATATGGGTGACAAATACTACTCCATATTTCTTCACAATTCTTCTAAAGAAGAATTAAGAAGAAGTTCCGCATTTCTTCTAAAGAAGAGAAGTGGAACGAATGGAAATGATAGAAAACAGTGGATAATTGGAAAAGAGATGACAATAGAAATTTGTAGGAGAGATGAAAATAAAAAAGTCTAAAAAGGGTGAAAATGAGGATAAATTAAAAGTAGAAGAAAATTCTGATTGTTCAGAATGGGCTGCTTCAAAAGTGGCTTTTTTGAGGCAAATGGAACATACATTACATAAAAACTACTAATAAAAAAAATTATATGCATTTTAAACTTTTTTTTTAATTAAATGTTTATTCGATAGAACATTATTATAGTTCCAATTTTTTAAAGTAACTATTTACTTTTTGAAAAACATTAGTCCTAGCTGGGCGTGCATTATAGTTCCTAGTTGTTGTAGATGATTCAAACACATTTTTATTTTTGTTGATGTATAAAACAATATTTAAAAGTAATTTTTTAAAGTAACTATTTACTTTTTGAAAAACATTATTATAGTTCCAATTTTTTAAAGTAACTAGTGTATTTACTTTTTGAAAAAAATTAGTCCTAGCTGGGCGTGTATTATAGTTCCTAGTTTTTTAAAGTAACTATTTACTTTTTGAAAAACATTATTATAGTTAATATATAATTTAATGTTATAAACATTAAAAATATATAATTCTGATAAATGTAGACAAAACTCTAATTTTATTTATCTAGATATGTTGCAAAAGAAGAAGGCTTGGTTGCCTTTCTTTTTTTCTTATCCTTCTTATGCAACACTATTTTTTATGTATAATGAATGTTTATATATATTCAATTTTTTGATGGTTATACACATACATGTGCATTACTAAGAGTAACATTCATGCCAAATTTCAAATAAATCGGTTCACGCGTTCAGCCGTTAATATGTTACAAACAGACAAACCCAAACGGTCGACTCGATACAGAGACCTCTCTTCGTTCGGTCAATTATTGTTATTGCATATCATATTATTTTTCCAAAGCAGGAGGAACGAATGTGTGTGTGTGTGTGTGTGTGTGTGTGTGTGTGTGTGTCTGTGTTTCAAGTACAGTATCAATAATGTAGACGTATGTTGACTAATGTTGACAATACGGCCATAATTGCGATTCTTCCGTATTGCAGATTAGAGTATTTATTTTCCCCAAGAAAGGTGGAATCTTTCCACACTCCCTCATGCTCTTTCTCTCTCTTATCAGACCTAACAATATATCTTTGACGAATACCAATCTATCTTTCATTCTCACTCCTTTCATTCAGTGTGAATGTATGCTTTTTTATATTTTTGTGCACTAGTGAAAGATGACGTGATTTTTACTCTACAGAATTCTCATTTCCAGTCGGCTAATTTAGTTGACTCACTATGAATTATGCTATTTCCATTTGACCGCTTGAACATTTGACCGCTATTGTTTGACCGAGCGAACCGAGGTCTCAGTTTTAGCTCGAGCATTTGGCATTTGGTCTCTTCGATTGATTGTTATGATTTTTTGCATGCATGTTCCTTATTGAGCAATGTGTGTACAGGGTTTTTCCATTGTTGACCCCCATTTTTTATGGGGGCCCCAATTCATCCCTCATTATTGGTGTGTCCTGATCGAACCGGAATGATTTTAAATGAAAGTTTACTTGATTTTAATGTTAACTTCACCCTAGAACAAAATCAAAAAAATCTCAAAGGAGGTCAATTTAGAAGGGGATCAAAAAATTTAAAATGTTAAATATTAAGATTTTTTAATAATTCTTTTCAACATTCAATAGAGCTTTTCAAGTGGAATAAGATTTGGTAGAAGAAAGTTTTGAACAATTGGCTTCTTGGAGATGGTGGTGGCTGAATATCAGAAAATGATGCTTCTGAAAATCAACTTTTTTGGTTGAAATTTATTGGTTTCACGATCAGGATCTTGTTTTGAAAAAAATTATGTTTGTTAAAAATAATAGTGTCATTGAACTCCCATGACTATTTCTAGCAAACACATATTAAAAGGAAATATTTAGTGTGCGCATCATGCACAATAATTATTCAACTAAATCTAAAACATTTTTTGAGATCATGTATTTTTATTACAGAGTTTAATACAATGTTTTGATAAGTGTAACGTTGAAACTATTTTCAGTTTTTATATAAGGAGAGTTTTTGCATATCGTTACAATATCAAAATGAAACCCTATGGGCTTAGTACTCATAATTCAGCCTTATTTGCTGAATTATAGAAGACCAATAACGATCAGCTATCATATCGGAGCGATGTGCAGTTTCTGCATTGAAAGTAGAAAAATAGTTTGTACAGCAAATTTTAGAAAAATCTGTTAGTCTGAGAAAAAAAATATATATACATAATTTATGAAAAACATACTTTTACTGCCGCGTTTTCTCAGCATCGGGGTGAAATTCGAACATTTTTCAAATATAAAATAATCATAAATTTGATGAAAGAGAAAATTCCAGGACGAGCGCAGCTGTGTTCGTATTTAAAAATGAACAAGTTAATCTTGAAAATCCTCCTTTATCTAACATTACAATGCATTATTACTACCCTCCTAATTTTTAATAATTTTTTATATAGCTGCACACGTCATAGCTCAGGGATAGCGAGGGACTCTGGACAGTACTAAAAAAATAAGGATTACGATAGTTCAGGGTAAATCAGAAAATTTCAGACCATCCTCAGGGGGATATTACACAATCGTTTATCTTTATATAAAATAGGCGAACATGTTTTTTTGTGATGACAACTCCTCCGTGGTTTCTCGACCGATTTTGTTCGTTCACGTCTCATTTGAAAGATCTCATCGAGTAGATGTTTGATAAGGTCTTGAAAAAAGTCATCAAAGTGGACATGAGCAATGAACGATCAAAGTTTCAATTTTTTCCATTGCTTTAACATAGGGATCGGTGAGCTGAAAATTTTCACATTTCAACGTATGATTTGATGATCAGCTGTTTTAAAACAAAAAGTTTATTTTTCATTGTTCAGAGAGAGGGTGGGAGGATATACGATAAAGAGGAAGAGAGAGAGAGGAAAGAGAGAGAAAAGGGGAAGAAGGAAGAGGAGAAGATGAAGAAGACGAAGGAGAAGAAGAAAGAGGAGAAAAAGAAGAAGAAAAAGAAGAAGGAGAAGTCGGAGAAGAAGAAGAAGAAAAAGAAAAAAGAGGAAGAAAAAGGACAAAAAGAAGAAGAAGAAGAAGAGGAAAAAGAAAAAGCAGAAAAAGAAGAGGAAGAAGAAAAAGAAGAAGAGGGAGAAAAAGAATAAGAATAAATAGAAGAGGAAAAAGAAAAAGAAGGAGAAGGAGAAAAAGAAAAAGGAGAGGAAGAAGAAAAAGAAGGAGAAAAATAAGAAGAGGGAGAAAAAAGAGGAAGAAAAAGAATAAGAATAAATAGAAGAGGAAAAAGAAAAAGAAGGAGAAAAAGAAAAAGGAGAAGAAGATAAAAAAAGAAAAGGAAGAAGCAGAAGAAAAAGAAGAAGAGGAAGACGAAGTGGAAGAAGAAGAAGAAGAAGAAGAAGAAGAAGAAGAAGAAGAAGAAAAAGGAGAAAAAGAAGAGGAAGAAGAAAAAAAGAAGAAGAAAAAGGAGAAAAAGAAGAGGAAGAAGAAAAAAGAAGAAGAAGTGGAAGAAGAAGAAGAAGAAAAAGGAGAAAAAGAAGAGGAAGAAGAAAAAAAGAAGAAGAAAAAGGAGAAAAAGAAGAGGAAGAAGAAAAAAGAAGAAGAAGTGGAAGAAGAAGAAGAAGAAGTATGTAGAAAATCTACATTTGGAAAGTATTTTACAAAGTTTAATAAAGTCGCACATTCGTGCGACCCGGGATAACCTTGTTTTATCAAATTATTTGATCAAATCTAGCCTCAAAATTCAGTTATTTCTTAATTTTTCGCTGAAAAATGTAATGGCGAACTATTAAATTTCATAAAACTAATTACTTTCATTAAATAAAACAGAAATTCTTCCTAAAATATTGCTAAGCAATAAATAAATAAATAAAAGATGAGAACGATCTGTGATAAAGATCCAATAAAGATTGTGTTATTTGACCCGAAGAAAGTTAGAATAGAATCCGTACAAAACCAACAGTTTGTTATAATATAAAAGTGAGGCTCAGGGTCATCATTTCCTAGTTGTGTAGAAGCGCCGGAAGAAGTTGTTTTTGTATTTGGTGGAGTTGCGAGTGCGGAAGTGTACGTTGGAGAGAGGGGTTTAGAGTCTAGAGAATGATTGAGTGGGGCGTTGGTGACGTTACGGTGAGGGGGGTAGTCTACTCACACACATGCAGTCTGTCACAACATCGATACAGTGCCCGACATCTAGTGGCAGACATTCGACATTAATAGTCGACGCACAGCCTTAATAAAACTGTGGAGAAAAAGTGTGAAATAAATTTATTCTAAGCTAGAACTTTGAATTTTTGAAAGCTTCAACTATACATTATAACATCTACTTCATGCCACGAATTTAGGCGGCTCAAAGAAATTACAGTGTAGCAAAAACAACTGACTGTGGTGACAAACCATATATGACTACTAGTTTTATCAAAATATTCAAATATATAATATAGGTATCAAATAATATAGGTACAAAATATTCTATTGAGTTACGGTGCTTGCACAGTGGAGCACCCATAGTACTTGATGATAGTCACTGCTGCACTGTTTGGCGTATTTGAGCAGTGTGAATACCATCAACCCACACCATGTGTTTGATTTCTCAGTGGTGACTATCATCAAGTATTGGATGCTCCACTGCGCAAGCACCGTAACCCACTAGAATATTTTGTACCTTTTAGAGCATTGCCTGAAAACTTTATTAATAGACAACTAACACAGTACTAATAGAAACCTACAATTTCTCAGTAAACTGTAAGTGTATAGGTGAAACATCATTCAGCAGTGTTTTATTTACATTATATTACATTATTAATGAGGTTTTCAATAACGAGACTATCAATAAATAGCATAGATTTGTTGAAAATGTAGTCTGGATGTCATAAAAAACAACACTCAACTGAGTTCTTCAAATAACTGGTAGAAAATGTTCATAATTAGAATAAAATCAAACAGCAATTGTAACGGTCCTTGTCACCAAAGTAGCGGCCATGAAACTAGATGGGTGAGTAGAATATTGTGAAACCTGATAATACTTTGTAAAAATTAACACTAGCCTATGTTGCCTATTTCTTCAAGGCTGATGTAAATAACTATGAATTCTGCACTTTACAAACTCTAGCAGTCGCATTTCAATTCACCTACATATTTTGATGGGCACTAACTTATTATCACAACATTGGCCAAAGGTGCTTGCACAGTGGAGCATTCAATACTTGATAACAATTACTGTTGCAAAATCAAACTCTGCTGTTTAATGGAGTATAACAGATTGAGCTGTGTGAATACCACCATTCCGCAGCAAGTGAATGATTTTGTTTAGGTGACTGTCATCGATTATTGGATGCTCCACTGTGTAAGCAACCTAAGACCACTAGTAAATGCAGACATTGCATTTACAGCTACCTGTACCACACAAGTCATCGGGTCTATTACGCAAATAATAATAATAAGTTAGAGGTTGTGCAAAAGTCACAGTATCTACCAGCAATCATACCGGTAGCACTTGTTCAACTTCTCTATAGAACAGACTATAGAATAGAATGTGTTTATTGCCAATCACAAGAAATGTAACAATATATCAAGCATTCTACATAAATTACAAGTGATGCATAAAAACTAGAAAATATTGGAATACAATACAAACTAAACTTTTTTTTATTATCAAGTACAACATAAATTTCTAGCATAAGCTTAATACTATTATTACTTAATATTATTATTTATGGCAAAAGTTCCATGTGCAAAGAAAATAACTTTCTGTCCGCGCACAGGAGTTCATCTGCAAAACAATTTGAAAAGTGCACAATGATTCTAAGGCTACACAAAAATTCAAAACAGATTAACCTGAAAGCACAAGAAAAAACAAAGATCCAAGACAGCACAAATGAAAAACCTAGAAAAAGAAGTGGCTCCCATTCCAACAATACAAAGCTTAACTCATGATGCGGTTCCAGCTTTCCATTTCCTCACCATGAAGGCTTAGTAGAAATTCAGTGAGCCTCCTTTTAAACATAACACGAGGGTAATTAGCTAAATAAATATCTGGAGGCAATTTGCAAAGAAATCTAGCCTGCAGAAAACAGAATGACTTCTGAAAGAAAGTTGAATTAGGTCTAGTAATGAAACTCTATTCTGTAATTCTCATTGCACCTCACCTATCCTCAAAGCCTAAAGTTGCACCTTGGTTCCCACTTGACCAGTAAAATTTTACAAGGACTTTGAACACAAACAAATACCTGAGAGGCATTATCCTCAAAGCTTGGCATTTAGAGAGAAAGTCATTCCACTCTCTACCAACAATAAGGTTCACAATCCTTCTCTGTAGAGACATTACTGGCTTTAAATGTGTGACATAAGTACCACCCCAACATGCTAATCCATGAGTCATGACTAATCCACAACATGTAGTTGTAACTGACACAAAGCAAAATAGATGTCTCTCAAAACAAAATCTGGACACAATTGTCTAAGACCATGGAATCTGTGAAGCAAGCATCAGAAATAACCCTTGATGTAGTTGATGTGACCTCTCCACAACAAGTCATCCTTAACAAGTACTCCAAGATACTTGACATTCTTTGACTGTTGCAGAACACCACAATCACATCCCACACGTGCACAGCCAATCCTATGCAATTGCAGAGGATCAGAAAAAGCAAAAGAGCTTGATATTCCGAAGTTCAAATATGATGTCTTTTGAAGATTTAGACTCAATCTATTATATCCAAACCACAGTGCCAGCAGGTCAAGATCCGTACACATATCAGTATACAGCTCATTAATTGAGCAGGCTCCATAGGAGAGGGCAGTATCATCTGCAAAGACAGTAAATCTCCCCTTGAATGGACCACAGTACAGATTATTAACAAAAACCAGAAATAGGATTGGACCCAAGACAGATCCCTGAGGCACTCCACAGGTCAAATCCTGAAAAGAACTAAGACTAGAGCCAATATGCACAGCCTGAGAGCGCCCAGAAAGATATGAGTGGAATCAATCCAAGGGCAGACCATGTATCCCAGCCACCTCCAACTTGTCTAGAAGAATCTTGTGGTCAACAGTATCGAAGGCTTTGCTTATGTCCAGGAATAAACCTGACACTCTTTTTACCTCCTTACTATTAATGTCCAAGCAGACCTCTGCGATAAACTTGCACAAAGCCAGTTCAGTGCCCAGACCCTTCCTAAAACCAAACTGACTATTTGAAAAAAAGTTGAATGAATCTAAAAAGAGTAGGATATGGCATTTAATCAATTTCTCAAATATTATAGCAAAAATTGACAAGAGAGAGATAGACCTATAATTTTTGACAAGTTTTGGGTCACCTTTTTTAGGTATTGGAATAACTTTTGCAAATGCTGCAATTAGTCTTAGTGGCATGAACAGAGTGCTTATAAAGTATTGGTAGACCAGACTAAATTGTAGATAGCCTAGCTGCAAATACAAAAGATTTGGTTTAATATTAAAATTTGTTAAAGCCTATAGGAGGATGTGATGGAAATTGGAATGGTTCCCCATACAACAATCAAGTTTACATAATTAGTAGTTGAGTTGGTAGATTGTATTACTCCAGTTGGTATACACCCAACACTCTTAGGCCCATATTTATGAATGTGACTTATGTTGATCTAAGCACGAGTTATCCAAGACTGAATTCAAAAGGCTCTATTACATTGAATGTGGTCACAAGCTAACCTAAAATTGTGTCATATCATCAGGCACTAATAAACATAAAATAACATACATGAAAAGATAAAGATACTACAATACATGTAAATTTACAGGAACTGTTAAGTAATTATAACCACACTAATACTTTTTAAGTTATAATTTTCTGTTTTCGGATTTTTATAAAAAGCATTTGAGGCAGTGTAGTGTGCACTACCTACCAGCAGACCAACGAACTTCATCCATTGTATTTCCTAGAAATAGAAATCTATTCTAGTGCCAAAAAAATGTGTAGGTTAGAACAAAAAAATGAATAGAAATAATTTCAAAAAGTCAAATATACAGTGAATTACATTGCAATGATGCAAAAATGGAATATGATGATTTTATTTTATTAGGTAATTATTGAGTATCCAAACTTTTCGATTTTTCCAACAATTTTTTTTGTGACATCTACACACCCCATGAAGCAATAATCCGTTGAAATTTTTTGGGAGTCGCGTTTTTTTGCACACAAAAATTTAAATTTTTGAAAAAAAATTTTTTTATGAAAATTTAATTTTTCATTTGAAAAATTCATAATTTGCAAACATATTATGAACTCCAAACCATAAAACGATATAAATCAAATGAATAATAACATATCCAGAGAAAACTAAGCTTACTAACCAACCTTTCAATACTTTGGTGGAATGAATACCAGTCAACCATTGTTGTTGTCGAAATTCCCAGCTCTTCACAAATAAATGTTTGTCGGGGTGGCTTTAGGTGCAAAAGTATTGACACCAAATTGAAATATTTTTCTATTGGGAGTCTACAATTGTCCAAGAATTGTCCAATTGCCCACCCTTGCCGAGCCAGTAAACCCACAAACCACGGCCTGTTGCACTTTTTTTGACAGCAAAATTGAAGATTCAACTTATTAACAACTAATTCTGCACCACACTTCAAACACACTGTAATCTCTTTAAAAATATCATGCCTGAACAAAAATTCGATCACCTCCTTTTTGCTAAGGCGTACTGATTCTAAAAATTTGAGGCGTTTCATGTAATGAATAAATTAAAACAATCAGCTCTAACAATAACCGTCGATCTGACCAAAAACACAAATTATAGCATTTCAAAGAAAACATATGTTTTCGAACTATTATAATTTTAGATTGGTTGGTTAATTAACCTACTTTTCAGTTGCTCAAATCTACCAGTTGACTGACCAAAGAAAACTAGATGATTCCACCTAACCAAACCTAACCTAACCTTGCCTAGTCTGGCAGTGTTACACAATATATGCTTTACTTCTTTCGTAAAGTTTCGTTTTCGTAAAGTTTATTTTGGTCGGTCAACTGGAAATGCAACACATATGGTATAATATTTGACAGATGGAAGTATTCATACGCGGAAGAAAAATAGTTCCATCAGAAAACTCTAATTTAAATGCCAAATAAGTGTTGCCCCTGCAAAATATCAGTGTATTATTATTTACTAGTGTGTTTTGAGTGTGTAGGGAAAAAATTGTTGAAAAATTTGAAAAGTTTGGATACTCAATAAATACCTTTTATTATTATGAGCTGATGCTATACTAAGAAATGAAATCAAAATATGATGCAACACAACAATCTAAGAATGTTGAATATGATGATTTTATTTTATTATTATGAGCTGATGCTATACTAAAAAATGAAATCAAAATATGATGCAACACAAGAATCTAAGAATGGCTTCAAGTCAGGTCTGTACCTAGCTTGGCTAAGAATGGATTTGAGACACCAATATTATAAGCACATCTTGACTTTTAAGTTAAGAACATGTTTAAGTAAGGTTCATGAATATGAAATTTAGTCTAAGCTTTACTTATACTAGGTGAGTTTACTAGCTGAAAATTGAGGTTATAAGCCAACCCAGTTGTCCCTGCAACATTTATGTAGTGTAAAATCTTATATTAGTGTAAATTAAAGTTGTTTAATGTAAATTATTAATGTTAAATTATTTATCAGGAGTCAGATCTTTGTTGTGGGAGCTGGATTGGCTTTTGGGGTTACAGCTGCTTGCTGGCTTGAGCCTGTTAGTGTAAGTAAGCCTTATTGCTGCTAAGTCTGACTTATCTGATCTGACTTAAGTCAATCTTTGATAAGTCATGTTCATAAATTCGGGCCTTAAAAATGTGCAATTTTATTTATATTGATGAAAATCTAAGACACTGTTTTAAACGCCCATTAGCATCATAGGTTATTACATACCTTCACATTGTATGATCTGTTGCACATTCTTGCTTGCACTACACCATCCAAATGTTTTAATTCGCCATTGTATTTTATACTTTTCACCATGTTTGGTTCATCCCAAAATTATCTCATTATTTCCCCTAATGTGATGGCCATAAATTGGCTTTTTAGTCTAATCATATAATGTTTGTAGCCTACACCTAACTTGTACGCCTAACCTATGAACAAAATACTATGAAAATAGTTCTATTTCCAATAACACAACTGAAAAAAGCCTGATACTCAATCCTATAGTATTCTGGTACATGAAAAAAAGGCTCAAAACTCTTAGAAATTTGTAATTTTATTGATATTGATAAAAATCTGAGACACTTTTTTACGCCCATATAAATAACATGGAAACAGATGCCTAGCAACGGTTGTTTGGGAACAAAAATGGCTCCCTAGCAACGAATTACGTCATCACTAACAGCATCCATATAAATACTAGGGCTCTGTAAAAAGAAGGTATGCTCAGCCGCCATTTTGGTTCATAGAACTCAATCTAAAAGCTTGAGTTAGATAGACAGAGTGGATGGTGTTTGAATTTTAAGATCAATTCAAAGTGTAATAGTATATTACATTACAAGTGTGGGAAATGGTGTTTAACATATGAGTATGATAAGTTAATGCATGAGACGAAGTTGAGTGCGGTATAATCATACAAGTATGGTTATGGTAAACATCTTCCCGGACGAGTTACGTATGATATTTTTTGTCATACAAGTCTAAAATAGCAGATAAGTTGAAATAAGAAACTATAAATCATTGTTATACAAACATAACCTCAACACACCAACTCAAGGTGAAATGTGGCAACAGTGGCGTACCGAGGTTTTAAGCGCCCTGGAGCGGAACTGTCTAACAATGCCACCCCCCCCTCCCTCGCCACCCAAAAATCAGTCTTACACTCAACCACCCGATTGGGCTGATATTAATATAGTGGTTATTTAATGAACCAGCGGCTTTTTATTCTGCCTCTAACTATGCCGTATTTGTTAGAGATGCGAATCTCCAAGGAATGATTTTTCGCCAGGCCAGATTCTGCTTTTATCAATTTCCAAACAGCTTGTTTTGGATTTTTCCACTTTTCTATAAATTCATTTGCAGTTATTTTTTCGCATTTTGCAAGTCATCCTTATGAATTTTTTTTTATATTTTGGAAATAGGATTCAAAAGTGAAGTATTTCAGTCCTGTTCTTAATATAAAAACCATTGAACTTCTTGTGGATTTATTTTTTCAGAATAAATTCAAAGTATTCATTCAATTACTTGAATTTGTTATACCTTTTGCCACCCAATTTAAATTGTTTTGGCTTTGCTACTTTCGACTATTTGCTACTTTTGACTCGACCGTTTTGCATTCTGTCTGGTTGTAACGCATTTACGGCTGAACGCATGAACCGATTTATTTTAAATTTGACATGAATTTTCCTTTTAGTCATGCGCAGCGATGTTTACATATGGTTTTTTAAAATTGTGTTGCATTTCACCCTTTTGGCCTTCATTATAGTAATACATTTTTTTGTAAGTAAAAGGTAATTTTCTCTCAAGAACGGTGCGCCCCTCAGAGCCTTGCACCCTGGAGCGACTGCTCCTCTCGCTCCATTATCGGTACGCCACTGTGTGGCAATAATGGTTCTAGATCAGCTGATCTAGCTTTCGATCAAATGGTTTTTCAGTGAAGTGGTAGCCACTACCACCCATAGAGTGCAGTAATAATCATTTGAAGATTTTTACCACACAGTGTACGGTAATAATAATCAAATTAGATCAGCTGTTTTTGATTTCTGTAAACAGTTGTTTACCACATTGATTGCTTGACTGGTAAACTGTCCATAACCTACAAGTATGACGAAAAATGTTTTACTGTTCAGCATTTGGCTTTCATTCTCATGTCCCTCACTTCATTGTCATCTACTATGTCTATTATGTTCAGGCAGTGGCGGTCCCATTTCGGGGGGGGGGGGATGACCACCAAGGAGTCTGCCCACCAAGGAGTCTGCCCCCCCCCCTGAAAAATGTGTAATTTGAAGCCTAAAAACGTATTTTTATGCATATTTGAGCTCTTAAATATGCTCAAGCTTATTGTTTCTATGTTAGCTAATAAAATAGTTTTTCATTTAAAGTTTATTGTACATCTGGGTGAAATAGGACCCAACCATAGTATAGTTTTTGCTTTGATTTCCTTTAGCTACACAAAGAAAATTGATTAAAAGTCAATGTGATTACTTAATGAGCTAATAAGCATGATGACAAAGTTCAGTTGAATAAACGTATAATGAAATCAAAAATAAATCAAGTGTTCTCTGAAAATTTTTTCTTTATGGTTAGGCTCTATTTTTAACATGTAAGTTATGAAGGAATAGCCAAAAAATACTCAGATTGTTACACAACAATGTAATGTGCATTTATTAAGTTTACAAGAAAGAATATCACAAATAAAAAATTAATAATAATACAAAAACTATTGTAATAGATTTTTACTAAAACGAAAACTTTTTCAGGGGGGATCCATCTTGATATTTTGGGGGGGATGACACTGTGTTCAGGGGTATGACAGAAACGTGTGTATTAAAATGCACATAATAATAATATTGTGTGACCTGGCTGGCTCAGGTCTGGTGTCAGAGTTATCAGGTCGCACCTGAATAAGTTCAGGGCCTCTGACGTGACTTAATGACTGTTTTTAGGCAGCCGGGACACACAGCTTAACATGTCCTCTGAAACACGGGAGTGGCCTGAGGTAAAATCTTTCGGTCAGAACTGGGATCGAACCCGGGACCTTTGGGCTAGCAAACCAGCACTTAACCCACTCGGCTACGGCCACTCCAAAATGCACAGAATAAAGTATTACAGAGCTACTAAGTGTAGGTAATAGAAATATTGATTTCCACTTACTCCATTCATATCTGAATCCTCATATTTACCTTCACAATTTCAATCATTGATATAAGTTATGATATAAAAAATTAACAAATTCAAATGATAAAAATAAATTTCTTTGAAATTTAGTGAATAAGCCTAACACTAGGAGCTTTCAGAGCATAAAAGTGTCCATAGATTACACCAGGGGTCTCCAACCTTTTTTATCCAAGGGCTACATTGTTAATTCTTGGGAGGCTTAGAGGGCCAATAACAAGGATGTACGTGGAATTTGACTTGTGGGGACACACATGATGGGGGATTTGGGGGGTGTAAAATTATTATATTTCCATTAAAATAATATGAGGAGTTTTAAGTAGGTTTAATTAAAACACAGGAAGAAACAAACCAATTCATTTCATTTTAATACAAAGTCCAATTTATTGAGTGTAAAAAGGTCATAAGAAAACTTGACAATGCATGAATTTAGCAAGTTAAACAAAATAATAATAACTTTTTTTAATAGTAATAAGACAACTTGACAATACACGAATTTACAAAAAGTTACCAAGCTAAAAGAGAATACTTATTTTTAGTGAGAAGATTGCATTTGTTTTCCACTTAAAATGTCCGCCCATTTAGGATCAAACTTTGTGGTTCCGATCATTAAAATTGATTTCAAATGTTCATCTGACAAGGAAGATCTGTATTTGGATTTAACAAACTTCATTTTTGAAAATGTCTGCTCACACTTGTAGGTAGATCCAAAAAGAGAAAACATAGCTCGAGCATGGTTTTTTATGTTTTTAAAGTCTTTTTCTGGGAGAGAACTGTAAAATGGAAGTAGGTTACCTTCTTTGTAGCATTCCTGGAAATCGGTCCTGAGTGAGTCATTGGTTGTTAGGTCGATGACTTCAAGTTGGATGTCTGCAGGCACGTTGTCAATGTCACATGAGAAAGGGTTTTGAAACATTTTAATGTCTTCTGCTGCATGGTCAAAGTCTTCAAAACAGTTCTCAAACTCTTGTCAAAGCTTAGCTATTATCCCCAAAACGTAATCCTTGGGGAAGGGAGCAGTAGTTAGTGCACATAAGCTCTTACATGCTTCAAAGTGGTCAAAGTTCAGGGATTGTAACTGCTTCTCGAAAAGTATGAGTTTTTTTCTAAAAGCCTTGACATGCCAGTATAAGTCACCAACTGAAGAGTTTTCGTTTTCACCTTGCAGTTTCAAGTTCAGGAAGTTAATATGAGCCATGAGATCAACAACAAAAGCCAATTTCCATACAAACACATTGTCAGAAAGTTCAGATTAATAACTTCACGAAACTCAAAAAACCGCTGCAATACTTTGCCCCTACTCAACCAGCGAACTTCACAGTGGTATGGGACATCTGGATAAGCACTGTCAATTTCAGAAAGAAAATTTTTGAACTGACGGTGTTTGAGGGAACTTGATCTAATGAAGTTAACTGTTTTCACAACTACATTCATTACTTCAGAAACTTCTATGTGTTTACCACACAATGCCTGTTGATGGATAATGCAGTGAAAAATCATGGGTTGAAGACCTTCAGCTGCTTTTACAGAATTGCATATGTTTCCAACAACTCCAGTTTTTGTACCAGACATATTTTTCCCACCATCAGTAGTAACACCTTTCAACCGTTTGAAATCGAGCCCAAGATTAGACATAGTTTCACTTATTTTAGCAAAAATTTCATCTCCGGTCACGCTACTCTCCATAGAGTGAACATCAGCCAACTCCTCTGTGATTTTAAAATCACTGTTCACTCCATGAACAAATAAAAGAACTTGAGCTGAGTCAGAAACATCAGTAGATTCATCAAGAGCAATTGAGAACCATTCAAAATCCTTGCATACGTCTTTCAGCTGATAAACAATGTTATTTCCGATATCTTCTGTACGGCGAGCCACTGTGTTCGCCGACAAACTGATAGAATTGAACAGTGACAGTTTATCAGGGCAGATTTCTTCCACACTTGCCAAGACGCACTCCTTCACTAATTGACCGTCAGTAAACGGTTTACCAGCTTTAGCCAGAATATGGCTGACTTTAAAACTTGCTTTTACTGCAGCCTCGTTTTGAAGCGATTGTTTACTAAAAATTTGTCTCTGAGTTGAGAGCGAATTTTTCAAAGAAGAAATTTTGTCCTCTCTTTGTTTTCCTGTTACGTTGGAATACTTGCTCTTGTGTTTTGTGTCATAATGTCTGCGGACATTAAATTCTTTGAGAACGGCAATAGTCTTGTTGCAAATAAGACATAATGCTTTATTATTGTTATCGATCATAAAATAGTCATGTGTCCACTGTTTCTTAAACGCACGGCACTCAAAATCAACTTTCCGTTTTTTAGAAGAAGCCATTTGTTATGAGAAATTAAAACATAAAAGCCACAGTCCACGATTACTACGCACTTCACGAAACACAACCTACAATTATTGCACTAGTTGTTATCGTCTCTGACGCTGGAGAGCGACTGACTAAGAATGTAAAAAAAGCAATGCGTCTAGCAAGGTTATTTTGGTCTAGTCTCAGGTACAGTCAGGGGGACACAGACAGTTCGCGCGCACGTACACAGGGACATGTACAGTCCGTGCAGACCATTTGCTAATATCTCGCAATGGTTGATCGCTGCTTGTTTACAGCTAATTTTACACTTATTAAGAAATGGAGTGGCTAGTAAGAGAAGAGTACTGAACTCACAGTTGTTGTCAAAAATGTGCATAAATATATATTTTAAAAAATCTGTTGCAATAACTCTCGGCGGGCTGGACAGAATCTATCCGCGGGCCGGATGTGGCCCACGGGCCGTAGGTTGGAGAGCCCTGGATTACACTATCAAAGATTTGATAAAAAGTTCCTTAAAACATTTGAAGAGTGATGCTATGCAGATGAAGGTCACTGTAGTCTTGTGTTTAAGGCGCCCGACCTTTGAGCACTTTGAGGAATTCAAAAAATCTATTAAATTAAAATACTATTTTATCTCCTGGATTGTTTCATGATGAACTGCGTTGTTATTATTAACTTTTCAAGTGAATTCAACAATTTGCAGTCAAATTTTTATTAAGAATAAGTAGAATTTACTTATTTTGTAGGCTGAACGTTTTCGAATCTTGGAGATCCATTTTCAGAGGAAATTTTTGGCCTCTGAAAATGCATTTTTGGTATTTTTCAAAATCCATATTTGGCCTCTGAAAATGGATCTCCAAGATTCGAAAACGTTTGGCCTACAGTAAATTCTACTTATTCTATTCTTAATAAAAATTTTGACTGCAAGTTGTTGAATTCACTTGAGAAGTTACTATTTTATCTCCTTAAATATCGTTCAGGAGTTAGGAGTTTGAGGGTACTAAGTCTTTAAAATTGGTTTAAGTAGGGGTGTGGAGAAGAAAAAAGGTTGGGAACCGCTGGTCTACATTAACAAAAACTAACAAACTATGCTATGTAATCATAATATTATATTATTGTCTTTTATATACTCATTGGCTAGGTCATTGTTGATGTAATTGACCAAATTCAGCTATGATAGGCCTACTAATATTAATTTCATGAAGATAATGGGTTGCAATAATACGTGACAGATTCAAGATGTAGCCTACCATATTTTCAACAAATAAATTGATCAAACACAAATAGCTTTATCTTCAATGTACGCCAATTTGTATATGGTACAGTACCTAGTCTAAAAAAATAGTTCAGATATCAGAATATTCTCACCATCTATACATCTGTATGTATAGATTTATGTGAATTGCCTTGCAATCATCAAATATTTGAGTGCAGTTACATATGAATTCTTACTACATGATAACTACTATAATTCGAATTTGGCTCCTAATGCCATGAACCAAAATGGAGGGTGAGTGGTATGATTGTGAACCTTTTAATGATAATTAAAGGCTTTAATGAACAATGAATGATTCTACTAACAAGATGAGAGACAAACTATATAACAAGATAAATTAATGACTGTTCCAATAGGTACTAAATAGGACAGCTGGAAGTCACAAACTAATATATCATATGTTAAACATCATCACATTCACTCCGCCTAAGAAGAGAATGAAGTGAGTGTTCATAATCGGCAAGGTAAGAAGGAAGTTGTTTGTTTCTTCTGCTTCTCCGTTGTTCATTTTGAGATATATTGGGAGTACAATTATTTTCTTCCAGAGATTGAGAGGGTTGAATTCGATCTTTTTGATCTTCAGCTTGATCCACTATGTCTTGAGGTTCATCAGCATCTTGTATGACTTCTGATTCCTGAAGTTCAGTGGAGGGTTCCTCTAAACTAGCTACAGGAACAGTTGGTGCTAAGTCTCTTGTTGACACTGTAGTTTCTCTTCCATCTGGAAATTTTATATGAGCATATTCACCATTTCCTTCAAGTAAATCAACTTCTTCAATCAACGGATCATATTTTGATGATAGGCACTTTTAAGGTCGATTGTACTGAAGACAGAATATCTAGCTACTTTATCGACTAGTTCTTCCAGATTTGGCAGAGGATACGCATCAAGTAGGGTAAATCTGTTGATTGTCTGAGAGTAATCTATCACCATACGTTTTTTTATGGTTGGTGTTGGAAGTTACAAGTACTTGTGCTCTCCAGGGAGAGTCACTTGTTTCAATAATATCTTCTTTTAGTAAGAGAAGAGTAATGAACTCACAGTTGTTGTCAAAAATGTGTATAAATATATATTTTAAAAAATCTGTTGCAATAACTCTTGGCGGGCCGGACAGAATCTATCCGCGGGCCGGATGTGGCCCACGGGCCGTAGGTTGGAGAGCCCTGGATTACACTATCAAAGACTTGATAAAAAGTTCCTTAAAAGTTCTTTAAAACATTTGAAGAGTGATGCTATGCAAATGAAGGTCACTGTAGTCTCGTGTTTAAGGCGCCCGACCTTTGAGCACTTTGAGGAATTCAAAAAATCTATTAAATTAAAATACTATTTTATCTCCTGGATTGTTTCATGATGAACTGCGTTGTTAATGAATGATGATTAATGAATTCCATGTCAGATTGATTATGATGTTGAGATTTTATCGTGATTGGCTTAACATCCTGAGAAATATGTTGGAACAATGAGGCAGGTTTGACTTGAGCAGCAGTTAGACCACACACTTTGAGTGGATCTTTTGACCCATTAAAGGACATATAGAGACCTGAATGATTAGATAATATATCATGTCCTAGTAAAACGTCACAGCAGAGATCTTGAAGAACAAGAAGAACTATGTTATTGTACTTATGACCAAGAATTGTGAGGTTAACCGAGCACTGGCCAACAACTGACGAACGGTGAGAAGTGAAGGCCATACAAATCTCGTCATTAGAAGGATAAATTCTCAATTTTAGATCTTTTGCCAGTTGTTTATTAACAAAGCTGCTTGAGCTACCAGTGTCAATCAATGCTGCTATTTTGAAGTTATTCAATATTGCAGGTACAGTTGCTTTGCTGAGTCCAGGAGGTGACAAACTATAAACTTCAACAGCAGATACTTGATTAGAGCCCCAGTGATTAGAATTATTTTTGTTGGTCTGCTTGGATCTGCATATTTTTGCATAGTGACCTTTTATTCCACAATTTTTACAAAATGCATTTTGAGCTGGACACTTATTTCGTATATGAAAGTTATAGGCACAGTAATCACATAACTTGGATCGTTTCTGAAGTTTCGGATTTTCTGAACTTACAATCTGTGCAGTAACAGGTGAAGCAGGTCTCATAATCGGTTCAGTAGAAGGTGGTACTACTGGTAATGTGGCGTTAAGTGAAACAGAAGAAGAGTTAAAACTGAGTGAATTTTGATATGCTGATTCTAATCTGCTTGGGTCAGGTCTGATAGTCTTGTCTTTGATGATATAACCAAGAAGGTTGATTTCAGATTTTGCAAACGAGCTCTTTTCCAAATTAATAGTCAATTTGTACTTTTGTACAATGTTCATGAATTTTTTTAAGTTTCTATCATGTTCTTCCATGGTAGTTCCACAAATTGTAACATCATCAAGATATGCAAATGTACTTTTTAGATCTTCTTTTCGAATTATATCATCAATTACTCTCTGAAAGGCGGCTACTCCATTTGTCACTCCAAAAGGAATTCGCTTGAACTGATATAGTTGACCCACTGCTTCAAAAGCTGTATATAATCTATCACAACTTCTTATTGGTATTTGATAAATACGCTAAATTGATCTATTGATTGGCCTGGTAGTTGTCTTTTGGCCTGTAATTCATGTCTAGCAAAAATTTCATTGACAGGTCTGACAAACAATTTTTGCAAAGAAGTGAGTGCATCACAATACGTACCACAATGGCCTATCCGCTGATATACTGTTGGAGAGACAAGGTTGATCAAAAGTTTCAGTTTCTCAGCATCCGTCGATTGTATGCTTGGGTAATTATTGAGTATCCGAACTTTTCGATTTTTCCAACAATTTTTTTTTGTGACATCTACACACCCCATGAAGCAATAATCCGTTGAAATTTTTTGGGGTCGCGTCTTTTTTACCCAAAAATTTAAATTTTCGAAAAAAAAATTTTGACAAAAATTTTATTTTTCATTTAAAAAATTCATAATTTTCAAACATATTATGAACTCCCAACCATAAAACGATATAAATCAAATTAATAATCACATATCTGAAGAAAACTAAGCTTACTAACCTTTCAATACTTCGGGGGATACAACTCTGAATTGAACAGAAAAACTTCCCGGCAAAATGAATACCAGTCAACCACCGTTGTTGTCGAAATTCCCAGCTCTTCACAAATAAATGTTTGTCGGGGTGGCTTTAGGTGCAAAAGTATTGACACCAAATAGAAATATTTTTCTATTGGGAGTCTACAATTGTCCAAGAACGAGCCCACCCTTGCCGAGCCAGTAAAGCCACAAACCGCAGCCGCCTTCTTCCCACATCAAATTTTTTTTTGACAGCGAAATTTAAGATTTGATTTATTCACAACTAACTCCGCACCACACTTTAAACACACCAAAATCTCTTTAAAGATACCATGCCTGAACAAAAATTCAATCACGTCCTTTTCGCTAAGGCGTATAGATTCTAAAAATTTTAGCTTGCACTCTGTATCACACATTTCACGTAATGAATAAATATGAATGAATATTTTCCATGTGATCTAACAATAATTGTCGATCTGACTATAGCATTTCAAAGATACATATGTTTTCAAACTATTATATTTTTGGATTGAATGGTTACTTGACCGACCTTGCTCAGCTAAAGATGACCGACCAACCAAACCTAACCTAGCCTAGTCTAGTCTGGCAGTGTTACAGTGTGATGGAAGTATTCATACGCGGAAGAAAAATAGTTCCATCAGAAAACTCTAATTTAAATGCCAAATAAGCGTTGCCCCCGCAAAATATCAGTGTATTAATACTTACTAGTGTGTTTTGAGTGTGTGGGGAAGAAATTGTTGGAAAAATCGAAAAGTTCGGATACTCAATAAATACCGTATGCTTGATATAAAATTTATAAATGTCCTATACCAATGTTTACCAATGTTCCCATTCCACTGCTGCTGTCGGTGAATTAGGATCCAAATCGAGTTCTTTGGGTTTCAAGAGACGGTCCATTAGAGTATAGTGAATCAATAAATTAATTCATTGTTCATTAAATTGGTATGATTGTGAACCTTTTAATGATAATTAAAGGCTTTAATGAACAATGAATGATTCTACTAACAAGATGAGAGACAAACTATATAACAAGATAAATTAATGACTGTTCCAATAGATACTAAACTAGGGGCTTGTAGGGGCAAAAGCCCCTAAAAAACCAAAATACATAAATTTTTTATCAACCTTCATTGGTCATTTATAAATAAGCAATGATTTTCTAGCATTATAATATAGTTTACAACACAAACTGTATACAATATATTATATACAGTAGATACATTTATTTTTTTTTTTTTTTTTTTTTTTTTTTTTTTGTAGATTACGTCTTGGAGACTCCAGTTAAGGAGTATAAGACAAGTCAGATCAACAATATTATACACTAGATACCATAATTACTTCAATTAGTTGAGGTGAGGCTTAATTTTCATGTGAAAGGAACTCTTGTACACTATAAAAAGCTTTATCAACTAAATATTTCTTCAATTGATTTTTAAATATTTCTATAATTTACATTTAAATGGTGGTTTTTAGGGACAATAGCCTCTAAAACAGTAAACTTTTTTATTTTGAAAATAATAAGTATAAAAAACAATTAAAATTTGGTTTAATTCAAGTTTTATTTACATGAATAGAAATCACTACTTACTTATTGCATTTGATAATTAGTCAGAACCTCTAGATAAACTATGTTTTTTGTATATGAATTGTTTTCTGTATTGTTCTGTTCTCCTGTATTTGCCATATATACTCTGATTCCATCTGATGACCTTACTCTGTTAAATGCAACATATAACTGTCCGTGTGTAAAAACTGGTTTATCTAAGTAAACTCCAGCTTTCTGGAAGGTTTGGCCTTGTTATAGTTATAGCAAAGGCAAGTCGTAAGGGAAATTGCAGTCTTGACATGTGGAAAGGCATGTTAGGATCTGTTGAAATAAGCTTTATTCTAGGCAAAAATATTATATTTAAGCCAACACCTCGGCGACGCGGCCTTCCTCCGTTGTTCATTACTAAATAAATAAAGAAGAAATACGATAAGATAACTATAGATCACCATAACTAAAAATTATACATTGCTGTAGTTTAAAAGTAAACAAACTGAATTCATAAAAAGTACAGCTGGTATCAATATCATCAAAGGCTATGAGTACACAGATATACAACTAAGACAACTCTGTGGCACAGCTGTTTTAATTTCAAAAGATGTAAACAAATTAAACCCCATGTTGTTTTAATGGGAAAAGTTTTATTCTGTTGCGAATTTATGGTGAAAAAATAAGAAAAATGAATAGTTTTCCCTCAAAATTCACGTCAAGACCTTTAAAATAAGACCCCTCCCATCCTTCTACGGCCATCCAGTCACTCACAATTTCTTTACAAAAATTTGACTTACGGAATTATATATTAAGATAGGACAGCTGGAAGTCAAAAACTAATATATCATATGTTAAACATCATCACAGTGAGCATAACCCTAACCCACGGGACAGAAGGCCTTAGGACTGATCAATGACATAATCTCATTTGGTGCTAATGCTCAAAATCGTATGGTAGACTTGATTAGCCAAGCAATACCTTTTTCCCAATTTCCATAAATTATTGAACAGGAGTTCACAAAAATCAATTAATTTAAATTTATATCATGATGACTGCATTTGTTCTTTTAAATACAAAATTTGAAACAATATCATTCTGTAAGAATTTCACAAAGTAACAAAAAACAATCATTGATCAAACTCAGGTATACTTACCATTTGCAAAAATTACAATTCAAGCTATTTTAAGACAATTAATTCTGTAGTATTGATAGATAATAAGGCACTGACAGGTCCTTAATAGAGTTACTGAGAACAAACATTAGGGAACGTTGGGGCTAAGACAGGAAAACCCAACTACTTACCAGATAAATGGTTTGATTTATTCATCAATCCTAAGCTAAATCATTATTACCATAACGCTGATGATTCCACACTAATATTAATGATTTTAGTCATAATGAAGAATATTATAGATGAATTTAACCAATTGAGCACCCTTCACTTAATAATTAGAACAGTCACTCATCCCTTCTTACTAATTTTCCATACAAATCTACTTAATAAAACGAACCTCTGTATTACTTCCAATTGCATCACTAAGAATATCGAGCAACTACCATAAAAACGTCAATAAAATCTTATATATGAGCCAAGAAAATAGAAAAACTTGAATATTGAATGGATTTGAGTGTAGATGCTTACATTTATTTGAAGAAAGACAGTTGACAATTTAACAAATCAAATTTGAAGAAATACTTTAGTTAAGATTCCCTTCGCCTTTTTCACTCACCTTTTCACACATGATTACAAGTAGTGAACATTAGATTTCTTAATCTGTGACATTATAGTGTTCAGAACAGTTTTATATTATTTGCAATATAATATTGAAAGACAATTTAGTTGTTTCATAGAAAGTCTAGGTAATTGTGCCGCAGATGTTAGCAAATAAAAAATCACTTGAAACCTTCACCAAATTGTAGTATTATGTCTCCTGATGACCTGATCACAATTATCAAGTTTTTAAGTGTCGGTCTCAATTAAATAATTAATTATTCAATATTAAAAACTCACCTTTTGAACATAAATACGGCTCTGAAAAGCCTTAAGCATAACATCATAGACGAACAGATAGTTAGAGCAATGTAGTGCCATCAAGGATTAGTGCCAATGGATTATATCAGTGCCATCTAAATCAGAACATCAGTGGAAACTGGAATAGAACTGCATAACCAAACCTTTCCTAACCTGGCTAGATGTGACTGAACCACCTCTGTAAATATTTAAAAGGTAAATATTTAAAGGTATTTCAAAGGTGGTTCAGTCACATCTAGCCAGGTTAGGAAAGGTTTGGTTAAGCAGGTCCATTCCAGTTTCCATTCCACTTCGTTCCATTCACGCAGACTACGCTTCTGCGCATGCACGAAATGTTTGCAGGCTTTGCACATCCAAAAGCCTAAAACCCAGGCTGTGGCCCTGTGGCTAGCTGGCTACAGGTTATGTAATGCATCAAGTGATGAGATTTTGGAACAAATTGAAAATGCCTTTATTATTAAGTAGATAAATTGCATGAGTAAATAATTAATAAATTAAAATGCAAATTATTGTGTTGCAAAGATTCATGCATTCTAAACACTCAATTAAAGTTAATTGCTGAAGGTAGTCATTTTGGGGCTCTGTTCGAAAGGTAAGTTTTCAAAATTGAATAATTAATTATTTAATTGAGACCGACACTTAAAAACTTGATAATTGTGATCAGGAGACATAATACTACAATTTGGTGAAGTTTCAAGTGATTTTTTATTTGCTAACATCTGCGGCACAATTACCAAAGTCTAAAATCATATTCTTTGTCATAGATTCATTACTCCTATATAGGTTGGTCAGTTAATCCATGCTCTATCACATGGAATGCTAACAAATAAAATCATTTTATGAAAAATGTAGGTGAAGAACATCGAGATTCGATTTCAATTCAATTTTCAATGTTGATTAATTTTATTATGCTGGACACTGTACAATTTAATGTATTATACCGTAATACATTCCTGCTGAATGAGGAAGCCTAGAATAGCAATAATACCTAATATCATGAACTTACCTGCTTCACATTAATAAAGACATTATAAATAATGCATTTAAAACACACACGATAGTCGGATCCACATCATTTATTAATCTATTCATTCATCTAATCATTACATTCAAATAGGATTTCAATACCTACAAAACTTATTCTCACCAACTCTCAACTGAAAAGTTCACAAAAATCTTTGAAGGTTACGTTGCCTACACACATGTCTCTCACTAAAATGGTTTTCACTGAGAAGTTCATAGGAGTCTTATCGATTTAAAGATAATCAACAAAATAAATCAATTGATAATATGCACTTAACAAAGAGTTCCAGGAAAGAGGATATTGAATTTTACTAGAAACTTCAGAACCCAAACAATACTATATTCACCATACGTTCTCCTAATCTTACAATGGAAATGGAATACTTCTACAGCTGATTGAAAAATTGAATATCTTGATTCCAAACTAAATGTAAATGTAAACAAACCAAATGAGGTGACGTCATATCAATTGGGAAATAAAGTCCCGAGGCCTTTTGGGGCACAGTTCGATATCCCATCCAGTAAAATAATCGCATGAGTTTCGATACCTGATGGAAGTGTCGATATCGATACTTCATACTATCGATTGGAATTGTGTTACAGAAATGTTTTGCGTATCAAAGTGTCTGTATAAAACTGCATTTTAACGCATGAATTGATGTCTGGAATCGTATTGTAAACAAAATGTAGTTTATTATTGTTTACTTTACAATATTATAAAGACAAAAATAAAACATTTAATTAAATTTTAATAGAGAATAAATAAATATTTACTCACGTAGGCTGAATAGCTGAAATGTGATATGTTCATTTGCAACAACTGGATCGGTAGTGTTGTAGGTTTAGGTTAAGTTATAATTTCATTCTATTTATACAAAGTAATACATATATGTATATATTTAACCAATTTCTTAATCTGTGATTTAACTAAGGTATATATTTAACATGGGTATAACATTTTTGTGGCATTGAAGATGATATTATTTGAATCGTATATGTTTTAGTGCCAATACCTATTGACAGAACTGCTCCGTATCGTTCTCTTGCTTTCTTCCGTATCATTCTGTACTTATCTCAGCTTTCGTCTGTTTCTATCCTATTACGAAACTATCGTTCAGTAGCATGAGTTTATTATAGGAAATGAATGCATTTTATATAATTAGTAATAAAATCAAGTTTTTTTTTTAAATTTAAACATATCCTAGCCCATCATCATTAATCCTTAAAACAAAATAATGATAAAAGTGCCAAATAAGAGCTTACCAATATTTCAACTTTCTATAGTATCATTTTAAAGTATTTTCCACAAACATCATAATCATTTTGAGCATAAACGCCTAATAGCAGATGAAAATTGAAGTGATAATTTGATGTTAATGAAATGAAATTACATTTCATGAAACAGAACAAGTTTGTTAAGGTTGAGTTAAAGTAGGTGGAGTAAGGTTGAATTACCAAACTCAACCAACACAACCTAGCTTAACCAAAGGCATCCTAACCCAGCTAGGCTAGGTTAGGTTGGGTTAGGCTAGGTTAGATTGGCTTTGGTTAGTTAGAGGTATTGTAAAGTTCAAGCTAGGTTAGGTTGGCTTTGGTTAGTTATGGGTAAGTTAGGTTGGCTTTGGCTGATTAGGTTTATGAGGTTAGGCTTTGGTTTGGTTAGGCTATTTTGGGTTAGGTGAGGTTGGGTTGAATATGCAAAATATGGGTGATATCCTGTAGGACGACCTAACAGTTTGATTGACGTACTGCTAGTTAACCTAACCTAACCTGGCTAGATGTGACTGAACATGACCTTTTAAATCTACACATGTGCGAACATTTTGCGCATGCGCAGAAGCATAGTCTGCATGAATGGAATGAAGTGGAATGGAAACTGGAATGGAACTGCATAACCAAACCTTTCCTAACCTGGCTGGATGTGACTGAACCACCTCTGTTTACTAGGTCGGTCAAAACGACAGTTGTACAAATGGTGTCCTCCCGATAAAATGGTACGTTGCATTTCAACGACAAATCTACAGAGGTGCTTCAGTCACATCTAGCCAGGTTAGGAAAGGTTTGGTTATGCAGTTCCATTCCACTTCATTCCATTCACTCAGACTATGCTTCTGCGCATGCGCGAAATGTCGCACATGTGTTGATTTATATGGTCATGACTGAACCACCTCAGACAAAACTACAGTCGTACAAATGGTGTCCTCCTGCAAAATTCACAAGCATATTGCTAACCATATTATATTTGTTAGGCTTGGTGGGCTTTGCCTGATGTCTGCACAGACAATTTTTGAAAGAAAAACTGTTTAAAATTTTGGATTTCTTGTTCCATGACGATCTGCGTTGTTAATATTATCTTTTTGTTGTAAATTTAACAACTTGCAGTCAATTGACGACTGCAAATCGTCCTCGAAGTGTAAATGTGTAGTTAAAACGCAACATAACACGTTATCAGCTGTTTTGTATCATTCGGATGATACAGAACAGATGTGTTGATAAGCAAAACAGTATCGATACTTCCATCTGGTATCGAAACTCGTGCGATTATTTCACTGGATGGGATATCGAACTGTGCCCGCCTTTTGTCCCGTGGGTTACGGCGTACCCCGTCTTTATAGTGCCTTAATAAAATAATACGGAACGTTATAAAATATACTATCGAAAACTATCGATAGCGCACTGAAAGCTATCTATTTTTATCGATAGCCGTAACTATCGATAGTATTATCGATTATTCTCCACCACTACACTTCACATGTTAATGTTAATAACTAATAACAGACCATGACGGCTGATCGATTTGTGCTTTTAGGTTAGGATGAAGCTTATGTTGATATTATAATAAAAGTATGGCTAAATATATTGTTCAAATAGTTGTTCTAGGGACTCAGATTGTAGGGAAAGCTTTTGCTAAAGCTTTAAGACAGGAGTATCAAGCTAGTCAAGAAGCTGCTAAACGTGCTGGAGGTGGACGCCAAGGAACGCAATCTGCTGCAACCAGTGCAAAGACAGGAATTTCTGTGGAAGAGGCAATGAAGATATTAAATATTGAAAAATTAGATCCTACAAAAATAAATGAAAGCTACGAACATTTATTCAATGTCAACGATAAAAATAAAGGCGGTTCTTTTTATCTGCAGTCAAAGGTCGTTAGAGCGAAAGAGAGGTTAGATGAGGAACTTAGAATACAAACGGATGGTGCATCATCCAAAAAGAAAAGTGAATCATAGAATTTATAGTAAATGTTGATATTTGTTATTTTGAAATAAAAGGTAGGCTATAGGAGCTTGGGACTTATATTTATTCGATCCCAAATCATCCGACATAAGGTAAAGGTCATGGATTGTTATTTTGAATGAACTTATGAATGAATGAAGATCAGTGTGATAACGTCTCCAGCTTTATTTTGAACGAAATTTTTAGAATATTTCGGTATTAAAACTATCAGTAACTCGAGTGCTGAAGCCCTAAATTTATTGCAATACGTTGACTCAAAATTTCATCCTGTAATTATTATATATTTTTCAAAGATTCTTGAATTCATTGTTTAAATTCGGCCGCATTTGAATTATAGTGTTTTCAATTGATAGTTCAGGTGTATTCTATAATTATTGTTGGTTTCTGATCCTACTCTAATATAATTCTCAATTTAAATTATTTGCAATGTAATGAATAAGTCCAAAACTATTGTTTGGAGCACGGTTGCCGATGGTTGAAATTTATATAATAACGTGGTTAGGTATCCGTGCTATTAGATAGATAAATGTATTTTTATTTTCACTTTACAAACATAAGTTCTGTGGGCGAAGTTGAGGCCTTACGGCCTCCTCTACCACTTAACCTACAGTATTAGAGAATAAACTTCATTTACAAAATTAAAGTAGAACATTTTATAGAAGAAAACACTGCTGAAACAAAAAAATTAAAAGAAAACATTTAATTAGAATGTTAAATAAATGCTATGTACACACATGCACCAGACACACACACACACACACACACACACACACACACTTGAATTGCTCATCATAAAACAATCGTTAGAGAGACAGAACTATGCTATTGATTGAGAAGAGAGAATTCAGCATTGTTATGATTCATAGATATTGGACTCAATATGGTGTCCACACCAATGACATTGCTACAAATGTTGCAACCCAGTCTCCTACGACCACCAGACCTTACATACTAGAAAACCAGTCAGTCTGCAACCAAGTGCCGAAGAAGAACGACATAGTTCGAAACGCGTCCGCCGCGACTCAAAAAAGGTCAGTTCTGCACAGCAGGCTTATACATATGAATACATCCATGAAGTGCGAAGGTTTTGTTAATAAGCCTACAGTAAAAACTTCCTAGACTGTCGCGCCTAGTTGATAACTGATCCATAAGAACCCTATATATTCCTGGATTTCTTGTTCCATGACGAACTGCGTTGTTAATATTAAATTTTTATGTGAATTTAACGACTTGCAGTTTTTAGCAATTTTTTATCACATTTTACAAAAACCACAATTTTTCTAACCAAAAAACTGACATCGATGATCAAGGAATACACGCCTCTGTAAATGGATCTCAAAGATTCGAAAGCGCTCGGCCTACAGAGTAAATAAATTATACTTATTCTTAATGAATATTTGACTGCAAGTCGTTAAATTCACATAAAAAGTTAACCCTATATAATATTGCAATAGAAGTACATTTTTATGGTACATTATTTGGTAATATATTACCATATATAGGTCTCTTTTTTTTGCATGCTGGTAGTTCAATCAGTTCGGGGGCCTGCACCAAGTAGAAGAATTATTTTACCGTTCTCCAATAATTGGGGTACGGTAGCTTACGGAATTATTCTTTCAATTACATACATTTTTTTAAATTTCAATCATTAATTTGAAGGCTCAAAAGAAATGTCACCTCACTTTAAATTGTGCTAAATGCAGTAGACTTGGAGAGGTGACATATTTCATTCATCAGCCAGCATGCAAAAGAAAGAGACAGGAGATTAGCTTACCAAATTATATTGCTTGTATTACCAGATATGCATGGTTCCTAAGCTTCTGTTTCATACAATGCGGATTTAGACTAAATGGTCAGCGGATAGGGTCGTATACACTACAATATAGAAACTTGATTTGCTTTCGAAATATTGTTTATAATAATATAATTCGATGTATTATAACATGCTAGTATATTCATATACATCTTATTCCATACACAATCTTCTTTCAATAATAAGTTGGAAGTTACTACAAATAATACGGTAATGTATAATTTCCAACAACACAAGATCTTGATTGTTTATCTGTCATTACGAAAGTGGAAACATGCTGGAGATGAAACTTTTCATCTTGAGCGAGTGTCCACTGTTGTAGATTACTGTACAGACTGATCAAGATAGTGGGTTCTTGGAAATTATATGTTGATTTCCTAATAATTTTTGAAAGAAGATAATAAGTGAGTATAATAGCAGGTTATGCACATATAATAAATCGAATTGAATTAGTCATCTTTAGGCTTCGGGATCTGTGATGGGTCCACATTTGTTTTCTACCTTAAGATAGACAAAGCAACAGGTTGATGGGATCGGAAGGGGTTGTCCTATTGTTTGTAAAGATGGAAATATTCCTTCCTTCATCCTTTTTCTATTGTTCTATAATAGTTTGAAAGTTTGATCAATTTGTTGATTTTGAGCCTTCCTTGTTGGTGTTGACTATAGACCGCACATTTTGTAGTAGATATTTGGTGGAGTTGTGTCATAAATTTTCGTCAAAATTGTGAGGACAGCTTTGATGCATAGGCCAACTGTAAAGGGAGACTAAAGAGTTCGTTTGCCACTATTAATTAAGGGTAGGCTTATCAGAACCTGTCACTTAGTTGTAGTAATGTATTCGAATTTGCTTCATTTCTCTTTCGTGAATATACCGTACATCCACAAGATAATCTGTATTCAGATTATTATTTTACAAAAACATGATTTATCAAGTAACAGGTTTTTCAGATTGAATTTCAGTGGTAGGTCTTGGAATGGTGTCAAAGATAGTACATTATCAAAGAAGGAGGGGGGGGGGAGGAGTTACCGCCCTTGAGGTAAATAAATCTATAGGAAATAGGTAATATAATAAGCAATATTAACTATTAACATCAAAAATTAAAATTGTATTTGACATAAAGTCTTTCATATTCTGTTCCAATTCAGTTACAAGAAAACTCTGTAAATTCCTGAAGTAGGGCATATAAAGACAAAATAATCTACACATATTCACTACCCACATCTCGGGATTTCTTTGTTGATTTGAAAGCAAATTATGAATTGCTTACAATCTTCACTAATAGAGAATCAACTCTCAAGCATTGTCACTTTATTGGAATTTTGTCACTCTGCATGTTTAGCCCAGTACTCCACATAACTCCAAATCGTGCTTTCTTCAGATGGTAAATAACCTTTGGGTCCAGTTCTCATACTAAGTCACCAACAATGGGCATTCATAGATCTAGGAACAATAGCTGTACAACCAAACCCAACAACCTGTTGCCCTGTACACTACAGGTAGAAAATAAATGTGGACCCACCACAGATCCCGAAGCCCATCTTTATCTAAAAAATAAAATTAGAGTTTTGTCTGTACATTTATCTGAATTATATATTTTTTGGTTATTTTTACGTTTTATACATTAAAGAAGCCGAAACAAGTCTTAGATCATTTTCTGTCTGTCTGTCACGGCCCCGAAGGCATTTTATGCGGCCTTCTGAAAAACGAGAGCATCGATCGGGATTAAAGTTATTTATCAGTATAGAAAACCTTTTTGACAATGTCTTTAGCTATAAAAAACTAAATTAACTTTTTTTTAACAAAATAATAAACGTTTAAAAACCAAGTATTGTGCGATTTTGGATAAAGTTCTTCTAAGTTTTATTACCACATAAGAACAAATCACATGATGTATCAATCAGCTGTTCTCAAATATTCTCTCTGATAACTATCACTGAATTGTTTACGTTCTAAGTTCTAAGTTGTTTACTAAAGCTGGACAACTGGACATTCACGTTCCGATTTGCAGTACTACTTGTGGTCAGGGTGTCTACTGGTCGGGAAAATGTCGGGAATTTTAAGAGGTCGGGAAAAACCGGGAATTTTGAAATTTTTTTGAATTTGGTCGGAAAAAATTAGAAAATTGATTGTAACACGTATTTTGACATAGGCTACATTTGTTTCGAGCGCATAATTAAATTGGCTAACAAGGAAACACAAGAATAATTCGATGTGTAGCTGGGAACAATAATTAGTCAATAGTTTTCTGCAATAAAATAATCAAATGCCGTTTTGTACATAGTGTGTGTTTTGTTATTGTACTGTGATTCTCCATACCATTAGTTCAATTTATTTGACCTTATATATTTTTCTCCAAGGCTGTAAAAACTTGAATTAGGTAATCTAAACAAGAAAACGCATTTTTGCAAGCAACTGTTCAGTCTCAAGCTATCTTTATTTTTTTCTAAACATGAATATGATTACAAAGCCAACTATGCCTTTTTTAATATGTCAACCTCAAATTGTGTGAAATAGCCCTTTAACACCTTCGATTACTGCAATTATTCCAGATGATAATGATGACAGCTTACCAAAGAGACTTATAGAAAGGGCTCAGAACTCCCTGGGTTTAAAAATAATGTTATTTAGAAGATTAACATTTTTAACGATTTTCTTAAGTACAAGGTCTAAGTAAATTATTTAATGGCTTGAATTTCTAAACTGCCCTCTACTAATGTAAGAACAACATTCCTTAACAACTTGCAATATGTAGCTACTATTACAATATGTAGCTAGTGCAAGTACTACTAGTACTTGCTATTTTGATGGAGTCATCAGCCTACATTGCCCTGAAGTGGGTGATTTTCTTTTAATTGGCAGGTCAATTCCCTCGAAGGTTGGCTGTTACATTTTTTTTTTTTTGTGTTTTATAAGATTTCATTATTTTTTTGTGTGAAAAAAAGAAAGCAGATGAAATGTTCCAATCATCTAATTATTAGTGACCTCTTGTATGCGCAGTGGCGGATTCACGAAGGGAAAAAGTAGAATTATTAACGAATGGAAATAATAAAAAACAGTGAATAAGCGGAAAAGAGATGACAATATGTTGAAGGCTAGAAATTGGTAGGACAGAGATGAAAATCAAAAAATGCGAAAAAGGGTAAAAAAGAGAAAAAATAAGGATAAAAAAGTAGAATAAAGGAGAGTTTTCAAAGTTGCTGACAAGGGAGGAAAATGAGACAGCAATGCCTAACCAACAATTGATTTTCTATTGCAAATTATTGTTTTTTTCCGTACTTGGTCTAAAAATTATGCCAATTCTGAAAGGTTTTTCTGGATTCTGCAGCTCATCAATACATGGCTGAGGACTACCATTGCAAAAAAAGCAGACTTGTTTTATTAGCACTACTTTACATTCACTCAGATAATCACCCTAGATCCTAGATCCTGGATCCTCAAAAAATTGATGGGAGATTTTGGCTGATTACAGAATGATTTTTCATTTGCGAATAATGTATGCAATTTATTCTTGATAATTTCATTTTCAATTAACAGTTTGTGCAGTGGCGCAACTATGGGAAGGAATCAGGGGGATATTCCCCCCCCCCCCCCGGACAAAAAAATTGAATTTTTGAAGGCCATTGTAAGACAATTTTTGGCAAGAGTCAAAGAAGATGTCAGGCGCTAAAATGTGGTTTTGAAGAAATTGTTATTTTAAAAACGTTTTCAAGTACACCTCAATTTTTTGGAAATAAATGTTTAAGTATCCTATGGTACCCCAATCAGGAGCAGTGAGGGATCAAGTATAGAAAAGTAGAAGCTTCAAGTGTGATCTCCCAATGACAATAATACAAGAACTAGATAAAATTTGCATTGACCCATAACGTGTGTTGAAGTGTCGAAGTTAGAAGAATCAATCTCTAGAATCACTTGAAATGTGGTCTTAGAGAGAAAAAAATTCTCGGAGATTACCCTGAACCGCCGTTTTGGAATAAATAGCCATGTATATTGCTTCAATTTATCTTTAGAGGACTACCAATCCAAATTACTTTTGTAATTATTGTATCAAGAGTCTAATTCTCCCAGCAACATCATTGGTCATCCTCCACCCTAGACTGACCCTGTAGTTATGCTACTGCTTTGTGTGATGTAACGATACACATTAAAAGAAGGTTATTGAAATTTTTGTTTCGTAATTTTTATACTGTTATGGGTTCTATCTCTAAAATAACGCTGGCAACACTTAAATTTATCACTCGCACTTTATTAACACAAATTATCCACAACTCACATTGTTCAGTCATTTCTTACACAAAATAATGAAATCAGAACAGATAAATTGATAATGTTCAGCTAATAAAGATTTTGCTATACTACTGTTCAAAAATCAATCACTAAATGTCAAAAGGCCGATCTAATATTAAATAATAACTGTTAAATAAACTGTTCAATAATTCAAGGAGAAGCGTCTTTTGCGTAATAGTTGAAACTCTACAAGCACTTTCGAGTCACTGTATAACTGTCAAGTAAGCCTGAATAATAATTCGTCACAAGATACTGCAATTAACCCTACAGACAACGAAAGTTCATTAACATAGTTTGTAATAGCGCCTATGGGATTGCACTGTGTATTAATGGAAACGGGAACTGTCACAGTACACTGCCACTTGTTATCAATGTAGAGCAACAACTGAACTCACTTTTACGAAAGTTTCTCCTATTTATACACCTTTCAACATTCCAGAGAGGACTAGACGGCACTCCACCCATCTATCAACTTCCAAAATAAACAGTTAAGGACTCTCGCATTTTCCACAATATTACATTAAGTCGATAAATTTCTATGAAATTCTAACTAAACATTTTAATGACATTTAGATAAACTGCAAGTTGAAGAGAGCGCGGGAGGAATAGCAAACAATTAGCTTAGACAGGAAGACTTGTTGACACAAGCATTTAACACCGAAAATCACTGTTCATTCTTCCACAACAATACTTTCTAGGTCAAGTACCTCATAATGTAATTATTTTTCGAATAAATCTTTTGTTTATTGAACAATAGTTTTATAGCAGACAGTAGACAGTCAAGAGTCCCACATTTTTTGACTAAGGATTTAGGGTGATCAATGATTGTTTTATCTGGGTGAATGTAAAGCAGGGATAAAAGGGAACAATGGTTGTCCCTGTAAACAAGAACTCTGCCCAATGATAAATTTAAAAAGAGGACGAAGAGATTTTTTAGAAATAATTCTTCTGTGTGAAATCTAGTCAGCTCCCAGGATTCATATTATCTATTCATAGAATATCATCTTTCAATTCAATTGATAGCTGCTGTCTTAACCAATAACATAATTTTTTGTAGTAAGTTCATATTATGAACATTTCATTGTGATATTCCCACTTAATGTTTATGTGAGATATAAACTTTAAATTATGCGTTGAACTTGTAATTTTTGCTACATTGATTGCTCTATTTACACTCAGAAATTAACTTATATTCCATTTATAAACCCATTAATTAACAGTATAATATTATATCATTTCAGGCAATAGGTGAACAATTGAATTTGGAAAGTTGGTTTCATTTCACCTTAAATTGCTTCAAATTCACGATTTTAGGCCTCATTTTAAAACACCCCGGGCCACCACCTGTATCTCACAATGTACATCCTGGTGCCTGGTGGTACATACCCACTCCCCCCCCCCCCCAAAAAAAATCTGCTGCTGGATCCACTCATGTGTATGTAAGCAATCAACATTGCAGACTAATTCAGTGTTGCATCTGCCTCCGCTGTTCTTAGGTTCTCATTCTCGCAAGCCCGAGGAGTCCCTTACAATGTCTATGTAAAAGTCTTAGTTACTGCCGCCGTTTATCGAAATGTCGTGGAATATATTCCCTGAAGTAAAATTGGTTTTATAGAACTTATAGGTCGGGAATTTTGGAAATGTGGTCGGGAAAAAGTCGGGAATTTTACAATTAGGAATTAGTGGTCCAACCTCCAAGGTTGGATCCGATATTGGAACGTGAATGGGCTTGTTGGATAGTTGGAAGCGTAGAGGGACGACTGTCGACGGTGTTGGAGCGTGTGTGGGGGAGTCGGATCAAAGTCGTCCAACTTACCTCAGTCAGTGCTTGACCTTCGGGCAACTTCGGTTACATTTTTCGGCTCGAGAGCGACGTTCACAGCTGACTAGCAATAAAGTTGGATTGCAAGTAGGAGCGTGAGTGGAGTCGACTATCCAACTAGCAGTACTACTAGTCGTACTGTAAATCGGAACGTGAATGCCCAGCTTAAGCTGCTAACTGATCGTTGCTATCAAAAAAGCCGAAACATATTTAGTCATTTCTAAACATAATCCGTACGAAGGGCGGGTACATTAGCTAGTTTATAAAAAATGTAGAAGTATAGAATAATCTAATATCAAAACTGACGACACTATTTCATTGAATAGTCACACTTAAACAAAAAATTTAGTCACAAAGCACGTCTATATCACTAAATAAAATCCACAAGTTAAACCTAATGAGTAAACTCCTGAAAGGAGTACATGGATAACTCTGCCAAACATATTCCTTGAGTTTTCTTTTGAAATTAGCTCTTTCCTCCTACTGTAACTTTCTTTGTAACAAAGTAAAATATTTTTCGCTCATAAGTTATAGTTTTCTTTTTGAGAAGTTCTAAATTTTGCCTAACCAAAGTCTTCCCAATTTTGTATTAAAATCATGGGATCTTTATTTTGAGATTCGAAATTTTTGAAATACATTGCCCCAACATTAAATATGTAGGTACCGGTTGTGCATGAATTTTTAGAATTTTTTAAATTCAGCATCACGTGTAGAATAGTTATTTATCTTCTTGAGTGAAAGTTCAGCGAATCAAATATAATGAATTTCAAGAAGAAATGTTTGTCTCCAAAAAAAATCTAATATCAAATTTTAAGTTCATAAACTTCCGAATGGGAGCCATTTAAATGTTGAAAAAAGTCATTTTCAAAAGTATCGCAGGGCATATCATAAAAGTACCATTAAAACAGAATTTCAAGTTATGAAGCAAATTCAACATTGATAAATGAATATGGACCGCCTCGATGAGCTGACAACCGATCACCGAAGACTGCCCCTGAATTCAGCAACTCCTCATGTTCCCTCTAAAAATCCAATCACCTTTATGGGTGACCACATGGGGTTTCTGATAGCTTGGAGTCTCGAAAACAAATTTTCAAAGATAAATTGGCCTACTGATTCCCACTTTTTGGGAGACTTCTTTGAGCTCTCAAATGAAATTTTAGGCGTTTTTAGGGGTGCATGGAAGTTATTAATAGCTACAGCTTAAAAACGGCGGGTTACCAGTTGTCCTACCAGTCAGTTACCCTCTTGGAGAGTTTTAGTATTTTATTCAGCATTTTTTTCTAGACATAACCTAATTTTTAGGCATGTTGGAATTTTTCTTCATCACCCAACTGTCCATAGCAGTGTGAAAGATCTTATTCATATCTGTATATTACAAAAACCTGCTTCTCATGAACAAACCAGCATTCCCATTTAGAGGCGTTTAGACCTAATATGTGACAGTAAGAGCCCATAGTAAGCTGTAAAAAGTAACGTTTTTTCATTTAATCTAGCAAGCTGTCGCAGGACAAATACCACCCCAGATGAGATTTTAGTACATATTTTCTTCTTATATTTCTACATATTTTCTGAATGTATGGAGCCACAAGCATGAATCCATACCTGGTATGTCCTATTTACACACACCTATTACAAATTTATTTCTAAATTATATCTCGAACGGAATTGCTGAAAATGAGTGATAATTATGTATTGTTGCAAATACGAGGGCTACCAGGGACAATACGTCAACTTGATCAAAACCTCAAGCTCTAGTCTAGCTTGTTTTCTAGCGTGCTTCTGTCAGCAGATCAACAATCGAATAGCATTTTAATAGAATAAGAAGAAAATAAGTTCTGTAGGCCCATGTTATATGAGCAGCTTTGACGCGACAGATTTTACGTTGCGTACACGCCAAGCCTAATGGGCAATGGACTTCCCTGTGGGCAAGTTATACGAGCATTATATCTGTCGCGTCGGACCCTGTAAAGTCAGCATCAGCGTCGACAACGCGTCCAACCCGGTAAAACGGGCAACAAAAATGCGGCAGAAATGATGCCGTTTCTATTATACGGGCAGGGAAGATCTGCTACTTTAGCAAAACCACCAGTGTTGCCACCTCTAGTATGAGTTATTTATTTGAAGTTTGCAGTAATTATGGTGACAACACTGCTCACCACACATTATTCTGGCGTATTCACGTGAGTTCGCAGGTTCACGTTGACAGCATAATTTTATTGTTGTGACCTTCATCAAGTTTCGTTTAGCTCCACCACCGAGCGTTTGCGTCGACGACGCGGCGTTTTTCTGCACGTATAACAGCTCCGTTTTTTATGATCCGCATCAGCGTTTTATCTGTCGCGTCAAAGCTGCCCATATAACATGGGCCTAAGGAATCTCTATTTTCTGCGACTTGGAATGAAGTCATGAAAGAGTCCCACAACAAAAGTCATGAAAATATTCATCAGTTATAATGAAATTAAATATACATCAAAAAGCTACCTAAAAAATGTGGGTTAGGTTGTAGTTCCAATATAATTATTTATTTGCAACTACATAATTATATATAATTAGCAATCCGGCTAACAAAGAGAAGCCTCCTTCCAAAGATGTTGCTTATAAATATAATTTTCCATAGTGTTTTTGAATATTTCATTCAGTTATTGAATAAACTGCATCATTTCTGAACCTTTATAATATTATATTGTGTAGCTATTATAATTTGGTGCAAATTCAATCATTTCAACAACTTTGTTGTGCATTCTCACATGGAAATGTACAAGTGACTTGAAACTGTTTATCATAGTTTTCAGCATAGATTTGCCCAACATCTTATGTAGCCCACGACTGCAGTGGATCTTTATAATAAGGATCTCATCATAGTTTTCATTGGACATTGGACAAACCACAAAACCATATTTTAACCTGGAGGTGCCATACCATGGCTAAACTACAGCTATAGTTCAGCCATGGCTGTACTTTCTCTGAACTCACAGTAAAAAGATGCTTCCTGTTGGAACATAGAAACGAATGATGCAAAATTTACATTAATTAGTTCAATTAAGCCCATTCTACACAGACAGAAAAGGTGTGGCATAAACGCGACCAAACAATTTTATTCTGCTCAGCCGATATTGTTGTCTATTCTATAAGCAGAAATTTTGGCCGCCAAATTTCTATGCTATGAGATGTTTTCACATATTTCGTCATATATAGATTGACTAATTCTTTGTAAAACCGCTCAGATTACATCAGCAGACATGAATTCTGTCTCTTCACTTCACAACGTGTCTGTCGGGACCAAATTTTGGTCCATCTACATGAGCCGATAGGTTGACATGGGGAATGTAACAAATTTCTGCCATAATTTTCAAGTCCCATATATAAAATGGGTTTTAGCGAACATATGACTTTTATACTATTCATTCTTTACATCAACAGTGTTTCATAACAGTGTTTTTATATTGGTATAGGAAAATTTTGATTTGCTAAAATCTAAAATATTTGGATTGAAACTACAGTATAAAGGGTCGTTGACTCAGGCTGCAGGCGATATGCACCACTGCTTTACCGTTGTTTGATTAAGAATGGCTTATGTTCCCATTTATACAATGGCGAGGCTAGATCCACTGGTGTGGCATGACACATGCTGCCTAGATCAACCATGACTGCACCCCTTCAAATGGAGATTGATTTACATAATATGGTTAAGATGAATTGAATCTGTGAAATACTGTTCTTACACACACAAAATATATTACCACTCATTATACAAAATTATGAATCAGTTTGATGACTATAAGATTTTCCAATATCTATTTCTATAACATATAAATTTGTATATACTAGTATAATTTTCTATGTAATTGAATTATATTACACTACACTATAGAGCTCATGAGTGACAAATTTAAAAACATCGATTAGCAGTGCTCATTGAGGAATTACAAACTTAATTGTTACTTATATTAATTTACAAACTACAAGTTACTGAAATTAAAAAATATATAGTAATGAAAAATTGTAAGTGTAACACTATTGATCATAATATAACCACTGAAAAATTACAAAGAACCATTTAAAAACAGAATAAGATACAATTTTGGCAAAATTCCACTTAATTCATTGTAAACTAACAAGAAGCCGGTATTAATTTATAAATATTACTGATACCGGTGCTCAATAAACAAAGAGGGATTTTTGAAATATCTTGTTGAATTTTAAACTATAAACTAATTCTGTAAAGATAATCATAATTATAACACAAAATCATTTTATGAACAATAAATTCGTTGCACTGTTACATCTACACACTTTCATGTTTTAAAAAGAGATCAGATTCAAAATTGAGATTAAAAAATCTATTTATTTAACCTAGTCAAATCAAATGCAGTTTGCATGCAACCAACAAGATGGAATGTTTTAAACAATCAACATGAATGTTTTTGTGAATCACAGCAAGAAAAGAAATAGGAGAGGTACTAAATAAGCACACTTAACTAAACTAGCACTTACACTAATATGAGATTCAATTAATAAGATATGATGACCTTATAAAATAGAGCATACAAGTATACAATAAAAAAGTCACATTTGTTTACAAATTGGTTTTACAAAATGCATAAAGACTAGCATCAGCAAGATTGATTATGATTGATCAATCAAAAATATCTATTATAGTTTTTATAAACGAGAAAATATCACATTCTATTTTATTAAGTCAGTCTTTACATATTCAAAACAATTTGAAAGATTTTCCATAAAATCTAGGATTTTTTCCTTATATCATTACTTGTCTGAATAAAATACGAAGTGTGATCAAAAAATATAGTGAATGAATTTTTATAGCAGTAACTGCTGACGCTACATCCATATGATGTAATTTTCCTAGTAGCATTGAGACAGGCAGCGACAAGATTCAACACATTATAACTTGTCAGTTGACTGCCAGAGCCACTAGAGTGAGGTCGTGTTTATCATGTCTCTCGCACATCATGGATTTTGAACAACACATTAACATCAAGTTTTGTTTCAAGTTGCAAAAGAATGCCAAGGGAGCTCACAAAATGTTAAAATCTTTGTATGGCAATATTGTGGTAACTCTGAAGACTGTGTACCATTGGTATGACCGATTTCATAATGGAAATGAATTGGTTGAAGACAAGCAACGTTTGGGATGTCCATTAAGCTCAAAAACAGTTGATAATGTGCAAAAAGTAGGAACAATGGTTCATTCAAACAGGCGAATGACTATTTGAGAGCTATTGATTCTTAACATCTCGTGCAGTTCCATTGAAATCATTTTACAAATAATTTACAAATGAGACGAGTGAAAGAAAAATTTGTTCCTAGATTTTTGAGTGATGAACAGAAGAAGAATCGTGCATCAGTCTGCACAGACTTGAAGGATCGTCTTCAAGCAGATCCAGACTTTGTGGCCAAAATTGTAACTGGAGATGAAAGTTGGGTCTATGGATATGTCCATGAGACCAAAATGCAGAGAATGAAAAAGTGCATCTCCTTGCCCTTAATTGTCAAGACAGTCAAAATCAAGGGCATGTTCATTGCTTCTTTCAATAGTGAGGGCGCAGTGCAATCAGAGATCGTTCCAAGGTGAACAACTGTGAACTCTGAATGTTATAAGGGCATACTGCAATGCTTGCTAAACAACATATGAAGAAAGGGACCAGAAAAATTGGCAAATGGCTTTCGTCCTCGCAACAACACACTGTGTCAGTCTCACCTCGCTCCTCATTTGTGAGTTTTTGGCAAAAAAGTGTTCCTGTTCGTCTACATCCACCATACTCACCCAATTTAGCACTATGCAACTTCTGACTCTTTCCAAAAATTAAAACTGTGCTTGAATGAAAACGCTTCGATACCATTCCTGACATTGAAAGGGCCACCAACAAGCAGCTCCTTTCAAAAGATATCTTCCAGAAATGTTTCCAGTAATGGATTCAATGTTGGGATAAGTGCATTGCCAGCCAAGGACAGTAATTTGAAGAAGATTAAATCGAATTCAATGAAATTTTATTACTTTTAGAAATAAAAAATTATTAATTATATCTTTTGATCACACCTTCTAAGTTGAGAGTTGGGCCCTCCGCCATTCAAAAAACGTTGATGCTAAATAAGGTAAAATTTCGATCTCAACGAATGAGTAATTTAATAAGTGATCTATATGTAAAATTACATCACCAAAATGTTCAGTGCTTGACACAAAAATGGTAGAATTGAAGGTTTAAGAGAAAATTCAAACTATTTCAATAGAATTGAAAATTTGCAAAAAAGTAGATTTTCTGGAATATTACTTTACTCTGACTCATAGGGTGTACTAAAATTGGCATTACTCATAACAAAATAAACAGGTGAATGTACACATTCCGATGGTTTCCATACATTTTTCATACACCAAAATTTTTCAAAATAAATAAAAAAATTGTCTAATATTAAGACGATTGAGCCAGCTAAATTTTTTCTTAACCTTAAACTTCACCATTTTTTGTGTCAAGACTAGAAATTTTAGAGATGTAACTTTACATATAGATCACTTCTTGAATTACACATTTGTTGAGATCAAAATTTTACACCATTTGACACATTTGATGCTTTTTGGCCAATAGATGGCCCAACTCTCAACTTAATTTATTCAGACCATAGTTTCAATATGTAAGAAATACAATCGACATGAAATATGATTCCCATGAATGATCATACATCACTACACTTTTAATCATGTATAAAGTCAGTCTCTATACATTCAATATAAATTTGAATTTGTTAAGCACGCAATGAGATGAAATCATAGTGGAATATTCCAAATCTTCTCATAAAATTCTTTAAAAATCCTTCAATCAAAATTAAAGAGATAAATTGAAAATATTAAATATTTCAACACATGGAATGTAACAAATTGGAGCCATGTTAACATATTAAACAAGAAAATGGTCAAGTTTGTAAAATATTAAGAAAACTGAATAGAACTATTAAAATACTGTATTTAATTTTGAACATTTGTCAATAAAAGATGAATTTTCAAGTAGTTTAAAACATAAGTTTGCAGATTTGATCTTTTAAATTCAATTAATTAAAATTGAATGAACTAGATGCAATCTAATTAGATTAATTCTTTTAAAATTTAATTTGCATTTCATTGTATTTTCATATGAAAACAACTACTTGCGAATGCAATTTGAAAAATGGAATGATGAAGGTAAACTAAGTTAGTCTAAAATACTAGATTTTTATCTAAACTCTATACATGAAGACACATAATCAAATAATAAATGCAATACATCTCGCAAATAAAATGCTCAATAGTAAGCAACTTCTAATAATGTTAAACTATACTCTCTACAGTTGTGATATTAACAACAAATAACAGAACTCCCTCCAACCAGAAAATAAAAAGTTGTATGTATGATAGCCTACAAGCCTCGTTTCAAGAGGTAATAGCATATTAATTGTATACAAAAAGTAGTAGTAGTAGTTCATTGGAATGCAATAGAATAATACTGGAGCTGAATTTATGTAAAATCAATTGATTTGACAGTATCAGTCAAAGACCACAGAGTGATCACAAAAGATTCTCTTTTGGCAGCTTTCTAATTAAATGAACTAAATATTTAAATCTGGGATAGAGTTCTGAGAATCATCCAGTCTCTTTTCTTCGTTTGTTGTTGCAGTAACTTGTATATCAGTTAGAACAACTACTTCATATGGTGAGCAATCTTCTAGACCAATCAACGAACACAGCCATCCGTAAAACCCCTTTTCCCAATCCATGATTTCTTTAGACCAGCTATCTAGATACCATGAAATTTGTATTAAGCCTGCATAAATACCTAATCCGAGTGTAAATAGAATAATAAAAAATGGAAAAAATATTATAAGAAAAGGAGATAGGAGAATTCTGTACAATAAGTTTTTCTCTTCAGTCACGTATGTAAAAATATTATGCCACATAAGTGTACCTATGTAAAACGAATAGATACTTGAGATCAAGGTAGCAACTGGAAAACAGAGTAGTGTCCATAGGAAAATATGCAAACCTTTTGTGAAGCCGCAGAGAGTAAAGGATTGGGTTTCTTTAGCAGCCATATTCGCCTCAAGAACTTCCAATTCTTCACGGGAGATGTTCAGCCTCACGTCCAAATTTTGACCTGCCTTTTTCCCTCGTTTGATGGTTCCAGTCATGGTCAGACATTTGTCCAAGTTGGTACTGATCACAGATCGATCAGCGCCAGAGTCAGATGTCTCTGAACTTCTACGTAGTGTCGTTGTTTCTTCAGGCTCGTCCGTACAAATGTTTACACGTTTCTTGAATTTTGTATCATCATCTTCTACAGCACTTGCATGCCCATTTTCTAGACTTTTGACGTTTCCATTCTTCACAGTTATAACATCAGCAACGTTACTTTCTCCACCAGCATTTTCATTCTGCAAACAAGTAGAGCATAATTAGTTTATAGTGAGTCTCCTTGGAATTATGTCAATAAGCTAATTATAAATAGTGAGTTTTAGCAAAACTACAATAATGCTTATCTGACTACTCTATGCCTCAGCTTGCTCTAGCATCTTGTACTTTGAACAAGCAGAGGCAAAGATTAATCAGGCTAGAATTATTGTTTTTGTAGTTTTAGTATTGCCATAACTATCTATTATTGAAAATTCAAGCACACCGTAATTTCTTGGGCTCATATTCTCATACACCTGTTCATTAGCTTAATATTTTTGAGGAAAACATGCACAATATGGTACATGGAAAAGGCCCCTATTTTGAGTCGGGAACACTGAAAAAGGAAATAATATGGATGAAAATTCACAATGCAATACTTGTGCTATTATTTAAAAGTGATAATTTCGCTCCCATACAAATTTATTTATTTATTCATCGCAATCAATATTTTTTTGGAAATAACTCCCATTTGCTAGGTGACTAATCACAAATAGAAGCATTTTAAAAATCTCCCAATAATTGCATACTGTACAATAGTTTTAGGATCATACAAGCATTGAGACACTGACTTGAAATACTATAAAACAGATACTCCCAATACGTTCAATGTGCATTGAATTCTGCATTGTGCATTGAGTACAGAGCTCTCTCAACCTTCACCATTCGATATTCTTGAACAACTCCAGAGACTCAAATTTGCGAATGGTCTGTGGTAATCTATTGAATAATCTTATTCCTGAATAAGAAGGGTTCTTCTCATATGTAGCATGCTTGTGACTCGAGTAAGATAAGTGCTGGTTATGAGTAGTTTTATTATGACTCTCTGTACAAAATTTAAATATATGAATATTGCATTTCATGGAAACTAGTAGTTGATAAATGTCGATGGCTTGCAATGTGAGTATCTGCAAAGTTTGAAAGACACACTTGCATAAATCGTTTTGTCTTGACTTGACCTAAAAGTTAGTTTTATTATATTTTTTTGAATCAGCAATACATTATAGCTGACTGTCGAATCACCCCAGAAAATATTCATATAACTTAGATGGGAATGGACCTAGGCATAATATGTGGTTATTAATGTGTTTCTGTCACATAATGAGATAAGATGAGAATAAAAAAATAGGCGTGATTCAACTTGGGGATTTTTATGTGTTCCTTCCAAGACCATTGTCATCTATTGTTATTCGCAAAAACGTTGTTAGATTAGTTGCTCTATATTTAAGGTTCTATCTATAAGGTATATTTAAGAAGTGATATTATTACTCCAGTATTTTCTAGCCAGTAATGCTCAAATAAGATTAAACTCTTTAAGATTACACTTTCCAAAATGGAGCTTCCCAAAAAGTCTACAGAAAAAACAGAAAGAATGAATGTATAATAAACTGGAGTGAAGTGAGGTGTACATTCCCATGCAGTTTGCAAAAGTGAACCAAAACTTTGCAAAGTGTAATTTCCTTGCAAACTAAATTTTTTATAAGCACATAAATCATATGCCATAAACATTATTAAAAATGTAGCTGACAATACAGCATTTAAACGTGAAATATTTCATTTTAGCACAGTATCGGTTATTCATGTTTACCTACCCTTGGACAGGTGGTTACTGGTGAAATGCTCCCATCTACTAGGAAGCGTGGTCCAATATGGCAAAACGCATCTTCACTGCTTGAGCTTCTGATCAGTTTCTGGATAACGTTATACCATTTTCAATTAGAAAAAATACCTCATCTGAATTTTACGTTTATTTCAAGATGTTATAAAATATTATACTTGCTTCATTTTATTACTTTATTCAAATATTAGTTCAATAACAGTGCTAAGAGCTCATAATTCCCTTTAACATTTAAAAACCATGACATTTTGATTTAATTTGCTGTAACTCAAGAATAGTGTAGACCTTAGCGTATCTCGTAATAATTGCCTTTGAGTCGTCAAAAACTGATTGTATATCACAACGTAATTAACCACGTTATTACCAACCCAACATTAAACAAATAAAATCTGGCAAAGCAATTAATATAAATATTCTTTAAACGAACATGAATACTGAAAAATAAAACCGAATACTGTATGATCAATTGACACAATAAATAAAATGTTCATTGTAAATTCAGTTAAATTTTGTGAAATAATAATAAAATAAATACTGTTTAATAATAATTTATGTAACACTTTTCCCAAACGAGTGGTTGAAGAAAAAATTCTGATCATTAATTTTATCACATTATTAATGATATGCCTATAATTATATATGAGTGAAGAACGCTTATTAAAAACGTTTCAGCTATTGAAAACAGGTGATTAGTAATTTAGACTACAAATACTATTTAGAGGGTTTATCGATCATTAACCACTTCTCAGAAAGGGATCACCAATAAATACACTTGCATAAAATAGTTAGTCCAGTTTAAGTAATTGAGTTCCTCTAAAGTAGGCCACGTGAAGGTATACCAGAAATGTTTACCCATACAGGTTATGTACCGGAACGTCAGATGCTGCATAACAACCTGCTTAGTACGAGAACGAATAGAGAAATCGCCATTCTAGTTCTGAGCAGGTATGTGGCACCTATACAGGTATACCGTTACATATAAAGTCAATCACCCTGGACGAGTGCTAAAAAGTTTAATAGCTACGCTTTAGTAGCTAAAAAGCCAGCGAGTAGCAACACTACGGGCTGACCGAGCTTCCCCCACTAAATGCAGTATTAATAAATTGAAGGCTTTTTGAAGAGTCAAGATAAAGAAGTCAGGTCTTTGGTGGTGGAAGCTCAGTCGTAGCGAGTAGTGTTCTACTTGCTGGCGTTTTAGCGACTTATCTCGCCAGAATAATCGACCCTTTAGATTTCAAAATAGCTCAAAAACTAGGAACTTATTTGACGACAGACGAATCCATTAAAAATTCAATTGCTGCAATTTTATATCATGATAATTCAATTTATACTAGTTAATTGACATTTTGCATACGATATTTTGATGCAATACGAAACAGACAACCAATTGGTAAGGTAAATATGCCAATTATTGGCTCCCTTACACTTTTATCTTATAAAATCCGTGATTTACCATCAATTTAAAGACAAAAATCCATTGCATCATCTGTTGAAAACTTGAAGCAGACTCTTTTTCAGGTTACAAGTGTAGAGGCCAATATTTGGTATGTTTGCCTTACGCTTATACTACTGGCAATGTAGTGTATAAACCATCATGTAATGAAAATGAAAATAATTGTGAATATTTACCTCTAATTGAAGATTTAAATTAATAGCAGGAAGAAGGTTGGTGGTTCCATTTACTTTTGGTTCTACATGCAAAGATCCATTCAATTTTGAGTTGGAGCCATCTTGGATTGGAAGTGGCTGAACTTCCATTTTATCTGGTCTATCTAAAAAAAAAAAATGGTATTTCCGACTTAGCATAAATTAAATCAATGTGAAAGTAAAAAGATAAACACATCAATATACTTTTTTAACCAAATAGAGATCTCGACAGATACTAATGTCATCATGCCACAAGATATAAATTATCCTTATTGATTCTGTCCATAGTGTGAGCCTGCCAGCAGACAAGCTCTCAAAGATACTAGTCATGATATTAAAAGCATTGATCCAGTTTCAAAGTATATGAATATATATGTTATATAAATATATATATTCATATACTTTGAAACTATACTCCTTGTCACAATATGCATATTGTGACAAGGAGCCAAAGGAAGTTTCCAGAAGACGCAAGTGATGAGGAGCAAGTGGGAATTCTTGGAAGAGGGGCGTGTGTAGCACTCTCTCTGTTTCTACCCCAGGTCATTGTCCCCTCGCCCATTGGAAGCAAAGGCTATTGGTTACAACTTGTCAACACCAGAATAGGTCACCTCTCGAAACTCCCTGCGGTCAATGACATTGTTGTCGCCATTCAGTATCTTGCTAGGACAACATGGTCATGTGTTGGAGTGGGGGGCACAAAAACAAGTTGTAACTACAGAATTTCAAATTCTGTCTTGTTGCGAGTATAGTGTTAGCTACCAATTTGAGATAACGCTAACACTACACAGAAGAGTTTAAGAGTCTAGAATCTAGATAGTTATTAGGTATTATATTTATGACTAGCTATTGTGCCCGTCCTTCGTACGGATTATGTATAGAAATAAGACTAAATATGTTTCGGCTTTCTTGATAGCAACGATCATGAAGTTGTTTGCAGCTTTGCAGCCCCGTTCAGACGATACAGTTTTTTTTCGGTACGGGTTTTTTACTGTACTGTGATGTTCACACGGTCCGGCTTTGCTGCTTATTGCTGTGCTCTCCTCCTTCTTCCATTGCGCTTCCAGTTCAGTTTTATTTATTCCAGTCCAGGATTTTTTTTATTTGTGTAAGATTTTTTTAAATAAGTTTCTTACTGAAGGTTTCTCTTAAATTTTGATAAAAGTACACAAATTCTGGTTTCAATATTCCACACATTTTTCTCTCTTTATTTTTATATTAATCTTAAGTCTTGTCCCACAAGGCGGGTCTCTCATATATTAGAGAAATTAAATTTTTACAATTAATATCTTCCACTTCTGGACACTGGAATTCACTAATAAGAAGATCAATGCTGAAGAATATCAATGAAGAAGATCAATGCTGACGATCTGAAGACTGCTTCCAGCGTAATAAGCGTATCGTTTGAACATATCCATTACCGGTACAATACATGTGCCACCGGATACGGATAGTTATTTTGCGGTACAGCTGATTTTAGCGATACAGTTTTTGAAGACAAAACCGAATGTAGAAATCGGCTAGAACAGCTTTTTTACTGGATCCAGTTGAAACAGTATTGTGTGAACATACAATATGAAATGTACATGCAAACGAAAGCACTGCAAAATAACTGATAAAGCAAATTTACTGTACCGCACAAAAACTGTATTGTGTGAACGGGCCCTTAGAAAACAACTTATAACGTAAACAATTCAGTAACAGGTATCGGAGAGAATATTTTTTGAGAACAGCTGATTGATATATTATGATAAATTACGGGATTTTTTCTTACATGGTAATAATAGTGCTACCTGGCGAATTCCCAAGAGCCTGGCACAAACCGCACCTTCCTAAAATGTTAATTTTTGTTTTGATAAATTGAAATTAGAAAATTTTGTTTTTTTTTCAACAAAGAAATAATTGATGAAACATAACATGAGCTTTGATTCACCAGTCATATGTTTCCTTAAAGACTGCAATGCTCCGTCTGCGGACAGCGTAAATAACGCCGCGAAGGGCCCACCATTCAGATTATATTTGAGAACAGCTGATTGATAAATTACGTGATTTGTTCTTATGTGGTAATAAAACTTGGAAGAAATGTATCCAAAATCGCACAATACTTGGTTTTTAAACGTTTATTATTCTGTTAAAAAAAAAGTTAATTTAGTTTTTTATAGCTAAAGACATTGTCAAAAAGGTTTTCAATACTGATAAATAACTTTAATCCCGATCGATGCTCTCGTTTTTCAGGAGAAGGCCGCGTAAAATGTATCCAAAATCGCACAATACTTGGTTTTTAAACGTTTATTACTCTGTTATAAAAAAAGTTAATTTAGTTTTTTATAGCTAAAGACATTGCCAATAATGTCTTCAATACTGTTCAATAACTAAAATCCCGATCGATGCTCTCGTTTTTGCGGAGAAGGCCGCGAAAAATGCCTTTGCGGCCGTGACAGACAGACACACAGACAGACAGAAAGTGAGATAAGACTATTTTCGGCTTATTTAATGTATAAAACGTATAAATAACCAAAAAATATACAATTCTGATAAATGTACAGACAAAACTCTAATTTTATTTATATAGATAAATGATATTAAATTGATAATGTATAAGGAATCACCAATCTATCGCACAAACTCGAATTTCCAATTACTATAATTTATCGAATGTAGTGAGGTCTCAGTTTTAACTCTAAGGCCGGCCATTCACTATCAGGTACACCTGATCAGGTACGCATGATCAGTTACCCGATCAGGTGTACATGATAGTGTGTGGCGAGAATAACTAGCCTTTCAGGCGACCTGAAAGCGACCTGACAACTGATGAATATTCGATCAGTTCGCCTGACAGTTCGAGCAGACTTGATGTGTGTGTGGCAGAAACCTGATCAGGTCTCAGTTCTACTGTCTTTTTGGCGAGAATAGTTCAAATTTTGATAGTTTAAAACTTTTTAAACTTTATGTTCATAAATATTATTTATGCTGATAAACATTATTTAATTTTGATTAGAGCGTGTTTGGGTTGTTGGTGACTGTCGATCAGTGGTGTACTTTTCTGTTGTAAAAATTTGCATTAGGTCGGTCAGAAGGGAAATGTTTAAAACCTTTGTAGCCTTGTGCCTCCTGATAACAATTATTACGTTAAAAGGACAGATATACCACTTGAAACTAATTAATCAATATTTAAAATATTAACTGTTAATTGTAATTTTTTTGGAGGATGAGGCCCACATAGATCTGAGACCTGTGCGTGGGTAATGAGTTGGATGATTGGGATTGATGAGCTGGACCTACAGTTTTAGGTGGGTACCGAACCACCGGGAAGTGATTTTACTGCAGAAAACAGTGTATTTTTTGCAGGTCAATCTTTTTGGTCACCCTTACAAAGAGTGCCAAGGAGAACGCAGCTAATCTCTGAACAGATACCTGCTATGGCTCATGGCTATCACTTCCCTAATTTAATGACTTGCAGTCAGTTTTAAGTTGTGAATATGTATAATAATTGTACTCACACTTGGCCGAACGTTTTCGAGTTATGGAAACTCATCTTAAAGGCATCCTAGATCAGAGATGTTGGTTTGTTGGTTAGGAGAATTGTGGTTTTTGTATAATAAAACACAATTTTATACAAAAACCACAATTCTTATAACCAACATCGCCGATCTAGGATGCCTTGAAGATGAGTTTCCATAAACTCGAAAACGTTCGGCCAAGTGTGAGTACAATTATTATGTATTCACAAATTAAAACTAACTGCAAGTCGTTAAATTTACAATGAAAAGTTAATATTAACAACGCAGATCGTTATGGAACAAGAAATCCAAGAATATTAAATAATCAATATTTATGGGTGAATTTATTTCTCCTCCGCAACCATTCCTTACACCATTGTTTGCGTTTATTCCATCTGTTTTTATGTTTTACAAAAAACTACACAAAATAAGGAGAGAAGCAGATCATCTTCTGTAGAATCCATGTTGAACTGACAAACTTGACAGGGTATACATGAAGAGTGTGTGTGCTCATCAGGTATCAGGTACACCTGATCAGGTGAGCTGATCATGCGTACCTGATCAGGTGTACCTGATAGTGAATGGCCGGCCTAACATTCGGCATTTCGTCTGTCTGTATGTATGTTAACACGATTACGGCCAAAGCCTTGACCAATTGTCATGGAGTTTTGCTTAAATGCTCCTTATTCCTAAGCCGAGCGATGTATATATAAGAGTTTTTCAAAAAAAAATGTCTCCCATTTTTTCGGGAGCCAAATTTACCCCCTGAATAATGGATTGTCCGGTGTCCCCCCCCCCCCCCCCAACAGTTTTGTGAAATGGCCACCCTGAGAGTAACCCTTTATTAGGTATGTGTGTTAAGAGGCGTCAAAAATATGGACTTTTGACATTTACTACAATTTGCTACATTTATTCACTAAAATGTATTACGATGACGCTGTAAGTCATGGTCTTCTCAAGTGAAGCTGAAATCAAACATGCACCCGATGTGGAATAGTCTGACAGCGTGACAGGTTGGTTGAATACTAGCACTTCACGATTTCACAGCATATTCGATTTTTGCGATGTTGATCAAAAATCGATTATTAGATGCTTCACTATGCCAGCATCTTTAGACCTTGTTTGAGTTTTGAGTATCTTGTTTGATTATGTAATGACCATAGTAATTGTCCCTCTACAGGACATTCACGAGTTTTACACGGTGAAATTCATACACTTATTGGCCAAAAAATTGGGTTAAATATAGGGAGAAAGTGCACTAAATGGGCTTCTGTCAATAACTTGGACGTTTACGATTATGTGAACACGGGAGAGGTTACATATTATGATTATACTCATTTTCATATGGATATCTAGTCGGATAAAGACATAATTCACTTAATCGCGTCATTTTTAAGAGAAGCCCATATACTGCACTCCATGGGAGTGCAGTATATGGGCTTCTGCCAATAAAGTGTCTAAATTGAATAACTTGAACGATTATGATTATGTGAACACTATTAGTATTATTCATTAATTGAATAAAAATGTTTTAATAATAATAAACGTTAAATTTCAACAAAATTTAATATAACAGATAAAACAATAAACTAAAAGGAACTCTTATCACAAAATGTAAATTAATAGGAACTAGGAACAACAAGTTATTGACAGAAGCCCATATAGTGCACCACAGCCAAATATAGGCCTGTTCAATTGAAAAAAACGGATTGATGCAATATCAAGAACTCAATTTTGAAATTACAGTACATACTTTGAAAGTTTCCACCTAGTCATCCAGACTAAGAACTTGGGAGAAAGTGCAAAGTGCACTATATGGGCTTCTAACCAAACCTAACCTAACCTGGCTAGATGTGACTGAACCACCTCATACCTTTATTATTTTGATGCATAAGTGCCATTTGATGAAAAGTGTCTAGTTCCTTTTTTTTTAATTTTGTGATAGAGAGTTCCTTTTAGTTTAGTCTTATGTCTAAATTTTGTTAAAATTTAACGTTTTATTATTATTAAAACTTTTTCATCCAATTAATGAATATCTTAGTATTGATAGCCTAATACTAATAGTGTTTACATAATCATAATCGTCCAAGTTATTCAATTTAAACACTATTGACAGAAGCCCATATACTGTTTATTATTATTTATTATTTTGATGCATAAGTGCCATTTGATGAAAAGTGTCTAGTTCCTTTTTTTTTAATTTTGTGATAGAGAGTTCCTTTTAGTTTAGTCTTATGTCTAAATTTTGTTAAAATTTAACGTTTTATTATTATTAAAACGTTATTTATACTATATACTGCATTCCCATGGAGTGCAGTATATGGGCTTCTCTTAAAAATGACGTGATTAAGTGAATTACCGGTATGTCTTTATCCGACTAGATACCCATCTGAAAATGAGTATAATCATAGTATGTAACTTCGGTGTAATTTTAGGATACCGGCGACAGCGCTTCTGCGCATGCGCGAAATGTCTAATTTCTTGTCGAAAATAGCAAAGCTAACCTCAAAATGTAAGTATTTTGAATCCATTTTATTAATAAACTATTGTAGAGCACCAAAAAATTTTCACTGTTTTATCATCAGAGCAACATAACAAATCTATTAAAAAAAGAAATTTCAGAAAACCGGCTGTCGCCGGTATTCTAAAATTACACCGTAACTTCTCCCGTGTTCAAATAATCGTAAACGTCCAAGTTATTCAATTGACAAAAAGTTATTGACAGAAGCCCATATAGTGCACCACAGCCAGAACTTGATTCTCTTACCTAGTAAATAGTAGGCCTAATATCTATACAGCACCGTCCCCTTTAGAAATCACTGTTTAGAATCGATCACTATTCGTAGATGTTGATCATAATTTGGTTCCTCGCATAAATTCTTATTCATTTGTAGCTTTTAGTTTCGAACGGCATATGACCGGTTGTATTTGCAGCTTGTTTCCACTATAATTACTTGGTAAGATTAAGCTCAATATCAATCACAGTAGGAATTGATTTACTCTTTTCTGTATGCAAACGCACATTAGAGATCTTTAATTTGAAACTCTTGTTAATTTCAAATTTCATAGATAAAACATTATTCACAATGAATAGCCTATTTAATGCATATAAAGTTTATGCGCCATTATCAAGCATCACACCCAAAACAACCATACACAACCTCACTTCTCACACTCGCATTCTCTTTTAGTGAACCGAAAGACGAAGACGAGAACACACACACACACACACACAAACAAATGTACTTGAATGATAAATGATAACCGATTCATTTAATAATAGTGTAATTTAAATATCATAGAAATTGAAAGATGGGATCTTATTTCATGAATATTCAAATTTCACTTTTTTGTAGAGTGCTATTCTCAAAATATGTACTGAATTATATTACTCATGATCAGGATGGCTGAATAGATGAGCGCGCAACTTTCAAAATTGTTTAGAGTCTTCTAAGTGCAGTTTCCCCATTTTAAATATCATTATTTCATTTCCTCAAAATATGTATGCATGTATGCTATTCTATTGTATCTAAGTTATGCTGGCGGGAATGCAAAGGTTTATATCTATACTGTGTAGTCGGAGCCCTGCAGTCACATAGAAAAAATATGCTAATAATCATATCTAATATATTCAAATCAAATATAATTTGGATACAATATTACGGCGGCTGAAGGCAATGGCAAAACTGTCTCTATAAAGTCACTGTACTGTAGTCTGCACCAACCAACCTGGATGTTGTGGTGGTTGTCTGGGTCTTGTAGTACTAAATTTCGGCACTGTCGCGTCCTCTTAATAATAATAGTACAAGTTAGCTCGAAGTTACTGACAATTGAACAAACTGACAAATTTACTTAAACAGAATTTATTAATTTCGAATTCCTTTAATTGCTATCAGTTTATACTGAAGACTTCCGCAATGGCGGATATTGACAACAGTATTTAATAGCTGATGGAAATCAATGAATGCTATTGTACAAAAATATCAGTCACCACCGGGAATCGAACCACGGACCTCCCAATTGCCACCGAAGCAATGCCAAAAGGCGCCCGACCGGCAATTGGGAGGTCCGTGGTTCGATTTCCGGTGGTGACTGATATTTTTGTACAATAGCATTCATCGATTTCCATCAGCTATTAAATACTGTTGTCAATATCCGCCATTGCGGAAGTCTTCAGTATAAACTGATAGCAATTAAAGGAATTTGAAATTAATAAATTCTGTTTAAATAATAGTACCTCAACACAAGTGCTCAGATGCATGAAATCGTTGTTCAAAAGACGTCCTCCAAATACTTTCTCTTTAAAAAATTCCCAGACCCTCTTATTATCAATTTTTCAAGTAGCTTGCCCTTTATTTTATTCCTGGGGAAACGTGGGTCTGCCAAATATTGAGCATATGTGGACGGCTCACATTGAAGGTGATGAAGGATTTCATGAGGTACCGGTAGTTTTATTTATTTTACATCACCGGTGTGATGAAGCTGGCCAGTCTTCCATCTTGTGATAATTTTGTTTAAGATTTCTTTAATTGATTTTTGTACACTGTGATATTTTTAGATAATTTTTCATTATAATTTGCCAAGAGACATAAAAATAACTGAACTGAGTTCAGTTCGCGATGTGACAGAGAACCAGTACAGTCGTGTATGTGAAACGCTCCTGCTTTGTAATTTAAAAACCCGTTTGTTTCATCAATCATTCACACATTCATCCACCTCGCAATCATTAATAGTGGTATCATCAGTGTAACAGAGTACCCTCTAAAACGCTTTTACTAGTCCAGACGTCACATTGAAAGACAGTTCAGCAATTATCCAGTTCGCCTTTCATACTTGAACATCAGCATACAAGATCTCCCTACATGAGTACATGGATTCATGGATAGCTGCTACATGGACCACTATAAAAGCGGTACTGTATTGTATTACTCCCCCCCCCCCACAAAAAAAAACAATCATAATTATAATATTCCTTTGCAGTGGTGAAGTTGTCACAACCACATTTATTAAAAATATAGAGATGCTAGTTTCGGATGTTACTCCATTATCAATCTCAAACAAACTAAAACTAAAGTGCAGAGCAGCTTAATAAGACTCCTTGTTTAGTATATTAAGCTGCTCTGTGCTTTAGTTTTAGTTTGATAATAGAGTAACATCCGAAACTAGTATTACACTGTCAGACGTAGTGAACAGACTTTCAGACGTACCCAGCGTGGGACCGCTGACATTTAAAAGCAGCTTTATGATTGACTCAAAGCGATGAGGTGATCACAATATGTCACATCGTACGATATTTCAAAATCGACAGGTTGAGAATTGTCGAAGTGCATCTCACTGTGGAATAAAGAAATAATTATATCTTTCTAACAACAAGAGAGAAAAGAATATTACAGAGTCAACTGAGATAATTCAATAGCACAAGCATGTCACTAAATTCAAATTCAGTAGTCATTTCTTAATGATAAAATCCAAAGCATCAGAGTTTATCTATAAAGGTACCAGAATACTACAGCCAAAATTTAGGCTTAAAGATTCAGAATCATTACAACAGCAAGGAAGAAGTGAAGTTTCTTTTTTGTTCTATCTATCTACCTTACTATTCCAGTTTTTTTTTGAGAATTTAATATTCTGCCCTCCCAGCTCTGTGGCTTAGTTCAGACAGTGGCATAGCAAGGTCTTAGTTAAATATTATTTTGCACTACCCATAGAAGAATAATATTTTTCTGTGAATGTCTGGAATTTAGTCTAAGAGACATTTCAATTAATTGTGTACTTTCTATTGCAATTTCTTATCCCATATTAATAACTAGTAGAACTGTGAACAATAGACCTCACTGACCCAAAACTCCTCACTCAAAAAGGGGAGATAAATAAAGGTCTTTTCAAATGAGATTTGTAATCCAATTTTCTGTGCTTCTTCCTTGGCAATGTTTATTAGATGCTCTGCTATTTCTGGGGAATCTGCCAATATTCGTCTACAAATGCCAAACAATCAAAGTTTAGATCGCCCTTGATGTATCCAATTTTAATTCTGATTCAGATTCCCCATTCCATTAGTTTCTTTCTCCATTCTCTGATCACCTTTTCCAGCATGCAGTTGAATAAGAGAGGAGATAAGCGATCACTTGTCTTACTCCAGTCACTGCTTCAAAACTTTTAGATATTTCTCCTCTGAACTCCACTTCACTTTGTGTTTTTTTCTATTGTTCTTAGTTTTATTATCCTAGCCATTTATCAGGTAAGTAATTGGGTTTTCCTGTCTCGGCCCCAAAGTTCCCCTATGTTTGTTGTCAACAACTTTATTAAGGACCTGTCAGTGCCTTATTATCTTCTAATATTACAGAATCAACTGTCTGAAAATAGCATTTATTGCAATTTTTGGATTCTCGGATTCTCCGCAATATTTTGTTATGAGCGTCGATGATGAGACATTGAAGAAGGTGGTGCCAAACTCAGTAACTACAGCCTTGGCCAGCACTGTCTTACCAGTGCTGATCTGTATTGATCAATAATTATTTTTTCCTACAGTGATTCGAGAAAGTGCCTATTTTCGCACTAACTGTAGCACGCAAAATAGTCTATTCCTGCACCAGTGCGGGAAAGTAAATTCCAGTGCGGGAATAGCTATTTGTGTAACTAGAGTGCAAAATACCGTTTTTCTGCATCGAGAGAAACAGTTTTTTTCACGAGCCAAAGGCGAGTGAAAAAAGTTTCTCGAGTGCAGAAACAATACTTTGCACTCGTATTACACATTAAATTTTTCCTACAGTAATGTATAAAGTAATTCAAACAGAACAAAACAGGGCATACATAACCTGAAAATTCCTCACATAACCTATCTTCGAATCAAATCGATTTCATCAACAACAACTACTATTCACAGCTGAAGCAGAGTAGCCAACCTATTTTTGAATGCAGAATAGGGAACCTGCGTATTACATGCTCACTATTTTGTGTTGTTAGGTTGCAAATTTGGAGTGCGGAAAAGTACATTCCTGCACTGCAATTTACTCTCCCGCACTGATGCAGGAATAGACTATTTTGCATGCTTCAGTTAGTGCAAAAATAGGCATTTTTTCGGGTCACTGTAGGAAAAAGCTATTTGTGTAACTAGAGTGCAAAATAGCGTTTTTCTGCATCGAGAGAAACAGTTTCTCGAGTGCAGAAACAATACTTTGCACTCGTATTACACATTAAATTTTTCCTACAGTAATGTATAAAGTAATTTAAAGAGAACAAAACAGGGCATACATAACCTGACAATTCCTCACATAACCTATTTTCGAATCACATCGATTTCAACAACAACTATTTCACAGATGAAGCAGAGTAGCCAACCTATTTTTGAATGCAGAATAGGGAACCTGCGAATTACATGCTCACTATTTTGTGTTGTTAGGTTGCAAATTTGGAGTGCGGAAAAGTTCTTTTCCTACAACTGCTCGTAAAGTAGTTCTTTACATACTGAAAACTGATTGTAAAATACCTCTTTACTGCTCAGCAAGCGGTAAAGTACTTTACACTTGCCAGCTGTTTTCTTTATGCTTCTGTTTTGATTTTGATGCCTTCTCATTGGTGAATCACGGAATCCGTGAAATTCACATAACCTCAACAATGGCGAATGCTAACCAAATCCGCACATGGTCTGTGATGTTACAAACTACAAACTTTTATTGTGTTGGAATCCGGAACTGCAGTTTTAGGAAAAATATTGTATGCGATTCGCGCAGTAAATGTTTTGGCTCGAGCGATAAAGTCATGCTTCATGCTCTTAATGCATAAATAACTATTTACTTGGTGAAATTCTTTAAAACGATATTGTTTTAAGTTTTGTATTGAAAAGAACAGATGCAGCCATCATGATATAAATTTAGATTTATAGATTTTTTGTGAACTCCTGTTCTATAATTTATGGAAATTGGGAATAAGGTATTGCTCAGCTAATCAATTCTACCTTATGATTTTGAGTACAGTATTAGCCCTTAATGAGATTACTGTAGTATTCATATAACTTGGCAGCGTGTAGAAGATGGGAGAACTTGCTACATCTGAACCCAACTGCTGCCAAGTTATAGGAAAACTACAGTACACCACTGATTAGTCCCAAGGCCTTTTGTAACGTAGGCCACGATTCAACAGCATGTGCTTGATGTTTTGATGGTGATAACCTCGAGTATTGGATGCTCCACTGTGCAAGCATTCTAATTGCTAAGGGTGGTCTATAACAGTTGGAGTCCAGTAAAAAGTAACAGCCAGTTGCACAAAAGCCAATTAAATTTTTATCATGGTGGAATGATATCATTCTATGGAGATTAAACTTAATGAAGAGAATTTAGTTTCACAAAGGACAATAAAATTACAAGCGATAACGCCGATTAGGCTAACTGATAACTGGCGTAAGAGATATTCAACCGCCCACTCACCGAGAATTAAATCTCACTAACTCCCATTAAGTTACATTTTATAGGTTATGTTTATTGTACCAGAACAAGGAACTGAAAATTAGGTCGTAAGACTTAACTTATGTGTTAAAAACCTTTCAAAATGAATAACATCTATTAAGAATATAATAATATTGAGATAGTTGAATAATGATTCAAATAATTCACTATGAAATGATTCTAATTAATCTTTTTTCTCAACTTCAGAGTCAGCTGTTGAATAAATTACAGTGTTGCCAGATTGTGCCCATTCAGTTAATGAACAATAACTAATGGATCTTTGTGCAACAGAAATAAAGCTCTTACACTTATGACAGTTAGATAACTGACATTAAACTCCTTATTTAATTGGCTTTAGTGCAACCGGCTGTAAGTGATTCTTATAGAAATATATAACTCGACAGACATTAATACATCAATTTATTTACTAGCAGTAGTTTTCTATGTGGTGTATAATTGATGAGAACTACTCAATTTCAAACTTTTATTTTTATGGGTTCAATATGTTGTCTTACACTGAATAGTTGAGTTTTCAACATAATGTTTATACACATGGATCTATTTACATGGAAGATCTGTACATTTTTAACATCATGGAATAATATATATATATATTTCAATGTTATACATTCAACTAGATATAGATTTAACAAATACAAGTTCGATATAATACACAGAATTTTACATTTAAAAATACATAAATATTAATGGTGGAAATAATCCAAGATATTACAATTATTAATTGCTAAATCAATGCAGATAGTAATAAATTGAGAGCTCGCAATTTATGACAACCTACATAGATATTAGGTTAAATAAATAAATTAAAACAATTTACTTTTGAATACAAAACAAATTTTGAGTAAGAGCTCAGTAGTTATATTTTTTCGTCAGAAAAAGCCCGGATTTGTATGTTCAATGATGCACCTTTTGCAATACTTTTTAACAGCTTTGTAGCCTTCAAGCGAGATTTGACAGTCTTGTATGTTGAGCTGGGTTAGCCCCCTGCAGTAATATGCCACGCACTGTACACCACGATCAGTCACTAGGTCACACTGTCGAAGACTCAACTTCTTCAGGTTCATGCAACTCTCAGCCAGAGCCCTGAGTCCAGCATCACTCACGTCGCACTTGCCAATGTCCAGAGCCCTCAGTCTCGGACAAGACCTAGCCAGCACCTGAATTAAAAAGAGTTCTGGATTAGACATACTTGGAAATGTGAAGTACAAAAGTTCTCACCAGCAAAGCATATTATACTATGAATTGGGGCAATAACACTCTCAATTATGACATTCACACCCAGCAATTACCGGCAATGTAGTAATTCAATTTTGTAGCAACTCTATCAAAGTGACAATATATTTTGCAACCCCTCTTGGAAAGTAGAATAGCTAAACTATTTACAGGGTGTCTACTAGTTCCTAACTGTCAAATTCCCGACTTTTTCCCGACCACATTTCCAAAATTCCCGACCTCTAAAGTTCTATAAAACCAATTTTACTTCAGGTAATATATTCCACGGCATTTCAATAAACGGCGATAGTAACTAAGACTCTTTTACCTAGACATTGTAAGGGACTCCTCAGACTTGCGGGTATGAGAACCAAAGAACAGCGGAGGCAGATGAAACACCGATAGCGTGAATTAGTCTGCAGTGTTGATTGCTTACATACACATGGGCGGATCCAGCAGCAGATTTAACATGAGGCCTAAAATCGTGAATTTGAAGCAATTAAAGGTGAGAGGTTTAATTGAAATGAAACCAACTTTCCATATTCAATTGTTCACCTATTGCCTGTAATGATATAATTATACAAAATAATTCATGATTAAATGCCTTTACAACGTCCTATACTGTCAAAAAACCATAAACTTCAACTAATAGGTGTAAATAGAGTAATTAATGTAGCAAAAAGTTCATGTTTAACCCATAATTTAATGTTTGTATCACACATAAACATTAAGTGAGAATATCAGATTGAAATGTTCATAATATGAACTTGACTACAAAAAAAATATGTTATTGGTTAAGAAAGCAGCTATCAATTGAATTGAAAGATGATATTCTTTTAGGGCCCTTACACTAGTAAAAATATTGTCAATATAAGTTAGTATTGACAATAATATTGAGACAAAAAGATAACACTGATGTATTGATGACTTGTATTGAAGAATATCTAGATTTCTAGAAATCCACCATCAATACCGTCTGTTATTGACAATATTATTGACGAGTTGTGTGTACATCAATATTATTGTCAGTAATAATAGTAAATATTAATAATAATCAGTAATATTATTGTCAGTAAATAGTATTAAATCCAAACAAGCCTTTTCTTTATTTTTCATACTTAATTATTTGTTAATTTGTGATCAACTAATTAATTCTTAACGAAATAGGTTAACAAAAACTTCACAAATCATCCACGATGACAAATACTGACGAATTTTATTGACAGTATTATTGATAAGTGTAAGGGCCGTTTGCAAAAAAGTATCACAAACCAGTATTGTCAATATCGGTCCTTCAATATCATTGACAGTATTTTTACTAGTGTAAGGGCCCTTTATGAATAGATAATATGAATATGAAGATTTCACACAGAATAATTATTCATAAAACCCCTTCGTCCTCTTTTTAAACTTATCATTGGGCAGAGTTCTTGTTTCCAGGGACAACCATTATCCCCTTTTAACCCTGCTTTACATTCACCCAGATAACACAATCATTGATCATCAATCATGGGACTAAATCCTTAGTCCAAAAATGTGGGACTCTTGACTGTCTACTGTCTGCTATAAAACTATTGTTCAATAAACAATAGATATTTATTCGAAAAATAATTACATTATGAGGTACTTGTTTCTAGAAAGTATAAAAATTACGAAACAAAAATTTTAATAGCCTTCTTTTAATGTGTATCGTTACATCACATAAAGCAGTAGCATAACTACAGGGTGGAGGCAGACCAATGATGTTGCTGGGAGAGTTAGACTCTCGGTACAATAATTAAAATAGTAATTTGAAGTAGTACACCACTAACGATAAATTGAAGCAATATACATGGCTACTTATTCCAAAACTGGGGTTCGGGGTAATCCCCGAGAAAATGTTTGAAAAATTATCTCTCTAAAGCCACATTTCAAGTGATTCTAGTCATTAATTCGTCTAACTTAACACTTCAACACACGTTAAGGGTCAATGCAAATTTTATCTAGTTCTTGTATTATTGTCAATGGGAGATCGGACGTTAGTTGAAGCTTCCACTTTTCTATAGTTGATCCCTCACTGGGGTCTCCTGATTGGGGTACCGTAGAGTACCATAGGATACTTTAAAATTTATTTCCAAAAAATTGAGGCGTACTCGGTGAAAACGTTTTTAAAATAACAATTCATACAAAACCACATTTTTAGCGATTTCTGACATCTTTGACTCTTGCCAAAAATTGTTTCACAAATGGCCTTCAAAAATTCCATTTTTTTTTTGTCTGGGGGTAATATCCTCCTGATTCCTTCCCATAGTTACGCCACTGGCACAAACTTTTAATGAAAAATTAAATTCACAAGAAAAACTACGTATTCTATTCGCAATTAAAAAATTATTCTGTAATCAGCCAAAATTTCCCAACAATTTTTTGAGGATCCAGGATCTACGCTCTAGGGTGATTATCTGAATGAATGTAAAGTAGTGCTAATAAAACGAGTCTGCTTTTTCTGCCATGGTAGTCCTCAGCCATGTATTGATAAGCTGCAGAATCCAGAAAAACCTTTCAGAACTGGCATCATTTTTAGACCAAGTACTGAAGTGCACAATAATTTGCAATAGAAAATCAATTGTTGGTTAGGCATTGCTATCTCATTTTCCTCCCTTGTCAGCAACTTTGAAAACTACTTCATTTTCTTCTATTTTTTATTTTATCCTTATTCTATCTCTTTTTACCCTTTTTCGTATTTTTCCATTTTCATCTCTCTCCTACCAATTTCTATCCTTTTACATATTGTCATCTCTTTTCCACTTCTTCACTGTTTTTCATTATTTCCAATCGTTAAGAATTCTTATTTTTCCCATATTTTTCTACCTTTGTCTCTTTTCCTTCCTCTTCTTTTTTTCCTTCTTTTTCTTTCCTTTCTGTTTCTTCTGTGTTTGGGATGGGAAATCCCCCCCCCGTGGATCCGCCACTGCGTATACAAGAGGTCACTAATAATTAGATGATTGGAACATTTCATCTGCTTTCTTTTCTAACACAAAAAAAATAGTAAAATATTATAAAACATAACAAAAAAAAAAAATGTAACAGCCACCTTTTGGGGGAATTGACCTGCCAAAAAATGAAAATCACCCAATTCGGGGCAATGCAGGCTGATGACTCCATCAAAATAGCAAGTAGCTACATATAGCAAGTTGTTAAGGAATGTTGTTCTAACATGTTCAATGTTGTTGTATTCGTACTTATTCGTTGTATTTTACTTTTTTTTTGAAAGAATGAAAGATTTTATTGTCAATCAAAACGAAATTATACAAAATGAAAAAGCTTTTACAGCTAGGCAATTAAACTTAATATTGGCGTTGCCAGTAAAACAAATGTTTGAGCGCTGGCAACGAGTAATCAGTAATATATGAAAATAATTAATGAGAGAAACGTAAGAAGTCAAAAGAAAAGAAAAAAATAAGAAGATAAAAGGTATTGAAATCTAGTAATCGGTATGATTCTAGTAAGAAAGATACGGAAGAGTAAGCTAGAAAATAAATAATTGTTTGATATTTTAAGAAAGAAGAAAGACTAATTAAATATATATACAAAAGAGCTTTGTACATAGCGAATGTAGTTAATAATTATATATGATTAAAAATAATTATTGATCTCTAGTTTAGTAATAATTATAATAAAATTAATATAGTAATAAAATAATTTAAGTATGCAGTAATGGAATAGAATAATTCAATGATTAACTTTTTCTAAAGTATTGAAGAATTCAAAAGAGAAAGAGTTTGAAACAATTTATAAAAGTATAGAATTTGAGGGTAACAACTTGTAAGCAGTGCATAAGTAACAAAGGAAAACAACAAAACTAAAGGATTTCAGCTGTAACATTATCGGTTTTGATCCAATTTTCAATTTTTATTCCAAGTGCTTTTGTGGGTTTGGTTGCTATAAAACGATCAGGAATAATATTAATCGGTTTGTTCGATGTGTAATTAAATTGTCTTCTGCATACTGTCAAATTTGCTCTAGGAGTAAGATATCTTGATGCAGATCGGAAAGTGTAATTAGTAATTACTAATTGCTTACATTAATTAGTTTGATGCGGGGTGAAGAGAATTCTATGCTTGCTGATGTATTTGATAAGATTTCTCACATACAGCTGTCTAACTGACATAACTCCAAATTCCACAAAAAGTCTGTGACTAGGGAAACGTCTGTCCACTCCTAAAGCTGCTTTTAAAATACTTTTTTGAATTATATTTATTTTATTGATATGCGTATTAAATGCACCACCCCATACTCTAATGCCATATTGAAAGATTGATTATGCATATGCTAGATAGACCATTCTAATTAGGCATTTATCTTTGAGCAAGCTTAATTTGTGGAATTACTTGAACCCTGTACTTGAGAAAATCGTTTAAAACATTATTTTTAAACCCAGGCAGTTCTGAGCGCTTTCTATAAGTCTCTTTGGTAAGCTTTCATCATTATCATCTGAAATAATTGCAGTAATCAAAGGTGGTGAAGGCATATATTTCACACAATTTGAGGTTTACTTATATTAAAAAAAGGCAAAGTTGGCTTTGTAATCATATTCATGTTTAGAAAAATCAAAGATAGCTTGAGACTGAACAGTTGCTTGCAAAAATGCGTTTTCTTGTTTAGATTACCTAATTCAAGTTTTTACAGCCTTGGAGAAAAATATATAAGGTCAAATAAATTGAACTAATGGTATGGAGAATCACAGTACAACATCAAAGAACACACTATGTACAGAACGGCATTTAATTATTTTATTGCAGAAAACTATTGACTAATTGTTCCCAGCTACAAATCGAATTATTCTTGTGTTTCCTTGTTAGCCAATTTAATTATGCGCTCGAAACAAATGTAGCCTATGTCAAAATACGTGTTACAATCAATTTTCTCATTTTTCCCGACCAAATTCAAAAAAATTTCAAAATTCCCGACCTTTTCCCGGTTTTTCCCGACCTCTTAAAATTCCCGACCTTTTCCCGACTTCCCGACTTTTCCCGACCAGTAGACACCCTGTATTCAAGATAATAATAATTGGTGATTGATTGATAACTTTATTTATTTTGTCACAATAGTGACAAAGCCCACTCAATATTTAATATTAAGTGTCATACTACGATAACAGTATGAACTCACGAACATGTTTGGTGACCCATATGTTTAATGTTTGTCCATTTTTTGTATTCGCCAACAATGTTCGGCAGATACGTTCGGTTGGTGGAGACGCGGCTTTACTGACAGTCCAAATGTTCGATTGTTTGCTGTAAATGGAGAGCCATAATAAATTCGATAAATGTCTAAGGTTTCTTTTTCTATAGTCTGATCAGCGAGCCTACGGAATGGAGTAGACAAACATGTGCGTGCGTGCAACCCAAGACCCAATGAAGCCCGAATCACAGAATAGTTTTCTAAACGCATCGAACAGGCAACAGGCCTACCCATTGAAAACGCCTAAACTACCGTAATGGAACGAAGAAGTTACTAATAAAATTATTTAAAAAAAAAAACTACTTGAGAAATCAAATTATACTTATACTGCAAGCTACTGTATAAACACAAACATAACGAATTGTTAATCACAATGTAGGACTTTCGTATGCTCATGTCAAACAGTGAAGCACAAACTTGAAGTTCGACAACAGCTGTTAAGAACGAACTGTAGGTGGCAATGAGTGTGAATAGGCCGACCAACCGATGCCAGGCCCTTTTTAGTACAATTCTCGGAATTACTCACTCACACACATGCAAAGTTTGCTTGGGTCACTCCGTAGGCTCGCTGAACAGACTATATATTCATTTGAACAAGACTGTTTTGTAATAGAAAATTTCTCAGTAGATTTATTGCTGGGAAACAGTTTTTTTTTTTAAATAAATCATGGAGTCATACTCAATTTTCAAAAAAGGACTATTTTTGTTCAGTCCAAAGGTCATGTGGACATGTGATTACTATTCCTATTGACAAAGAATGGATAAAAAATCCAAGTCGCCAATTTGCAATATCAGTTCAATCTGCTTATAACGTATTGTCCACCAGCAGCAAGGTCATTAATCCATGTACCGTTTCTAAAATAATGTCCCATTTTGACCAATCAGGTGAACTATAATAAATGGAAGGTATCACAGTCCATCTGGGCATTTGAGCCATGACTGAATGGAGAGGAATAGTCACGTATGACAATTTATTATTTATTTGAATTAAGAATAAGAAAAATATAATAATATGAACATCTATATCGAGTGTGTGTGCTTGCATGTGTATGCGCGCGCGCGTGTCTGTGAGTGTGTGCTTCTACTTTTTGTACTTTTGCTCTACACAGAGGAGCATGATTTTTTATTTATCTTCTTTTGAATTTTTATGACATATCAGTATTGCTTCTTTGTACTGACAGCTGTCATAGCCGGTTCTTCAATTATTACCGGTATTGATTTTTCAGTTATAATTCTAAAAATTGATAGTTTTTCTCTACAGTAATATTATATTGTTATAGTCCGTTCAGCGAGCCTAAGGAGTAGAGTAAACAAACTTTGTATGTGTGTGAGTGTGGAATTTCGAGAATTGTACTGGCATAAGCCGGTCGGCCAATTCACACTGATTGCCACCTACAATTCGTTCTGAACAGCTGTTGTCGCCCTAAAAGTTTGTGCTTCAATGTTGAACATCGAGTATACAAAAGTCCTACATTGTGATTAACAATTCGTTATCTTTGTGTTTGTACAGTAGCTTACCTAAGTATAATCTGATTTCTAAAGTGGTTTTTTTTAAATAATTTTATTAGTAAGTTCTTCATTCCATCACGGTAGTTTATATTTTATGGTAGTTCAGACCTAGGTTAATAGTAGACTGTCGAACAATCATAATAATAATTATTATTGCATTATTTCAAGAACATGTTCGATTTTAAATTCCGTTATCAAGTCAGTATTTTCATTTCAATGGTATATGTAAAAATAATTCAATCGACAAATTTATGAACAATTCTAATAGTGATACCAGTGACTGCTGAATATTTGGATACATTACCTAAGCATTGAAGGTAAGAAAATAGCCATATCATTCATTAATCTCATGTATCCATTTCCAATAAATAATAGGTATTAACCAAGTAGCTGTTTGAAAATGATTTTTTAAAGTCGTTTTCAATGGGTACGGTAGGCCTGTTGCCTGTTCGATGCGTTTAGAAAACTAGGCTATCTGTGAATCGGGCTTCGTTGAGTTTCGGCTCGCACGCACGCACATGTTTGTTTACTTCATTCCGTAGGCTCGCTGATCAGAGTATAATAAGATTTTGTAGCCATATATTAAGTTGATAAGATTGTCATTTACTTTTTTAACATGGTAGAATAGAACTCGTTCTAATCACACACAGGCTGATGTCCAAATAGGGGAATTTCTTCTAAATTTACTACTGTATAATTGTTCCTTTGTCATTGTTTTCATGAAGGAAATAAATAAAGTTATCAATCAATCTGTGTTACATTATAATTATTTTTATATTCAAGTTTTAAGAGTCTAGTAACTTTCTTTGAAGCACTAAGGCACAGGATGGAAGGGCAATGGCATGCTTTCAATGAGGCCGGCCCTGTCAGGTCCTTAATATTACTGCATTGAATTTTGAGGATGTAGGAATCCGCAGAAATGCAAGCATTGGTGCTCAAAAAACAGATGATAGAACTGAAATGACTGCTGACAAAATGTGAAACAGGTAGGCTAGTCGAGAACATATTTTGGTGAAGTTGACTAACCGTAATAGCGTCGTCACTAACTGCTTCACAGCCCCTAGCATTGAGGTATCTGAGTTTATAGCAGCGTTTGGCAATGACCTTGAGGCCAGCATCGCTGACTTGCGTGCACTTGGCAACTGACAGGTAACGTAAAGTGGCGCCGAGTTTGGCCAGCTCATACAGCCCGAAATCGGTCACCAGGTTGCAGTCCGAAACGCTTAACTCCCTCAGTGTTGAACAAAAACTTGGAACAAATTTTATTCCAGCATCTGAAAACATAATAAAAACCATAAGTCGAACAGAAACATTGGAACTTTATACGAATAAAACGGTATTTCATGCCATAAAACATTTTTAATTGTCATATAAAAATCAAATTGTATGAAAATTATGTTGGCATGCACTATATTTTGTGTCATTCAACTAATTTATAAAGCTGATTTGTACAATACAGTATTAACACTCACTGAAGCAGCAAAATCCTATGGTTAGAATAGACTTTAAGCATAGATCATTAGCAATGGGCATGGAAACCGCTTATGAAGCTACGGAAACTAAGCGCCTGATTGGTCAATGAACGTCTATGTATTTGAATAAGCCAATCAGTCTATCAATGCCTTAGTTTCTGTTTCACCAATAAGCGGTGCGGCTCCCATGAACGCACCCAGTGCTCCAGTGAGCTGTCTTAATTATGTAAGCTCAGCAAGGAATTGCTAATAACCCAAAGAACCGCATACAGTATTCACCTTAAAACTGAGAAAATTTTGAATTTAATACAAGTTAACTTTAAAAGTCAGTGCCAAAATTTTAATTAACTCATCATTAAACATCATTTTTTTATAAACTCATAAAATATTCGGCGCCAACTTCAAAAGTTTACTTGTATTGCTTATAAAATGTTCTCATTTTAAAATGAATATTTTGTTTCACTGGACTGTATACGGACTTCAAACTAAAAAAAACAACTTTCAAAAACAGATTGAAATGGCTTGAGTTGTTCAATAACTGCAAAACTGATCATAGGAAAATTTCACATTTCCCAAATAAATATTGTAGTGGTTGATATTTTAAACTTTTTAGTATGTGAATACTTAATTTATGATTATACTTTCATTGAAGTCAGTTTCTTTTTGTTTTAAATATTCTTTTTATTTTGGTTGAGTAGTTGTTGAGTTCGCTAAAAAACGCTAGAAAAACATAATTTTTTTATTTATTTGACATTGACAATAGTTTCAAGGTTTAAGCCTATTGAAACAAAACTTTATTTTAACAAAAGGAATAGAAGTTGCAAAATATCTTATTGCTAAAGAAAAAGAAAAAAAGTGATAATACAATAATAATTATGTTAGTGATTGAATGTTGGGTGTATTTTTGGGAAGTTTCCAAAACCCGTACAAACAGCAGTCGTCTACGGTCTTGACTAAATATGTGTAGCAAATTTAAACTTTCTAAGCCAAGTGGTTTCGAGAAACGATGGTGAATGAGTCAGTCAGTGAGTGGTATTTGGCTTTTATATAATATTATCGATTACCAATCTTACAGGAAGTTGAAATGCTCATTTAAATTTACAAATATTATTGAATTTAACTGACCGGTGACTTTGAGACAGCGTCGGAGGTAGAGGTAGACAAGTTGCGGACAATTTCTGACAATGACCCGAAGGCCTCCGTCATCCACGGCGGCACAGTCAGTCAGGTCGAGGTATTGCAACAACAGGCGTCTTGGCAGCTCAGCTCCAGGCATCGGGCTCATGCTGATACACGATATCTGTATACAACCTAACAAAACAACATGAATAATTAATTTTTTTGTAGATTACATCTTGGAGACTCTAGTTAAGGAGTATAAGACAAGTCAGATCAACAATTATACTATCTTATACACTAGATACCATATATACTATATCAATTAGTTGAGGTGAGGCTTAATTTTGATATGAAAGGAACTCTTGTACACTATAAAAAGCTTTATCAACTACAGGGTGTCTACTAGTTCTTAATTGTACAATTCCCGACTTTTCCCGACCATATTTCTGAAATTCCCGACCTCTAAAGTTCTATAAAACCAATTTTACTTCAGGTAATATATTCCACATTTCGATAAACGGCGGTAGTAACTAAGACTCTTTTACCTAGATATTATAAGGGACTCCTCGGGCTTGCGAGAATGAGAGCCTAAGAACAGCGGAGGCAGTTGCAACACCGATAGCGTGAATTAGTCTGCAATGTTGATTGCTTATATACACAGGAGTGGATCCAACAGCAGGTTTTTTGGGGGGTGGGAAATACCTGAGTGGGTACGTATCACCAGACACCAGGATGTGGGGGAGGGGAGGATGATGGCCCAGGGTGTTTTAAAATGAGGCTTAAAATCGTGAATGCAATTTAAGGTGAAATGAAACCAACTTTCCAAATTTAATTGTTTACCTATTGCCTGTAATGATAGATTATACTGTTTATACAAAATTATTCATGATTAAATGCCTTTACAACGTCCTATACTGCTAAAATCCAGAAACTTTAACTAATGGGTGTAAATAAAATATAAGTTAATTTCTGAGTGTAAATAGAGCAACCAATGTAGCAAAAATTTCAAGTTCAGTTCAACACATAATTGAATGTTTGTATCTCACATAAAAATTAAGTGGGAATATCACAATGAAATGTTCATAATATGAACTTAACTACAAAAAATAAGGTTATTGGTTAAGACAGCAGCTATCAATTGAATTGAAAGATGATATTATATGAATAGATAATATGAATCCTGGGAGCTGACTAGATTTCACACAGAAGAATTATTTCTAAAAAATCCCTTCGTCCTCTTTTTAAATTTATCATTGGGCAGAGTTCTTGTTTCCAGGGACAACCATTGTTCCCTTTTAGCCCTGCTTTACATTCACCCAGATAACACAATATTAGATCACCCTAAATCCTTAGTCCAAAAATGTAGGACTCTTGACTGTCTACTGTCTGCTATAAAACTATTGTTCAATAAACAATAGAGATTTATTCGAAAAATGATTACATTATGAGGTACTTGACCTAGAAAGTATAAAAATTACGAAACACAAATTTTAATAACCTTCTTTTAATGTGTATCGTTACATCACACAAAGCAGTAGCATAACTACAGGGTCAGCCTAGGGAGGAGAAAGACCAATGATGTTGCTGGGAGAGTTAGACTCTCGGTACAATAATTACAATAGTAATTTGTAATTTGGAGTAGTAGTCCTCTGAAGATAAATTGAAGCAATATACATGGCTATTTATTCCAAAACGGGGGTTCGGGGTGATACCAGAGAATGTTTTTGAAAATTACCTCTCTAAAGCAACATTTCAAGTGTTTCTAGGGATTAATTCTTCTAACTTAACACTTCAACACACGTTATGGGTCAATGCAAATTTTATAATAGTTATTGTATTATTGTCAATGGAGATCCGACATTACTTGAAGCTTCTACTTTTCTATACTTGATCCCTCACTGCTCCTGATTGGGGTACAGTAGAGGTAGAGTACCGTAGGATACTTGAACATTTATTTCCAAAAAATAGAGGTGTACTCCTTTAAAACGTTTTTAAAATAACAATTCATACAAAACCACATTTTAGTGATTCCTGACATCTTCTTTGACTCTTGCCAAAAATTGTCTCTCAATGGCCTTAAAAATTTAATTTTTTTTTGTCTGGTGGGGTGTAATATCCCCCTGATTCCTTCCGAGAGTTACGCCACTGCACAAACTATTAATGAAAAATTAAATTCACAAGAAAAATTACGTCTATTATTCGCAATTGAAAAGTTATTCTGTAATCAGCCAAAATCTCCCAACCATTTTTGAGGATCCAGGATCTTGGCTCTAGGGTGATTATCTGAGTGAATGTAAAGTAGTGCAAATAAAACAAGTCTGCTTTTTCTGCCATAGTAGTCCTCAGCCATGTATTGATAAGCTGCAGAATCCAGAAAAACCTTCCAGAACTGGCATCATTTTTAGACCAAGTACTGAAGTACACAATAATTTGCAACAGAAAATCAATTGTTGGTTAGGCATTGTTGTCTCATTTTCCTCCCTTGTCAGCAACTTTGAAAACTCTCCTTTATTTTCTTTTACTTTTTTATCCTTATTTTTCTCTTTTTAGCCTTTTTCGTATTTTTTAATTTTTATCTCTGTCCTACCAATTTCTATCCTTTAACATATTGCCATCTCTTTTCCACTTTTTCATTGTTTTTTTATTATTTCCATTCGTTAAGAATTCTCCCTTTTTCCTTCTTTTTTCTACTTTTCTCTCTTTTCCTTCCTCTTCTTTTACTTTTCTTTCTTTTTCTCCTGCGTTTGGGGGGGGGGGGAATTTCCCCTTCCCCCCGTGGATCCGCCACTGCGTATACAAGAGGTCACTAATAATTAGATGATTGGAACATGTCATCTGCTTTCTTTTTTCACACAAAAAATAGTAAAATCTTTAAAAAAAACAACAACAAAATGTAACAACCACCCTTCGGGAGAATTGCCCTGCCAATTAAAAGAAAATCACCAACTTCAGGGCAATGTAGGCTGATGACTCCATCAAAATAGCAATTAAATATTGCAAGTTGTTAAGGAAAGTTGTTCTAACATTAGTAGAGGACAGTTTAGAAATTCAAGCCATTAAATAATTTACTTAGACCTTGTACTTGAGAAAATCGTTTAAAATTTCAATCTTCTAAATAACATTACTTGTAAACCCAGGGAGTTCTGAGCCCTTTCTATAAGTCTCTTTGGTAAGCTATTATCATTATCATCTGGAATAATTGCAGTAATCGAAGGTGTTAAAGGGCTATTTCACACAATTTGAGGTTTACTTATATTAAAAAAGGCATAGTTGGCTTTGCAATCATATTCATGTTAAGAAAAAATTAAAGATAGCTTGAGATTGAACAGTTGCTTGCAAAAATGCATTATACTTGTTTAAATAACCCAATTCAAGTTTTTACAACCTTGGAAAAAATATAGAAAGTCAAATAAATTGAACTAATGGTATGGAGAATTACAGTACAATAGCAAAACATACACTATGTACAAAATGTCATTTGACTATTTTATTGCAAAAAATTATTGACTAATTGTTCCCAGCTACACATCGAATTATTCTTGTTTCCTTGTTAGCCAATTTAATTATGCACTCGTAACAAAATTATGTCAAAATACGTGTTACAATCAATTTTCTCATTTTCCCGACCAAATTCAAAAAAATTAAAATTCCCGACCTTTTCCCTGTTTTTCTCGACCTATTAGAATTCCCGACCTTTTCCCGACCAGTAGACACCCTGAACTATATATTTTTCCAATTGTTTTTTAAATATCTCTATATTTTCAATACTCTTTAAAAAGTGCGGTAGCTTGTTGTAGAGTTTCCTACCAATATAACTAGGTTTTTGTTTGAATAACCTACTATTGTGACTCACCAAGTGATAATCTCCTCGGCTTCTTGTATTATAATCGTGTGTCAAGATTTTGGTTAATATCATTCGTTTTTACATATAAAGTAGCTTTCTTACACATATAAGCAGGGTACAGTTAGGAGACCAAGTCTCTTGAACAACGGCCTACATGAATCTAATCTATTTACTCTTTCTATACACCTAAACGCTTTCGTTTGGATCTTAAACACCCTATCAAGGTTTTGTTTTGATGAATTACCCCATACTAAGGTAACATATGACAGTAAGAGCCCATGGTAAGCTGTAAAAAGTAACTTTTTGTCATTTAATCTAGCGAGCTGTCACAGAACAAATACCCCAGATGAAATTTTACAACATATTTTCTCAATGTATGGAGCCAATCGTCTATAGGTCAATCGTCTATCCAACATAACTCCTAGAAATGTAATGTTTTCTTCCTGGTCTAGTTGATTATCATTTACAAGCAAGTTTATAGCCCTATCTCCATTTGAATTATGTTTGTTTTTGAATTGAAGGCATTTTTTTACTATTTATTACTAATTTCAACTGATTTAAGAATAGGACAATGGACTGCACACCTAATGATATTAGAACTTATGGATGCGTTATTCAATGTTGATATGATCATCAATATTTTAAACCATGTTTGACAAGGACCACCTCTTTTTAAATTACATGGTGGGGAATACAGCTTTAAGTTCAAAGTCTTCAAGTGGATACCAATTGACAAGGATAATGGTAATGGAGCTGGTGCCTGCCAGTCAGATCCACCTCAGTCAATATTTAATATTGAGATATCCAATCAATTTAATCATATCGACATTTGAATTATGAAGTACGATAACTCATCAACAGTATTGACAATAAAAACTTGCCTTTCTTATTCAGTGGACGATTTTTATAATTCAAATCGTAATATCAAACAGCGATTATTTTCAAAACATAAATTATGCTTTTTGACTTCTTCAACATAATAAACATGCTTATTCAGTATATCCCTGAATAATCCCTCCTCAGCCATAAAATATTCTATTCAGTTAGACCCAACTGTATTCTACTCATCTCACATCTATGATTGTTCAAGGATACAAGCAAAAATAATCCATTGGTAGGCTAAATATGAGAAAAATTAATTTGTTACAACGGAGCATCCAATGACCCGACAAATTAAATAATGATAATAATTATTATTCTAATTAATTGTGCTGATAGGCATATGCACCATTCAACCAAGGGCATACTAACCTGTCAACTAACTTTGCTATTCAACTGCTTCTGTTTCTATAAACATCATATACTTTCCAATTCACAAAAATGCACATTGGAAGTATTTGAAACCGTTTTGTTTCTTCTACTTTTTGTTCAACTGATCTTATAATATATCATGTATCAATATTTTCTCTACGTTTTTTCTCTCAATTTGACAATTTAACAAAATATTTCAACATAATCAAAAATGAAAACGTCAACGCTTGCACTGTAAAATAGTAAAGTTGATAAGGCTGAAAATCAGCCTTTGTAATTTCCCATAATTTTAGTTTCAAATGTAATCCACAGCTGCCAGTGTTTTAATTTTCACTAGTCTAAACTAAACTAGTTTTAGTGGAGATCTGTTTTACATCATAATTATTTTTAAAGTCTACTCGACCCCCAAATTCAAAAATAAATAGTGATCTGACTTGGACCATGAGGAAGCTATATACCAAGTTTCAAGAGTCAGAATATTCTTTCAAGCGCTAGGGCACAGACGGACGGACGGGCAGACGGAAAACGGCACGATTTCAATAATGCCCTGTCGTGTCCTTAATAATTCCATTATACTAAAGTCGAATTAAAAGTAAAAGAGTATTGGAGACTGGTGGTGCTTCGGCAGTGTTCGGGACTGGTCGGCTAAATCCAGCACACTGTTGCCAAGTTGTTCAGTCACAGTCAGTCGACGTCGACGACTTGCCTCTGCTAAGGCACTATAAAGACGGGGTATGCTCACCCTCCATCTTGGTTCGTGGCATTAGGAGCCAAATTCGAATTCATATGTAACTCTGCACTCAAACATTTGATGATTGCAAGGCAATTTACGTAAATCTATACATATATATGGTGAGAATATTCTGATACCTGAACTATTTTTTTAGACTAGGTACTGTACCATATACAATATTGGCGTACGTTGAAGATAAAGCTATTTGTGTTTGATCAATTTGCTTGTTGAAAATATGGTAGGCTACATCTTGAATCTGTCACGTATTATTGCAACCCATTATCTTCATGAAATTAATATCAGTAGGCCTATCATTAATAGCTGAATTTGGTCAATTACATCAACAATGACCTATCCAACGAGTATATAAAAGACAATAATATAATATTATGATTACATAGCATAGTTTGTTAGTTTTTGTTCATGTGTAGACCAGCGGTTCCCAACCTTTTTTCTTCTGCATACCCCTACTTAAACCAATTTTACAGACATAGTACCCTCAAACTACTAACTCCTGAACGATATTTAAGGAGATAAAATAGTAACTTTTTAAGTGAATTCAACGACTTGCAGTCAAACTTTTTATTAAGAATAGAATCAGTAGAATTTACTTACTCTGTAGGCCAAACGTTTTCTAATCTTGGAGATCCATTTTCAGAGGCCAAAAATGGATTTTGAAAAAGACCAAAAATGCATTTTCAGAGGCAAAAAATTGCCTCTGAAAATGGATCTCCAATATTCGAAAACGTTCGGCCTACAGAATAAGTAAATTCTACCTATTCTTAATGAAAATTTTGACTACAAGTCGTTGAATTCACTTAAAAAGTTAATAATAACAACGCAGTTTGTCATGGAACAAGAAATCCAGGAGATAAAATAGTATTTTAATTTAATAATTTTTTTGAATTCCTCAAAGTGCTCAAATGTCGGGCGCCTTAAACACTAGACTACAGTGACCTTCTGTATAGCATCACTCTTCAAATGTTTTAAAGAACTTTTAAGGAACTTGTTATCAAATCTTTGATAGTGTAATCTAAGGACACTTATGCTCTGAAAAAGCTCCTAGTGTTAGGCCTATTCGCTAATTTCAAAAAAAAATATTTTTCTCATTTGAATTTGTTAATTTTTTATTTCATAACTCTGTCAACTTATATCAATGATTAAAATTGTGAAGGTAAATATGAGGATTCAGATATGAATGGAGTAAGCAGAAATCAATATTTTTTACCTACACTTGTAGTAGCTCTGTAATACTTTATTCTGTGCATTTTAATACACACGCTTCTGTCATACCCCTGAGCATAATAGACATAGTAGATGACAAATGAAGTGAGGGACATGAGAATGAAAGCTAAGTGCTGAACAGTAAAACATTTTGCACTTTGAATTGATCTTAAAATTCAAACACCATCCACTCCGTCTATCTAACTCAAGCTGTTCGATCGAGTTCTACGAACCAAGATGGCGGCTGAGCATACCTCCTTTTTACAGAGCCCTAGCCTCTGCCGGGTGAACACATGACAAGGCTGATTAATTACTCATGGTTGAGGATTGTTCAATGGATTTGGTGCTTTTTTGACATAATTTAATACGTTCAAATTAATAGGTACGGTATATGGTAGTATTTTGACATTTGATGGTGTACTTGTGACTTCCATTTAATTTCAACGAACTTTTGTCTTCTACACGTTCTTTTCTCTATTTTCTTGTTTTTTACAAAATAAACTATTGAACACACAGTATCACTGACACTGTGAAATGAATGTAGTACCAATGAATTAAAACGAGAATTCTCGTTTACTAAGTTAAGTCTGTAAACAATAAAATCAATCCGTTCCCAACTATACGTATGAATAAAGGAACAAAATCTCCTCTAAATATTTACCATTTATTTGGTGTTTGAACCCATTTTTAAAAACTAAAAATAGCTCAAACATGTAAGACATTTACTTTCATTTCATTTTTATAATCAAGAATGCTTTTCAAATTATTATAGTTATTTCAATAATAATTATTATGTTCCACCAGTGACTTCAAGTTACAAGTTTTGTTGTGAATGTTCATAATCATTAAGGCTGTGCAATAGGGTTTTGGTCATATTTTTTTTTCAAAGTCTCTTCGACTGGAGATTATTAGGCTACTGAAATGTAGTCTTTTGCAATAAATAAAAAAAAATTTCATCAATTATTTTCTGAGATATGAGCACTTAAAGTTAATTTTTGGGGGCAACCAGTATCATGAACGGTTGTGAATAGAAAAGTGTAATTTTCAGGATCAATGGAACAAAGTATTGTTTTTGTAATGAGGTATTTAATTTTTCAAAATTTTCATTTAAAAAAAAAATCATTTTTTTGAAACCTTAATTACAGAAAAACTAGATTTCCGATTGAAATACAAAATATGTCATTAAAATCTCTGATATCCCTTCTAGTAATAGAGAGATTATTGTAAATCCAAATTAAATCGTTGGGTAGCTAAGTTGCCCCAAAGTTTTCTTGGATTCTCTTCAGTTTTACAGAGTCAACTTCCTCATGCAAATGTGCAAGCACGTTCACTCACACATATGCAAGGACTTGCTATGTTGCCGGTTTGAACCATATTCGTTCGTTACTCGCCCTTATCAATGCTCCCTCACGCGCAACACCAGCACTCGCTCTGTCTGCCGGGTGCACTTGTTTACAGTCTTGAATAATTATTATGCGATCGAAAATAATTGCTTTGAATGACATGTCTCCAGTAGCACTATCACATTCCTTTCCGCTCTCTCACTCTCTTTCTCCCTCATTCTTTTTCTCTCAAATAAACATATGCCAAATTGTTTTGGAAGGAAGGAAACGAATTATTCTTTTTGCGATTGTTTCATATATTGTACCTTACTCTTTTGATTACATTATGGTTTATTGGATAATTTACATAGTGAATGGGATTATATTGTAGGACTTCTATGATAGATAATATATAAAGAGGCTTCTAATGAAAACTGTAGTAGAACTGTAATTGAAGAAGTTGCTCTACAAACAGAAATTTACTACAAATTATGAGATGAAATACTAAAAAAATATGTATAAATATTACAATTGAGTATATTATTATACTCAATATTATAATTGTGTTATACCCTATTATTTAACACAAAAATTAGGCAATGAATAATTATTCAATAATAAAAATAAAAATTTAATAATTAGGATGAAGCCCACATAGGTCTGATACCTGTGAGTGGGTAATGAATTGGATGATGGTGATTGATGAGTTGGACCTACAGTTTTAGGTGGGTTCCGAACAGACGGGAAATGATTTTTACAGCAGAGAACCAAGTCTTTTTTGCTGGCCAATCCAATCGGTCACCCTTACATAGAGCGCCCAGGAATACCTGATTTTTGAAAATTGATTGTGAATGAACAATTGAACGGATATATTGATATACATCAATCGAAGTAGAATTCCGTATTCTTCAATTTCAACTTTTGCAAACTTAGAATACCTAGAGTGGATTAAAAAAACTTCCAGCTTTGTACCAATTTTTGTCCATCAAAAAAGTGAACAAAATTTGAATGGGCTCTTGTGTCAAAAAAGGAAAAAAATTTTTCTTCATAGGAAATTCTTGCGATTGTTCCATATACTGCATCTTAATCATAAAATATGATTACATTATTGGAGAGCTTACGTTGTGAATGGAATTATATTATAATACTTTTTTGATAGATAACAAAGATACTTTCAATAAAAACTGTCGTGGAACTGTAATACTTATACTTACAACGTTATACTTATACGTTATACTTACAACACAATTAAATTTAATAGGCAAAAATAATAAATTTTCAAAATAAATCGGTTAACAAAAAATTGGCTATATAGTCAGCTAATTTTAACTGAGAGCGATAAAGAAGCTTCACGATAAAGAAGCATACAATATTTCTCCTAAAACTGCAGTTCTGGATTCCAACACAATAAAAGCTTGTAGTTTGTAACATTACAGACCATGCGCGGATTTGGTTAGCGTTCGCCATTGTTGAGGTTATGTGAATTTCATGGATTCCGTGATCCACCAATGAGAAGGCATCAAAATCAAAATAGAAGCGTAAAGAAAACAGCTGGCGAGCATAAAGTACTTTACCGCTTGCGGAGCAGTAAAGAGGCATTTTACAATTAGTTTTCAGTACGTAAAGAACTATTTTACAAGCAGTTGTAGGAAAAATATTTTTAATGTTGCATTGTCCACATTAAATGTTGGGGGTTTTCAAGTAAGGAATAGTAACCCCCCCCCCCCCACCATAATCGAATATCTGCCATATCCAATTTTTAAGCATAGACTGAAATTGAGGATTTTTATGAAAGGGCAAAGACTTTGTAGACAATTTATAGACAGCTTTAAATGACACACCGCAATAGATAGGTAGGCTAATTTTGAATGTGATTTTGTATTTTTATCTGTTTTAACGTTCTAGCAATGTTGTATGAGACAAAATTATTTTGATATGAAATATGACAATTTGTAATGCTTCTGACGACCTCAGGAGTTGCTGCAATAAAGGTTTATTATATATATATTTTTATTATATATTGGTATTTCCAAGAATTGGCTTAGAAAATTACAAGAATATTATGGAAATATTATATATGTTTTGAATATGAGGTAATAAATGGTTGTCTGTAAAAAAGCCTTCTCCAAATTATAATAGTCAATTTTATTTTCCTGTATATTAGATATTTTTCCAAATTTAATCAATTTTTCCAAAATCTAAGATATTTGCCTTGGGCGCCAAAAACACGTGATGGCCCCCGGTTTTACTCACTCAGAAACTATTTTTTAAACTAAACGTGCACAAGATTCATCAAAGGGTCAGAAAAGGGTCTCCACTACCTGGAACTGCCGCTCTGGTAGTGAACCGACCGGAAGAGAATTCATTATACAAATTCATATTACAAAACAATGGGAGCCTATATTATGATATGGAACTGAATTTATTACCTCATGAAATTAGGAGACTCTTCCTCTTCTCTTGATCAGCTCTCCAAGAAATATTTTCTAGTTTAGCTGTATTAGTACCAGTAATAAAATAGCAATGTTTGTTTTGTTTTTTACTTTGATTTTTCAGTAACAGTGGAATCATTAAATAGAAGAATTCTGGGTTTTGCTAAAACATGGAAATATAATTCACTGAATAAATTAAAAATCAATCAATTTTATCTACATTCGAAAGTTAATTTAATAAAACTATTCAATAGAACCTATTAAAATTGAACGGATGATAGAAAAATAGAACATCAGAATATATTCTAGAAAAATATGTAGTCTAGTCTGTGGTGGATGATCTTGAGATTTTTAATTTCTCTGTAGCTCAAAATACCACTTGTTGATCTTGTGATGATTCATTCAATGAAAATCTGTAATGTTTTGATTACAAAGATCATTTCAGCTTCTCAATGATATTGATAATATTACTGAATATAATATTATAATAATATTAATGTGGATGAAACTCCACACAATCAAATCATAATTTGATATTGTTTAAAAAATTATGTTACAATTTCCATTCAAAGTATACAGTTTGTTGTTACTTATGATTTGATTGATCACTGTAATGATCTAAAAGTGATTAATAATACTTCCGAATCTACTTCCGATTTTCAGGTAGCCGAGGCCCTTTCTTGACCCTTCAATAAAACTTGTGCGCGTTTTGCACAGAATTCCATGGAATTTCAGTTGTGCGCGTTTAGCATGTAACCGATTGAATTAGGAGTAACCCTGGGTGAATAGAAAAATAAAAAACAAAATATTGAAAGACATGACCCAACTAATGCTTTGCCTTGCCATTATTAACACAACAGAAAACTCCTTACATTAATGTCATTAATCAATTATTAGTTTTATTATTGTCGAATTCTGTACAATATTAGGTTAAAAATGGAACACGGCACAAAACAATGTACCAAACTACTCATGCCACCTTAAGTGAACAGAGGGTAAAAACTGTCCAGGCTCTCTAGCCGTCAGACATATCGGATTACTTTTGTGAATGAAAGCTCAGGTATTAGAATATCTGTGGCTGAGGCTTGTAAACTATATTTGCTTTACTAGATTCTATGTAGTAGAACGACTCTGCCTCCCTGCCAAGAAGGCCTAGTCAGACCAGGCGAAGAGCGGAGCAGACGGGAGCCGAGAGATCTGGCAACGTTCCAGGGCTATGGAAAGCTAGTTACGTACAAATCCACCAGAGTGATTCAAAACCGGACCAAACTCGATTCGACTCGATTGTAGACTCGTTTGTTTGTTGCCTTGAGTCGGGACTCGAGACTTGGTCAGAGTCACGGTGCCTAGCGCACAGCCTTAACATCGAGAATAATATTTATTTGGAAACTGCAGAAGGGTAATTCATCAGTAAAAATCATCGTATCATTTTTATTTGATTTGTTCATTCTATTTTGAGATTTTTATGAGTTTAGTGCAATATGTACTTGAGTCTTTCGGAAATTCCAGACTGTGTAATCGATTAAAAAGAATAGATAAGAGGAGTGACTTAAGCAGAGAAACACAATAATTCTAGTCGAGGATCTTGTATTAATTTCATAAAAAATATTTTATCGGCAACGTTTACTTCATTTTACGAGTTTTCATCATCTAATGCACGATGCTCAAAATTATTAACATACTATAAAAAAATACGGGAATACTTGTTTGCAGTGATATGATCAGGAATGAACAAAGAAATGAGATGTAACATGATGCATGATGTGATACCTTTACAGTCAAAAGTTTCATCCGGGTTCTGACAAAATCGGAAGACGAATCTCTAAAAAAACTAAAAGATGAAAGATACTACACTAGTTGGACAGACGGAGTTTTTACAGGGTTCAATCTTGTTAACAAAATCCTCACATATAAAAATACTGAGGGGAAGCAGAAAGATTATAATTCTCCAAATATGTTTTAGCCGACAAACATAATTTACCTCTTTCTTGTTATTATCTAGTTATTATTAATTCATCAAGTGATTTACGTTGCAACTTTTATAACGCTGTTAAAATGAAATTGCTATGACTTTGAATAAAATTCAGACATAAATTATAAAAGTTTATGACCAACAAAAATGAGGGAGATATGCTCAGTTGTATAAAGTTTTCAAGATCTGATGAAAATATATGAATGTTTTGGGTGGACAGAAACATGATGGAATGTGCAGTTAAAGATAAAAGGATTCTAGCCTTCAGAGACGAAAAGTACAAAAGGACTTATAAGAATATAACTGGACAAACGAATTGAGCTTTTATCACATAGTTCTCATAGTAATTATACAGGTGAAAGGATATAATTATTTATTCATTCCTTGTCAATAATCTAAGAGATATTAAAGTACTTAGCAACAGGGCCGTTTTTAGGACCCTTGGGGCCCTGGGCGCAATTCAAAATGGGGCCCCCACACCATATAAAAATTTGAAAATATGGAGTACAGTACTACAAAATCCAACTGAGAAGGTAAAACGGTAACTAAATAAATACGCCAACATTATTAAATTGCATTATTTATACAACATTGTGGGACATTCCAGTCATTATTTTGTTAATGTTTGTAAAAAAAATAATTTGCATAAAAGTAATAATATTCTTCAATAAAAGTAGGAAAGTGTAAATCAGAGTAGGCTACATTAAAGACAATTTTCGAAAAGACTGACGTTATAAATATTTCCCTCAAATTAATACTCCTCAAATTATAATTATTATAATAAACCTATCTTTCGATAAGTTACATTTACTTAACATACAAATATTAGCTTATCTTTAGTCTTTTTTTTTTTGTTTCAAAGATGGACGTCTACAATCCTTTTTCTACACTTCCTTGAAGTGAAATCACTGATCCCGGAATCACAAAATCAAGGCCCCGGAGGATATCGTTTTCTATGCTAAGAATACTATAGCATTTAACCGATCTTGTTTCATAGTAGGCCTACTTCTCAGATAGTTTCTAACAAGTTTCGGTCTGGAAAAACCTCTCTCTGATGAAGCGTTTGAAATCATCATGCATAGCCTAGAAATATCCTTAAGCAAATTTCAAAGTTGGGAAACACTGTTAATAGTCTGTTCTCTTGTAAGCTTTTGTATAATAATTTTAAGTTTAGTTTCCGTGCTGAAGCTGTAACGAAATCATCTCCATCTCTGTGCTGTTCTTCCGGCGCAAAATCGTCCTCAACCTTTTTGGCATCTCTATTTTCTTCGGACCTTTTTAAAAAAAGCGTTTTGAGGTATTTATCCTCTCTATGAAATCTTTGAAGGTGAAGCCTCTCTTCAAACAGTTCACCTTCACTTAGGCGAGTTTTTAATATTTGTTAGAATTTTAGTTTTTTCAAAAGAGATATATTAAGCCAAACTTTTGCTCCTTGTTTTTCCAACTCTTCAATTTCTCTTTCAGCTTCTACCCAATATTTTGCAATGAGAGCCATATCGTCAGAAAGTACTAACAATTGCACTTGAGTCCTTTAGTTCCAATCTTAATGGCACTGTTTACACTCAGATTTTTATTCCACTCTCTGACTACTTTCTCTAATGTGCAGTTGAATAACAAAGGCGATAAGCCATCCCCTTGTCTGACCATTGTTTTGATAATGGCTGAGACAATTTTTCCATAAATTTTACTTTAGAATAGATATATTTTAATGTCATTTTGATAAGATTTGTATTTCTGTCATCCAGTCCGAACTCTTTCAATATTGATATTAATGAGAATCTGTCAATGGAGTCATATGCTATTTGAAAGTCAATGAATGATATTAAGTATGGTCTGTTTAAGAGTTTACAATAATTCATGATGCTTCTAAGGTTAAAAATTTGTTCTACACATGATCTGATTTTCCTAAAACCACCTTGGTATTCTCCAAGCTGACAATCGAATCATGGCTCTGCTTGATTAAGTAACTCATTTGAAAGTACTTATCTTATATGTTACTCCCAGTAAAGAAATTCCCCTATAATTATTTGGATCTTCTCTTCATCATTTTTTTTGTGAAAAAGGATGTATAAGGGCTGTTTTCCAGCCTGAAGGTATCTCCTCTTTTTCCCAAATTTATTTAAAAATATCACACTAACGAAAATTTAGCATTGATGTTGGATTTCTTCCAGAGTTCTGCCACTATCAGGTCTTCACCCGAAGCTTTATTATTTTTAAGTTGTGATACTGTATTAGTTTTTGGATTTCATCAATATCGGGGGGTTCAGAAAGTTCTTTGTTAATGTAAAAAGTGTAGAAATCAAATCTTTCTCCTGGTTCTTTACAATAGTTTTTTTAAAAATATTTTGCTAATATATTGCAGTTATCTCTGTTATGAGCTAATTTACCATCTTCATCTTGTAATTGCAGGCTTGGAGGATTGTATTTTGATAACTTTTTGTTTGAATGTTTAGTAGAAATTTCGAGTGTTATTTTTGGCAAAATCTTCATTTATTTGTATTAGTAATTGGTTCTCATAATTCTTTTTAATTGATTTTATACTTTTGTTCACCTCTTTACGAATTTGAGTGAAGTTTAATCTGTTGTTTTCCGTTTTGCTAGTTTCATTTTTTCCATGCTTTTTGTCTCTTTTCAATTAGGTTATAGCAATTCTCATTCCACCATGCATGTTTTTTATATTTTTTTAATTGGGCAATATTTTCGGCTAATGAAATAAATTTGTTCTTATTCCTTCCCAGTTTTTATTTTCCACTCTTCCGTTTTTCTTGCAAACTCATCTGAATTGAGAATCCTTTCTGCATCAAACCCATTTGGTTTCAATCTGTTGAATTTTCTTCTCCTTCACGGCATTACTTTGAATTTTATTTTAGACGTGATCTGAGACTAGATTGTTACTTTTCAAGACTTTCACATTTTGAGTCTCCTTGTGGAAAACTTTCTTCACAGCAACGTGGTCATGCTGAAACTCTCATAAATTTGGATTGCCTTTCTTAGTAATGGCGAAGGTGATATTGTGGAAGGTATCCATAATGAAAAATAAGACGAAATTGTCACAACCACATTTATTAAAACTTCGAGAAACTAGTTTCGGTTGTTACACCATTATCAATCTCAATCAAAACGGAATTTGATAAATGTGGTTGTGACAATTTCGTTTTTATTTTTCATTAAAATTTGGATTGGGTGGCACCCAGGTTTTTTGGACCATAATGAACTTTTTAAATCATTTTGATGTGTACAACAAGTCCACATATGTAAAACACTGCATAGTTTTAACATTAATGTTGAATGGTCCCCGAATACTATAACGTCAATTATGAAGAGTATAACCACTCAAACTTGGATTTCTGGGAAATTCTTAACTAGATGAAATGAACTCATTCATTTGGTCTGTGATGTTTTCCATGACGAAATACTTAATGAACAATCTAATATTTAATCTGACACTGTATTTCACTTTTATATATTGTTTTACTCACTCATATTGGAGATGCTTGAGGGATGCATTTCACTTCTGAAAATACATCTTCCAAAAATCTGGATTTAACATAGCATTCAGAACAACAAACAGCCTGAAGCACCAGCTCCAACAAAAAACAGCTCACCTAACAAACAGCACAATTCACAAATTCAACAAACCCGGAATATATAAGCTCAAATGCAACACATGCCCCAAGTACTACGTAGGACAAACAGGCAGATCATTCAACACAAGATACAAAAACACATCAAAGCACAACATTCCAACTCTGACTCAACATTTGCTGATCACTTAATCAACACTGGACACTCACACAATAACATCCAAACTGACTTAGAAATTCTACACACATTCCAAAAAAGCCACAAACTAAATACACTGGAGCAATATGAAATATTCAAACACCATAAACAATATAGAACCAACTTACTCAACGACCAAACACAATTCAAATCAAACACAATTTTCAACTACTAACTTCAATAAAGCATGACCCCTGGCGGCAGGCTGACGAAGCTTCTTTTCAGAAGTGAAATTCATCCCTCCAGCATCTCCAATATAAGTGAGTAAAACAATATATAAAAGTGAAATACAGTGTCAGATTTAATATTAGATTATTAATTTGGTACTTAAATATGAAGTGATGGAGGAATGAAATGATCTCATGGAGTAAAACTATGACCATTTGAACTGATTTGAGAGGAAATGATCCTTTACAGCGATAAATACCCCAGCCATCATCAACATCTCATATACAGAGTGTGACAGCATAACTTCTTTCTTTCAAAACTTTATAAAAACAATTTTATGAATGACAAAATTTTTATTTGTTTTTTATAATGTAGGCACATTAATGTAGTCAGTTCTGAAGATCAGATCAGGTAGGCGATGTCCCTCTTTCTCCATAGTGAGTGAACTGTTTTGAGAAGAGACAAGACTTACCAGAGCACCTCATCTCAATAATGAATTGGGCGATTTGGAGTGGCCTGTCCGCTTACCCAATTTGGCAATTTGTTTTTTTTTTCAATAGGATTTTTTGAAATCCAGTGTTCATGTAAACCGTCCAAGGACTCAGCAAGAAATAGCCAACATAGCACCTGCTATGTCATGATTGATTTACTCAATGCATGGAGAATGGGGAAGTTACCTACCTGATTTGATCATTAGAACTTTGGGTATGTGCCAGCATTATAAAAACAAATAAAGATGTTTATTCATAGAATGGGTCTAGATTAAGTTTTGAAAAAAGAAGACCTGTACATACATATTTTTTATAACTATAACCAAAGTCATTCAGTTTCATAATATACTAAAAGGTTTGTGACCCTATCACAATAGATTTTGATGGTCCTTCTTTCTTGTTTATGTGTGGAAATTCTACAGGAGAAGATTTCCTATGCATGCGCATACTGAATATGTGCTGCTGATGCTTGCACCCAGTATGCACTGGCTCTACAACAAAGGTGGTGACCGTAATCCATGGGCGGTAGACAAGTTGTTCAGCCTCCAGCACTAAGTGGCACAGTGCACACAGATCCGAAACGTTTGATGCCCAAACATGAAGTTCTTCGCAGTAAATATATCTGCCTGGCTCTGAATAATAAAAAGATGTAATTTTTCATTCACCAAAGCTAAATTTTAAGCACAAGTCCGTTTGACACTTACAACGGAAAAAAGGAAGACCACCACTGATAATAAAATGAACCATTATTGGATTCAAATTTTTTCTGGTTCGTATCCACATTCTTATTCACAACTCGTTCCGGTTCTTTGAAATAAAGAAACGAAAACATGTTTTGCAGTTGCTCATATTGTGTTATGCGAGATAACAGAGGGAATAAATCAAATTATTTCCACCAAAATTATTTCCTTTCTCAAGATTTATTGCCAAAATATAAATGTGAGCACTTCTTTCTCCAAGGTGTTTATCACCAATCCTTCCAAAATAGTCGGTGTCGGTTTATCCTAGAGTTTTGCTTGATTTTAACAAAGTCAAGTATTTCTGGAGATGAAATTCTTGGCTCGGCTTTGTTACACCCTCCCTCTGCATATCTGGAAGGGTCCTATTGAGACATAATTCAATTCTTTTGCCTATTCAAGAGGAGGGAAACATTTGAATAATGTGCATAACTCAATGAACACAGCACAGTTATAGAACTAGAATGACTATGAATTTCTTCAACATTTTTCATAATACTGTACTTCCTTTATCTTTTAAACATAAATACATTAATTTATGGATATCAAAAAACAAGGTAGGGGGTTTGAATATGGACGCCAGGATTCCCTGTAATTTGGGAATAGCATGTCTTTTTTCCAGCTAGGGCGTTGACCACGGATAGCTGAAGGCAAAGGTGGGGGTAGTTGGTAGCTCATGTCACAAATTTTAGCATGGGAACTGTTGGTAGCTCATGTCACAAATTTTAGCATGGGAACTGTTGTCATGGTAGCTTTTGTTGTACATCCCACAGAATAAGAGGCATCGAATGGAATTAATGATAAACATGGAAAAAATAATAACTTAATTCAATATGCGGTAGTAGGAGAATTGAATAATAAAATAATATGAGGGGATATTGCAAATAAAATAGCAGTACAGTGTAAATGAAGAGACATTCACGAATGGAGAAATTACAGTACTTCGTAAAAAAAAAAATTAATTATAATTATTATATAAACGAACAGTACTGTAATTATTTACAGCACTTGAACGTGGTAAAAGATATATATTGGAAAAATAAGATTTTTAATCTAGTAAAATAGAAAAATTGATTAATGAAATTTGAATAGTAGGCTAAAATAATACAGGGGAATGTTGCAAATAAAATAATACTGTCTAAATAAACAAAAATTCATTAGCAGAGAATTACATAACATCAGCAATGTTTTTTAAAAGATTTCAGGAAACAAAAAACAATAATTAAGAGCATTTGAATGTGGTTAAAGATAAATAGTTAAAATACATAAATAATTTAAAATCTGATTAAAAAGAAAAGATATGGATAAATAAAAGACGAAAATGGAAAAGAAAAATAGAAAAGGAGTAGAAGGCCAACTGGATAGCAAGGAAAGAGAAATTATACTAAAAAATTAAAAAAGTGTAAACGGGTCTGAGTAGAAGTAGAAAATGGATAAATGATGCTTTGAGAAGACAAAGATAGAAAAAGGACAACAAAAAGCAAGCATGAGGAATGCGGCAAAACGCTTTTCTGTCGGTGGCCGCCTCTACTGTGAGAAAGATAAAGGAGTGAAAGAGACAAGAATGAAGGGAAGGATAGAGAAGATGCTGATGATTGATAAGATAGCGCAGGAGCGAGCAAGGGCCCGGGCTGACCAGCCAAGGCTCGTGCATCCACCGATCACCTCACATTAAATCATGACCGATTCCTTTTAAGCAGCCACCACAACGAGTACCTGCTCCAGGCAACTGACTTGGCTGATCACGTCTAGCTAGCTCTATGCATGTGCTGTGCACTCATTTCGCTCATCTTTGTATTCAAAGTAATAAAATAATATTTCTCAAACAGAAAAATTCTCAACTAAAAACGTGCAAACAAATCTAAAAGAGGCATTATCAAAATGCTGGGCATTTGCCAGGTAATTATGCAGTCATATTTGAATGTCATCTCATTTTAAGACAGCTCTTATTTCTATTTTGATACAAAAATTGTACACATGCTCATGTTTATTGAATAATTCCTTGAGGACGCCGTTCTGCTCTCTAATCTGCTTCAGAAAAAAACAATCTGCTAAATTGTAGAAACGATACTTTTAAATGATTATCTTTCCATACTATTAAAACCAAGGTTATTAAAAGCAAGGATGTGCCGAGAACTAAAACAATAGTGGAGGTATGGCGGTTCAATAGCCGTTAAGGCCTAATAATCATTGATTCAATAATTTGCGTAGTCTATATCATGTCCGTTTTTTACAAAAGTCACTCTGTATTACGTCACCAAGTCTGCGCTTTCACTTTCATCCAGCCTGCACTTGGTCCAGACAGTTGATTTCCCAAATAAGATCAGATTGCACGTCATGTCTGATGAATGAATTTATTAAACATTATTAAATATATAAAAATTTGTATAATCATAATTTATTTCGTTATCACTTGTTATTTTATTTATTTTTAACCGACTTCCAACAAGAAGGAGGTTCTCAATTCGACCTGTTTTTTCATGTTTTTACATCAATTACTCGAGCACTATTTGACCTATTTCGATAACTGGAATTATAATATTTAGTTATATTAGTTATATTGAGTTATATTACTCGATCAACATCGATGAATTCTCATTTTATTACATAACATTTTCATTTTGGAAACTGCATTCCTCTGTGAAAAGTTGTGCAAATTATTATATTATAGTGTTTTACTACATAGTGTAAATACACCCTAATATTGTTTGTTTACTTGGTAGTAATATTAGAGAATTTACGAGGTTTTACGGGAAAATTTGAGTTTGATTAATTTTTATTGTATTACTAGTTTACTAGTGCTTTTATCAATAGTGGGTAGAGAGGAAGCATTATTGAGAAATACATACATCAAGGACAAGAGCAATTCATAAAAATGTACCGCAGCTAGGGAAGGGTTATAGAAAATATCGAAATTTGAAAAAATGGTTTCATTCAGATTAATTTTAAAATGTCGTACGTTAATTGGTGAATAATGTTGGTAACACAGTTTGTAAATAATATATGAACTGACTAAGTATGAGTTCCATGTCTGGAGTCTTCAAGACGTTAATTAAAAAAAAGAAGATCTGTGAAGACGAATAGAAGGAGCAGATTTTATTGTTTACTGAACTAATGCTCCTATCATTATAATAATCTATAAGAAATTTATTTTCGATTTATTACAACCATATAGTATGACATTTTTCTAAAGTATGATAAATCAATCATTCTAAATAACTATTTTATTACTTCTTGCATCGCATAAGAATAAATTTCCATTATCAGACTTCAAGTTTTCATATGGTCAGACTATATCTATTTCAGTTTTCATGATGGAACTACGGTACAATGAGTTCCGCAAAAAATTGAGGGGAAAAAACAGTAATAGTTGCCGCAATCATTGCCTGGAGGGCGTTAAAATATCTGGTTGTAGGTTGCAAAAGTATTTGACACGGTTTAATGCGTCATGTTATTGGTGAATAAACTACAGAGGAAAACGAATATGAGTACAATGTGTAGAAGGATAGCACCTAAGGAATATGTAGAAGGGCAGCACCGATAAATGCAGGGATAGGTGAGGCGGGTGGCCAACTATATCCTGACCAACATGCTATTATTCGAATTCATTTTACAGCTTTGTGGAGTACTCACTCTATGTGTGAGTAGTGCAATACTGCACACTTTTCGCAGTATTTTACTGCTTTGTGCAGTAGAGGGAATAAAGTTTGATAGCTCTACATCACATTATAAGCTATCGATAAAATATCCAATCCTGGTCGTGTAATCTGTGCAAAGATATATAAGCTATATATATCCTACAGTAAAAAAAAATAAAATATGATGACGTCATGAACGCTGTTAAACAGCCAGTAATGTGCCATTACTTTGATCTCTGCTTTATGGGAGATCTTATGAATAATTTAGGGTGGAAACGACTGCACATATATTTGTCGCTAGATATGTTATTCCATTTCCGTATTTATGTATTTTATTGGTGACGATCAACTGATAGAAAAACCATGCAAGTTGCAATTTTTAAAATATTCCTGACAGTTGAACAATTTACGATTCAAGTTAGTCTATAAATAACAGGACTCAGGCTGAATAAATCGTATTTGAAGCAGTCAACAACAGGGCTTCTAAGGAATTTTTGAAACGTCAAAATAATAATATTATCACATTTAATATAGTTCTTCAATAATAAAAATTCAGCAATAATTAGGAGACATATCATATAAACACCTCATGACATTATATCATCATTACTAGAGAGCCTAACGGGCTGGAGAACTCGCTTGCAAACAACTAACTTTTGAAAGAAAAACTCATTTGGGAAGCTTATCGTAGGGGAAGGTGGTAACGAAAAACGGCTGTTTTGAAGATACTGATTTAGATAAAATTCACAAGACATCATCTGTACGTCACTTGAAGTTCAAATTCATCGTTGTTCTGATACACAGATTTATTTTCCACAAAAAAGAGCTACCGTAGGCCTACTCATATACCTATATATCAGGGCAATGGAATCAGTGTATCTATAGAGTAGATAATAATATTGATCTTATTTTCAAATTTAAAATTAATCTAGTATGAATATTAGCATATTATAGAGTACACAACATAGTATATAAGAGTATTGTTATATTAACATACTACAATAACTATTCTAATATGTTTATTATTTTTTTATTCAATAATGGCAGTAATATACGACTCCTCCCCGCACACGGACAAATCATCCAAGCGGGGAGTATATTCATAAAAAATTGCTTGTATGACTTTTTTATAATTTTTGAATAAAGAAAGAAGAATTTGAATTTTGAGATATATTTACCAAATAAAAAACAGCTGTTTGTGTATCCATAATAATTATATAATAAGGCAATGAAATTAGTATTTCAGCTGATAGAGATTCTATAAAAAGCCTGATCGCATTTATTCACCTACAGCTGATGATGGCTCAATAGTAGTTTATGCAACGATTTTATTTTGACCCTTATTAAAGCACGAGTTAGATGTAAGTTATAACACGAGCGAATGCGAGTGTTATAAATATCTCACGAGTGCTTTAATGGCCAAATAAAATCGCTGCATACACTATTTTATCTACGACCACTAGTATACATTTAATTAAAACAATTTCATTTTACCTGTGACTGTCACAGACCTAACCTCTCAAATACGAGAAGTTATAGTAGATTGTTAGGTTAGCAGCTTAGTTGTTAGCAGTTTGATCAAATCAGCTGATAGTTTCACAATATTGAATTACGATATTGATTCCATCAAAAATGCTTTTGATTGGTCCAGAACCCATGTTATAATGTAGAACCTGTACTATAATGAGCTCTTTATACAACGGGTTTCAAAAAGCATTTCGAAAAGACAGCTGTTTTGGCATCAATTGTGAAACTGTAATGTATACATTATGACATGGTCGTAGATAATAGTAGTTTATGCAACGATTTTATTTTGACCCTTATCAAGGCACGAGTTAGATGTAAGTTATAACACGAGCGAATGCGAGTGTTATAAATATCTCAAGAGTGCTTTAATGGCCAAATAAAATCGTTGCATACACTATTTTATCTACGACCACTAGTATACATTTAATTAAAACAATTTCATTTTACCTGTGACTGTCACAGATACCTAACCTCTCATCTCAAATACGAGAAGTGATAGTAGATTGTTGGGTTAAAGCAGCTGGTGTAGCAGTTTGATCAAATCAGCTGATAGTTTCACAATATTGAACTACGATATTGATTCCATCAAAAATGCTTCTGATTGGTCCAGAACCCGTGTTATAATGTAGAACCTGTACTATAATGAGCTCTTTATGCAACGGGTTTCGAAAAGACAGCTGTTTTGGCATCAATTGTGAAACTGCAATGTATACATTATGACATGGTCGTAGATAAAATATATTTTAAAATCTATTGCGAATTCCATAATGGTTAAAACAACTATTTTCTATTACATAGTAATAATATAGATATATTAATGAAGAGCTGAGAACCTATCCTTTTGTTTCGTATCAAAAAGGATGAAGGAGTCGGTTAATTTTATTGGCAAACGAACTTGATCTGTATTAAGGTTCCAAGAATATGTGTTTAAAATTTGAAGTTGATTGGTCAAAGCGTTCGAAAGTTAACGCCGAACACACACACAAAAAAACTCACAAACATAAAAGCCGCGAGCCTCCAGCCCAGTCACGAGTCAAAACTAAGAACTCGCTACGCTCGTTCAATGAATAAGGAGCAGTGAATCTAACCACAGAATATCTATGCTTTCTTGAATCGTGTAAGGGGCATTTTTCAGTAGAATCTCTTTAAAAACTTTTACTTTTGTAAAATTCGCAAAATCTTCAACACTTTAGTACATTATGTATTCTTAGTTCCTGATAATGTGATCATCTTCCTGAAAGGGACAGCCAAGGTACTGGGTAACTGAAGGTCAAACTACCGTTCCTAGTATTGCAGGGGTGATCCTGCACTGCCGGTTGCAATATGTTACAATTACGACTAACTTAGTTAATGATTTCTAAAATGTATATGACCGGCAGAGTCAGTAACCTTACTGTTACAAAATTAGGCCTGCAAGATGTTTGGGCTACACATTATTCTCAGAGCCCTTTTCTGAGGTGGGAGTCATAGCCACCCCAGAAAATCAAACTGTAAAGTATGATAGACAAAACTGTAAAGTATGATAGACATGAGGTAACCATGGTACAGTAGATCACTCTTAGGGATTTATCATCTACGGCTCCTCTTACACACCTCAGCGAGAACAGAATTGCAGACATTTTATGAAGAAGGCGTTGTATATGGTCTCCCCAAGTCACTCTGCAGCTCGACCCCCGAAAACCTAGTCCCACATGCCAGTTTGTAGCCTAACATCAGTAATATGCCCTTCATATTGGTATCTGGATTTTGTAAAAATGTTATGAATTTTATCATCTCGATCTTCTAGTATTAAGTTCGAGATGGTGTCCCTTCACCAGAGTTAAATCCAATATTTCCCTGTGAATCATTGATTGGATATCATATTTAGAATCTCTAAAGAATCCTTTATCGTCACTAATTCTTACAGCTTGAAATCTTCCTGTCAAGTAAGATTGGAAAAAGTCTAATGCTTCGGCTGAGGCACCATAGTGTGACAGTTTTTTGAGCAGTAATCTATGATTAATTCTGTCAAGAGCCTTGGATGCGTCACAGAAAATGCCAACAACACTAAGCGACCTAAGCCCAGAGAGTGCTATCAACCACGTCAGATATTGCTTGCTTTGTTGACTTGCCTTTACGGAAACTGAACTGTCTCTTCTTCTTCTTCTTCTTGCTTCCAAGGATTAGGCAGTTGCCTGTTCCGACTCACAATAGCCCATATATTTTTTTGAATCTGTACTACAAGATAATACAAAATTAAGCCTGATTGCCATCTATTTAATGGTCTTCCAACTCTTTTTCCCTGTGGTTTGTACAAAAGAGTTTGAAGTGTAATTCTTTCAGTATTACTCAGTCCGTGAGTATAAGATTCAGTATGTGGTATGTGGTGACTGTATGTACTATCTGAGTTGTGGCTCTGTCCGACCGATATAAAGTATTTGTTAAAGGCTTCAGCAACTATGAGAGGGTCTGTAATTCTTTTGTTCTCTATTTCCAATATGACAGGTTGGGGACCAAACTTGGAATGGTCAATATCATCGTTTTTACTTTCCATGTTGCTTTTTTCATATTATGGCTTGAAGCAATATAGGATTCATTAGAGGCATCAATTACTTTTCGGAGAAGCAAAAACTCTGGATCCCTATTCGTCCTGGATTCAAATAGAAGCTTCCTTTTCTCATAATTACAATTTTTATGACATTATTTGTTAGCCACTTTTTAATTTTCTGCGAGTGCCATGAAAACATTTGGAAGGAAAAGCAGAGAGAAATGCCTCATGAAAAATTAAGAAAAAATTTTAAATGATTTTTCACAGTATCTGTTATTTTAAGACAATCGTCCCAAGAAACAAGTGTCAAGGACTGACAGAATTTTTTGAGAGCAGATTCTGTGACAAATCTCCTGAGTAAAAAGGTTTTATTCATTGTAACTATTCTGTGAACTTTTCCTAATATCTGAATGAATCATGGTCTGAAATGTTTAAATCTCCAAATTGTTTTACTCCATATATACAATGGTTTATTAAATTATAAATTTAATAATAAATTTGTAATAATTTTATGTATTAATCAGAATGCACACTCTACCTCGATCTGTCTCTTTTCATCTTCTTCACCTACACCTAGACCATTGGGAAAATACAATATAGATTTCATGTAATAAATATTCATTAATAGATTATATGAATTTGATGATACAGTAAATCTTCAGTTATCCTGACCCTATTAGAATAATCATAAGTTCAAATAATTGAATTTTTTTAGAAAAAAGAGTAAATATTACAGAAATAAGCTTATTGACACTAAAATTCACTTTTTTATAAATTAAATGAAAGGCACCTGTTTATTCAGAGGATATTAGCTGTTTTTTTATGTAAATGAAAGTCATCTGCTGAACGTCTTAGTCGAAGCAATCTTTCATTTACTGTTTCTCAAAGCGATTCGGATTATCGACGATCCAGATATTCGAAGTTCGGATAATTAGTTCTAAAACTAATTTTCATTATTACGTTCTATGATTAATTTGCACCAAAACTCATTAATGTTATTAACAATATATTGATTTTTATATTCCTTTTCTATGCCATAAATTATGCTGAACCTTCACTTCTACAAACATTTACAACCTTTTTTAAAAAGCTAATGAAAAATCTATGAATAACTACGCTCAGGCTTTGCTTTAGTAGGAATTTCCTTTATTACAATATGTGTTTTTTAATGTAAAATGAAGAGGAAATAAAATTGATCTTGATTTGATACCACAACACAAAAATGTTTTGGCAATGTCGGGAATCGAACCACGGATCTTCCAATTGCCGGTCGGACGACTTAATAGACAAGACCGGAAATTTAAATATCTGTGGTTTGATTCCCGGCATTGACTAAATATTTTTGTGTTCGCAGTAGCGAAGGTCTTGGGCATAACTTGAGCATAAATTGAATATCGAAATCAACATTTTGTTAATATTCAGCAGTTTAATAAACATTGTAATATCTTTCTAATGAGTCATTAAATGTTGTCAAATCGAACTCACCAGTGATGTCAAGATGATGGAGACTGGGACAGCGGGCAACCAGCTCGAACAAGGCGGAGTTAGTTACGGCTGCGCAGCCATGCAGCTGTAGGTGTGTGAGTGCGGGACAGCGGCGTGCGACCAGCGAGAGGCCCTTGTCCGTCAAGCGCGCACCGTCGGCGAGGACGAGCCGCTGCACGGCGGGGACGGACCGGCCGCACAGCCGTCGCAGGATGCAGCGCAGCGCTCGGTCGCCGCAGCGGCCCTCGCCCGACAGCCACACCGTCCGCCACAGCGACGGCTCCCACGCCAGCGACTCCCATCGCTTGCACACGCGCGCACACAGGCACAACTCGCTGCTCGACAGCCAACCGAAGATCTTCACCACCACATCGTCTGGCAGCCGGTCGAAGTTTGACGCCTGTAAAATAAAAAAAAAACGTTGAAAACTGTTACAAGAGTTGAAAATTTATAGTATTTTTGAGATATATTATTATAGTAATAAAAAATTCAATCATATTTTAAGTTACAGTACTATAAAATCAAATGATGAATGTGCACTTTTTCCTGTTTGATTTTCACTATTTGTAAGATTGGTCAAGGATCTGAGTGCAGTTTAATGTGGCTCATATTCACCTTTTAAATTTGTGCTTTTCGCTGATTCCAGTAACTTTTATTAATATAGAACTCGTCTTTAGCGAACAAGCGATGCTTGGCTGATGGCGCCAAACATAAAAGTAAAAATCTGAGTTATAATATGATGGTAACCGTTTTTCTGGGCGGGGAATAGGGAACTTAATACTAAGACCGGATTGGCGTAAATGAACTCTAGATTGACAATACGTAACTATTGCCGCCACCTAAACTTCAACTGTGCTTATTAGAATTGCATCGTTCACGACAAACTGATAGCGGCCTGTGTCAGACCGCTTCAGTCTGTGGTGTTTGAACAAAGTTTGAACGCGATGGCCAGCGGATCACATCCAAATGGACACCGAGAAGCTCTTAGAGGAAGTCAGAAAATATTTATGTATTTCTTTTTGAAATCTCTCAACAAATTTTTTGAGGGTCTAGGGTCTAGGCTTTAGGGTGATATCTGAGTGAATGTAAAGTAGGGCCAACAAGCGAGTCTGCTTTTTCTGCCATAGCAGTCCTTAGCAAAGAATTGATAAGCCGCAGAGTCGAGAAAATACTTTTAGAACTGATATTATTAACAGAACAAGTACCGTACTGAAGTACACATTGTGGCGTAACTAGACGGTCAGTCTGAGGGTGGGATGACCAATGATGTGTTGGCTCCAGGCACTATATAGACACCATAAGTTGAGTTGATAAGAGGAGAAGGAGGGTTTCTCTAACAGGACTAGTGTATAGTTTATTCAAACGGGTGGGAGGGGGCTTCGGGGTACACCCCCCAGAAATTAAAAGAAAAAATAATCCTTTTAAGCCACATTTCAAGCGGTTCTAAAAATAAATTCATCCATTCTAACATTATTCTGAATCAAATTGTGCGTCAAATTTTCATCTACTTTTTGCATCATTGTCAGTGGGAAATCCGAATTCTCGTTCTAAAAATTTATTGTTCAAGTAGCCAAACTTTAAAGCATGCCTACTTAAAACTTTTTTCACTCTGCTATTTTTGATGCCCCACCACACCTAATGTAAAGTGTCGTACCGTACATGAAAATGTCTTTTAAAAAAGAAGGAGGGGTTTTGTAACAGTAATTCGAAACTTTATGTACCGGTAGCTTGTTCATTCGGGGTACTCCCCGGAAATTGTTTTGAAAATAATCCCTCTAAAACTACATATTCAGCGATTCAAGACGTCGTTCTGGCACTTTCGTCAAAAATTATTCTCCCGGGGCTTGCTAAAAATCCAAATTTCTTTAGTCTGTGGGGTGATCCATCCCCCTTATCACCCCGATAGTTACACCTTGTTTGCAATAAAAAATTTATTGTTGATTTTATATTGCTGTCTCATTTTTCTAGCTTTTCTACAAATTTGTAAATTCTCCATAATTTTCTTCTATTTTCCAATTTTTACTGTTTTTATTTTCCTTCCTTACCCTTTTTTCTTCTTTTTCTCCTTCTTTTCATTTACCTTTTCATCTTCATCTTTTGGGTTAGGGGAGGGGGGAAATTTATTGTAAATTTTAGCAATATAGAAATTAAATATCTAAAACAGAATTTATTAATTTCGAATTCCTTCAAGAGCTATTAATTTATAATTCGATATAAAAATATGATATCGTCATATTATGACGGAACTTCTAAACAGGTCATACTTTCAGATCAAATGGATGATTGTGACGGAGAACTACCGTATTATAATGCTACTCCTACTGGCGAACAAGTGTTTTCACTTATGCCAGTGGTTTTTTCCACCTCTTGTGTCACATTTGATGAATGTTTGTCTTTGTTAAGTGCTCACATATTCTAGTTATTAAGTTACTGAATTTCGAAGATTTCTTATTATTTGATGTGCATATTCTTATACATATATAATATTCTGTTGTTTTTTGGTGTGGAAATAAATTTGAATTGAATTGAAAAAAAAATCAAATAATCATTCATCTTGACAAACTGTGAATTGATAACTTGACATTTATAATTATAGTGATTGGCTTTCTATAATATTGTGAACTATATTCATCTTTCTTTTTTTTTAATCTAAGCTCATAGGCAAGAAACTTTCTAGAAATATATTTGAATATATTGCGCTATTTTTAAAACCGTAATGTTCCGCATTGAATAATATATTATGAGGAAAAAATCAAATCTCAATTTGAACTGAATGCATCATGAAAATCATTATACTAAAAAAGTGATAATATAAAAGCGGAAATTTACTCTCTTGATATGAGACAAAAGGATCATTGAGGCCCGAGATTTTTCTTGATTGAATGTAATGTAGAAAAATAATTGAATTAAATTAAAAACTCGAAGTGGAACAGACCTTGGTTAACGATCGCTTGGACTTGGCGAGGGGAGCAGTTTCGGGCCAGCAGCAGGGCGACACCAGTGTGTGATAGCCCTGGTCGACGTGGCATGGAGAGGCGCGACCGATGCTGGTGGCTGCAGGTGATGAGCAGCGCAGCAGTGAGTAGGGCGAGACGGGTGACGCACGGTAGCCGGTGCTGCAGTCGAGCTGTGCAGTCGGCGTCACAGGCGACGCACGCACATGTACCGCCTTGTAGGTGCGCTGCTGCAGTGTCTGTTGTTCGTCGGGCGAAGTGCGGCCCAGCTTGGCCAGTGGACACACCATCGGCGACAGCCGGCCCCCTCCGCCAGTCGGCATCTGCGTCGCCATCACACCTACAAAAAAACACACACATTCAAATTTAGCTATCAAAATACAAAAAATGTAAAATAATTTTCAACTGCTGGAGAGTTTATAATAACTAAATACTGTTACAAATGCAAACAAGCAGTCGTTTACGAACTTGTTCCAAGTACATCGTTTCCATCCATAGATGAATGTGACTTGTAATCTGAATCTTCATTCTCTTGCTCTTCACACGTCTTTGTCACTCTTATTCTTCAAATATGCATCTCTCTCACTCAATTGAGAACTGTCAGAAGCTTCTCCTCAGCTCTATACACTTCCTGATTGTTCTACTATATTCGATGACATTCCATAGCCTTCTCAAAGCTTCTAGTGGCCTCCAGTACTTGGAATTATGACTATATAAGAAGTCTACGAGAACAAGCTAGTTTTAGTTTTATAAAGCTTGCATGACAGATTGTGTTACAGATCTCGTGTGAGAGTCAATCCAGTGTTGGAGTAAACAGCACTCGATTACAGTGTAAAGTGCAGAGACAAGTGTTTACTATTTGTGCAGCTTACTAACAGTTTAAAGAAGTTGTGTCAAGTGATATTACTGTATTTAGGACTGTCAAATAACGAATTGGACTGTGTTTTGTAAGTGCTTTGTTGCTCTTTTTATCGTTTCTTTCTACATTATTGTAAAGTTTATTGGACTCTTGTTTCTTTTATTATTGATCGGCCTGTAATTAATTATTAATTAATTCTTGTAAATAATTACTGAAAATAAGTATTAGCTTGTCATTTGTTGATCTGTTTTTCTTTAGTAATTGAACTTGCAATTAGTGTGTGTAAATAGACTAATTTGAGTAAATAAAGTGCAAGTGTAAACTTTAGTGTTGCCAGTCTTATTTTAGCCATTCGAACCCGTAACAATACATTAGTATATATGTATTAAAATTTTATTATTAGTATTTAATCAATCGTTTTGCGGTATGCAGGGTGTTTCGCAAAGAGTTGCCAATACCTCGTGGGTTTGTACTCACTAACATGATGAAAAATGTTCATATGAACATAGGTCGGGAAATGCTTAGCTAAATAATCAAGGGTGGTCAAAGTGAGCGGCTCGCCCCATCAATTTATTCATTCAGAAATTTACAGTACATTCATTTCACGTAAGTTACTATGTAAACTGAGCTTAAAAATCGAATTTAACAAGTCACAAGTAACTACAGCAGTTTTTGAGATATTCAACAAATTATGAAAAACTGGCCCAAATAATGCGTTTTTTTCGAGTTTGAAGTGGATAAGCTTTGTTAATTGTGCAATAAACTTGTAGTTTTTCCAGACAAAATGTGTAGAGAATTTAATTCTTAACAAAATTTTCAAACAATCTAATAGCAAAAGCATATCAAGATTTCATAGAATCGGCTTTTATTGAATCAAAACCATCTAATTATGGGGAGTACTTTATCTATGTGGTTTTATCTGTTATTGAAATCCAAATTTTTTGTGGTTTAGGTGTGTTTTCAATTATTGGTTTGCTGGAAATTATTTCTTTCGAAATTAACTATCTACATATTTCAGTAGAAATAGCTACTAGTTTATTGTACAATTAACAAAGATTATCCACATGAAAAAGTTGTTTTTTGGTCTATTTTTGACATATTTTGTTAAATATTTCAAAAATTACTGTAGTTACCGACTTCTAACTTGTTTTCATTCTATTTCTGAGCTTATTTTAAGTGAAATAAAGGCTCTAAAAATTTCTGAATGAATAAGTTGAGTTGCTATCTTCCAAAGAATTTTACTTCTTTAACTCTGTAAAGCCGCGTCTCCACCAAACTCTGCCGAAAATTGTTGGCGAATACATAAAACGGACAAACGTTAAAGATATGGGTCACCGGAAATGTTCGTAAGTTCAATTGAAATGTTCAGTCTGTGAGCGAACAGTGACGACAAACAACAGGTTCCCCACCACACCTATCATAATGTTCGAGAAGGCGTCCGCACCCAACCAACACCAAACAATGTTCGGCGACATCAGATAATGCCAGCGAACACTGTTCGCCGAGCATATTCGGTTGGTGGAGACTCGGCTTAACGAAGCATTTCCGGACCAATGTTTATGTGAACTTAACAAGCCCACGAAGTATAAGTAACTCTATGCGAAACACTCTGTGTATTAAAAACTGTAGGACTAGGACCTATAAGTACAGGGGTGCCCACAGGGGGGGGGGCTATGACGCAGACTGCGTCATTGAAATTCTTGGGGGGGGGGGTTCCAAAAAACGTTTTGGGGGGGGCGTAAAGTTGATTGAAACCGTGTTTAACGTGACAACATTCAAAAATATACTACGAAGTCACCAGATAGAATGCCAATTAATGAGAATATATTTATAATTATTATTGTACAATTAAATATAAATTAGCTAAAATAGTTATGTTTAGGATTTGTGCAGGAAGTTATTATTCAAACTTAGCAAGACGCTAAGCGAGTGCTCTGAAAGTGGTTTATACAACTTTACTCTCCTTAACAGTTACTAGTTAATCAGCAGAAAGAGCAATAAGTCGATTTAAAATTATCAAAAACAGACTAAGATCAGCTATGGTAGACTCATGGTTGTCCAATCTAATGGTTCTAGCTGCAGAAAAATATGTACTTGAATCTATTACCAACGAAGAAATAATTAAAAGGTTTTCTGTTTCCTCATCCCAGAGACAAAAACTTCTATGTGGGGTTTAGAGAGATAGATTTAACAAGCTTAGAAGGTGCCTAGCTAACTTGTAGATGGTCACAGCCTACAAATTTAAAATGTTTGACTTCAAACTGTTGATGTTTTTCATGTATTTTACGATAACTACTTACTAATAAGTAAAAACTGCTATAGCAAAACTTACTAAATACTAAAAATTCAGTAATTTTTCATAACTATGTCTTTATTTTGTTTTTGAAAGACACTTCTTTCGATTGTGTGTTGTAAATAACTATACATGAAATGTGTGCCTTTTATGTACTTCATCCATACATAAATTCTCCCAAGATGCTACACTAAGTATATAACCTGTTGTTTAACTACTGTCCAATAAATGACTTAGTATTTTGAATTTTTGTGTTTTACAAATGAAGTTATTAACTCATCGTTTTCACTTCCTTTAAAGGAACAACTTTGTAGAATTATTTAACCTTAATGTAATTGCTACACCGAACATAAACTTATAGGTATTTCATTTTTATTGAACATTGTGTATTTATAATGATATTTTATTGTTTAAAAACCATTTAGGTTCAAATTCTTATTTAGCTATTTTGCAATTAAGTTTATTGAGCAGATGTTCATATATTCATTTCATTGATATTTCTTTTTTACCTTTACAAAAAAAATGTTACCTATGTAAAGAATCTGAAGAAATATACATGCATTTTGTATATTATCGACTGGGTTTGAATTTTTTCAACGTTAGAAAAATCTTCTTTTAGTTTTAGAAAGAATACGGGAGGCTTTTTTCGCATATTTTTTGGGGGGTGGCCTAATTTATGGGGGAGAGGGGGGGTTGGTGCTAAATTAAGGGGGGTGCGTCATGAGGCTTAGGGGGGGGGGGTGGGCACCCCTGTATAAAATAAAAACATGTTTTATTTTCCATTTAGTAGAAATATCTTTAAGTACATATAGTAGCACATGTATCAATATATTTCCATTAAAGATTTGCTCAATAAATTAATAAAACAGAGTAAATGTGACTCACAAAAATAGAATTTATCAACATACAAAAAACTCCCAAAATTTGTTTGGACTCTAAACGAATTGTTGGGTAAAAAACGTGATTCAAAATTCCCTAGAGTCCATGACGATATCTTGAATCAACACTTCTCTTAAGTGGGTAAAATTATGCTAAAAGATTGAAAAATAACAATCCAATTTCAACTGCTGGAAGTCGATTAAGAGATTCATTCATATATTAATCACCATAATTCTCTTTTCCTAACCACAACCGATGATAGTGAAATTTCTGTAATGTTGAACTCTCTGAACAATAACTCTGCTCCAGGTGTTGACAAAATCAGTAATAAATGTTTGAAAATTATTTTGCCACACATTGTCAAACCATGTTTATATTAATGTTATAAATAATTTATAAATTATTTGAAATTTGAAACAGTTATGAACCACAACTGAACTGAGCAGCAATGACTCTCAACAAGAACAATCCTACAAAGCCCCCATCTCTGACACGCGGTTTTTGTTGCGTGACCGAATTCTCACTTTTGAGCGGTTTATGTCACTCGCGCTGGAAACACGTGATCCAACTGTCACGCGTTTCCAACGCGTTTATTGTCGCGCGACAGGAAACGCGTTGCATAAAACCGGCCTTAGAACCGATTGCTCTCTGACAGAGCACTAGCTCAAGCCTCCTCGCCCAAAGACCACATTATCTGCGAAACTGCTTTTCAGAACTACTCATCAGAAATACATTTTAAAAACTTCATACCGTTCAGAAAATATTTCTTTCTATTATATACAAAAACCAAATTTTATTCTAGCACGGCAATTGTTGGAGAATTCATGCAAGTGGGGTTAGGTTCTAAGCACCCGTCTCTATTTGAATTTCTAAAATGTCTCTAGTTCCTCGAATTATCACGTTCGACATTTGAAAAAACCAATAACCCCTCAACAACTTTCTCGCTGACATCACCCAATACTTATCTCTTCAAGTTTCTAGCACGCTGAAAATCTGTTTGCTGGCCCAATTGCCTCGACTGTGATGAACTTTAAAATTTATTTTGGAAGAAATATTTGATGGATGAAAAATATTCAAGAATTCATGTAACGGAAAAATTTTATTTGATATGAATTCTTTTTTTTAAATTTTGTTATGAATTCCGTCAATTTTAGGTCATACTATGAGTCAGAGCGAAGTAATATTAGGATGAAATCTACTTTTTCACAAATTTTAAATTTTATTGAAAAACTTGAATTTTCTCTGAAACCTTCAACCCTATTATTTTTGTGGCAGGACCAAAAATTTAATTTGATGGATGATGTTCTACAGTAATTCATAGATGAAAAATTTAAAACGGATAAAATGAAAAACTTCAACGATTTTATGTGGAATCTAATGAACAGAGACTAAAAATTACCTTGGCTTTAAAATAATCAATTCAGAATCAAATTAATAAAACTATTAAATTTATTAAACTACTGCTTCGATTGCCTGCTTCTTTTATTGAAAATAAGTGTAGTTCAATAGGAGAAACAATAGACAAAAATAAGCCCAAAACTAGCATATTTAGTTTTTATAAATTGTATAAAATATTAGCTGAGACCGATATGGTGCTTTTGTGTTTATTATTATTATTATTATTATACTCATTCATAGGCCTAATCATGATAGAAAACATCAGACACTTATCAATATCGTAGACCAAATTCCTGTAACAATAAATACTTGTAAAAAAGATTGAAAATAATATTCAAAGAAATAAAATAACATTATCAACAATTCAATACTTAAAAAGTAATAAAGAAATTTTCTGTAGATTAATAATAATCCTAAAATGTCAAAAATATTGAAAAATGAATATTTCCAAGTTTTCTGATTGCAAATGTATAATTATTGACAAAAATTGTTATAATCATTCATCTGAGTTTCGTTTACTTGATGTGTCTTTTATGAAGGTGAAACCCTTTATTTTAAGGTGATATACAAGATTTATTTTAAGGTGAAATGTAGGTATACAAGATTGCAGCAGTGTGTTGACTGTGAAGGTAAACAGTTTGAACACAAAAGGAAGTAAGTGTATTGGTCAAGTAAACACTTTTAAGAGTTCATTTCTGTTTCTTAACACTCTTAAAATAGATTGTAAAAGTTAAGTTTTTGTATAAATAAACCCACTTTTTCTATAAAATATTTCATTACTGTATACATACTTTTGCAAACCCTCTCTATACCCTCCGAAAAAAATTTCTCAGCTGATATCCTCAAAAAAGAGAGCTGGATTCACTGCTGAATAATAATGATAGCAAGCAAAGAAAAAAAACAGAATCAATAGTGATGAATACTCGTAAACCCGGAAACACTGACCAAATTTTAGTTTTAATAAGAATATAATCAGTTTCTATAATATTGGTAGCCTATGTATGGTAAATATACCTGAGCATAAGTAGATTGAGTCAGCGAATTAGCAGATCGGCAAATAGGTGAGAGCGCACTCAATTCTTGAGCATAGTCCAAGTTTTATTCTCTCCAAAATGCGTTTTGCGTTTACTTGCTCACCGATTGAGTAAGATCGGAAGGCTTGAGATCAGCTGTGAGCAACTCAAATGATGAGTCTCTAGCGCCTACTCAAAAACATGAGAATCCTCACTCAACTTTAATTTTTTTAGATGAAAAAAAAAACTCAACTTTATTCACACCTCCCAATAGAACACTGATTGCACGTGCTAGCTGCTAGTAACTCCATCAGTCGGACCAGTAATTGAATGACAGCCGAGCACCTATCGCCAATCCCAGGGATTTGAAAAATCCTGAAGTTCATACTCATAGTCAACAATCATGAACACCAACAATATTTTTCAGTAGAGATCGGAGTACAATATTAGAATATAATTAGATTATCTTTTCCATATTGTACTTTATTTAATTAAGTCTTATAATATAGTTTTGTTAGATTTTAGGTAGCGTGAGGTAAATGTGTTGCTTAAATCAGATTCCCTTAACACTTTTGGGCCCATATTCCCATACAATCATCACATGTTTTCTTTAAAATTACATATTACTCTTGTATAAATTACTAGTTTGATAACTGGAATCTTCATGCTTCAATTTATTGCAGCAGTGATGATAACAGCTAGACTTATGTATTACATATCTGTATCGTTATTTGCAATTGTTTTGAAATAGTCAAATTCTCTCTGAAAGACCTAGTTTCTGAAATGAATTGAATAATGCATGATCAATCAAGACAAACCCTTAAATCTTTCAGAAAAATTCCAGAAAAGAATAATTAGAAGCATTTGATTTGACGAGTTAAACAATTACATGTTTGATTTAGACTCAGAATAAAAAACGATAATCATTTTGAAAGTGCACCTTTGCTGATGCACACCAGATTCCAGAAACATCAGAGACAAGCATTTACAAGTCGCACCCTGGAACTGTATTTTTACAAGCTGTTTTGATGCGAAACGTGCTGCTCTTTGACCAGAGACTAGCATTCCTCTGACTCTGACAACAGCCATTTACATAATTACAATTTCTTGAGATGAACATATTCACCTGGAGCCATGATACGTTTCAGTCAGGAATCCGTATGCAAATAAAAAGTTTCCGTTGATTTATTAGACTATCAATCTTCCTCAAACAGCCGGAACTTAGTTTCAGCGGACCTGTGTACATAAACCGTTGTTAACTGCAATGCACAGATAATACCTACTACATAATTTAAGCTTCCGTTTCTTTGTTTCAAACTTTAGACTATCAGGTGGAAATTCTCTCACAAAATTGCATGCCGTAGGTAGTTTGCTGTGAGCATTGATTTGTGGATTACGTCCATGTAAAATTGTGTGCTAAATTCTCTAAGGAAGAGGCAGAATGCAGATTGGAATCACTATTGAGTTTTAATTGAAATTGCTTCGATATTTTCACGATTCATTTTTGAATGTGGTTGGCTACCGCCAAATATCTAGTCAAATTATATAAGGTCATAAAAACCTAACTGCCCAGTAGAATATGAAGTAAGATCTACTAGTGTATTTTAAATGTACGCATTACCTTTTGAAAATTGTTTGTAATTGTGTTTACGAGAACCGTCGCCGAGTTGTCAAGTCATGACGCGAAATCAAGGGTTATGTTTACAACCGCATTAAATTTAGCAAAAAAACTACAATTATATCGATTAAAAAGTAATGTCTGCCATTAGTTTTTTGTTCCCTATTATCCGTGATTGTATGTAGCTACCAGGTTGTCCATGTTGTTTTCTGGTAGTGGATTGTAGACTGAATAGTTATTGTGACCTCTGTTAGTCACTTCTACCTACCGACTGTACACGGTGCAGGTGGTTTTCTAAGTCCCGAATCTTTATAATTGGACTAGCAGCTAAAGCCATCTGTATATTATACGGCAATTTCTGTACGGCTATGCTGGTTAGGCTACTTTCCGGAATAGGTTCGTCAAGTTCTGTGTTCTGGTATCGCAAATTGGTTATGAATGCGGTGTATGATGTATGACCCATGTTCGTTCCTATTATAACGGCAAGACACTATATCAGACAATAAACATTGCTGTGTGTCTACAATATTGATATTGATACTTTTTTGATATTTTTATATAAATTTGTACAATCGTTGTGTTATGGAAGCAATTTTGGATAGCCATCTATCTGTTGCTCCCCTGTAATTTGTAAAGAATAAATAAATAAAAAATATTTTTCTAGAAAACCTTGTATAAATTCCTCAATCAATTTGAATTCATTGACCCAACTGTGAAAAAACAGAGCCGACGAGGAGTGTGGCAAGTTTGAATCTCCACACTGGCCATGGCGTAGGCGTTAATTCCTGTATCACCCTTGCCTTAGCTGCCCTAAAAATGGATTCGGTTGCATAAATCGATCCGTATTATCAAATCTTCCCAGACTGGCAAACAATATTATGAAACATTAATTAAGTCCGCCTCGTGTACACAGTCGCTAGCAGGTCTGTTGTAGCGAAGCCTGTTTTTTAATAGTGAGATCCCACTGTTCGTCTTATCCAGCGTAGCAGTGTTCACCTCTGAGTGGATGTTACTGATATTTTTCTCTAGCCTCACAATACCTTGTTCGTGAGAGCTCACATTCTTTTCTAAGTAATCTACTCTCCAGTTGCGTGTCTTCTGTGTTGCTCGGCCATACTGCCAACTTCTGCTTGTACAGTATTATGTGTTTCTGTAAGTTTCTCTATTTTTTCATGTGTTCTTCGTGATTTCTTCTATGTGTTGCGTTTTTTCTAGTGTCTGATTCATATACTTACGTGCTGCAACACACTTGGGCTATTGTTGTGCGGTAGATTGACGGTGGAGTTCCGTCAATTTACTTTCGGACTCTTGAGCTCTCTTTTCAGCCTCTTCCTTAAATTTAGTACTCATTTCCTCCAACTTCTTATCCATGCCCTCGTGAATATCTGTACGCAAACGGTCACCTACACTCTGGATAGCTTCCTGGATAGCTATCCTGCGATTTAGACTAATTTTTATTTGATCCAGCCGTTGGGGGTCAGCGCTAATTTCTTTGGCTAATGCTTCCCAGTGGGCCCTTGACTCGAACTCTATTCTTTGATTCAGCTCGTTAGACTTGGAGTTTATTCCCTGGTTGGTTTCCTCAAATTTGGTTTGTAATTTAGAGTTCCTTTCTTCACTTTCTTCGATTCTGAACGTGACTTACTGCCAAACGATAAATAAATTATTATTGTCAATCGTAAAATTTTACAAATTGTGGTGGTTTATGCTATTGCTTTGGTGCATGTTTTTCTAGCTTTAGGCACCTATGCCTATCTTTGTGAGACTGAGGCATTGTCTAGCTGTAATATATCCTAATCTCCATTCGTCCCTCTGAGGCTGTATTATTATCCAGCACCGTGTCAGTTCCACACCATTACAAGTCATTCACTCAAGGAATTTGGTGTGCGTATCACGACCTTTTATTATTCGATAATAGAGATGGATGGGCGCAGGAAAACACCTCTATGAAAAAAGGCCATACGATGAAGAGACCCTGAAATTCCTTGGAGAATAATGACAAAGCGCGATGCCGACATGGATCGCCTGTGTGTTGCGGAACTAATCCGGATCACTTGATCACGGACACTGAGAGCAAAGCACTTGACAACACCAGCCCTTGATTGTGTTTGTGTCACATTCTAGCCATTCATAATAATCTTCAGGTGAGATTTTAAGGTTTGAGTTACCCATAGCAAAAGCATATTTATTATGCATGTTTGGTATGTTTGTCAAATTCAACTTTTTTTTGAGGATGAAGCCCACATAGGTCTGAGACCTGTGCGTGGGTAATGAGTTGGACCTACAGTTTTTAGGTGGGTTCCGAACCACCAGGAAGTGATTTTATAGCAGAGAACATTGTCTTTTTTGCTGCCAATCTAATCTGTCACCGTTACAAAAAGGGCCTACGAGAACGCAGCTTATCTCTATCTGATTGCACAGATACCTGCTACGGCTCGCGGCTATCACTTTTATCTCATTGATACAATAGAGGAATATCCTCTATTGATAGAATAGAGGAATGATAAAATAGAGGATACCCTCATTTTCATCAGTTAAATTGTGAACTATCCAAAGTTCGTCTGCAATAAATCAATTGAAGATCGTTTTTATCAAACCATTGCAGTTAACACAATTGATTATAACTAGTAGTTCTGTGAAGAGTAGGCCTCACTCGCCCAACACTTCTCACTCAAAAGGAGGTGATATTTTTGAGAAAAAAAAGTTCTTTCATAAAGTTTATTTTTCACAAGTTAGTTCGAAGTTACTGACATTGAACAAACTGACAAATTTACTTAAACAGCATTTATTAATTTCGAATTCCTTTAATTGCTATCAGTTTAAACTGAAGACTTCCGCAATAGCAGATATTGACAACAGTAATTAATAGCTGATGGAAATCGATGAGTGCTACTGTACAAAAATATCAGCTATTAATTACTGTTGTCAATATCTGCTATTGCGGAAGTCTTCAGTTTAAACTGATAGCAATTAAAGGAATTCGAAATTAATAAATTCTGTTTAAGTAAATTTGTCAGTTTGTTCAATGTCAGTAACTTCGAACTAACTTGTGAGATACTAGCCGATATGGCCAAGTTAAAAATGAATGCTGCTGTGCAGAAAGGTCTCCATGGTCTAGTGGTTAAGGCGCCCGATCGGCAATTGGGAGGTCCGTGGTTCGATTCCCGGTGGTGACTGATATTCTTGTACAGTAGCATTCATCGATTTCCATCAGCTATTAATTACTGTTGTCAATATCTGCTATTGCGGAAGTCTTCAGTTTAAACTGATAGCAATTAAAGGAATTCGAAATTAATAAATTCTGTTTATTTTTCATTGATGATAGAAACTGCAGACTGTGATTTGAAAAGTCTAAAATTATTGACGCCCCCTAGAAATCACCCCTTATACCTTATAAAGGGTTACTATGCATTTTTAGCAGAGCTCTTAATATTAACCCCCAATCATGAGAAGCAAAAATTATCCATTAACAAAAAAATTCAAAATCTGTTCACCCCCTCCTCAATTTTCCAGTGGAATTTACATTTTACAAACTTTTCGAGCGGAAGTCTCCAGAGTTTTTAATCTCTACCTAATGGAATGAAAAATTTCGAAATTATCTCAATATTTAAGTTTTTAAAATTTTCTTATCTCCACCAGTAATATTCAAAGAGTACTTCAGTAGTTCAGTGTCAAACTTCTTGTTATAGAGTTTTTATTTTCCACTTCCACTTCCAATATAAAGAAATTATTCACAAAATGCGTTTTTTGAAAACGTCAATTTTTCCCACCCCATCCCCAAACTTTCAATTTATCAAGAATTTAGTATGCACCATTCCAGTCAGCTTAAAAAATCCTATCAAAACAAGAAAAGAAATTTGAAAAAATCTCAATATAGAAGATTTTTAATATTTTGAACCTTCTCTAACGCCCTGTTGAGTTTATCGAATTTTTGACAGAGATTACACCCCCTCTGAAATAGTCTCAATTTTAAACTACCCGCATCTAAATCAGACATTCCAATAATCGGGGGTAAATTGGGTCCCCTAAAAAATAAGAGGGGCATTTTTTGAAGAAAAACCTTATTTATGCATCGCTTGGCCTAGGAATAAGGAGCATTTATTTAAAATGTCATGACAATCAGGTAAGGCGTTTGGCCGTAATCGAGTAACAAACATACAGACAGACAAAATGGTGAGCGGTGAGTTAAAAGTGGACCTCACTAAGTTCGGTCAATAATAAGAGACTATCAAATCGGAATAGAATGGCTTTCATCTGCTTGACGTGGTGACGTTTAGACCAACAAGTCCGCTCTGCCACTCAATCACGTCGGCAAAAATAACACACAAACACAATACAAAAGAGATGTAATCACAAAATAAATATGTTAATCCAAAATTGTAAAGTTCAATGCAGAGGAAAAGTAACAAAAAAGCAGATAAATCACAGTAGATATAAACTCAATTACGACTGAAAGAGAAAAATTAGTTCCAGGCTATAACAAGATAATAAAAATGAGAGTAATGTTAGATTCTTAGATAAAAATGAGATATAATCAAAATATTCGACTTCTATTACAAAAATTAGATATCACAGAAGAGTCCCCAAAAAGGTTTTATCTTCTACTCTTTTTATCTAGATTTGTTTGAGCTCTCAAATTAAATTTAAGTGTTCTTGGGGTTGCATGAAATTTTAGAATAGCTGCAGCTCAAAAATTATAGTACCGTACATCAAGAAGTAAAATTGATCTCAACTTACGGAGAACTTAATTTCCCCTAGAAGGATTTTGAATTACAAATTTAGGTCTGTTTTGATTATCTACTAATAGAAAGTGATAAACTCAGTAAAACTTTGAAAGTTCTGAGACTTTTTTGAGATACGGGAATATTACTGTTGTCAAATTCTCAACAGAATTGTTTCCTTAAAAAAAGAAAACTAACTTTTTCTGTCCGACGCTCACTTTGGTCTCAATTTCGAAAAAAATGACGTCCGAAAGTGTTAGTTTTTCCATGATGGCGGCCGAAGCTCAGCTAATATTTTTGAGAACTTTTCCGTTGTTATTTAAAATGTTTTTATGGTTATATATCCCGATTTTTAGCCGTGTTAGAATTCTTTCCTTTCTCACCCAAAGTTTACGTTAATTTGACTGAAATAGGCCAATTGTTGACCTTCGTCACATAGAATATTGATTAGAAAGTCGGGTCCGTCGTTTCGATAAACGAAAGAATATTTTCTATTTTTATTAGAAAATGATAAAAAACTGCATGAATAGAATACAGTTTTACCGAACTGAATGAGCAACAACAGAGAATGACACTTGTTTTCGTACTTTAATTGACAACATGTCAAGCATGATGACCTGAAAGTTTTCAACCTTGTAAACATCCTGCCAAGGATGTTCTGCATTACTCACCGTATTGATGAGTACCCACTATTATGAGAATAGACACTACCCGTATAACATGTAATAGTACAGAAAAGACAGATATTCTATAGAAAGGTAAGCGTTGAAATATTTAAGGAGTTCAAGATTTTTCTTGTCGTTTCGTACAGATACCTCCCACTTCTTTCCGTGTAATAACGCTATATCTCTTGATTCATAAGTTCAGCAATGGACATTGAACTCGATTGACACTTGTCTCATTTGATGGCAAATATGGAAGCTTTCTACTTTACCACGCCCAATAAGGACAAGGTTGCAGATGAGAATTGCAGAGTAGTTATATTCCAAGAATTAAACAAACTTAAAAGTAGTGCGATTCTTCGAGCTACGCCCAAGTAAAGATAAGACTAGTTTTTACGAAGATACTATCAGACTTAAGCGGGAAAAAAATAGTGACATCACACATACTTTCTTCGTGCAATTATTTCAGCATATGCTGAAAAAGAGGGCGACAACATGCTTCAATCCACGAGAATGTAATCATGGGCAATAAAAGACTTATCTGGTCGCAGTTAGTACACCTATTATGTCCTTCCTTCACTAGGTACGGAGCGATTCAAAGACAGTTTCCACAGAAAAAGGCACGAAATAAAACTTCTAGACTCTTTCAGAGTTGGATCTAGCCTCGAAACGAAATTTTACTTTTTTATGGAACCGCTTCAAACGGAATGCGGTCTTTCTAGCCGATCGATTTAGATGAACGTCTTCAGCCAACACAAACCAAGCAATGAAGCAACGTCATTTATATTATTTTTATTTGACTTATGTTTAGTCTAATCGATAATAAATTAACACTTGAGATTGAAAATGATGAGCACAGTAGCTGCTGATGAAAGTTGTGTAGGATGAGAATCTATTTTTTTCTTCTCAAGAGTGTTACTCTTTGTCTTTCATGTCTCTTTGATTCCTCTTCAGTTCTTTCCTATATTTTTCTATCGCGCACCGTCTTTCATTCTAGAAAAAAAAAATTAGAAATAATAGTTCAGCTACGGAGATCGAGAAAAAGCTAACAAATATTCATGTGATTTCTCTCCTTAATTTGGATACTATACTGAAATACAATAGTTTGAATGCTGGAATTACGTGTAGCAGAACTACATCCAAGAGCGGTTCGAGCTCAAAAGTTTGGAGAGGGTAAAAAACTTGTATTTTTCTGAACTTTTTGTACAATATAGCAAATGAAAGTTTCGATATGGGTCTTGACATGGGGTTCTGTTGACATCAGGGTTTTGGTTGAGGTTGAGTACTTGCAGCTTGTTCAGAGAACTTGACTTGGGACCATCCCTTCAAAAGTTTACTCTGTTGCACACCATTTGAGATTCTACCATCTGCTATATGGTGTACAACGGTTTTCTCATCACACTGCACTCTTCCAGTTTTTTTTTCAGATTTTGATGCTTTGGATGTTTTTAGATGAAAGTTGCATTGATGTTATGTCCAATAAAAATGGATTGACCTTTTGAACAAAGTTTCTGAAATTTATGATTTTACACAGAAATGATAATTTATCAATTGAATAATATATATTTAGCGAGTTGTTTTACAGCTGTCACACATCCTAGCCGCCTCCACTTCTGCCTGTCAAAAACATGTGTCTCTGTCAGTCCTTTTGCCGGCATCATCATCCTCTATGCCATTCTTCCACGAGTGCTTTCGTCTTCCTCTTTTCCATCCTGTTTCAGAGCTCCAGTCACAGTTGTTTCGGCCATCTCTCTGGAGGCATCCTCTTCACATGTCCATACCAGTTCGAACTTTTTTGCTGGAATCACGTCAGTAATAATCACATTCACACTATATATGTACGAACTAGTTCAAATTCAGAAAGTAGTTCATTCATTTTTGAGCTGTGTTTGTGTTTTCAAGGAATACGGTCAACACACCATCTAGTGAGCGATCTTTGAATTAGCAGAGCAGTGCAGCGGCCTGCTATAGGCTCTGCTAGACAAGAGCACTCACCTCCCTACTCCACGAGCATTTTGAACTGTGAAGTGAACTAACTAACAACAGCTGGCTCACTCACTCACCTCTCTCAGCTCCATTAGCTTTTTGAACTGTGAACTGAACGAACTACAGCTGGCTCAGAAAGCTCATTGACTGAGCTCTGTGCTCTGGAATATTAAACTGATGACTCAGATTCTGAGAATTGTTTATATTGAGGCGCCAGACATACGACAAGGCTGTTTATTGTTGTGTGTGTTTGAGTGCTCGCTCAGTGAGAGAGTGAGCGCTGAGCGTATGAACAAGCTATGGTAGTGAATGAGCTCATTGGCTCATTGGCTATGGCTCAAAAATGACTCATTTTTGAACTAGTTCAAATGAATGACTCACTTATAAGAGTGAGGGCGATTGAACGACTCATTGAAAAGAGTCATTATTGCCAAGCCTAATTCACACCCAAAAAAAAAAAATTCTCATAGAACATTCACTTTACTCATTTTCTCAATTGAATAATGAGATACAAAATTCATTAACAAATATTTTCATTGTTAATCGCCAATATAATATATAGTGTTTGCCTGTCTCTGCTATAAGTTTAATATGAAATAGAAATTTTCATTGGAGTTTATTATTTGATGTAAGGCTCATCTCAATTTAACAAGAAATAATCAAATTGAAAAATATAAAGACTAGCACTGTCGTTTCTAATAGACTTAATCTTCATATCATCAATAATCAAAATTGAAGAAGACAGTAGCTACCAAAACAGTGCATCTATAAATAGGAGTGCTACTAAGGCTTTGTTTAAGTGGATTGTTTTACTTTGAGAGATGGAAGAACAGATGAACAGTGTTGGGGGTTGCCAGGGTTAAGGTTTTATGGTGATCAGTGATCAGCTGTCTCATTTTGTTGAGGTGAGGCGCGGGAGAGTGACCTCTCAGTGGCGGCGACACAGTGTAATTCCCGGAACGCGCTGATTGCCGACTGGGATGACGTGACGCGGGTTCGGGATTAGCGACGGCGACTAATCCGGATTGGCTGAAGCCCACTTTTGTCCACCGGCTGCTGCTGTCAGGAAGACGGGTGAGTTATGCTGTCGCGGCCGGATTGATGATACGGCTACTGTCCTCTTATTTTATTTCTTCTTTTCCGTCTGCGTTCTTCCACTTACACCTAATTATCGGCTGTCCCCCCCCCCCTTTGCCCTCTTCACCTCACGAGTTTGATAAGTGTACGATCTCCACCATCAGCCAAACTGAAAAGAGCAGATTTATTACTGCAATAGACGAACGCATAGACTGCACATTTGGTAGCAACAAAGAAAATGGTTGAAAATAAAAAATAAAAAAGGAAATTAGACAAATAAATCTGAGGAAAAGTATTGAAAAAGAAAGGTCAAAGAAACAAGTTTAAAAAAGTGCATAACGTAGTAGCTATCTTAGTACAAAAATGCAACTGACGACAATCGCTCAAGTTCTTTCCCATACCTTCCACACGCCCTAACCTAGCACAATGACCGCCTACCTTCCAACTGCCCCATTAATCAAGTAATCGCTATGTCAGCTGGAGGCTGAACTGAAGTAACACTCTTACTGTTTTCAAGTCGTCTTCCTTGTGTGCTACCATCATTTTATGCCTAGTCACGAAGAAAAAAGACAAAGTAAATCCACCGATCTGATCCGACACTGAAGGAGTGAACCCCATGAAAACAAAGTATCGTCACTAGCGTGACCCAAACACGTACGACTGCAGAATACAGCTAGCTGATTATTGAGAGTTGATCTTACGAGTTGGCTGAATCACACCACTTACATTGAGAGGAATGAAAATTAGGTGTGTTTATGAGATTATTCGTGTGGTGACCTTGCTGCTATGACAGAGGCTGGCCGATTGTCGTCGCTACTTGACAGCCCTTAACCAACTGAGATAGATTGCGGTCATATTGCAACACCCGATTCTGGATTGCAACCACCCGATTGCTGATAAATTTGCTTTTTGTTAGGCATCTTTACGAAGCACTTGTCTTGTTAACACTTTCTAGATCAGCTGAATAGTAATAAACGAAGACTACTTCTGCAGTAGTAGGAATACGAGATATCCATACATTTGAACTCACTTCGTATCCAATTATTAGAAGAGGATGTTTGATTTTATTTTGACATCTTCGTGAAGCTTTATTTTGACATCTTCGTGTGCAGCTTCGTGAAGAAAGGAGCAGACCAAAATTTTCTGTTTCTAGATTTAAATAAAATTGATGCTATTTTAGGGGTCGCGTAGTGAGGTCATCAAAATGGCGGATTTTTAGCGTGTACCATTTCAAGGAAACAGTCATAGAACGAAAACCATTGATGTTGGAGATTTGCAATAATTTGTTGGACTAATCATTGAATGAACCTCTACACTCGTTAAGGATACCTTAGGCGTGGTCCAACACCAAGGACTATATTCAAAAGCCCATACACAAGAAGCCGAGGAGATTATCACTTGGTGAGTCACATAGTAGCTTATTCAAACATAAGCCTAGTTATGTAGGAAACTCTACAAAAAGCTACCGCAGTTTTTAGAGTCTTGAAAATAAAGAAATATTTAAAAAACAATTGAAGAATTATTTAGTTATAAAGCTTTTTATAGTGTACAAGAGTTCCTTTCACATCAAAATTAATCCTCACCTCAACTAATTGATATAGTAATTATGGTATCTAGTGTAGAAGACTGTATAATTTATTGTTAATCAGACTTATTTTATACTCCTTAACTGGATTAGACGTAATCTACTACAAAAAAAACTATTAAATTCAATTATAAGTCCAAATAGATTTTTGGGACTCTCTATTTTGATTTATCTCTATTGCTCAACTCTAGTATATAGTTTAACTACAGGATCTTATCAGCGGGCAGTGATATCAGTTTCTTCGAATTCAAATCTTGAATTGTGGGAATTTATGCATGATCTCAGTGGGGTACGTGACCGGATCATTTGCAATAGCAAATCTCGGTTAATATTGCAAATCGATGGGATACGTATCGCACTGCATTCATGTGGTGTTGTGTGCTGAGCGAGACCACGCCAATCTTTGTCTAGCATTATAGCATAGTAAGTATTTCAGGTCAAACTCAAATTCACCCCCACAATATTTAAATATGTATACACGAAATAAGAAACAATACTGTTCCCCAATCGAAAAGATGTTGGAATCTAGAGAAAATTCTGAGATTCCATTCAATTTTATTGATTGTATCAATACCGTAAATTCTTGTTTCAATGTACAACTCGCTTGTTCGATAGTAACAACGTGCGATGGTGATTTGCAAGCGCAATGAAATTTATATGCCAGCTATACACGCTCTACTCGCACTTCAAATCAGTTAATTATTATCAACTAGGCACCTGATAAATTTGTTCGCAAACGCAGACTCTCTTGAGCAACAGCAATGCTAGTGCTCGACAAACGGACATGCATTTTATTTATATTTATCTGTGCTGCTGTTTCAAACCAAGTTAATTCCCAATCAAGATTGGGGGCAATCAATAAAAATGAAGAGAGAAATTTCTGAGAATCAAAGGATTAAGCAAGTTCTAGGCAACCCAAGACCAAGCACTGCACCTTCTGACTTCGAATATTGCATGCGTGAAAGCATTGCAAATATGTTAATCCTCTACAACCTAGCAATTTAACAATTTTATTATGCTGTTTGCTCCCCAAGCAAAAACCCACAAGCCACATGCCACACTTAAACCAGAGCACGGCCGCATGTAGACACGCAATCTTCTCTGCTGCTTGTACCATTCCGCTAATTCGCAAGCAGTCCCCTACTCACCCACCTTTCTACCCACCTCCGCTCCGCAAACCACCATCCACCACTAATAAGAATAATTTTATGTGAGTACTAATAGTCATTTTCCAATTTGTGTTTTCACTGATTTCACTAGCACTGTGGTGTGTCATTGTAATTAACAGTTCATTATCCCTCGAGTAATCAATTGTACAAGAGAACTATTCATTTTTGTTAAAATTCCTTTATTACAAGAAGACACAGTCTTAGGCTCCAGAAATTCTTCTTATCCCTTCTTACAAGAGTAAAGACAAAAAAGGATTGTAACTTATAAAAATAATGAGTTAATTTGAGAATATGAGAATATTTTATGGTAGCTGATAAAATAAAAAATAAATCGTATTAAAAATACATATGTATAATATAGTTTTTATATTATACAATATATTATCAATATGGCGTCCAAAATGATTAAAATATTTTACTGTACAGGATTGATATATTTCTTGTTATTGTGATGCATAGTAAGTCTGATTTTAAATTTTGATGTAAGATATTTCAAACATAGCAATGCATAACCAACCACAATTTATTACAGTAGTTTTACTGACTGATTCTCATAGATTTTCAAGCGCTGGTTTTGAGTTCTGGCTTTTCCTTTTTAAAAGACTCATTTTTACAAAATAAATTCAATATGGTGGCATTTTGTTAATGAGAAAGCACACAGAATTTCTTGTCAGGAGAAGGTGGTAACGGAAAATGACCGAATTCAACAGAACCGTACGATTACAAACATGCTTTGGAACGCGACTGCATTCGTTGGCATTCGCCATTTTCAGTCCATACAATTGGATTATTCATTATGATGACATTGATAACAATGAACAGATCATGACAATGATAAACTCCTACAATAGAAACAGAGTATCCAAGACCCGGCGAGTTGCATGAAATTATTATCACAGCAACATTAACATTTACTAGTGGCTTGTAGGGGCAAAAGCACTAATACATAAAACAAACCATTATACTATTATAGATTTATAGATCAAACGAACTAACAATCAGATTATCTATGTGTCAGAATTCCCCTGTATACCATTTTTTTGTGTAAGAACATTCTTTTTGGTTGCATTGGTTGTTACTTTTTTTGGGTCAGATGCGTAACTCAATTACGTTTAGCTTCCACATTTTCAATGTATTTGTTTGTAAACAATGGAAGTATTTGATAGATTGTACGGAATTGTGTCCAGTCTGTAATTTGCGAGAAGACGAAACTGTCTCGCACTTCTTAGTGCGCTGTCCTATGAATGTATGCAGACGAAGGCGGTAATATATTTCCTTCATATACAAAACGTAGTTAATGACGAAGACCAATTAATGGTCCTATTGTCAAGTTATAGTACAGAGAAAATTAAAAACTTTATTACTACACAAGAAGCGCTGTTAGACTTACAGAATTCATAATGGACACAACAGGTTAAGGATTTAATGTTAGATTAATCAATGATTTATTTTTTGTGTTATCATTTCTATTGTTATTATTGTTGTTCTATTATAACCTAATGGATACAACAGGATGAGGATTCAACGACAGATAATTCAATTATTTATTTTTATTAAAACTTCTATTGTTATCGTATTGTTGTATTATTGTTATTTTTCCGTTATATTGTTATAAGAGGTTGTTTAAATGAAAATAGTATTATTATTGATATGTTACAGCTATCCTTTGTATCCTAGTGCTTTAAACAAAAACAAAAAGTATTTTATACTACTTTCAAAACTCAAGATAGGCACATTGAATTTTCTATTCGTGGTAAGATTCTATTATTTGTCTTTTGTCAAACTCAATAAAATCTACAAATGAAATAGCAGAATTTTGAAGGAGATTCAAACAAAATATGAGATTAAATTGATCAATGAGCTTTTGATTCTTGTATTGCAATACAGAATATTGTTAGCACTGAATTTGGAATTTACTGTTTTCATTGTTATACTGTATTATTATTATAGCAGGTTAGAATGGAAAAATTTGTGATCATATGTCATTGCAACTCTTTGTATGAGTTAATGCTTTAAACAAATAAAATTTATTCATTATTTACTAACCAGCGTTATTTTAGTTTTAGAACTCATCAGTATGTTAAAAGCTACTATCTTACCCCTTCAGTCTTTACAATAGCAACCCATCAGTGGACGGTTATGTGCTTGAGATTCAGGGCACAGAGCGATCCAATTTTTCTTATCGCCTGTCTGTGTATCAGCAGAAATTGTCACATCGGATGTAAAATTTTCTCGGTTCGGATTAACCAACCATCACATAAGACCAATGGTCTTATGTTGTGATCGTTGGGATTAACGAAGACTGGAGTTTGGTGTTGGTGGGTGAGTGGGCAATAGGAGGTGCATTGGACTGGTCTGTGGCCAGTCATAAATCACGAATACTAAGCAGTTCTCCCCTGGGGAGGGGGGAGAGGTTCTTCGGAAGGAAAGCAAACGCATGACGATGAATGTAATTTACGAGCGGCGCAGACCGGACCGGACCGGACGCACTCGGACGGATGGACGCTGTCCGATGATTGTGTGACGCGACATCCAAAGTGGAAAAATTGGTTTTCAACAACAGGCCCTGTTGTACATATATATAGTTGCCAAATATATCTAAACATATTATGTCTATATGTAAATGTCTATATGTAGGGAAGTGATAGCCGCGAGCCGTAGCAGGTATCTGTTCAATCAGAGAGATAAGCTGCGTTCTCGTAGGTCCTGTTCGTAACGGTGACCGATTAGATTGGCCAGCAAAAAAGATACTGTTCTCTGCTGTAAAATTACTTCCCGGTGGTTCGGAACCCACCTAAAACTGTAGGTCCAACTCATCAATCACCATCATCCAACTCATTACCCACGCACAGGTCTCAGATCTATGTGGGCTTCATCCTAAAAAAAAAAAAAAAATTACAGGTGGCGGCGCTCCTTCGATTTGGTTATCCCTATCACTGGGTTCAGTTGGACTGTTAAGGCGAGCTAAGCGAGCCTGCCGGTTAGTTCAATGTTAGAAATTTATAGATCTCAAACTAGGACTGGAAAAATTGAGATAGAGAGCTGCCGAGCAATCAAACAATCGAATAATACTGCTAAGAGTAATCTGGACCCTAGACTGGAACGAAAACAAGAGTTATTCCAATTTAAATAAAAACGTTATAGCCCAACTGTTTGGGATGAGACGAAAAAATAGAAAGTTCTAATTTTGTTCAAAACAAGATACCAGAAAAAATATCGATATAGAGATATAAAAATGTATTTAGAGAACTAATGAGCAATAAAATAATTATGCTAAAAAACTGTATTGAAACTGGAGTGAACTTGAACTAGAAGTAACTCACAACTTCATAAAAGTGCATTGCAACAAAATTCAAGTCATATTCATTCACATCCCTTCCCAAAAAAAAGAGTCTTATCTGAACAAATTAATGTGAGTTCAGCTTCCCGACTTCAACAGAGAACTTTTGAGCTCTTGACAGTTGAACAGAAGGCTATCGGATCGGTCAGTTTTTTGAGTAGATTATAATAATATATGGTACTCCAAGTCTATTATGAGCTTTGAGCACACTTCATATAAGAAAAATTGAATACTATTCAACTCGTAGTTACAAGTTGGATAACTTGGATCACCATTGCAAAATAAAACATAATCACCAGACCTAAACCTTGATTCGATTTTCAAAGTCTATTTCAAGTCTGCTTTCCAAAAAAATGTGTTTTTTTTAGATTAATTTTATTTATTCCAGTTGATTCTCCAGTGACCCCCCACTTGGATCACTATTGCAAAATAAAACATAATCACCAGACCTAACCCTTGATTCGATTTTCAAAGTCTATTTCATGTCTGTTTTTCACAAAAAATCACTCTGAATGTTATCACCAAGGCTGCGTTTCTATTTTCATCCATATTTCACTTCTGTTATCCCAGATAGCTGATTTCTCAAATACGATTTCACTTGTTTTTCATCAGATTCCACATGTCTAGGCTTACCATTCGTCTGGGATTTCCTCGGACATTCCGGGTTTCCAGCTCGCGTCCGGGGAAATGTCCGGGGTTGATATTTGTCCGGGTTTCTTGCAGGTATGGGGAAGAAGCGCCTAAACGCTTTTTAAAATAGAACATTTTCATTGAAAACCAGTATTTTTTACTTATAAATAAATTATCACTAACATTTATTTAAATAAAAGAACACAGTATTATTCTAAGATTTTCGAGTATTTTATTAATTCTATTCCCCCCCTTCTGATCTTACATAATCATCATAATGTATTCTCAATACACCTCGATCTGCTCTGTAAACAGTGTCCGGGGCACTTAACATTTATGGTAAGCATACACATGTCTCAATGGATTTAAAGAACATGAATTAAATTTGTATAATCAATTATTATTCACTAGTAATCACTTGTTATTATACTTGATTGAAATATTATAAATGATTTGTTTCTATCAAACAAAAATGTTATTCTCACGAATGATAACTTAATTCGTATGAAGTTCACTCAACTAGATGAATAAGAGGGCCCAAGGGCTATCTTGAAATCTGATTAAAAAAATCATATGTTTCCTATAGAAAAAAACCCAAGTACCTTTCCTTTTTTCCTTTTAAATATCTTTAAATTCAAGCCAATTTTAAAAATTGTGACACATCGCTGGGCATTTCTTAAAAAATCCATGCAAAATCTCATAGAATTTGGTACATGCATTTAGCCGTCAAACAGACAACCAGACAAAGAAATGCAAAACGGTCCACTATGGTCGACGTTTGTTCAATTCTGTTGTACAAGATGAAGAAAAACACTCTTTTTCAAGAACTGCCAATGCACATTTTTTTGTGAATTAGGAAGCATAATATGCTCATATTATGAGCATAATTTATGATGTTTATAGAAACTGGAGCAGTTGAATTGAAAGGTTAGTAGAGAGGTTAGTATGTACCTTGGTTGAATGGTGCATATGCCTACAGTACAATTGATAATCATAATTTATTATTATTTAATTCGCCAGGTTCTTGGTTACTCAGTTGTATCATTTTATTTGTGCACTTCACTTTTCAAACAGTTGAACTACATGGCTAGCGACACTGTTATTTCACTCACATTTCCCATTTTTGTAATTATGTGACCGCTACCATGAGTTATCTACCAGAAAAGAGAAACTCCAAACTGGATTCCCGGGCAATACAAATATAAGGCAGGGTAAAATGCTAGTTTATAATAAAACACTTAATTGCAAAATGCCATCGTTGTAAATAATTCTGAAAGACACAAATTAGATAATGAAACTCTTACTAAATACTGAAATTCTTGTATTACGACACAAAAAAGGACTTTGAAGTAGATGGCCAAATAAATTATAAATATATTGGCCAGCCGGCTCGAATATTAAACGAATCAGTAGAGTCCACCTTCTTAAGATAGATGGCTAGAGCAGTCTCCGCGAAAGGGAAAGACCCGGGTTAAAATATTCATCGAATTTTCGCAAACCCAATTTTTTAATTTTTTTGTAGGATGAAGCCCACATAGTTCTGAGACCTGTGCGTGGGTAATGAGTTGGATGATGGTGATCGATAAGCTGGACCTACAGTTTTAGGTGGGCTCCGAACCACCGGATTTGTTACTGTTGTCAATATTTGTGATTCAGAAGTCTCCAGTACAATTAATAGAAGTTAAATGAGAATTCGAAATTGATTAAAGAAATATCCGGTGCTTTTGACATTTGCTACTAAAGTCGATTATTGATGCTCATGAATGACCCTGTAACCCGAGGACAGGTCAGGCCAGATAGCAAAGTTTTTATTTCTTGCATTTGAGTTCTCTGCTAAGTTTTTAAACGTAAGTCTTGAGTTTAGTGATAAGTTTGTGTATCGCATGACTTATCGGGCTGAGCGGCGCGGCCAAGCGCGGTCAGTTTTGGAATTCGCCCACGAGGCCACTAATCCGGTTTGCAACCTTTCGATTATTCCGGGGATGATGGCGCAGCAAAGGAGTTTAAGTTTAGCTTTGCTTTCCTAGGGGCGAGCAGATCGAACACTCGTTTTCAGATGCAACATATCTAAGATCAGGCATTAGAACCGTGGATAGTATTTGTATTGCCACTATTTGAACTTGAAAGATTTAATGAATAGTAGAATCGAAGATATGTGCCAAAATTATAGGTTGCGCTATCTTGCTAGCTTTCGTTATGGAATCCCTCAGCCTGCATCTGATTATGATATCCCATACACGTGCAATAGGACCTATCATGTGTAGGCCAATATAATGTTGTGAAATAGACAAAGGAGGAAGAATGAACGTTCTCGTTGTTATCTGCTTGTGTCAACAAGTGTCTGGTCAAAACTATTAATTACTCTTCTTTCGATACTATTATGATATTTACTTAGAATTTGGTAGAATATTTAATTAGAACATTATGGAAAATTATCAACTAAATCGAATATTGTGGAATTTTCGAGAACTTCTTATTTGTTTATTTAGGAATCGGTAGAAGTTGATGGAAAAATGGAGAGATATCTCGATTACGGAAAAAAGTATAAAAGAGAGAGACTTTTGTAAAATCAGTTCAGTAGTAATTAGATCTTTAATGCGATAAGTGGCAGTTCCTGTTTACCAGTAAGCGCTTATACAGGCCGTGATAAACAAACGTCTGTTGTTGAAGTGTTAGAGTACAGTGACAGTTTCTGTGTACGTTAATACAGACAGTGCAATCTCGTTGGCGCTATTACAAACCGCGTTAACAACTTTCGTTGTCTGTAGTGACAATTCATTTTTGACGTTCTTCTTGAATTATTGGACAGTTTATTGAACAGTTATTATTTAATATTAGATCGGCCTTTTGACATTTAGTGATTGATTTTTGTACAGTAATTTTGCAAACTCTTTATTAGTTGAATAATATCGATTTATCTGTTTTGATTGCTTACTTTTGTGTAAAGTACTGTTTTGATTGCTTACTTTTGTGTAAAAGTACTCATTACTGATCAGTGCGTGTTGTGCATTATTTGTGTAAATAAAGTGCTAGTGATAAATTTGAGTGTTGGCAGCGTTATTTTAGATATAGAACCCGTAACAATAATATATGTCTACATCACAAATTAATATAAATAAGCAAAACACGCAACAAAATAAGTAATAAAATTTTCAAGACGCAGCCCGTGAAATGCAATTTCATCATCCAATTCGAATTAATAGTATTTACGAAGGAAAAGTTGATGGGGGAGTGATCAATGTCAGGTTTTTTGGAGGTATTGATGGAATATTAAAATAATCGAGTCTTGTTCATGTCTTTTTCATTAGCTTGTGAGTGGTGTCCTCTTTTCATAGAATTGAATGAGCTATTATAGAAAAGTCTTCAAGTGAAAATGCATTATTATCTACAATCTACAAGTATCAAGGATCTTATAGTAGATATCCCGATCTACTCACTACCGATCTTACATACATGTCGATTCTACAAGTATCATCAAATTATAAGGCGGTGTGCATTTCAGAAAATTTCACCTTTTACTTTTTGTGACATCAGTGATTATTAGGGCGGGTGTCCACGGACGACTATCGCATGTGGTATGTGGGTACTATCATGGCTACATCTAAGGAGGTAGCCATGATAGTACCCACATGCCTCGTTAGAGGTGGCCATGGTACTATTGACCGGATATTCGAAAATTCGTACCACAAATCGCGCTCACTGGTGTCCACAATGTGGTATGTGGTGGCTGCTGCTCTGCTACTGCCGCCGCCGCCACACCCACTCCTCAATCTTTCGTAGACCGGCAACGTAACTATTGTAGTCGCCTTTCTGTACTGTGTGCCTCCTGTAGTTACAATGGACGAGCATGATGTATTAGCTGTAATCGGCTACATCACGTCGGATTATCATGCTTGATGTTTAGAATGTTTATTAGAATATTCCGGTGAATGAAAATTCCAAAGCGCCGGCCTACACTCAATTTTTATAATGAAACGTTCTGTGTCAAATTCAACCATATTTATAACAGCAAATATAATATACACGCACAAACACTGGGACAGAACGCAGAAAAACCGTTCAGATGCCGAGGGAAACAGGCTGCGACTACCACAAAAGCTAGGGGACGGTAGTCAGAATCTCTACTTTTCCGCTACTTAGTTATGTTTCTCCTGTTGGCCTATCAACAAAATGACTATTTTTTGTGTTTGAAAAGGTCTCACTTTGAAAGCGCTGAATATAGAAAATTGAAAATGATTTCAAATTGAAGATCTTAATTTTTTTTGTACTTAGGGAAATATAGTCAATATTTCACTTCCAAAAATTTGGATTTATATCACTTTACACTCTACAAACATAGTGCGGAAAATTCGCTTCGTTACTAACTTTTCACATGTTAAACCTCTCGTTACTGGACCATAATCTGGTTACTTGACTAAACTTACATTACTCCCTAACCACTAATTTCGGCAGAAACTCCTAAAGGAGTAGTTAGGAGAGGTAAAAAACTGAAAATCCACACACTTGGAGGGGGGAGGGGTTTACTGTATAGTGGGAGGGGAATGATGTTATTTTAATTTTTGATTTATCTCGGGAACCGTGCACTATAGAATAATATAAGTATTGATAAGTTCGTGTTACACGTATACTCACTCGAGTTCATCAATCACCCGTTGTCCGCAACGTGGAAGTCGAATTGTTTGGATCGCTTCAACATCATATTTCCTTTCTCTATGATGATGCCAATACAGTCACCTGCAAACGTATCATTATTATAACTTTTTTAAATTAATAACAATTGAATCTAGTCATCTTATTATTGAGTTTCTAGATTGCACCATAATCAAATTAATTAGAGTCCATGTGACAATAAAACCATCAGTTTCACACAAGATTTTAATTTTTTTTTTTCATTTAACGTTAATAAATAAGTATAATCTAACTTTTATACATTAACTGAACATTATCTGGAAAATAGAATAGCCTAACATTGCATTGAAAGTCCAACTGCAATATTAATAAGCGCAGTTTATATCAATTACAACTCGCATAAATGTAATGTATTTTTTTTCATAGTTCACAATAGTTTTTGTGCCGTAAAAAACAATAACTAAATGTGAATTTCATCATTTTTCTAAGAAAAATAAATTTAAAAAATAAATGGGTAGCTAAGTAAAATTCAAATGACTTATAATATGATATTATATTCATGGCAAAGTGGCAAACTCCTTCAACTTCACATAAGAGTCTAGCCATAAAGGACTATTGATTACATTATGTCATTGATGGCTTGCAATGTATTCAAAAATACGTGATAAATGCCGGTAATTTAGTAACACTAATGCTGGAATGATCATAAGTGTAGTTTTAATGGATGATAATAATAGTTTCTATACTCTGTTCATACAGAGGAGAGACAAACCAAAACAAACGTCTGCGATGATTTTTACAGCTGTAGACCGATCGATTAATTTCCAACAGTTCACACTGAGTTCAGTATCACATTCGCTGTCACAGTTACTGGTTCACTTTTAAACTGTGCGTTAATTGTATTTCTGTAGTTAATTGTGAATCGGCTACTGTAAATCGGTCTTGTTGTTCGAAGATACACTCTCACACGCGCATCATTGTTTACATCGTCTCCCCTTTCCATGAACATAGTATAGGAATTTGGATTCCGGAATGAGATTCGGCTCGCAATTCAACAGGATTAACTTTCCCTTTTGCTGAATTGAGAAGAGGCAACAACAAATTATTATCCCAAGCATTGGCTGTGCAACAAGCGCTTAAGTGGGCCATTCTTATACAAAGCAATTCTGTGTTCACTAAGCTTCAAGCATCGATATATGTCCAACCATCGATATATAAGAACACAGTGTTCTTATATATCGATGTGTCCAACAGAGCACACGATAGGCGAAAGCTCTAAGTAGATTGCGACCTTCGATGCTTCATGTGATGCAGCTGTGCTTGTTGTTAGGGAAGGAAAGTGAGACTTAGGCGTGGAGCTTAGCTGAGTCCGGCGCCAGTAAGTCACCCACGCGATTTAAGTCGCTTGCGGCTAAAGCAGGCGACGGCACAAAACGCAGCCCAACGCGTCCTTGACAAAATCGCCAGTTGCTTGGACCGCTTTATTTTCTTATCTATCACTTAACAACGATTACGTCTCACAAACTGGATTTATTATTTCTGTACAATGATTTATTTACGCAGAAGTGATCAGCTCTCCAAGGCAAGCTCTCAATTACAAATGAATCTATATTTTATATATCTCTCTAAAGGTAACTAGCATTTGAATTTGATCGAGTCTGTTTATACTAGTGATCATTTGCATACGATTAGCCATAAGAATAGCTACCAATAGCTAACAAAATGCAATTTAATTTCTATAGATAGATTTAATTCTGTCTGCTGTTCTACTGGGTTATCTATAAAAATACATTTTTCAGATTTTTTTCAACCGCAGTCGTATAAAACGTTGAATTTTGTTAGAGGGAGACTGGAGTCACCAATGGGGTTTGACTTCACTCAAGTAAATTTCATATTCAATAATAATAATAATAATATAATTATAACTATTATAATATTAATTCTGCTATAATTAAAGTACTGTATAATAACTAATGTTATAATGATAAGAATAATCAAACAAACAATAATAATCCTTGCTGATTAAAATAATCATCATTGTAGATTACCGGAGTAGAAATTTTGAATAAAGGATAATAAAAAATGAGAATGAGTAAAAAAAGAAAAAGAAAAATTACTATTGCGAAAAAAATTAAATGGTGTAAGCACATATAAAAATTTCATGGAAGAAATAGTGAAGCCATATGAAATTATAATATTGTTACAGGTGCTATAACTAAAATAAGGCTGGCAACACTGGGAATTAACACTCGCACTTTATTTACGCAAATTACTCCCCATAACATGCACTATTCACCAGAAAAGAAAAAACAGAACATTAAACGTTCAACTAATAACAGATTTTCGGTATCTATGTACAAAAATTAATTACTAATTATGAATTATGATTGATAATTAAATAAACAACTGTCCAATAAACTGTACAATGAGGTGAAAGAAACGTCCAAAAAACAACAGTTAAACACTTACAAAACACAGTCTGTTACAATATTTGATAATCCCAAAAATAGCACTTGATACGCGTAAGCTAAATGTCTATATACTCTGTCACTCAGCTGGCATTGGATACTAAAAAAAAGTAAATTCGTATGGCTTTTCGTGGTGGGGAGACCCTTACGGGTATTGGATACTATACACTGCTAATTAACCTGCACTGGATTTGTAATTGCACGGTTTTTATTAACTCGCACTAGCTACGTCAATACAAGGTTTGTATAACTGCCACCGGATTTGAACGTTGGGAAGATCAAACGACAAACTGACTCACCACAGATAAGAGAGCCTTTTAATATTAAATATTTTCTCATCAAACGTTTTGGAAACAGTACTCTCTCGAAATTCCTGGAGTGAAAATATGTTGAGTGGTTTATGACTTATGAAATTCCATTTAAATATGAATCAAATATCAATACGATAAATAATAGTAATAATTTTACTCAACACATGTCAGCCATTTTGTCACCAACTGGATATAAAACAGTATCTATAATTTGAACCAAGAGATGGAAACACATGCTTACAAATATATATGACAAAGTTTAGTAACATTCAAAAAGCGATCTCCAAGACTGCAACAACGTAACAATTTATGTTCCTTGATTATGTGATCGTTAAAATGTATGTATCTACAGTGTTACGTTGACCAATAAAGGTTTAACATAAATGCTGTTTGAAATCCCTCTTCTATAGGCTACAATGTGGTGAACCAAAAGAAAGCTCAATATTGATTTATTGATGAATTATTATTTGACTTGCATCGGTAGATCTTTTAGACTAGACTAGTGAAGTTTTTGGGGAAACAAGTTATATTTAGAAAGAAACATTTTGTTTATACAAAGTGGATCCCCACTTGAAAAATTCAGTGACGATGAGGAGCTAAAGAGAAACTTATTGCATAACTTGAAATATGTAGTTCTCCATTGGTTCATTCTCACATTTGAAATCTTTCATATTAATTTTATTCATTTCTGTTTTTTCATGATGGATAAATAAGCATGGCCGTCTGTAGCTTGCAAGCTGTAGACGAGGCCATGGCACAAGCCTACTACTAATGCGTATTTCGTACTTGGTACAGCTGGCAAACAAGGGCAAACTTAAAATTAATCTGTTGAAAAAACAGATATCTCAACCAAATTAATATTCAAGACCGCAACAACGTAACAGTTGATGTTCCTTCATTATGTGATCATCCTAGTAGAATTGAAGTGCAAATGAATAATTTTCTAATTGAATTACTTATGGGTCTGTCAAGTTGAATATATTCAACGAATCTCAGTTGATGAGAAATTGAGAAAAGTACTGTACTGATTATTATTCTTAACTCATTACCATTACCTTTCTATTCTTTTAATTTTTATTCGAACTTTGAGATCTTTAATTGTTCCTGAAGTGATTTCATTATCTGTCCTTGGTTTAATATCAGTACAATTCCTTTATTGCATGTTGAGTGTTGCATAACTTTTATTGCTTAGTAATGCTAACCTCGCCTAAGATGACCATTCTACTCTTGGAAATGTTATGCGAAGCTGATTTCTTATGAATTATTTATTGCTGCTTATCATTTGTAAGTAGGTGAGGCGCCATATGGCTAGCAACTACACAGCTTTCAAAGCTACAAAAACATTCCATTGGTTAAGTTTACTCGACGGTTGATTTCTGAATCTCCCATCCACTGAAAAAGTATTATTCATATCCTTCATTTCCTCAGATCAGCCACAGCATTGCATATTTCTTTCTGGGTTGATTTATTACAAGCTAACAATTCTGTTCACTGCTATGCTCCAAAAGTTTGTAGAAAAATATTAACTTTCTTTCTCTATTGAAAGAGTGACCGGCAGAGAATAATACAACGTTATCTCCTTTAGTCTCACTAAACCGATGGTTTGCCCTTTCCAACTATGAATCAATCTGATCTCTGAACTGGATTTTAATGAAAAAAATTTGATGAAAATTCTATCTGTTTGAATGTGAATGACTTTGTTTTTTTTATAATTTCAAGTTCCCCGGTAATAATATTTTTCTTTCAAATGCAGTTTGGAGTGGCCGCGACTTTTTTTTAACTCTAGTTTCTTTGGTTCTATTGTTTTTTCTCAATCTCCTAATCTTCTTCCTCGTCTTTCTCTTCTTTTCGGTCTTTCTCTTCAGACTCATTGATCAAAATGGTGATTTTTAATCATTTTGATGCAGCGATCGACGCTGACTATTTTAACACAGAGAAAGTTGAGGATATTTACGATTTTCTGCCTAAGAATTATGTAAAGCCGATATTTTTCATTTTTTTCCATATAAACGTGCAACTGTAAAACTGTTTTTGACGTGATTGTTTTGGCAATCTCGTATAGACGATTCTTTCAATTAAAATTTAAACGGTTATACTGCCATACATAAGCCAGGTCAACTGAATAAGTGTAGTTGCATTTGCATATTTAAAAAAAATGATGCCAAGTTTACTGTGGAACCTTTCATGACAATGGATGCTAACTCAATTATGCTGAGTTTGGATATAAATAATTAAAAAAATTGTTGAAAGCTCTGTATAGATCTCCTTCTCTTCCAATTGACAATTTTTTAAATAGCTTAGATAATTATTTACATACAATAGGAGTGGAAAATGATATTCTTTTGCTAGGAGATATCAATATTCAAATAAATAAAAACAATAATACTGTGTATGAATATTTGAGAATTTTCTAACGACGTGGCTTCAAATCCTATATTAACAAAGTTTCAGGGTTCAAGATAATAATTTCAATGTATTAGATCACGTATTTTCAAAAAATTTCGAAGCAGAAAATGAAGTCTACTTGGTTGCGTGATTAAAAACTACAGTTACCGACCTCTACCTTCTCTACTAGCTTACATTTGGAAATGCTAAACAGAAGATTTAGATAATGAAGTAACAAAAAAAAAATCTTTAAAGAAAAAATCTGCTTTGAGAAATTTAAATCAAGTTTAACCAATGAAAGCTGGGCTGATGTAATTGATGTTCAAAATAATTGACCTGATCATTTAGTTAAATCGTTTTTAATAAAACTGAATACGGATCTTGTGACTATCACATTCATAATTCCCATACCAAACAAACAAAGACCATTAAAAAATTGGATCAGTAGCGGATTGATAAATTCAATAAGAATACGTGATTGAATGCATAAGAAATTAACCAAACAACCATACAACATACAATTGAAAATGAAAAATTTCTTGGCATTAAAAAACAAATCACAGCCAAAAGTCGAGTCAAAAATTCTGATTATTTCGCTCAAGTTGGAAAAAAATTTGCTGAAAAAATAATAGGTCCAAGCACAAATAATAATAACATTTTTCAAAAATCGCTCTTCTTGTTTCCAACTATACTACACACAGATAAAGTTTCTGACCGTATAATAATGACTATTAAAATAAAAAAGTTAATTCACCTGTTATAGATGAATTTAGTAGTGAATTTTCAAGAACAGTTTCTCAGTTCATATCTAAACCACTTTCTGTTCCATTTATCAAATCTGATCCGAGGATTATTTTTAGTAGAATGTTTCATTTTAAAACACGTTGTGACATTGATGAAACAACATATGTATTTTGATTAGGTCAGAAATATTTTATTGTCTGAATTTATTTGTCTTTGACATTGACATGCACAAAACATTTTTGTTTTTAATTGTCAAGTTACTTGGATTGGTCGCTAGAGAGTTCGTCAGTTTGTGTCTTGTTTTTGCAGATGCAGGATGGAACAGGAGCCATCTTGCATGGCATCTCATCACAAGAAGGTAAGACCTAAGCACCTAATAGATAATTTGAAGAGTTCATTAATGAGCTAAAGAATCAACATCTCTTGCTCTATCTTGCCCAATCTTGCTATAACATTTTAAATATTCAGATATGCCAAGCGAGTTGCCAACCCCCTTATTTCTAGTACATTACTAGCTTGTAAGCTAGCTTATAAACCATACGCTTATACTATATATACTAGCTTGTATAAGAGTCAGTCCACTAAATATTTATATTTTGTTTTGAGGTAAGAGTTTAAGAGTTAAAGGTCAATATGTCAAATTATTATGTTTAAATATGGATACAATTATATTTTGAGTGAGTAAACTTTCATTTCAATCAACCTGAGCTACATATACATATTACATATTTGGAGGAGGCTATTCCAGTTCTCATCACAAAATCAAGGCTCTATTATACAGTATATATTCTTATCTCAATTGCAAACGATAGTTATGATTCATGGATTATTAAAAAACTATTATCATTTAATTAAGTAACAATGATATGAATATTATTAGAGAGCTATACAGTTAGAGAAATAGCACAATTTACGGAATCTATTTTGTAGCACAGTAGATAGTGATGGTGCTCATGCAATATTGTTCTGTTCTCTGAAATAAATAGCAGTCTTGAAAAACATTAATTATCTTTATTTATTTCAGACTAGAACAGTTCCAAAAAATAAAAAAGGAAGAAAACAAGTTCCCAATGTTATTAATGAGAAAATGAATTTTACGGATAAGGCATTATTTCCGTACAGTGATATTAAAATATTGCTTTCTGTCAGTACCGAGTTTGAATAATCATTTCAAACAATTTTGATTAAAGTCTGTGGACCAATGAAACAGTTTTACGTTTAAGGCGGGGGATTCTTCTGATTCTTCACCAGATCACTCTCGAGTGTCATTCACCAAAGGAAGTGGTTCCCCCGGTATGCGCAGGGGAAATTTGAATAAATTAAACTTCCTAACAAATCGTTGTTCGGCTTTGTAAGCCGCTTGGATTTGGGAGACGACAAAGCACACTCTTAACAAAATGTAGACCATACAAACACATACCGCTTTCTCCATCGACAAAGGGGAACAGTTTCCTTTCTCCTGTCCTGTTCGGCTGGACGTACAAACTTGCTTGTCCGAATAGAAACCAGCCTCGCCTCGCCTTCTATTCCCATCCACATGGCATCATGATGAAAGATTAGTTTCAACAGAAAATATTCATGTGTGTTCCAAGCAGACGAATATGTTGCGGTAATCATGCACATGAGTGGGTTCTATCCTCATATTCTTTAAAAATGAACTGTTGGACCTCACTAATTCACTAATCATGGTCTGATGAATGGAATATATAAATCGTACCTTAAAAAAGGGGGGAAAATATTCAACATTCTAATGGGTTTCACCATTATTATTATTATTATTACAAGAAAATATTACAGAAAAATAAGTATAAATAGCAATTATAAATCATTTTTAAACAGTGGAACACAAATGACAATATCAATTGTTTGATAGATTGAAAAGTTATTTATCTAACCCGACGAAGTGAGTCAATGGGCAAACAAGCAGTAAGCTGAAAGTAGAATATGGAGTACCCGAAGGAACAGTTCTGGGTTCAATACTCTTTCTGATTTAAATAAATTTATTGTGCAGCATGGAAATCAAAGGAAATATCACCACTTTCGCTGACGACACTGTCCTATTGTTTTCTGGACTAACATGGAAAAAGGCTGAAATGGGATTGCAGAAGGTTTCACATTGGCTAAATCAGAATCTGCTAACTCTAAACTATGATAAAACACATTTTTTCAACTTTTTCAGCTACACAACACAGAAAATCTTTTGACAGTCAGCGTTTCAAACTGCACTTCCTACATTATTAACAAAAAACAGAAAATAAAATATCTTGAAGTTACACTGAACTCTTTTCTGCGCTAGGACCACCATATAGATAATCTATGCAAGAAGCTGAGGAGAACAATCTATAAGATAAAAATGTTAAGGACGTTAATTGATGAGAAGTGCATAAAGATGGTCTACTATTCCTTAGTACAGTCAAAGCTGACCTACCGGATGTAGGATAGGGTGGAACAAGCTACTTGCATCTTAAACCACTTTTAAAGGTGCAAAAATTGATCATGAAAGTCATCAACAAAAGTCACTGCGCTATCCGTCAGACCAGCTTTTCAATGACTCCGGTGTGCTGGATGCAAGAGGCAACTTAACTCCCAGGAAATCATTTGCAGACTTCACAAAAACACAGAAAACTTCCAACATAGGAACCACAATCATGACACTAGGAATAGAAACGTTCTCACTAACGTTGCTAGGAAATCACTATACCAGAGACACTTCAACCACCTAGCACCAAAATTGCACAATCTGCTTCCCGAAAGTATCGAGGACATAAAACACCCAAGAACATTTAAAACCCTGGTTTAAAAATGGATAATAAATACAGGAAGACATCGAATAGAAAGCATTATTTCAAATAATATGTGAGCTGACTTACCCAAGATATTTACACTCTCACCCAAATATTACTCACACCTACTCTAGCACATAGTTTACCATAGTTGAGTAGGTTAATTTCCATCTACTTCTAATTGCTAGATATCTGTGTAGTTTTTTTAGTTTTGTAGTTAATATTTTAAACACATGTAATTTTTCAAATTTTTGGTTCCTTCAATTTTTTAAAGGAAGGAAATAAAAAATGTATTTATTTATAATAAAAAATGTTTTTGATATTTTATAATATAAGAGAATATTTTTCCAACATCATTGAGTAACCTGTCTGGTGATGCAGTTCTCAGGTCACACCTCAACATGTTCAGAGCCCCTAACTAAATTGAGTTAATGGCTGTTTTTAGGCAGCCGGGATCAACGAGCTTAATGGGTCCTATGAAAAGCGGGAGTTGCCGGAAAAATCTTATTAGCCGAGGGAGACAGAGTCGGCCGACCAGTAGCCCGAGGGTCAAAAAGCATTGAGTCAGATAGGGGCTTATTAGCCGTAAGCGACAGAAAAAGTCTTTCACGGGACCAGGAGACGCTTTTAGGCGCACAAAGTCTAATGAAACAGTCGGTTGATGAGGGGGGGAGGGATTGAAGTGTATGGGAGCTATTAGCAACAGGAGACTTTGCTTGCAGACAGTAATAAAAAATATGCCCTTCGCCCATTGACCTCCAATCCTCAATCCTCCACCCTATTCACAGCTCTATCCTCTATCCGATTTCCGAAGTTTCCAATATTTTGTCATTTTCTTTTTCAAGAGAAGGCTGATAAGACCGAGCTCTGCACTTGTCAAAGACATCATTGACATTGTCCCTAAAAACTATGGAAATGGCGGGGTTGGAATGAAGTCTCCTTGGCATAAATGATTTAGTTTTCTTGGATCAAATGATTTGTAGAGTACTTTATTTTGAAATAACGACATGAAATCCACAATGAATAAATGTATAAGGAGTGAATGAAAAATTAAAAACACACTCAAGTGATATGATATATTTAAAATATAATAAAAGAAACAAACAAATACATAATATTATACAGAAGAGACAAGAAGGAAGACAGAGTCGGTCGACCAGTCTCCCTGGCTAATGGCAGCCTAATATGTTTTCGAAAGAAATCTCTCCTTACTCACATGCTGTTGCCCATGTGAGAAACTGAGAAAATTAACTTCGTTATTATGCACATGTAGGTCTATTTTTTATGAAGAAAATTTTAAATTCTATTTTTTTTATAATTATTTTATTTGAATGGTCGCAAAGTTACAATGTGTGATATTCTATTATAATTATTTTACTATAATGGAAGCGAATTATTCTATTTTGAAACATCCCATTTCTATGGATTTTCCAAAACTCTGCTATTACATTCTGTTCAGTTGAATATTTCATTTGCATTTTTCTCGAAACGAGCATGTCTTAATAGATTTTGCAGTGAAAGATGCATATTCTAATTCTAGTGATTGCACCCAGTAGAATCATAACAATAACGATAGCAATCTCAATTCTAATATTACATAAACAATAAAGCAATAGTAATTCATGCAACCAACAGAAAAAGATTGCATCTTCAATATTTTATATTTTAACATTTTTCAATGATTTTCTTACATTATAAATCATAAACCTCCAACATACAACATAAATCCAACATAAATCCAACATACCTCCAACAAATTACAAGTAGCAAGTCTACCCTCCCGGAACAAACTTTTTCCTCAGCTTCTATGATTTTATTTGGCAATGGGCCAATGAAACGAAAAAAATGCAGCACTAAAAAGAGAAATTAGCAAGTCAAACTCCGAACGGAGGCAAGAGAGGGAATGAGCTATGTGAACAATGTCATTTTATAATTTTAAGAAAAGAAAATACAAAAAATAAATATCCTTTCTTAGTAATGGCGAAGGTGATATTGTGGAAGGTATCCATAATGAATAATAAGACGAAATTGTCACAACCACATTAATTAAAAGTTCGAGAAACTAGTTTCGGTTGTTACACCATTATCAATCTCAATCAAACTGCTGGTTTCAAACTTTTAATAAATGTGGTTGTGACAATTTCGTCTTATTATTCATTAAAAAATAAATAAATTCCACTATCAACTCAGAAACTAAAATTTGGCGGGAAAAATAGCTTGCAACCTGACCACGTTGACAGACAAGTGTCAAAATATTTATTTGTGGCCCTAAATACTTGAAACTGGTTGAATTCTTATCATCGTTATCAAAAAACAAGTGTGAGCCCATAGATCCTCTGAAATATATGCGATAGGTGTCAAAATTCACATAATCTCAAAGTTAACCTCTTAACCATTTTTAGCCAAATTATACTCTATATGAGAATCTTAATGGTATTTCAAGGTAAGTACAGGGCTTTATTTAATAAGCAAATTATTTTTGCCATTACTTACTGATTTTCAATATTTTTATTATTCATCCTCGGGTAGTAGAGCCCTTTTTGCTTTGAAGTTATGGCTCTAGCACAATCAGCTGACAGTTCTGGAAATCTTTATGTGGAATATAATTATAAGTTTTAAGAGCTATTTACTACCAGAAAAAATCTTAGAAAATGGATACAAATATTTGTACAAGCTAGGAATAGAGTAAATTTCACCAATTTGGCAGACAGCTTTCCTTTAATTCCACTCAAGATAGCAGTGTACATTCGTGACATCAGCCTAATAATTGAAAGCAAGTGAGCGGGCTATTCGAACAGTTCAAATTCACTTTCAGACACAAATAGATGTTGAATATTTGCTCAAATATATTTTTTATATATTGCCCAACATATATAATTGTATTTTTTAACATTACAGGAAATATTGCAAACAATGTCCATCAAAGCATCAGAATAAGATATATTCCTCTTAAAACAATTTAATGATTTCCAAAGTATGTCTATTTATTTCCGAAATGTGTTATTTATTAGAAAAGGTTCCTCTCAAACATTGTTTATCCAACGTAACCAACCATTACCACTAACGACAGCGACCTGTTTGGCGTACATAAACTAAACGTGATTGCTTTGAAATTGTTGGTTGAAAGAGGCAGATGACTCAAAAATAGCTTTAACGAGCACATAAAATCACTCACTGCGAAATCCAATTACTGTTTTTCCAATAGTATGCACTTGATAACAACCACACAGAAAATGGCACTGGAAAAATCCCGAGATATTCCACATTACGCTAATGAAATAAAGAATAGCAGTATGCAATAACTTAAAATTCACAATGGTTCAACCTTATATTTATTTGATTTTGTTAATTTTTCACTATGCCACTAACTTTGAATTGTTTTGTTTTTACAGATTGTTTTCTACTTTCTTGCAGATTTGACCACTAGTGAGGTCGCATTCCATTCTATTCTACATGTCACTCTCTTTTCAATACCAATAAAAATGAGATTTTTTAACCTTTCCATTTTCCACAACATAATGTTTGAATCATTTAGGAATTTTTTGTGGAAATACATAATTAAATATAATTTAAAAATACTTAAACGTTGGTAACAGAAAACAAAAGTTAATAATGTTTATATATTAAGGTTGACACAAGGTACGGTTTAGGTTATAAATTTCATTATGTGGTTAGCCGGCTTCAGGGTGCTTGAACAGTGTAGCACCCAATACTCCATTACAAGGATAACTACCATAAGAAAATCAAACACATGCTTTGGCATGATGCATGGCAGATCGGAGCAGTGTGAAAACCACTATTTCACAGCATGTTTTTTATTTATTAAAGCCTGATAGGCTCCCAAGATTCTAAGAGATTAAGTAAATCTACTTCAATATGCAAAAGCAACGATAAAGTAATAAGGGATGATAGGGAAGTACCGGTACTCACTGTGTTCCATCAGAATATTCAATACATTCGTAACAAAATAGATAAAATCGAAGTATTTTTTAAAGAAGAGGCTCCTGATATAGCTATTTTCACAGAGCATGGTTTAAAAGAAGATGAATTGTCACAACTTAATATTCCAAACTAATCATTGAAAGCGTCGTATTGCAGGACATCTCATCTCATCGGAGATTGTAGCGGGGGAGTAGCTATCTTCACTAAAAATGCTAAGTATATGCAAACATTTAATTTAGAATATTTAGAGAAATTTGCTGTGGAAATGGATTTAGAAGTTACTGGGCTGAGAGTAAAAATCGACAATAATTTCGAAGTAGCGGTGTTAGCTATTTACAGGTCACCAAATGGGGAATGGAACAATTTTTGTGAACTATTCAATAGGCTTTTAGAGATTACTACTTCTCGTTTTACAAACGTTATTGTAGCGGGAGATTTCAATACAGACTTTGCAACACAGAATAAAATGACAGAAGATTTAAGGGATATTATATACATGAATAACTTGGAAATAAAAGTTCATGAATATACCAGAGTCACAAGAACATCACAAACAATAATTGATAACATCCTTACTAATATAGATTACTCTGAAACAAGATTAGGCGGCTCGGAACTATCTCATCATGACTATCAAATCTTAGAGGTGGGGTTGCAAGGTCATAAATCAATTAAAAAGAGTAGAGTAATGAAAGAAATTCAACAATGTGAACAGGGGAATATCGATTGTTTGTAGCAGAATCTGCTACAAGAAAACTGGATTAGGGTTTACAATAGCAATAGTTTAAATGACAAATATGATAGTTTCATTAATATTTTAAGGTTTCATATTACTATGAGTTGTCCAGTTAAAAAAGTCCCTGTAAAAAACAAATTAGACAAGATTGAAGAGTGGATAACTGATGATATCCTTGCAGAAAGAAATAGGGTTAAAGATGCATATGATGAATTCAAACTATCTAGAAATATGTTATGTGAAGATAATTAAAAAGCTCTAAAGAAAAACTATACGAAAGAAGTGAAAAGAGAGAAATGCAAGAAAACGGCTGAAATTTTGAATAATAGTGTGTACTTTAACACAGCAGTGTGGGATGTAATAAACAAAAATAGGCACTAGTGTCCCTAGAATAATTAACGAAAATAACAAATATATTGATGATAGTGTAGACATTTGTAATTTCTTTAACAGAGATTATCAACTGGTTGCTAAGAATCTTCAAAAATCTCTTAATACAGGTATTAGTGATGCAAAAATGAGGAATACTGAGGGGATTCAGAACGAATTAAAATTCCACCCAGTATCCCAAGACGAGTTGTCAAATATCATTGATAGTTTAAATAATAAAAAAAACTGTAGGAATGGATGGGGTATCCAGTAAAATTCTGAAAAAATGTAAAGATCAATTGTTAGACCCTTTGATTCATCTGATCAATCATTCATTAGAACAAGGTGTTTTTCCAGATAATTTAAAAGAGGGGAAGATCTTGCCAATCTTCAAAAGTGGTGATAGAGAAAAGGTGGAAAACTATAGGCCCATTAGTATTTTAAATGTAATAAGTAAAATTTTTGAAAGAGTAGTTCTAAATAGGTTACTTCTGCACCTTCAAGAAGCTAACTTTATCTGTGATGAACAGCATGGCTTCCAGAAAGGGAGATCAACAAAGACAGCCATAGTTTCTCTAGTTGAAAAACTAATAGATATAATAGATTCAGGTGATAAAGCTACTGCAATCTTCTTAGATCTGTCAAAGGCATTTGATTGTGTTAATCATAGAACTTTATTGGAAATACTGCAAAATGTACGTGTAAATGGGGTTGAACTGAAATGGTTTGAACCATATCTTATTGGGAGAAAACAATGTGTAGAACTAACTACAGTAGTTGGTAATAGTATAGTAAAGAATAAATCTAATAAATTAGAGGTGCAAGCTGGAGTGCCTCAGGGCTCAATACTAGGTCAATTGCTTTTTTTTTTGTTATATGTCAACCGTTTACCTGAAGAATTAATTAGTGGTAGAGCCCTCTTATTTGCAGACGATACATCACTCATTTTCAGCAATTCCATTCTAGATAATTTAAAAATAAGTGCCCATATAGGTGTGCAGTCCATTGTCCAATTTTTAAATCAGTTGAAATTAACTATAAATAGTAAAAAATGCCAATACCTTCAATTCGAAAACAAACATAATTTAAATGAAGATAGGGCTATAAACGTGTTTGTAAACGATAATAAATTAGACCAGGAAGAAAAAATTGCATTTCTAGGAGTTTTATTGGATAGACGATTGACCTGGGCTCCATACATTGAGAAAATATGTTGTAAAATTTCATCTGGGGTACTGGTCCTGCGACAGCTCGCTAGACTGAATGACAAAAAGTTACTTTTTTACAGCTTACCATGGGCTCTTACTGTCACATATTAGGTATGCTATCTTAGTATGGGGTAATTCATCAAAACAAAATCTTGATAGGGTGTTTAAGATCCAAAAGAAAGCGGTTAGGTGTATAGAAAGAGTAAATAGATTAGATTCATGTAGGCCGTTGTTCAAGAGACTTGGTCTCCTAACTGTACCCTGCTTATATGTGTATGAAGCTACTTTATATGTAAAAACGAATGATATTAACCAAAATCTTGATGTACATGATTATAATACAAGAAGCCGAGGAGATTATCACTTGGTGAGTCACAATAGTACAGCTTATTCAAACAAAAACCTAGTTATATTGGTAGGAAATTCTACAACAAGCTACCGCAGTTTTTAAAGAGTCTTGAAAATATAGAAATATTTAAAAAACAATTGAAAAAATATTTAGTTGATAAAGCTTTTTATAGTGTACAAGAGTTCCTTTCACATCAAAATTAAGCCTCACCTCAACTAATTGAAGTAATTATGGTATCTAGTGTATAATATTGTTGATCTGACTTGTCTTATACTCCTTAACTGGAGTCTACAAGACGTAATCTACAAAAACAAAATTGTGATGATAATAATGTTATCCTCGAGTACTGTATGCTTCACTGTTTAAGCACCATGAAGCCGGTTAAGCACATAATCTAATTCATATCCTAAATTTATTGTACCTTGTGCCAATCTCAAGATGAACATTATTAACTTTTGATTCTTGTTTTTATGTTATAGTTTACAATATACCAGGCCATTTCAAAAAAATGTCCCGATTTTGAAGGGATTCAAAAACAAAACGCAAGTACTTACAAGATACAATACCTTTCGACCATTTACAAATTTACATGAAAAAGCGCATTCAAAAGTTTTATTAATGTTCTATACGTTTTTTGCCAGAAGCGCAAGAGCGCAAGTAAAATCTATGTGGTAACCGAATTCTTCCCATATAAGCATAACATGTCAATGGCTGCAATTATTTTTGCTATAAGCTCATCAAAATGGAATAATCACTTTATTTTTTAGATACACCCATGAAAAATCACAGAATGTTAAATTTGGGATTCCTTACACTATTTGGTATTCCATACCTTAATTTGTCATCTAAGAATTTTTAACAGTTAGGTGCAAATGTGATAAAAGCTTTAAAGTGAAAAAAGCTGCTGATTAAGTTAAAGCTTTAAAGCTGAAAAGTGTGTTCCTCTTCTTATTACAGTAAAACCTGTATATAAGGAAATCCTCTATTTAAGGAATAAAATTCGTTGTCCCAACCCCCTTGGGGCACAAAAACCTCTTTGCAAGGAATTCCGTTAACTCTATGAGAGGAATCTCGGATGGCCAGATTTTGCCTCTGTTAGGAAAATTTCCAAGATGCTACCAAGATGCTGTGTGAGGAAGTTCCCCCGTCACCTTCATAAATCATGCATTGTTTATTTGTTTATATGCAGTTCCTTCCTTCTTCCTAAAACAATTCAGTCTAAACATGTTCTCATAAATGTAATTCCAAAGCAGAAGTCAGAAACTTGCAGTCATAAATGAAATTGAATGTGGAAATACGTGCGCAGAAAGTATGCGATTTTGCAGTCAATATTGTGTCGAATTTTAAAATCCAGTCCCCTGAAATTAATTTTTTGCAGGTAAGAGATTTGCTAAGAAAGCATGATTTTCCATCTCCAAAACGACCATATCAAATGGCTTCCTAAAATCAGGTTTTGTAATCTTTGATGAATCCAGCTCTGTGGTCGTAGATTTAGAATCCCCCATAACTGATAGCCATAAAACAATCAAAAGTACCTGATTATATTATCAGCAGCACAAATGTGTGAGTTTTGTAAATTTAGTTTTCAAATTACAGTGCATTCAAATATGTATACGTATTTCAAATATATATTTTTTCCAATTCAATTTTTAAAATTCAAAGCATTATGTCTTTGGTCTGGCAAGTTTGATGGACTGCGAGTCTCTGGTATTCTTAACCCATTCAAGAATTTCTCTACTGCAATACACTTGTATGTGATGCAGCAGATTGATATGCAGTCCTATCAAGCTGAGCAATATCAGCTACAAACTCTTGCAGTGATTCATTAGGTCTCTGTACCCTAATGTTGAGCTGCGACCCATACAATTGTTCCAGTTGTTTGTTGCCAAACCTCATCTCCAGGCGTCTCCACAGCTCATTGGAACTTCATTTCTCAGCTGACAATTTCCAATGCTTCACCTCAGAGATTCATCCTCAGAGCATGGGCCTTTATTGCAGGTGAACACCCCTGGAACTCAGCTGCTACTCAAAAAGCATTTGGTAGTCTTCTATAATAGTGTCTTTCCATCATAGGTAGCAGTTCAGCATGTTGGGGTAGAATTAGACTGTTTCTGAAGATCTTCCTCCTTGACTGTCAGCACTGATATCTCTTAGTTGGCTATTTCTGGAATACCAGAAGATTTATTTGCTTCTTCATGGCTGCTTGAAGTTCCAGCTTGACACTCCAGCTTTTTAAGTTGAGTTTCCATGGTCTTCAGGTCTTCCTGATGCAGTCAATTCAAATGATTTAAAATTTTTATTCACAGAATCAGCAAGTCCCCTTACTTTTCCGTTCATGGCTATGTAGTGCGTTCTTTGTGAATGCCATATTCTCCAGTGGTTCACCCTTCTATATAAATAATGCTGGCAACACTAGGCCTTTATTTACACAATTAACTCACAGCAGACACTAATAATTGATAATCACACAAGGTAATCGATAAAAGAAACTAACATTTCAATAACTTTCAACAAAAAATGAATATTTCTGTAACAAAATTAATTACTGTCCAAAACTAGTCAATAACTGTCAATAGGCCAATCAATTATTCAATAATACGTGTCCAATAAACTGTTCAATAACTCTACAATAAAATGAGCATTTAATAAGCATGATTATTGTTGTCACAGTTAATATCACACTTGAAATGCTGAATCACAATTGTACAGTGTATAGCACTGTATTGTACTGCCACAAAAAGAAACGACACATACAAACTTGATATGAGGAGATCTGAATAAAGACTGACTCACTGTTGACAAACACAGCTTTTTATAGGCTTGTATTGTTCCAGAGAGTTCTATTCCAGATAATTCTATATAACACAATACTGTCAAAACAGATAAGCTGTCATCTGGGAATTCGTCTTAAAAAATTCTAGTACTGTAGTACATCTGACATAGGTGTTAAAGAGAGCATCGAGACAAGGAGAGAGAAACAACAAGCGCCTCAACTCTTTACATAGACAGGACCCTGTCTGCCATCTAAATGTGAACAGAATTACAAAGGCAACTGTTGACAGGCCTTTTCCTCTTTGTTTGAGTTCCATGACATTACCATCTACGATATTCGTCTTCTGCTATTCATATCGAAGAGATAGAAACCATTCCCACACATATATACCCAAAGGGCACACGGGAGCCCTCTTTTGTAAGATTTGCCCCCGGTGTTAGGCAAAATTAGATTTTGCTCGTAAAAACAGACTTGCAAACTCTGAGTTGGGTGGTACAAGCATTTTACTACTATTTGTATAAAGTAGAGCTATGTAAAGAGAACTATGTTCTTGAACAGGCAAAGACAGAACAGAATACGACAAATGATGTAATATCATTTATAATATAGCCTAATTGTTGAGATAAATAAAGAACTTTATCAAAAGCAAATTCTTGAAATGATACAGATTCTTCACTTGTGAAAGAAGGCCAATGGAAATTTGGCTATGAATCAAGAAGTTTATACTCTAGAAAATAACTATACAGTGCTTTTACAACAAAAAGCTCGTTTTCTATGACTGTCTTCGGTTAATAAAGCCATGGTTCTTTATACTGAATTATTCCTAAGCAATACTACCAGGCCTTATATCAGACAAACACAGACTGTTGAAGATTTCTGATGGTTTGAAATGAAAAATAGGAGGTTACTCTCTTCCAGCAAACATTGCAGGTGAAGGCTTTTTATTACCCAGTCTGTGAGCACACATGATATATGACTACACCGCCCCTTGCAATACGCAGTACATGAAAATTGAAGGTGACTGGCAGTGAATGCACCAGAAACAAAGTATGTTGTATTGCCTATGTTGTATGTTGTAATGCCTATGCTTTTTCTTGCCAGACGTAATTCGCCTTCGAACCTATATAAATATATAACAAATTTCATGGACGTATTCTTTACCCAGTCACTAACGCGTAAAAAACACATTTTATTGGACAACTAGTTGTGCTCGCGTTTATCGAGGTTACCTCGGATTATAAGAAAGGAAAAATGAACAGTTTCTATGCTCAGTACAGCAATGTTGTAGACGTCCAGTAATGATTTATTCAGCTTAATATCTTCAATAAATTACTAACGTTTTTTCATACACTGAACGAGTTAAACATAATATTTATTGAAGGATTTAAGTACCTATTGAATTTTTCAATAGTTTACGAAATGCCTACCTAAAACGCGACCAACTAATTGATTAATCCCTATTTAAAAAATGAAAACATAGAGTAAAGCATAAAAATCTACACGGTTTCTTTTCATAGAGTTACCAATACTTCATGAGCTTACTGAAATCGCCAGAAAAATTTAAAATGTTCACATAAACATACATACAGAACTGCTTCGTTACAAAATTAAAATGACAGAGGTTAGCAGCTAGTCCAATTAATTTATCCATTCAGGAATTTTTAGTGATTATTTTTCTTTTAATTTTGTCAGGTTCTATGTAAAATGAGCTAAAAAATCGAATAAAACAAGTTAAAAGTCGTTTAGAATCAATTTTTTTAGATATTCAACAAAATGTCCAAACATGGCTTTACAAACACGTTTTCAGTTGTTGGATCATTTTGGTTAATTATAACTTACAATGCCTGTAGTTTTCTCCGACTAAAGTCGTAGAGAACTGCATTCTGAACACAAATGTCGAGCACAATGGCCGAAAATACACTTGAACTTCATAAAATTAACTATTTGATTGAATCACACACCATAAAAATAGCGAACTGCAAAATTATTCTGATTGGATTTAATACAAGCCAATTTCAAGCAATTGGGTCTGTTTTTGCCTTTTAGATTATTTATTTTTTGTTCAAAATAAGTCTAAATTTTCTAGAAGTTTCGACAGGTTTAAATACTCTATGATCATTTTTATATATTGTTGTGTAACTTGGAATAGCCGTTTATTTTGATAAGTGAAGAAAAAGAGTATTGTAGGCTACAGACCTTATTACAAATCATAGGCACACATTACAAATCATACCTGGAACTTGATTAATGAGCTCAAGTCAAAACTAAACAAACGAACATCAACGCACAAGACATGTGAACGAGAAGACGAAATTTTATTATATTCTTTATTTTGATGAAATCGTACGAACAAATGGAATCAGATAGCTTCTTCACTAAAAATACCCCTAAAAATAAATAAAATAAGCCTATAAGAGTGAAATCTTGTCAAGAAACTCTTGAAAAGAAAAAATGCAGACACCTCTCGAATTGTAAGAAACATTAAATTACATTTCAGTAAGATTGTTATCTTCCAGAAAATTATTTAGTGGTGTTTTCTTGTACACAGGTTGATTTCTTACCTAACCTTCTCATATCTCAAACACCTCACTTTCTTGTATACAGTACCTATCCGAAGCCAGTTTCATCTTTTGAAGTCGATCGCAATAAATAGCCTTTCAGATGAGCATTGAGGATCGTCTACTGTTAATTCTCTCGAATAACCAGTCAATAATAATAGGCTACATGTTTTTATTCAAGTTGCAGATTGAGACTGTCGAAGTAACGTGACATTGGGCTTGACAACGACCGACTCACATGTTAGTGATACTAGTCAGTGGAATAGGAAAAAGGTGATCTGTAATCGGATTAAGAAAGGGTTTCGGAAAATCAGAGGGGAAAGTCGAGAGGCTAAAGGTGTCAGCCACGTTCAAAGACTGGACAACGCGTCAAGATTTCCCTTAGTTACTCTTTTAGTATATTATTCAGTCTCATACAAGGCAGACGGGCACGGAAACATTGTGAAATGAGAAAAAAGATAAGTTTGAACGATCGTTCCCACGAAAAGACTTAAGACACGGACAAAGATGTAGGCTGTTAAATCATTAATCGGATGTAGTCTCTGCAACAGCTGAACAACTTTGCAAACAACACACATGTGCACCAACCATACAAGGGCCATCCATACACTCACACCTTAAAATAACGCTTCAAACTATACAATCCAATTAAAAACCCATACGACTTTGTAATCAGGTATATCTTCGAAAGATGTATTACGGTTGCATACTGTATGGTATAGGTTATGAAGTTTAAACAATGAAGGTCTAATTTTTGATTAAATTAGATTATTGTACATTATTCAAGTAACCAATTTTTATTATGCGCCATTATAAACAGACTTGTATCCAAAATCTCTAAAGAAAATTATATTAATTAAGTGAAGGAAATTTAAGTGACGCATTTACATAAAATGACAAAGTTTGAACAAAATTTGTCAAATCCTAGTGCACTTGATAAAAGAAATGAAAAATTCACTCAAATCAGTTCAGCCTTTAAAGTATATAATACAGTATGCAATATAAATGATCAAAAACGATTTCCCCTTCGAGGCCTTGCGTCTAGATCGACTTACCGATCGCAAGTCACGGGTTGGGCTGCTCAGTTGTGTGCCCTGCAGTCACACGCTACTGCGGAGGTGCGATGAAAATCCTGTACGAAAAGGCTACTCAATGGCCCGAGGATTCTGTTGCAAAGTTCTACAACAATATTGCCAGGTATGGAGGATGGACGTATCACTCGGTGCAGCTATATGTCTCCTTGGACCACACCGGACACCGAGTAGATACCCCCAAATCTCCACCCTGACAACACGTCTAATTATGCCAGATCACCACAATTTTCCCCTGCTGATGGCCCGAACAGGATAAAAGAGTATGTGCTAGACGAAAATTCCGTCTAAACACAGTATAATGACTCAAATTGCCAGAACTCACCAAGCATAAGGGTAAATTATGCGGAAACTTTATAAAATAAAAATTTGACGTGTATTGAAAAATAATAAAATAATAGTTTGAAAATTCAATAATAAAGTATAATAAATTTGATACGGTAGTGAAGAAGAATAGATAAATTTGATAGTTCTTCTTTTAAGAGAATATGTTGCAATTCTTGAATTTTCTGTGCATGTGACCGGGATTCGGCTTGGCGGAAGGCAAGACTTTGAATTTGCACAACTCGACACAGCCTATATTGTGAAATTACCCTTTTTATTTTATAAATCGCGCGCACACATGGGGCCCCTTAGAATATAAACTCACTTGAATGTTGGTTACTTCTTCTTCTTGTGGTCGGGTAGCCTTTCTCTGACATGCAGATGTAGTTGAGTGCTGCTCCTCTCGGTTTTTGGGAATTCGGGTTTAAAACTTTGAAAAACGACTGGTATAATTTTAAATCCTTGTCTTGCTTGGAGATAAATTTCGGAATTTTAAACAGTACAAATAAATTTATGTTTAACACAAAAATGACAATAAAATGGACAACGTATTTTTATTGGAGTCTGGAGAGCAAGTTGTAGTGCAACAGTGGTCCTTCCAAAAAGTGGTCACTGTTACCCCCACTCTTTGCCAAATTAAAGGAAATGACGCCAAATTTGGCGATGTTCAACCCATGTGGTAATAATAATAATAACATCGTGTGACCTGGCTGGCTCAGGTCTGGTGTCAGAGTTATCAGGTCGCACCTGAATAAGTTCAGGGCCTCTGACGTGACTTAACGACTGTTTTTTAGGCAGCCGGGACCGACAGCTTAACGTGTCCTCCGAAACACAGGAGTGGCCCGAGGTAAAATCTTTCGGTCAGAACTGGGATCGAACCCGGGAATTATTATTATTATTATTAAATTATTATTATTATTATTATTATTATTATTATCGGTTGTGATGAATGATGTAAATAATTTTGAAAAGAACCAGATACGCCAAAAACTAATTTACAGACAGAAAATTAACACTAAAGTTTACATAAATTTTGATGTTAGTCATCGACTGCTTGATAATTGTCCACGTGGCTTTGGACTGTGGCTTTTTACAAAAACATCATATTCGAGTCATTAATCAATAAAAAAATACATTTTAACACATTTTAAATTCATAAAAAATAATACTGAGCAAATAGATTTAACTGTACAACAAAGAATTACAATAATATGGGCTAGTGAAGGTGAATCTAACCTGTAAAAAGGTTACCCTGCAAGCAACAACGGATTATGTACAGAACTTTGCGAGTATGAAGAAATCCAGGTATGTGTAACATTCTGTCATGATAGTTTATCATAATCCTACTTCTAAATATCATTTGAAGTCGCCTAAATATAATTTACTGACGTTTCTCTGGTGTAGTTTCGATAGAATCGAAACTATCGCTATTATCGCCGGTTAATATCGATGGTCTTGCCGAAACAGCTGATTAACTGTCGAATTTGATTGAATCCTCATTGCTGTGACATCACAACGGCGCCGGTTTTAAAAATAATTCTCCTAATCCTACTGTACGGTAACTCTTTTAATTTTTTAAATAAATTTTTCTATCAAGTTTTTGGAAATTTTGGTGGTTGCCAGCCATCCAAAATGTGTCGTCACACAATGTAAAGGTCTTTGAATGCGGAAAGAAGGGTGTTGAAGCGGCGTTAAAGTTAGAAGTTGTGGCGCTGGATATTGTAATGGGTGGGATGTTATGAAGGGGGGTGAGGCTGCTGAAGGGGAGATGCGAAGAAGATATCGCTGATTGGTTTTCAATACCGGTAGCCAGCAGGGCGGCCACACTGCTCGTTATTAATCATAACAAATGAATGGGTCCGGTAATGGAATGGGAGCTGAGGACAACTGAGCAAGTGAGCCTCAGCCGCTCACAGTAACGGTACACATGGAGGACCTCTGCGGCGGCGGCGGCGGCCTAGTCGGCGCTATCCCCCAACATTATCTTTTCTCATTAGTTGTTCTTCCTTCAATTCACATCCTTTCTCCATCCTTATCTACGACAACATGCATCCATCTTGTCAAACGGTTTGACCATCTTTTCCACTTTTTCTACCACATTTTGTGACTATTTCATCCTCTATCACACGGTGCGAGAATCAAATATTTTTCTTTCTTCACTTATTTTGACCATTTCATCCAATTCATCACACGCATCTGCGTCCCTGCTTCATCAACATACTACACACCAAATTTATCATTCACCTTTTTTTCAAGTGAGTCAGTCACTGACACTAAATGTTACAGTGTAGAACTTGTAATTGACCTGCAGTACAAGGGAGGGGTTTCCTTGTTTGAAAATTCCTACATAAATTCACAAAGTATTGTAAAAATTAAATAAAGTATTTATTCCTCAACTCTAGTAAATAACGTTCATTGAATGAGCGTTTCGAATAGAAATGCTGTTGAAGAGTAATAAATAAAAGAATTCTACATAAATAGCAATAGCAGACTAGTATTGAAGACTAATAGATAATATTTTATTTCTATACCGTACTATCAAACCTGGACAGCAATTTATACAGTCGAGGTTAGTAGATAGACTCATGTATTGCTATGATATATGGTAGCCACTAGCCAGCAAAATCTAATTCACAATTTTGTAATACAAACACAAAATAATAAATATTAAGAAATATCCTTATGAAATTTACTGTACCGTACTTCAATGTGACAGGAATCATCCTAGAATAGATGTTTTTGTACGGCAATTCATTATTATCGTTGGCAAAATGAGCTCACACATGTTAATATGATTATGAATGATGGTCTCTACATTTCGCTTGCCAAAAGGTTATTAGCCAACTTTAAACTCTCCTTTTGATTAAAATTTACAATTCTGTTGGATTTTTATGAATCCATGAGGAGAAAAAAGCTTGACAATAATATAGGCTACTAATATTACAAATCATAGGCGTCCGGGACTGGACCCCTCCTTAGAGAGGCTATTTTTTCAATTTTTTGACCCCTTCCAACCTCCAAGGGAGTCATATATTTTGTCAAAATTCACGAAAGACTTCGAGGCATACACCTATTATTTATTTTATTTATTGTGACAAACTTACAAAGAATGTGAAGGCGCAACAGACTCAAGTCCAAAACTGCTCCCTTCACAAATTTTGAATAAATGTTTATTACTACTATTGTAAAGGTTCACAAACAAGCATAGTTTTACCCGGACGTGTCACTTAGTTGATACTGTATTTATTTAAATCTGCTTCATTTCTACTTTGTTAAATGCATTCACATGATAATATACTACTTATTATCATGTGAAAATAAGTAATAAAATGATCTAGGTTCAAAGACTTAATATTATTTTAGTAATAGAAATTAAACCAAGTTTTTAGAATTACTTTCAAGGCTTGAAAGTGGGTGGGGGGGGGGGGGGTTGTCATGTAGTCAACGATCAAGGATAGTGCCAGCCAGAGGTACTGATGCATATTATTTTTTGTTGGGAGGTTATGTCTAGCTGGTCTGGCTGACAGACCCCGCCTTGAGAAATTTCTGACTACGCCTATGTTACAAATAGTTTATTGTGTGAAACTAATATGAGGAGTATGAATCAGAGATCTAAAGATAATGATTACAAGAAAAAGTTATGATTTATTTATTTCAAATGAGATGGCTGTATCTGTATAATACAAGCGAAAATTCCTAACTATCTGATAACGCTCGAACGATCGAAAAGTATAGACATGATCTCATCGGTTTGCGCCCTTGTATCAAACGCAGTAATCGCTTCCATCCCAATCCATACTTTTTCATAAAATTATGTGAATGTATCATTAATAATTATACCTATACGTACACATTATCCTGAATCATAAACCTCAATCTTACAAGTGCGCAATCCTACACGTGCTGGTCAGAAAACATTGATGTTAATTCAACCCAGACTGGCAGACAGCAACAGCTGTGAAAGGATGCTGCTAAACGAGGAACGATACAACAAATTATCCGAAATTTTTTATGATTAGTCCTAAATTCTGGCCATAAATCGGCGATAGAAAGGTGAGATCCTACCTTAGCGGTGCGGGTGTGCGATAATCTCGCACACGCGTCTTCACCCGCTCACGCGCTGGACAGGCATAAGTGGACTTTACCGAAAACCTACGTGCATGCACAGCGATCGACGTACTCATTTTTATTTAAGACCTGCAATCTTTCCCATCTGCTTCGTGTTCCTGACCCCACCCCCTCGTCAAGACCAGCAACCATCACATACCAGCATTATTAGAGTGGAAGATGCCGTGAGGAAATTCTTTCAGTCAGCTACGTAGGTACATTTATTGGGATCATTTGACCCGAGCCACTAATAATGACAAAAAATGACTTCAAAAGACAAAAAAATGAATAAAAAAACTGAAATTGTTATTTATTACTAATTCGAACCCATTTCATGCAATATGGAGAAAAACTTCTTTTTCTGTTGTCTCAGAACATGATGAAGTAATAGTCCTATAGTTGGATGAAAACATTTGGGGGAAGTTGAGTTGATGCTTGCCAATACAGACATCCAATAAATTCGTTTTTATTGTATTGTACTCCAATTCTTGAAGCCTGTACAAATGATAAGTTGATAGCCATAGAGCATATAGCGAGAGCTTAGAGAAAAGCAAATCTACAAGTGTAAATCTCTCAGTGAGAGCAGTTGTATCACTCTCGCTCCATGTTAAGTGTCCCCAGTTTTGAAATTTTTCGGAGTATGAAGCCCACATTTTAATTTATATAGAAAAAATTCCAACAAGGCTGGAAATCAAGATATATTACCAGAAAAAATGCCGACTAAAATATTGAATGGAGTTCTAAAACCCCCCTTATAGAAGACTTTTCATAAAGTATTCAAAATTAGTTTTGCTGGAATATTTTGAAATGCGTGCCTAACAAAAAACAACGGAAATGGATATCAAAGAGCATTTTGTTGTGCATTGAATGCGACTATTCAGAATGCAATTGGATAGTTTGTTAATTTGCAATATCATTATGAAATTGATTCAGCCTGCATGACCATATTTAACTTCAAATAGATATTGCTCCGGTTTCCCCGCCTGTAACAGCTGAATAACTCGAAATTCCGTGAATATATTAATAATAAGCGTATGGCTTTTAATGGTGGGGATACCCTTACGGTAGCAAGGATACCCTTAGGATACCCTTACTTTCCAGGTAGTTCCCCCTCGCCGTTTGAGCTATGTTACGGGGAACATGGTGGACCTACTATTTTAGGTGGGTTCCGAACCACCGGGTAAGTGATAATAAAGCTTGTAGCATCAAGTCATTGAAGCACGGTCACCCATCCAAGCGCAGTCTTGAGCGGTCGTGACTGAACATCACGATCACTCGAACACCACGCTCACCGCATGACCAATCACCGTGAATATATTAATTGAACGTTGCAAATCACAACAAAGTTTAAAGAATCTGGAGGTCAACAAGTCTAGAAATGTGCTTGTGTAATTATCCCTTACCAAAATAAAATCAATAAAAAAAACTAAAATTTTCGGAGTTTCTCGAAATTTTTCAATTTGATGTAGATATTCATTATTATGATAAGAAGTGATGTGATTTTTGTTTGAATATATGAATGTTTTATTATGTATTGTTGACAATAAATAAATTGAATTGAATTGAATTGATCTCCGTCTTTATACTTCAATATTTTACTTTGATGATTTTTAGGTTGCTTTCACACTTTGAAATTCGGCAAAGGTTTAGAATTCGTCGACAAAAATTCTTATCAATTTAAATTTTTCAATAACAATAACATGATGTACTTTCAGTTATTCTCAACTACAATAACAATAACAATAACATGATGCACTTTCAGTTATTCTCAACTACTACGGGCTTAGCAGGACCCTACAATGTTTGTAAATTTTGAAAATAAATTTGATTGATCGATTGATTACTATATCAATCTTATCTTCTTCTCTGATGTAGATCTAGATCCTAGAACTTCGTCGCAAACATTCAATTCAATTGTAACTGAAATAAAAATAAATTATGCAAAATATATAAATATAGTAACTCCGTTGACTTTTATGTATGCATGTGAGTGACAGCATTACAAAACAGAGCATGCTCTGTTGAAATGACGTGTTTTTGCAAATGATAGTACGCGAGCGGTTAGAGGTTAGACTAATTGTGTGCGTGGGATGGGCGAGGGCAGCCACGGCGTGGTTTGCCGGATTTTCCCACGAAGATAGCAACAGCGAAGGGAGGTGTAGCCTACTCAAGTGATAGGGTGATGTCCGTGAAGTCAGAAGCGCCCCCGGCCATAACCTGCACTGACTGACCTGCTTTACCATTATCCCATTAGACTCGTCTCAAGTCTTACTAAATCAAGCGCACCGAATCTCCGTCGAAACTTACAAACCAACCCCCCTCCCCCCCCCCCCCTCCACCGACACTTATATGGCAAACTTAATCGACTAACAATTTAACCTGGGTTCCCTCGGATATTCAATAACTATTTGCTTTTCTACTCTGACGCGTCGTTAAATGCAATCCAAACACTGTCTTGATGAGGCACGCTCACCCTCCATTCAATACTACTAGGCTATCAAAACTGAAATTTGCAAAACCCCTCCCACTTCGTCCCACGCATACTTGAAAAGTACCGATCCATCCACGAACAAGATAATTGTGCATACATTTCAGTGCATGTTGTTAAACGTCATGCTAGTTGATCACGTTTTTGAAAGCATGTTTTTGTACAACTCAAGATACTGAAAAAATTATGTGATTAGAAATTACTATAAATGGTTTGCTTTTGTTAAGTGTATACAAAACCACCACTGTCCAATTCGAACAGTAACCGCGAAAAGCACTGCTTTTGAAATGAAATTTATTCATACATTCAGGCTGAGTATGCAGCAAGTGCACAAATGAGAACCATGGAATATCATGTAGTCTGTCATTCACGATAAGATAATTATCACAAGAAACGTGTTATGAAGAAAGCCATTACATAAACGATAGACGTTCAAAGTTTTCATCCAAGTGCGTGGAATACAATAAAAAACAGAGAATATCAGGTCTGCTTCAAATAATAAAAAATTTCTTACGAATAACATTACTGCCGAGCTTTGAAAAATCACTTGGGGGGGGGGGGGATTGATTGAAATCATTCAATCCATCGATGAAGTGTTTTCAAATTTCAAGAATATACCGATTAGTCATTATACAGAATGCCAATTCTACATTCCTAGATTATTTGAAACAAAAAATTGAGAAATTGTTGAAAAGCCATCGATTGTGACAATGATGTCAGTTTTCAAGATAACATGCAAACAGGCTTAAGTCACAATAGTACAAATTTTCAGTATGTAGTAAAAACCTGTAGTCTTCTACAAAGTGATGATATAAGGTTGTATATGCTCTTGTGTGAAAAAGTGGTGTTCAAATATGAAATTAAAATACTAATTTGAGCTTGGGCAGTAATCAATATTAAAAAAAGTGATATTTTATAATGGCAATAAGACGTTTTGCATAAACTGTGCATGAAATAAGCTGTTTTGCATGAACTTTGCATGAAATAAGCTGTTTCGCATGTAATATAGTAGTTTGGATTTAAAGTGAACTGCATGTAAATAAAAGTTAAGATCAATGTTATGAGCAGATTACTGCTAAACCTTTATTAAAAATCAAAGTAAAAAGTTACGGTATGAACATTAAAGTGAGGAAGTACTTTCTTGTCAATAAAATGAAATTGCTATAGAATATAAAAAGTTTTTCAAATCAAATCAAATTTCATTATTTCATTTGAAATAACATACAGCATAATCATAATCAATTCAGACAGAGTATGAAAGAATCAAAATACCCGCAATTACTAACTCAATAATATTATACTAAAACATGATAAGACTAACAGCTTGAACACCGCCAAGTGTTTCTAAACAGTCAAACATAACCTCAAATGACAAATTTGTGTTTAGGAAAGTAACTGTCATGTGACCTATGGGAGCACTCCTATTGGTTGTTTGGGAATAAGATGTTTTGCATGAAATCCTGCAATGGAAATAAGCCGTTTTGCATTTAAAGGTAGTTTTCAACATACCATTTCAGTGAGAAATAATTTTTTTTGCATGAATTGGTCATCAGAAATATATCTGGCTTTATCTGAACAATGCATTAGTGTGCATAACTCAATTTCGATTTTTTTGTGACTTAAGCCTGTTTGCATGTTACCTCCTCATGATTTGTCTATAGTCTGTTCAGCGAGACTACGGAATGGAGTAAACAAACATGTGCGTGCGTGCAAGCCGAGACTCAACGAAGCCCGATTCACACATAGCCTAGTTTTCGAAACGCATCGAACAGGTAACAGGCCTACCCATTGAAAACGACTTTCAATAATCATTTTCAAACACCTACTTGGATAATACTTATTATTTATTGTAAATGGAAATAGATACATGAGAATAATGAATTATATGAATGAGATGGCTATTTTCTTATTTTCAATGCTTAGGTAATGTATCCAAACATTCAGAAATCACTGGTATCACTATTATTAGAATTGTTCATAAATTTGTCGATTGAATTATTTTTACCTATACATTTGAAATGAAAATACTGACTTGATAACTGAATTTAAAATCTAATATGTTCTTGAAATAATGCAATAATAATTTATTTATTTCACAAACTGGAAGTGCGACATCAGTTGTTGAATGAACAGGAGTTGGCAATGAATGTGAATAGGCCGACCCACCGATGCCAGTACAATTCTCTGAATTCCTCACTCACACACATGCAAAGTTTGTTTACTTCATTCCGTAGACTCGCTGAACAGACTATAGAGCAGTAAGGATGATTGCTAGGTATGTTTTATATTAGTTATGAAAGTACGTGGATAAAAACTATAGTTTGGTAGGAATTTCAACTTATTTATTGTCAATCATGGAGCAGTTTAACAATAATCAGAATCGGTTCAATTAGATTCAAAAAGGAAACTGTACTGTTGCTACTAGAAGACAAACAGTTGGAGAAAAGGTTAGTTGTAACATCGTGGATAGTTGATGGAATACTACTAGAAAAACCGCATATAGTATATCAAGAATGAATCATCCGTTATGATTCTTAACAAATGAGAATAATAGGTAAAGTACTGTTCCCAAAGTTCGGTCAAGTATAGAACATGTGCTCAAACAAGCGAACAGGAAACTATGGTGATGGCAATGAATACTGATCTATTCGATGCAGTTAGTTGTGATTTAAGATGCAGAACTGAGAGAGCTTTACAGTTAAGTGCCGGCCAACAAATCCCACACCACAAGTGGCCCAAGTGCTATACAATTATTTACATCTTTCTTTTTCAACTATAAACACTAACCATGTCAGGTCATGTCAGCACACTTGAAGGGAACAATGGAAACATGCAGCACAAATTGGACAAACGTATACAAATAAATCGACTAATTTGTAGGCAGCGTCCATGTGTGTTTGTACTGGGCGTCTGTGTTTTGAATACCTGACAGCTAGAAAATGAAGGTAGGAGGTTAGTTTGAAAGACAACAAATAAGGACAGAGGAAACTTGAGATAAAAGTCTATTAAAATATTCAAATTAATAATATTACAGTACTTTTCTTCTACGAATTCGTCTGTTGGTTGTCAGTCTCAGTTGAATATTAAATCGACCAGGCGTAATATTATAATTACAGCGGATAATAGCCAAGTCACAAGTGTCTACGCTTTGAAAGATAAAAAGAAGCGGAAGAATGGAATCCAAGCAAACGGAAAACTCCGAATGTTGTGGTGGAAGAAAATTAAAAAGTTACAAGCTAACAGTTTAATTTACTACTTAGCCCGCCCAAACCGGTTGAAGTAGTAATATAGGAACTGGATATTTTTAAAAGGAACACGTGTTGTGAAAAAGGTATTCCACTCTACTTTGGACAGAAGTGGGTAATAATCTCGATTAGATTCTCTGCACTGATGAAACCTTTCCGGGAGCAACTTGGGCACCCGAATTACATACAGTTGTGAGCGGCGCGACTCCTTCAGCGCTTCAGCTTCACTTCTGCTTCTGTACACGCATTTCGTTTATTGCAGCTAGCGCCACGTCTACGTCTTCCGTCTTCCACTCACACACCATCATCCACATTTCTCGCTCATAAGTCATTTGTCGCTTATAAATTCCAGTAGCATTAGATAACCGTTCCTGTTCTCCGTCTAATCATAATAATTATTAAACATACATACACAATAATAAAATAATTCTACTTTACCAAACGTGACTTACAGACAAATATAATTGGTGGAAATACTAAAAAATATTGATACCATTCTTGTTTTTATTAAGGCGACATTAAAATCGTTGATATTAATTGCGAATTGGAAAATGGACACGTATAGGGAAACGGGCGGAAAAGCATCCTCTACGATACTGTTGTGAGCTATGAGATAATGTTCTTTTTCCTTTAATTTTGTCCTGTTGACAAGCTGGTGTTTCCAACAACTGCTACTTATTACCAAGAGGATGTATAACTGGAAACCGATAAACAGAGGAATTACTATAATTTTTTTTATTGCTGATGATGCCCACATGAGTCCGTGGGTAATGAGGTGAATGATTACATATAAATGCCTGACGGTGGAGCGGGATTCGAACCCACGACCACTTAAACGACAGCAAGCTGAAGTTGCGACGCCCCAACCAACTGCGCTAAACGGCCCGCCAATTTAAAAAATTTAAATATTAAATTTTATTATGAAATTTAACTTCCATAAACAAGATCTTCTGAATAAAGAATTTCTATTGTGAATTTTTGGCATTAACCATTAACCAACACCTCACAACGAAGAACATTTTTCATCTGGTTGAACGATTTCTTTCTTCAGAAGTTCTATTTTAGTTTGTTCTGTGCAAGATGGTTATGTAGCAGTTCGTCCGATACCCAAATTCCTGGAAAAAGTAGCATTTCGTTCAATGGGTTTTTACGTTTCAATGAGCATTACTAGTGAGTAGCAACTTGTCCGATCCTTGAGTCTTCTACCCGACTTCAGAAACCCTTCTATTATATTAGTTCATTTACCCACTTTCTAAAAACGATATAAATCAAGTGAACATAACTTTTCCAAAACACTACCGCCCCAGACACAGTGCGCGCTCCGCGCACCTAATCAAACCTTCCCTGGGTGGTTAACAAGACTAGAGGTGTGATTGAACCACCTCATTACATTCAGTACTTTGATCCATAAAACAAAATAGATCAAGCTGATTTACTATTGAACAATATAGATCAATTGAATATAACATTGCTAAAATACTACCAACCCCAAACACAGGTATCCATTATGCAGGTATGCAGACATTATCGTTTTTCAATGAAGATACAGAAATAAATGAATCTGGGCTCTTTATTTTTCAATAAGTTCAGTATCTCTAAACATACGAGAATGATATAGAACTAAAAATAATTATACTATACAGTAGATTATTTTTAAGGACTCTGCCGCAACCTTGACCTTTGATTGGGGGGGGGGGTGGTTAGGAGAATGGTTAGGGGAGGGGGGTTGGTGGTTAGAGGGAGGCTGGTTTAGGGGAGGTGGAGGGGATTCAAAGGTCAAGGTTGGGGCAGAGTCCTTAAAAGTAATCTACTCTATACTACATATACTTATACTCTTGAAACTATATATACTTATATTACATACAATTCGGTTGATTACAGGGGTTGACAGTTCGTGTCATTCAACAGATCTTGTTGTTGTTGTTATTTGTCAAAAGTTTTGTCGGACGAAATGCTACTACTTCAGGTTTACGACCCCAAACTACCTGAAACCTGACCATCGGACGAATTGCTACGACACCGTGCAGGTTAACAAAAATCCATTCCAATAGTAAAGTGCACAACTTTTCAGTGAGACGTGCGATTCAGTTTTCTAAACCATAATGATTATTGCCGGCTGACGTGAATGCAACAGCTGAAATGATTGCATTGATGAAATTGAAGAGGCAATCAACTCGTTCCGTTATTAATGAGTTTCAACCCCGTGAGACTCTTCAGAAATGTTTCATTCGTTGGCCAGATTGACGTGAGCAGGCTAATGAGCCGGATCTGACTTTTAATAGAAATGACTTGGATTGTGCAAGACAAGTTGGAATACAGAATTGCCGGGCAGGAGGCGAATCACTACACGTGATTTATACTCTACCGGACGCGTGTTGTGGTAGGGCATGTCACGGAGCATGAAAGAGGCACAGCACAACACAGCACTGACCGAGCTCTGCACTTCTGCTCGGCACCGGTCTTGTCGTTTTGCTCAAACTCGAATACAGGATCCGATCAGTTTGTTACGTGACTGACATACCCCGATACCGTGACGCACTTCTAGGCAAAACAAGGCAAGGCAATCCTCACTAATTTCGGATCTCAAACTAAGCAGCATCCAACCAGCGGGACTGTCTCCTTATAAAGAACTCTATTCTTAGCTGCCAAGCACGGACTTTTAACACACTAGAAAACCCGTGTATGCTTCAAAGGAGGCTCGCCGGAAATTTTTATAGACGGGCTGGATAAATTACTACGTCCATCCGACAAGAATCAAACCAAAAATAAAAAAACTCCATCTTGTTTTACAAAGCAACCAGTCCCGCCAGCGACTAACTATCCTTACACATAAGAGTGCGTTTGCTGCTGGGATTAATACAGCTGCTTCTTTCTGTACGACTTCGATCAGTTTTCGTGAAATAAAAACACACCCCGCTTATTATCAGAGACAATTGCATTGAAAGTCCATCGGCAAGTACTAAGCTCTTGGCTGCCTTTTTTCGAGTAGACTGTCGTTAAGATCATTGGGAATGAGAGACTACACATGAGAAACGGACATTAATTTTACTGTTAAGTGACTCTTTGTTTTTTCTACTGTAGGAGAAACATATGGAAAATCTCGGTGGACAACAATCTAGCTATAGAAAGATTAAAGCTGAATGACATTTCGTGGATGGGCACATTCGCAAGTTCACAAGTTAAGCAAGTGGATTGTTTAACTGAGGCAGTTCATTTGCATTTTATACATATGAAAAACTCAAGATTCGGTCTACAATCAACACATACTGTACTGAAGGTACAGCAATGCTGATGATGACAAGCTATTCTTGAAGAAGGATGTAACATATTTTTGAAGATGTTAATAGTAACACATTTCTTATGATGTGTACTGTGGGTCGTCTGACGATGCTCTAGACAACAGAGCGAAACGGTCGTCACGCCATAACGTGAGTTAATTTCCATTCAAAAGTTGTTTTATTAAGTTTATATTACATTTCTTATAGTAAATAGTAAGTTAATATTCATTATGATTAAAGATGATTTTTTGCTTGGGTATATAATAAATTATATGTATTGTGCTACAAATAAACAAAATTCGATTGACTTATTGAAGACGAAGAAGAATATTTTTCAGCTTCAAAAGAAGATAAGAATGTCTTGGATGATAAAAAAAAGAAGGAGCCTCTAAAAACTGTAGACCTACCGCAATACACATTTGCAGCTACATGAGTTTAAGACGACGAATCAATTGGTTCTCAAATTCTACATAATAAAACTTCAACCGTGATCAATGGGTTATAGTATTAATTAGTAAAACAAGGTATTATCTGAAGTATTTGATAAGTAAATTTGTAAAATTTATTTGCAAGAGATAATTTTGTTGAGTCAACGAGTTCGAGAAATGAACGCTGTCAGACTCGATTGGATACCAAAACGCAGGTATTTAAACCTTTATTTAGACTAATATTTGTAAAGCAATATAAGTTACAAGATAAATCAGGATTGCCTGAAAGGCAAAAATGAACGAAAAAAAATGTCTATATCAATAAAGTTTAATATGAAGAGGTACAATCTGTTTAAGAGTGATACTGTATTAACTGGCTACTCGCAGAAGTTCCAAATCATCGATTATTCTCACTCTGTTTCTATGAATATATTTTTAGTCATATTTCTCTACTCTCTGAATGAGTCTGGGTATGTGTTGAAAAATAATAAATTACAGCACTGAGTTATTATTATTATCATTATTATTATTATTTTCGGTTCTTTTCCTTGAACCCATCCTTTATAAAAAACAAAAGCAAGGTGTGTTTTTTTTTTTTGCTTTTTGTTTTTCTAGGTAGCATACTCAGATTTTTATTATATGATGCAGCTTCAAACATAATGTTATGAGCAAATAAGTCAATCGAAACCTACAAGTTATCGACTAAAACGCAGGCTGTGTGGCCTTAACCGGCTACAATCGGCTGTCTTATCTGGCAGGGAATCAGATACCCCTCGGGCGTCCGTTCTCTTGCTATTAATTAGGGGCACGATATGTGGTGGGGGCGGAGGCCCTCTCTGCTCTGACTGCTGCCCCCGATTCATCCGGACAATGGATGCGGCCGGCCATGCCTGGGGCGGAGGACGGAGGTGGGCTCTTACCGCCGCCCATTTCAAGAATGCAGTGAGAACTCAGTGCTAGCGGCTCGCTGCCCCTCTGGCTTCTGACAGTGACCCTTCTTTCGCGGTTAGCTTGTTCGAGCTTGGAAACTGATGAAAGCTCTAGAAGAACTCGACATTTAAAATTTAGTTTACCAAGACTCTGTTTTGAAACGTATTTGATAAGATTTTTGTAATGGATATTCTTAAAGGAAGTAAACATCTTTAGAGGCTACAGTATGATGGGTTGAGCGAATACAAAGTCGTTACGTCAACCTGTGCGGAAGTTATAACCGTTTTCACTCAGCAATGGATCCACGGTAGTGGGGGGAAGGCTCGAAAACTGAACTGATGACCACCCCACCAAACACAAAAGAAGAAGAAAAAGCAGAAAATGGAAAAGAAAAAGAAGGAAAAACAGTGGAGAAGATATGACAAAAAGTGAAAGGAGAGAAATGGGTAGGAAAAAGATGAAAATAATATTAAAAAAAGAGACAGAAATAGAAATAAGAAGAAAACTGTGAGTAGAAAAAATGAAGTAGAATTTTTAAAGTTGCAGACAAGCGAGAAAAATGATACAGCAATTTTAAACCAAAAATTAATTTTCTATAGCAAATATTATGAACTTCAGTACTTGGTCTGTTAATAATGCCAGTTCCAAAAGGTTTTCCTCGACTCTACGGCGCATCAATACATAGCTGAGGACTACTATGGCAGAAAAAGGCAGACTCGAGTTATTAATTTACATTTACTCAGACATCACCGTAGTCACCCTAGAGTAGCCACTAGATCCTCAAAATTTTGTTGAGAGATTTCAAGTGGTTACAAAATATTTTTCAATTGCAAAAAATGTATAATTTTTCTTGCAAACTTCATTTTTTCATTAACAATATGTGTCATTGGCGTAACTAAGGGTAATCAGGGGGCCTTGTGAAACAGTTTTCGGCAAAAGAGTCAAAAAAGAAAAAGATGTCTGGAATCGCTGAAAATGTGATTTAGGAAGAATTTATTTCAACGTTTCCAGGGAAGTACCCCCGAATCTCTTTTTGAAAAAAAAAATTAAGTAGTCATCGGTACTACACGATCAATCGGTGGGGGATAAAATATAGCAGAGTGAAAATTTCTAGTAGGACCCAATGAGGGTCTAGATCTCTCATTGACATAGCACAAGAGCTAGATATAATTTTTTTTTTGACATATTATCCCAAACAAATTGGACAAAAATATGGCCTTCGATATGGAACAATTGATAGAGAAATAGGGTTCTCGCCAATCGCTTCCTCTAACCTTGGGTAATACCAAAAGCCTAACATACCAAAAGTCCCCTAGGGTGAGGAGTGAGATCGATGAGGGAGGGGGTGGTAAAAAACAATTTTTCAGTTTTTTGCTTATAAATCAGTAAAGAGAACTCAAATTGATTTTTTGCTCTTATCAAAGTTAAAGCTGGCAAAATTCTCTAAAAAATGATCTGCATTTTTTTGTAGTAGGCTACCAACCACAAGCGCGTTAAGGGCTTCCCAAATTAAGGGGTTGTATGATATATTACATTATGGCACGGAAAGAATATAATTACAGAGCTATTCTACCTCGAATGTTATTTATTATAGTTCAATTCAAAGTTTACGAAGTTAAACAATCATAGCATACCGTTTTTTGAAGGTGAAATCTCAATGATGGTTAAATGTTTCTCAATGGAATTAGGACAGAAATGAAAGCCTCGTTCTTTTTTGTATAGAATAAAATTATATAAAATGTTCCTCAACACACAATATTATAATATTAAAAACAATCTTGATAGCAACAATTTTCAAAAATTTATAATTGTGATGAGTGAACATTGAATATTATAATCCGATACAAAGTAGTATCTAAATACCTGACGAATTAAATAATACTTAATAATTGTTGTTATTATTATCAGTTGTATCTGATAAGCATATGCACCATCATGGCCGACACTAGAGTCGGCCATGGCACCATTGATTTCAAACGCATCATATGCTTTAGGATAATTAACAGCATGTTGTGTGATCGTTTCATAAAAGAAGTCTAAACCAATGATAAGGAGAGCCAATGGAGAAGAGTGTCTGATAGCCTTCCACAGGGTTCTTTGTTGGCTCCCACCCTTTTCAATCTGTACATTTCTGATATACCACACATCCACTCTTCAGTCTTCATGTAAGCAGATGATATTGCCCTTCTCTCAAGAAGTTCCACCTTCTCTGAAGCTGAGCTGAAGATTCAGGAGGATCTCCAGACTCTCAGTAACTTCTTTGAGAAATGGAGGCTTCAACCTAACCCTCATAAATCAGTGGTTACAACGTTTCACCTAAACAACAGAGACGCATCATATCACCCAGCAGTATAGTATTTCAAGGTCATCAGCTGCCCTATGAGGAGTTTCAAAAATACTTGAGCATCACACTGGATAGAACCCTGTCATTCCGCAAACACCTGGAACTTACTGCACAGAAGCTGAAGACAAGGATTAACATTCTCCAGAAGCTCAATGGCACTAATTATTTTCACATTCAATCTCAAAACTCCAAAATCAATAGCGATCTCACTTGCACTATGAGGAAGCTATACACCAAGTTTCAAGAGTCTAGAATATTCCTTTAAAGTGCTAGGGCACGGACGGACGGACGAACAGAAGGACAACGGCACGATTTCAAGAAGGCCCTGTCGGGTCCTTAATAATACAGTCAAACCCACGATATGTAACGATCTTGGCCTTCTATGGTGTCCCTTGACATTGAAATCTTGACAAGACGACTTATAATTAACGAATACCCCTCTAGAACGATTATTTTGCATTGTTTTGTTACACAGAAGTTCAATTGTATTTCTTAATATTATTATCAAAATACCAAGATCTGAAGGAGTCAACCAAATGTAAAGCGTGTTGTAAAGTTGTGGCGATGAAGAGTTGAATTTAAGTTTACTAAATGTAGCAGCTAACCAATTGACGGGTTTACGACAGATAAGTTGTAATCCTTGTGTCTACAGATCCAAGTCCCTGGACGTAAATACTCATATCAAACATGCAGGGATACATTTATTGATGAAGAATTTAAATGAAAGAATGCTATTCATTCAATTGGGATTAGGGGTGACTGTGTGCGATTCTTTCTGGTACTCGACTTGATGGCACATGCTGGGAGGCAGACAATTAGCAATGAAAAACCAGCTGGTTTACAATGTCCGTTTCAGGTTGCGATCATTTAGCCGTGAAATCGGCTTGCGCCTGTCCTGACCAATAATCTACCGCAGCCTATGCAAATGTATATGCATTATTTCACATTGCACTGCACCTATGCATTAAATTTGCATAAGCACGAAGCAGTGAAGGTCACTGCAATTCGACACTATGCCAAAGATTATGCTATTATGTCATTCATTGGAAACGTCAAAATAGAACAAATATCGAGGTAGGAAGAAGGAAGGTGTATGGGTGGCTGTTGAATGTAAGGCTATAAGATTATATAAGATTGAGTTAACTTTGGAAGGCACTCAAGGCAGTGCACATGTGATCAAGAAAACTGAAATTTTGACATCTCAATCTATTTTCATAAAACAGGCTCAGAGAGGTTACAAGAAGGAGTCAATAGAATAAACAACCACAAACACAGAAAGATGATCTGCAATCTAAAATCAATCAAAATCGCATCAATCGCAATTTGTTCAAATTAGGATGAAATGCTTTAGTAGAATTAATTCACAAAGCGAATTAAATTTTTTTCTCGTTTCTAATGGGGTATATGGTTTTTTGTCTGGTATTTTCATAACTAAACTAGCTGACCCGGCGAACTTCATACCGACCACGGCACAATTCTACACGAATGTAGGTAACTACGTACGTCACACACTTAACATGAAAAAATGTTTGTATAAGTTATCGATTTTAACTTCCTTGATAAGGTGAGTAGAATAAGCTAGAATAATTCTATCCCTTTAACCTTTTTTAAAATTTCACTTTTTTTGCTTATTGTTTTGGATTACTTGGTGTTTTTTGTATCCATAGCTATGGTTTGCAATGAAATATTTTCATGTGGGATCAGTGGGATCTACTGTAGAGCTAAAACATGAATACAAACTTTTCTCATGTTTTATGAACTCTCATCTGTACATATACAAAAATGTAAACATAATAAAGTAGACAGTTCAAAATCTTGAATTTCAGAGCCCCTGGCACCCCCACGAACGTCTCTTCAAGTTTTACATATTTTGAATTAAAACAGCATCAGCAAGCGGAGTGGAATTAACTATTGCATGATACAAATTAGTGGATAGCTAAAACTCTAAAATTATTCTTACTCCCCTCTGGCGCCCCCGCGATTAATTGTTGGGTGGTTTTCGAGTGGTTTTGCGCTGTTTCACTATATCAAGCTGGTTCCAATTTTCATATTCATAACCACCCTTGGCGCCACCCTAACAATTTTTGTAGGTTTTTAGGGTTTCTACGTGGTTTTGAATTTGATTCGTATTGGCAAGCTGAGTACAATGATTTATCACTTGATATGACGCAGTAGATAGGTCATACTCTCAAATTAATGACCCCCACCCTGGCGCCAATGCAAACAATTTTTTGAGAGTTTTCATGTTTCATGTGGTTTTGAGTTTTAACTGCATCAGCAAGTTATGTATGGGTAAACATATGATATGAAGCAGTGGATAGCTCAAATTCTTATAATTATGAACCTCCCCCCCCCCCACACCCATCAGGCTGCCCTGAGAATGGTCTGTTGCCAGGATTGTACCTGCATTGGCTGAAAATGCCCAAAATCGATGATTGGCCCCCTCCAACTGAGCCTTCCTTTTTTGGGGTGGATTTTACTAACTCAGAAACCCTCCCATGCAGGCCACCAAAAATCCCCCAAAGTTTCATCACAATCATACGAACGGTTTAGTTATATAGATGAAAATGCCAAAAATCTATGTTTGCTCCCCCCCCCCCGAGACCCCTTCTCTTTAGGTAGATTGTACTAACTCAGAAATATCTCCAGGTATGCCACCAACAATCCCCCCAAGTTTCATTGCATTCATATTAACGATTTAGTTGTATAAAAATACAAACTTATATAGATAATCAAATCTGACGTATGCTATAATTGTAATGTCCAATTTCTTGCAATAAATTGAATTGAATAGATAAAAATACCTAAAATTTATATTAGCGTGGGTAACCTTCTCTAACACGTTGTCAAATTTGGACAATGACTGTCATAAAAAATGTCCTATGGAAATTGTTTTCAACAAATTTTCTAATTGACTGGCCTACTTAAATTCCGCCTTGCATGAGAGACTTCCGGTTAAAAAATACAACATTTACATTTTTTACAAAGCGGTGTGTAAAGTTTTTGGACAACGGAATCCTTCCAGTTTAAAAGCGGAAATGCAAGTGAAAGGTTGAGCACACGAGCGAAAAAGCTCGTCAACTTTATCCCCTCCACTTTTTATCCCCTAACCCAACCCAGGTTTGTGGGAAATAAACAAGAGTATTAATTGCAAAATTATAATACTGATACTACGGGTTGGAGATAAATCTAAATATTATGTGAAAAAGAACCATATTCCTAGAAATGTAAAATAGAAAGAGAAATATGGCATTTAAAGTACACAATAACCGATATCATAAGTCGACAAAACATAAAGTTGATATTTCTAAGTCCAAATGGGTTTCGTCTCAGGCTTTTTTTAAATTACAATTTATGAGCCATTTGATGGCTTCCAACTTATTCAAAATTCCACTCCACTTCTAAATTCGTTTCAAATCATTTTACAAAGACAAAAATGAGTGATAAACAAATAGAATGCAATAAATTCACAATAAGTTCACAATACAATAATTGGGCGACTGTGCAAAGAATGTGCTTACTGACAATGTGCTTATCAAAAACAATACAAAAATGATATTTTCAATCAGGGGCCTATTGCATGAACAAATACAAGCTTGTAATACCAGTAATCAGCTGGAAATTTATGAAATTCTGTTGCATGAGCACACCATTCAGTGAACTAGTATTACTAGTGGCTTTTACCAAACACTATTGCATTTCTAGATAAATTAATTTCAAAGTAATAAATAATTTGTATAATGTATTATTTATAAATCCGTCATTGCACCATATTATCTGATAATATCAATTACTGCAACATTTTAGTCTAGAATTATATTACTTTTCATGTCGACTGCGTGAATCGACTAGTAAAACTGGGGCCTTTTTCATGAATCGACTAGTAAAAGTGGTCTATTATTACTATTTCTAGCATTTTGTGTTGCATCAAGAAACATCTGTCACTAGTATTACTAGAGGTTTTATTTCAGGAAAATTTTGCAAATTACAGGTCAGCTGATCAACATTTAGGTTGATAAGGCCACTTTTTGTGCTATTTGCATGCCACACGAAAAAATGATTCAACATCGTATTTTTAAGAATCTATAGAAGCCGGTCTATGGATTTGAATAGACCAATCAGACGCCGTAGTTTCTAGTGCACCGTTAAGAAATGCGGCTCCCATGAACGCCAATGAATGTGTATCAATGTTCCTAGACCTATGTAATATGACATTTTTCCTTAATTTCAATTAGAGGAATGAGTTCTTTAAGTTTTGTAGATTCCTCCTAAAACACTTTGTATAGTGTTTATGAATTAGTGTAATATGAATTAATTTTCAATTTTAGAAAATTCAAATTTTTTAAATTAAATAATAGTTCAATTTTATAGTTTGATGTCTAAATATGTTGAAAGATCATTTATTTATCCATCTTTACCTTCATTGGAAGTATTGAAAATATATAAATTAAAAGTAATTAAAGTAATTAAGTATTAAAATAAATCATTGTACTGGACTAAATTGAACTAAACTGAACACTGAAGTGGATGAAAAAGTAGGCGTAACGAAGCTAAACACTTCCGATGATTGCTAAAATGCAATTCACTACCAAAGATTCACCTGTAAAAATAATACTAGTCTAGACCAATATTTTGCAGTAACTGAAATCATCACATGGATTGATGCAACAGAACTTGGTAAAAACTACTAGTAATATTAGTCCACCGTCTTCAATGTTGGTAAAACATTTCGAGTGCTCATGCAACAGAATTTTGAAATTTACAAGTTGAAAATCATTGAACAAAGTCGTATTACCAGCTTTAGTTGGCAGTATTAGCCTTATGGGGTACAGTGCTGTCAAGTTGCTAAGTAGCCAAGCAAGCCCAGTCAAGCTGTTACATTCTCATACAATATGATAAAAATGGCAACAGCGCGCTCATATTCCCATATGGAATAGTATTGCCATAAGACTCTGTACTGCAAGGTGTGCATGGACTATAGATAGTTTTTCTAGGTTGGATTACATTATTTGGGCTGCACAAAATTCTCTCAAAATGGCCTCCATAATCTGAACGTTGAACAGCTGACTGGTAATTAGCAAAATTCTACTGTTATAAAATTACTGTAAAAAAATAATAGCATGAGCTACAGCTGTTTCTTGATGCAACAGAAAATGCTAGACTGGTAAGTTGAAAAATTCGCACCTGTAAAATATACTAGTTTTACTAGCCCATTCATGCAACAGGCCCCTGGTTGGTTCCAAACTTATGCTACTCGACAATTCTCATTCTAAAATTCCAAGTTTTTTATGTCGAACAAAGGTTTCAGTGGTGGTTAACCGTTCAAAATGAATCGTGAAGAAATCCAAGTAGAGAGAACGTTATTGTAACGCTATTGACTAAAAAAATAAATGTATTGACACAAAACTACAAACGATAAATATAAATAGAAAGAACAATAAAAAACTTGTCAACTTTTTGATTGCTCTTTCTATTTATCTTGATCGTTTTTAGTTTGTAATTTTTTCTTTTCTTTCAATAACGTTCTCTACATGGTTTTTTTTCACTCAACATAATCATAATACCCATAAAATATTACAGTACTTGACACAATTATATTATATATCTTTGTATGTATTACAATAAACACAATGATGTAACCAGAGAAAGGTTATCAATACCAACTTTAGGTATAAATATAAAAAAATGTATAAATTGGAACACAAATTCTCACAAAACTATTTTGAACTTGAATTTATGAATGAAGCTAGGCATCAGGATTAGCGAGCTCTTCTGCAATCAATTAGTAAAATCGCGATCAATTCGTACATATAAATAAATTTCAAGTACCAACTTATAATATTAATTAATCAGGTGAACCAACTCATGGTGTTCCTAATTCAAGTAAATAAAATTTACAGTAAGATTTGTGCACACTAACGAGAGCCTCTTAGCCCCTATTTTCTCACACTTTATGAATTTTATAGGTAATATTATTTCCATAAGGAGGTCATTAAAAGCCCGCACGTTTGTTTCCTCTGAACAGATTACATACAGTTTGAAACGAATTATTAATGCTCATGCATGAAACCAAACACCAATACTAAGACGAATATAAAAAATAATCACTGAAAAATTTTTCGTACAAGACAAGAGAAATGTTTGCATCTGAAAGCGCGTTCATGTCGGTTGTCGAAAAGGTTATAACAAAATAAGCGTGAGCCGGGCCAATGAGCGGCCAGATTTTATTGCCCGTTAAAGAAGGTCCTTAAAATTCAAAACACAAAATTCAATTTGTGCAGACAGACTGCAGTCCATTCACCTTTATAGCAGAAGCAAACAAAGCCAACTGATGGCACTACTCACGTCTGTTTTCCTCTCCGGAAAATTAAATGAAGTCTCCAGAATAAATAAGCAATTTTCGTCAAAATTAAGTGGAAAATGATATTCTTATTTACATAGAATGTCATCTCCAAAAATATAAACGTGATAGAAGAGTTATGCAGTATGTAGTTGATTTATCAAATGTAGTTTCCAGCAACATTGCTCAATTCAATGCAATTGAATTTTTGAGAAAAATATTTTTTTCCATCTATTACTATTAAATTCTTTAATATATTTTGATAATTAATGAATAAAATAATCTTGTTTTGCAGATGATACTCAATAATCTATTCATTATTCGTACTTTGAGTGGAAAGAATTTGTATTTTGTCAGTCACTGCAGCATATTTACTTGACAAAACCAACTGACAATGAGTTTGAAGAGAACAAAGCAGTTCGAGTTGGTGTATTGAAAGTAAAGTGAAATTAATATAACAAAAGTGAAGTGAAAAACATGTAAAAAAAATAGTGAGCAGATGGCTGCTGTCATCACTGAAAGACTCAAGCATAAGTATAAGTAAATAAATTTTAGTTTTAAAGAATATAGAATAAAATCAATGGTTAGTCCAGGTGACAAGTTTTAATATAAAAAAAAATTACAACTAGAATTGTGTAACAATAATTAGTGTCTGTAAAGATAACTGGGTATAGTTTTTTGTTTTGTTTTCAGATTATGCCTACATGGATCTGAAACTTGTGCGTGGGTAATGGCGTTAATGATGACCCAAAATATGCCTTGATTAACGGTTATAGAACACTGCAGGAGTAGCATTCAGTCAGAGATAAGCGCCCTAACCGATTACGGCAGCTCAGCTGCCAAATCCTTAACCATCCTATAAAAAATGAAAATGTAAATCCACATCTTTCCTAAAAGAAAAGGAAGCTATTTCCATTTAGACTACCCTAGTGTTCTATATTAAGGACCTGTTGGTGGATTTACGCATCTTTAAGCAAGATGTTCTCACAAAACAGTACCAATTCGAGTTTAACAATGAACTATTTATGGTAAATTCAACGACTGCAATCAATTTTAATTAAGAATAAATAATAGTTTTACTCTTGTAAGCAAATCGTTTTCGAAGGCCTTCGAAAACGTTTGGCTTACAGGAGTAAAACGATTATTTATTCTTAATTAAAATTGACTGCAAGTCGTTGAATTTACCAAAAAAAGTAAATATTAACAATTCGGTCCCAACTGAAGGAGACAATCCAATATTAAGTGGATTTCTCTACTTTATCCAATCAGGATATGACGACAGTATTTTATTTTTTAACAATTTGAGGCCATTTGAAGCGTTATTCCAAATTCCAAGCGTTCAACTATAAATTCCAATTTACCAAGTTGTCTTCGTCAAGGCAGGGCTGCAAAAGATTATGACTATGCATTCGCATTTGCTACAGAAAAATTTCCTACTATCCATTCCTCAAAGGTCTCAGCTTTCCATGAACTATCCCACATCAAGCCAAACTTAACTGGCATGACAGAATAGCTATTTGTGTAACTAGAGTACAAAGTGGGGTTTTTCTGCACCGAGAGAAACAGTTTTTTTCACTAGCCGAAGGTGAATGAAAAAAGTTTCTCCAGTGCAGAAACAATACTTTGCGCTCGAATTACACATTCAATTTTTCCTACACTAACGTATAAAGTAATTTAAACAGAACAAAGCAGGACATACATAACCTGACAATTCCTCACATAACATATCTTCGAATCAAATTGATTTCAACAACTACAGCTGACTGTATTTCGTAGCTGAAGCAGAATAGCTGAATGCAGAATAGGGAACCTGCGTATTACATGCTCACTATTTTGTGTAGTTAGGTTGCAAATCTGGAGTGCGGAAAAGTACTGGATTTGCAAAGTAACAACACAAAATAGTGAGCATGTAATACGCAGGTTATCTATTCTGCATTCAAAAATAGGTTGGCTACTCTGCTTCAGCTGCGAAATATTTGTTGTAGTTGTTGTTGAAATCGATTTGATTCAAAGATAGGTTATGTGAGGAATTGTCAGGTTATGTATGTCCTGTTTTGTTGTTTAAATTACTTTATACATTACTGTAGGAAAAATTTAATGTGCAATTCGAGCGCAAAGTATTGTTTCTGCACTCAAAAAACTTTTTTCACTCGCCTTCGGCTCGTGAAAAAAACTGTTTCTCTCGATGCAGAAAAACGCTGCTTTGCACTCTAGTTACACAAATAGCTATTTTCGCTATCAAACATTCACTTGATGAAAAGATCAAGCTTCGTAGGAGCCAAGAGCGCAATGCAGCAATGAACTTCCAAGTTTCTCAGCCTAGATTTGTCAGTAGTTTGCTTATAAATCTTCACGGCTCACGACATTTGTCACATTTCATCTATTAACAATGATAATCTACAATCTACCGCAACCGCCCTTGAATGCATAGTAGATTAATTTCAGCAGTTTGCTAGACTTCAGGTACTAGTATAAGGCCGCTATCTGATTGATACCACATAATGTGCATGAATCGAACTCTCCCAACGAATTAATAGTAGCAGATACAGTAACGCTTAAATTATTACACCGTTGCCCATTCCAGATGAGTAATAGACGGACAGCAATTTTCTGCAACAGATTTATTCGAATGGAGCCTACACAGAACCAGGAGGCAATCTGATAAAGATTGAGCTTCCCGAGTACTTAGCCCATAAATTCGATCTCTTAATGTAGGTGTTCTAATATGACTATTGCACTACAATCTTCAATAATAATGGTGTCTCTTGTGTTCATTATACATCGTAGTAGGATATATAAAATTGAAAGTTAGGCTTGTTGTACGAGTTATATTTTATGTTGTTGCTTGAGCTCAAGTTAGCAAAGTAACCAAAGCAAGGTTGGAAGGCCACTAAATAAAGACGGAGCAGCAGTCAGTATGAGACTGAGACTCAACACAAGCAAAGGCGACTAGTTACACGCAATCAATGCTCTCTCAACTCTCACAACCAAGTGTCATAATAATTCCGGTACTTGGACTATGTGTTCATGTATAGGGGCAATGCGTGCTTGTGCTGTATGCCGTGGCTAAGGCATTCAAGTCCCGGTTTCAAACATAATAATTGGTCCTCCTTTTTCAAGGACTAGGCAATTTTTAACTAAGCTTGAACATTACAAAAAAAATTATCATCGCATTATTAGTAGCCTACTAATATCCCTTTTACCAAGTGGTTTGTATTTAATAATTGCTTTTGAGATTCTACAATCTATCATTCCCTCCACATGATATTTCCACTGGATCCTGTTGTGCTCCTACTGTGCTATCATTGATGAAATGCCTAGTTCACTCCTTATGTCATAACTGCAGATTCTCAGCGTTCTCTTCTTGTTACCCATGTTTCTGTGCCATACAAAAGAATGGGTACTGCCATTGGTGCAACGATGGGGGAGGGTGAGGTTCCGGGTTACAACCCTTCCCTTGAGCCTGTGAAAGAGGCCCCAAAAACGAGTAGGGAGGCATCAATAAAAGTACGATAATATTGGTTACTGGAGGGAAAAAAGATTTCATACGTGAAGAGTAAATAATATAGAAAAAATACTTTAATTTCAATACTTTAATTAACTAAAGAAATACTTCAAAGTAACAGAGGGGATAGGTCGAACAAGACAAGTTTCCTTTGGCCTCAACGTCAAGGGGCCACATCATTTTACAAATGTGAGCAAGTGCCAAAACAAAAATCAAATAGGGGGCCTCAAATTGTCCAGCTAGGGGCCTCCAGGGCTCTTTTTTTTAGAAGCCTAACCCACCCTGGAGGCCCCTTGCACCGCGGGCCCTTTTGGGACAGTTTTTATTGCCAGTATAGTCATGTGAAGTAGAGATTCAAATAAGCTGCATCTAGAATATTTCAAATTTCAGCGTTTATACACCAGGGTCCACTAATTGCCTAGGATTTGGGCCTTCAAAGGCCCCACGATGCTGGTGAGTCCCAGTATTTTCGGAGCACCCAAACATGGGCTTGGTGGTCCCGCAGACAACTTGAATGAAGTTGACACAGTAGACTTGAAATGAGAAAAGGTCTCTTAATATTTATGAAGACTAATATTTATCAAATGTTAATTTCTTTTACTATTCAATTCTGATACGCCATAGAGTTTAAAATATTATTCTTGCCCTTTTTCAAGAAAATTAAATTTTAAAGAATATACCAGTGTCAAACCTCTACTACTACTTTGAGGTCTCAAGTTGAAAAATTTTTAAATTGATAATTTTGAATAATTAAAACGGCTGTATCTCACTAATTGCTGAACCTAAATATTTGTAATTTAAAATCTCTCTCGGGGAAGTAAAGTTCTTTACAATTTGAAACCAATTTCATCTTTTTATCCCCATTAGTTTTTGAGCTGCTGTAATTCAAAAACGTTCATGCACACCCCCCCCCCCCCCCTCCACCAGCAATGAGCTTTCCATTGATCGGATGTGATGTCGGACAATTTTATTTTTTTCAAAACGGCGGCCGAAGCACAGCTTGGGTACTTTAGTATTTTATTGAACATGTTAATCTGGTCATACACACAGATTTTCAGCCGGGTTGGATTTTTTCCTTTTTCATCCAAAATTTAGGCTCATTTGACTGGAGTAAAATGTGGAGGGAAAAATTATTGCTGATTTTCTCTGCATTCCATTCACTCATGATTTATTCCACCTTGAATCGAAAATAGGTTTTCTCAGTTTTTCTCCCTCTTTTTTAGTTTTTCTCTGAAATCGATAATTTTCTCTATGGCTCATTTACCATAGATAATCACAATTATTCCACCTTGAATACGAAATCATTCTAGGACATTGTTTTCTAGTTACTTTTCCCCAAATTAAAAAAATACAAATCACTTAATTCTTCTTCTGCTTCTTCTTTTTCTACTTCTTCCCGTGCCGTCTATAAATTATTAAATTGAATGCTAATCACTAATGAATAATAAGACGAAGTTGTAACAACCACATTTATTAAAAAAAAAGGGAGATACTCAAGAGTTTAAGATTAATAATGGAGTAACATCCGAAACTAGTATCTCCCTTTTTTGAACGAGCGAAGCGAGTTCTTCCTTTTGACTTGAGGCTCGAGGCGTTGTGTGTTTGTTTGTATGTTCCACGATAACTTTCGAACGCCTTTATCAATCAACTTCAAATTTGAAACACAGATTCTTGGTATCTTTATACAGGTCAAGTTCGTTTGCCAATGAAATTGACCCACTCCTTCATCCTTTTTGAGGCGAAACAAATGGATAGGTTCTCACCCCTTCATTAATATATCTATATACAGTAAAACCTCGATAATTCGGCCCTCGAAAATCCGGACCCTCCAGTAATCCGGCCCGATTCTTAAAATTGTATTTTATTAGATAATAACTGATAAAAAATAATAGATACAATTTTACACACATTTAAATACTATATTCACAGTCAATGAATACAGTACAAAATAGAATAGTGTTGCACTAAACACAGAATCACAATAATTACAGTACGCACGCACGCACACAAAAGAACAATGAAATGGTCACAAAACTCATTACTGTACATTTTAAATGGTCTCTCGATGGTCCGGCTTTTACGTATATCGGGCCTATATCGCCCGTTTAGGCCGAATTATCGAGGTTTTACTGTATTACTATAACTTATTTAAGAAAATAGTTGTTTTCACCATATGGAATTGGCAATAGATTTCAAAATATATTTTGAGCTATCACCAGCTGTAGGTGAATAAATGCGATCAGGCTTTTTATAGGATCTCTATAAGTTGATATACTAATTTCATTGCCCTGATATATGGTTATATAAACAGCTGTTTTTCAATTGGTAAATATATCTTCTCTATAGATTGATACACTAATTCCATTGCCCTGATATATAGGTATATGAGTACGGTAGGTCTTTATTGTGGAAAATAAATGTGTATATCAGAGCAACAATGAAATTGAACTTCAAGTGATAGATGTCTTGTGAATTTTATCTAAATCATTATTTTCAAAACAGCCGTTTTTCGTTACCACCTTCCCCTACGATAAGCTTCCCAAATGAGTTTCCCTTTCCAAAATTGGTTTGCAAGCGAGTTCTCCAGCCCGTTGGGCTCACTAGTTTAGACTTTTTATAGTTTTAATAAATGTGGTTGTGACAACTTCGTCTTATTATTCATTATGGATATCTTCCACAATATCACCTTCACCACTACAAAGAAAGCTAATCACTAAATTACACAAAAAATAGTCTTGGAGTCGCTCTAGTTAATTCTCATCTCATTTTTGTTGGTTCCTTTTGAAACATGGAATAGTTCTATCTCAATGGCAGTACGAACATTTCGAATGATAATAATTAAATTTCAAGATTCAAGTTTATGCAATAACCTTATCTAGAAGGGTGAAAAATTATAATCCAATGAAAAATCCCGGAACCAATTGCCCTTCTTTACATTAAATATGCGATTGCCCTGGATCAAGTTTGATATTTTAATTTCAATCTTTATAGATTATCAATTGTATTTATCAAAATTTATGCAAGGGAAGGAATATATTCTGCAACTTGAAAACTCAACACACAACATTTTGTGGCGTATCGCTAGCATTTAAACACGCAATAGTGTAGTGGAATAAAAAACATGATATCAGTCAAGCAGCACAAAATGATTTACGTCCATTGGGAACAATGTCATTCTCATTGCATTTTTCAATTAGTTACGGTGGGGAGAGAATGTTATGGTGAAGAATAGGAAGAAGAATGCGTTGTCTACTAGCTGCACATAGGCATTTCTTCACACAAAGGGTGGAGATTCGAAAGAATGTGACAGTGGAGTAGTTTCTTCTCTTCATCTTCATCCTTTGCACATTGCACACCTTTTGAATTTCATCTTTCGTTATGCTCTCATCATCTCGATCGTATCCAGTTCATTGATATGACTGAGGCAAATGCGCGAGGTGTATTCAACTCATTCAAAGAGAACGTACATTAAAAACATTTCTGTCGTTCAGCCAACTCTATGATCTTGGAATAATATGGATGGATCGAGTAGGTCTCACAAAAAACACATTTCTACTATCTACCTGTATCCTCCAACATAATGAACGTTTTCAACAATATTCACACAATAGCTTCAATTCATTATTTATTAATTTATTGAGATAAAATTACAATCAGCGCAATAATGCAACAGACAGAGTCCAAAACTGCTCTATTTGCAAATTTTGACTTGCTACATTATCCAACATATCCTACTAATTTTCTCTACCACTGCCGAAGAGGTCCCTGACCTCTTGTGCATTATTTTTCGCTTCTGCCGATCAAAAACTCATCTATCCACCTCTATTACTTTCTCTTCGATTTCTTCTTCCTCTTACTTTTTCTCATCCTCTTCTTGTTCTTTTTCCTCATCTCTCTGCTTTCCAGCTGAAAGTTAGCGTATACTGTAACAAAAACAACGATACATGTTCTCCCCATCATCTGTATTGCCCCATATTATCCCCACTTATTCTAAACTATATCGTTTCTCGTATAGATTTTGGGTACCTATTCATTTTGCAATGGTATTTTATGCTGTAGCCCATGTTTATCACATATCTAATCTGAAAGTGAAATTTTATAATTTTCTGTTTTATGTAAAAAATAAGTTGATTGTATTGCGATTAAAGGCGTATAGAACATTAATTTATAGAGTTGAATATGCCTTCATAGCATCTGACCCTTCAGGATGGTCATTGCAAGGGTCCTCATACTTCCATAATGTTATGTAAGATGCTAATCCAACAATGAACTAATCTAGTCTAGTGGCTTGTGTAATAGATTTGCAATTATACAAAGGAGATAATGATGAGTATCACAGTCTCTTTCAAAGTAATAAATAAATTTCTAGAAAAATCTACTTTCAAGGTTTTTGAAGACATTATCAAAACTAAGAGTGTAGCTGAACAGTTTTTTAGATTCTTTAGAAAAGCACCTTCCGGAACCTGCGCTAGCCTACTAAACTACCTAGTAGATTAACGACCACAAAAATTTAACAGTAGCCCACATCGTTTTACAAAATGTTTTATATTTATGGTCAAAGGGGATAAAACCTTGCCATTTTCACAAAGATCTTGGTTTAACAGCAATATTATGTTTCTTTAGCTATGGTAAATTTGCTCTAACTCCCATACGTACTGTTCTGTTGATTCCATTAAACAGTAAGTCCCAATTCTATCGAAATTAAACATTCAAGTACAATAATATTCATTTTGTATCAAACTTCACTTAATCTATAATCTTTTCCTTGGCAGATGACTAATTCAGAACAACCTTTGAACCTAACCTAACTTTGAAAGAATATTTATTAAGAACTTGATCACTGTATCCAGGTTAAATGGTGTAAATTCGATGGTGGATCAAAGTCAATAACAAATTGTGACTGGTTACTTCAGTTTTAGAGTTCCAGAAATTTATTTTAATAAAACCAATAAGGGGTGGAACTGTAGGGCTAAGTTCTAAGAATGCTTTCAATGTCTTTAAATACGGTACCATGAATGTGTGAGCACCATAGTTCAAAACTGTGTAGTTTTATTATTGCAATAATGAGTACCCTATGCTTAATCTGTGAACAGTTGAACAATCTGATAGCTATAGCTGTCAAACAACCAACGTGTTGAATTGTAAATGAGAAGGTTCGATCCTTTGGTAATACAGCTTTTTTCAGGTTTAACAAAACAGTTGGCCTTTGTAGAGATGAAGTAGTCATATGTGTAGAAGTAGAAAATGAAGAAAGTTCATAACGAGAAAGGATACTTACTCTCTGGTCAAGATGGCAGAAGGAATCCATGTCCTCCAGTCATGGCATGGCACTGATTTCACAAAAACGAAGTACACCGTCGAGATTAGCGCACTCTCAACTTTCTTCGTATCTGAAACACATGCACTCGGTTTGATATTGTACCGGTTACTTTAAATGGTTGATACTTTTTTAGGAATTTCATGAATTCTGAGTAGTTTAGAGCAAAGGCGCGGTAAGTCAACAACGATCAATCGGAATATTGCTTGCTCAGAGCACGAACAGAGCAGACTAGACTGAAAAGACTGGAGGACGAACGATCCGGCAGTGACCTCAACCGATCGCGCTGCAAAGATCCCCTCCACCCTCTTCATATTCTTCACTGAGCAGGTTTTCTTTCTCCGGCCAGGTACAGTCTGGTTCCTCAACAGCTGGTCCTCTTTTCATTCGACTCTGTATGCCCGCTGACGGCACCGCAGACCGCAATGGACAGTCCAAGTCCCCAATGTCCAGGTCCTGGAAGAAGGAACTCTCTACAAAGCCATCCATCTCACTCCTCTGCAGCAGTGGCGTAGCCAGGGGGGGGCCCATGGGGCCCGGGCCCCCCCCGAAATTTCAGAAATAAAAAATTCTCAAATAATTAATAGATAAGGACTTATTAAAGCCGAAGGGTTCTATATGTTTTGTTGTATTATAACGAACAGATTACAGAAACTCTGTTTGTGTAATGGAATAAACTACAGTCTGTTATAGTCAGATTAATGCATTTTTCAAATTTTTCATCAATATTTACTCATATAGAAACTTGTTAGGTGCTCAAATGGATAATTTTGATTTAAAATGTGCTACGAAATCGAATAAAACATGTTAGAAAACTGGGACTACCATAATTATTTATTTATTATATTAAATAAAATTCAATTTTCAAGTTTGAAGTGGATTAAATTTGTTAATTATTGATAAATCAACTTTTTGAATAATCTCATCTTGTAGAAAATTTAGTTTTGAAGTTAAAATTCAGTATAACCTACTAGCCTGAACGCACCTAAAGTTCATAAAATCGGGATTTTATAAATGAAAACACACAAATAAATGCAAGTTCTATGCAAGCGTGTAAAGTCAGTGTGCTATGATTAAAAAAAATCCGATTTCATGAACTTTGGGTTGGGTGCGTTTCAGGCTAATGACATAAATTTTTTAAATTTATAATAATAATTTAGTATTAATTTTGAGATTCAGTACATAAGTTAAGTATGATTAGTTCCAATTCAAGGGTTTTGACTCAAATCAGTCACAGCTATCGGTATAACAAACTTTATCATTTCAAACCTGGCCACCTAGGTTCTTGGGTAGTAACTTTTCAAAACTTTCTTTTGAACTTTAGAGCCTAACAAGTTGTCTAGATTTGCTTTTCACACCACTAAATTTAAAAAAAATCCGGACCCTCCTATACCCCAGACCCACCACCCACCCTTGGTGAGCCCCCCCCCCGAACTTTGATCCTGTCTAAGCCACTGCCCACACCCCCCTTGGTGAGCCCCCCCCCCCCGAAATTTGATCCTGGCTTAGCCACTGCCCACACCCCCCCCTTGGTGCTTGGTGAGCCCCCCCCGAAATCTAATCCTGGCTACGCCACTGCTCTGCAGCATTCCTTCTTTGTTCCGCATGAAGTCGGGAGAGGTGCAACGGAACGTACAATACAAAGACAGATTATGTCGGATTTCCCTGATACGGTACTGTCAACAGACTGAACAAAATTTGTATACCATTCATGGACTTTGCAGCACTGCAGTGTTGTGCTGTACCTTCTCTTGCATATCGGTGATTGCAGGGGCCCCTACGCTCTGATTTGAATGACATTTAAGAACACTAAATCAAACATTTTGAGCTTCAATGCTTTTTAGCACGCGCGGATCCAGGTGGGATGGTAATGACAGTCATGCCCCCCCCCCCCCCCGAAACTTTACCCGTCAATGAGAGGTATTATTTTTCAAAGAAACCGAACCCCCTGTTTGAAAGAAATTTGTTATACCCAATATTAGCTTCATAAATTTTTAGAAAACTTTTTCTTTGTTCCCCTTTTCTATATAGTATCTACGTCTACCCTCTCCACCACACTACATCACCCCACGGCTGAAGATATCGGTAACCTATTTAGACCCATGATTAGAAAACTTCTCCTTCCTACTTTACGATTACATCTACGGAATACTATAGAATTTAATGAGGATTTAAGGGGGTTGAATACTGGTAATATTAGTTTCGAAATCATTTCAATGCAATAAGAATAAATTATATCAAAGACCTCCACCACTGCGGAGTGCGGACATTAGCAGCTGCATTAAAAATAACTAATGGAAATCGATGAATCGCTTTGTTAATGTTTAGCAATACAATACAAATTATTGTAACAACTTTCAAAAAAAGTTGTTTGAGCACTCAATCGGGTATGACTCAAGAACCAGAAACAATAAGTCACCTTCTTCATTATGCAGGCTGTAATGGATGTACCTATTTCTCTCTTGAATGTCTTTTAACATGTGGTTTCAGATGAGTTAATAAAAAAAACACATGCTGGAACCAGGACTGACTCCCTTTTTATAAAATAGTTTTTATTCCCTGTAGCATATTAAAAAGTTTGCCTATCACCAGTAGCGGCGCGTCAAGTTTTTCACTGGTGGGGATAATTTTTAAATACACTTGTGGGGATAATTTTTAAATACACTTGTGGGTCGGTCGTGAGGCCTATTTCAGTCAGAATATTCTCCAGACCAACCAGTATTCAAGACGAATCCTTGGATTTTTTCAAATCATCTATTGAAACTGTCAGTTTATAAGTTATAAAACTTATGTTGGGATAGCCAATTTGTAAAAAAATCAGGATTTACGGTATAGTATTATCTTTCTTCGTAAGAAAAAAGAAATGGATAAAAATACTGGCAATAATTACTGTGCAGTACAGTTTTTGTGTGTTCCTGTGTCAGTGATTATATTGACACAGTCAAGAGGGGTGTAGAGGACAGGTTAATGAACTAAAATTCAAGTATTAAAGTAATAACCATCTTACCATTGTAGATGCAATTTTTGGCTGGATATTATTTAATTGCATTGGTTAAATTAGTGTTACTTTCCTTGTGTTTTTTAATTTTCTCACTCAAGTGTTTGAAATCCTTACAGCAATTTCCGTCCAAAGATCATCATTTCCCTTATGATTAATACCATTGATCAGCGATAGTAAGATGGTTCGTCTATGTTATTACTATCGAAACATAAACAATAAAAATGAAATAAAGCTTGTTTTTCAATGCTTGGAGTTAACCACGGCTTTTAATCGAACCACGAGGTACAAAAGTTTTTGTTTTGCTTTGTGTATGTTCAACTACTCCTAACTCTTTAATTTGTTTTTTACCTCCAATGGCACCGTCGAAAACTTTGTGCAAAGTAAACTGTCAACGTAATTTAAATTCATTGTTTACGTTAACTTACTAACAAAAAGTAAGTCTAGTATTAAAACTGACACTGTATTTCACTTTTAAATAATGTTTTATTCACATATATTTGAGATGCTTGAGGAATGCATTTCACTTCTGAAAAGAAGCTTCGTCAGCCTTTTCAGAAGTGAAATGCATTCCTCAAGCATCTCAAATATATGTGAATAAAACATTATTTAAAAGTGAAATACAGTGTCAGTTTTAATACTAGATTGTTCATTAAGTATTTCGTCATGGAAAGCATCACAGAAAAAGTAAGTAGTAAATAATAAAAGTTAATTAATAAATAATGCTGTCAATACTGTAGTTCACTTTCCGTATGGTTGTCGTCGAGACTCTTCCGGCAGAGCGCGAACTGTGGAAGGGTAGAACGGAGTCACTGGTAAACGTAATTATTACAAGACTGCTCACCAGTGGGCTAAGCACTGGAATCAAATTCCTGAAACAAATGAAGCTGCAAAGTGGGGGAACTGGCAGTCTGATGTCACCCGTCTTGGAGCCAATGTATTTCAGTTCTATATTGCCAGGGCTACGTAGAAACTAGCCCAACCGGCCCAGACCACGGCTACTCATCTCAATCGGCGTGCAAATTAATATACTTGCCTTACAAGCGCTGTTTTCTTATTAATATAGTGCTTATTTTAATGAACTAATATTTTTTTCTTTTACAGAATTATTGGTGGGGCTCAGCCTAATGGACGCGCCTGTGCCTATGACTACAGAGCTGGTGAGAAGCAACAATGACCCAAGCAAAAGTGTCCAGATCTCTACAATTTGTGTTAAAATGAATGGATTTAACATATTCTGGACATGAGTCACTTAAAATACGATTCTAGGGGGATTGATTTACAAAATTCTCCCGAGGAAGGAACCCGGTGTTCTGTAAATTGCGCCCAGTGAAAATCGCTCCCAGTGTGAATTGGGCCCAGTACGTCCGCACATAGCATAAATCGCGCCCAGTAGGTCCCTCTCTTGAATGAATTGAACTATGTTCAGCGAGCCTACGGAGTGGAGTAAACAAACATGTGCGTGCGTGCAAGTCGAGACTCAACGAAGCCCGATTCACAGATAGTCTAGTTTTCGAAACGCATCGAACAGGCCTACCCATTGAAAACGACTTTCAATAAACATTTTCAAACAGCTACTTGGATAATACTTATTATTTATTGTAAATGGAAATGGATACATAAGATTAATGAATAAGATGGCTATTTTCTTACCTTCAATGCTTAGGTAATGTATCCAAACATTCAGCAATCACTGGTATCACTAGTCTATTATTAGAATTGTTCATAAATTTGTCAATTGAATTATTTTTACCTACATTAGAAATGAAAATACTGACTTGATAACTGAATTAAAAATCTAATATGTTCTTGAAATAAAGCAATAATAATTATTTATTTCACAAACTGGAAGTGCGACAACAGCTTTTAAGAACGAACTGTAGGTGGCAATGTGTGTGAATGGGCCGACCAACCGATGCCAGTACAATTCTCGGAATTCCTCACTCACACACATGCAAAGTTTGTTTGGGTCACTCCGTAGGCTCGTTGAACACACTATAAGCAAATACACATGTGGCATTATTGAACCAAATAAAAATAACTTGGAGCATCGTCATTTTTTTTTTAAATTTATTCTAAATAAACTGATTTTTTCAGGTTAGGTTAGGTTAGGTTATAAATAAAATGTCAGGGATGAACCGAGGGGTTATTCCCGGTTATTACATTAGGCGGATGAACGCCTGTCAAGTGATGCTAGCGGCCCATGACTCACTCGGTCCAGGTAGACACTAGAACGGGATATTTAAGCTGGGCGTGATTCACAAAGATTTTTATTTACCCAGATTTTTGCTTGGGCGCGTTTTTACTGGGTGCGATTATCAGGCATTCAGGAACCCCGGTCAGGGGCAGGCTAAAATGCCTGCATAAAGCTAGAGAGACTAGCTGGTTTGGGGGGGGGGGGGTAATCTTGGATATTCTCAACAATCAAAAATTTGTATTGAAACTACTGGTTGATTAAAGAAAAGCACACGAAAGTTATCCAATTTGAATAAGAATAGCATAAATGGTCGATTATCTGATTAAAATCTGACCATTTTATTTCAACGAACTGTGAATCCAATTTCTAGTTTCCGACAAACCTGTTTACAAAATTAATTCAATTTGTATCAGGTAGGTTAATGAATATTGATGGTCTCTTTCCAAGAATCAATTCGGTTAGGTGTAATACGTAGCTGGAATCACGTACTCTTATAGAAATTTATAATTGATCACCAAACTAGTAAAGAATTCTAGAATTCCAAGCACTAATTATTCCACGGTTTGATTCAAATTTTGCTATTCAAAAGAGAGTTCAACTGAATCAATCAATTTAATTGGAATTGACCTTTTACAGTTCACCTAATTATCCAAAATACGTACAAATATTAATAACTATCAATATGTGAATCTACATTTCACAATCTGCGTGTTTACCATCTTCATGATAATTGAGCGTATGATCCTTATCTAATGAGCTAATGAAGTGAGCCAATAATAATGCTATAAAATTATAAGGTAGTTGGGAAAAAATGATTTAATACAGGCAGTTATAAAGTTTGATTTATGTTAGGAAAGGAATAAATAGTGGATAGAATGGGAGAAGATGGCGCAAGCAGTGATGAAAAGCTCAATTACCAATAAATGTTTTTTATATAATTCTTTTGTTGATAAAATGTGAGATGCCATTGTAAATTGGAAAAATCTCTGTTGATTTCATTCTTGATACATGAACGTTTTGTTATTATTTATTCCTTAAATTAGAATTATTATTTCTCATAGTTATTAGCTTTTATTCCTCAATAAACAAGAAGCATTTGATTATGTAAATGGTGAGATGCAAGAATTTTTTACTGAGAAAGATAAATATTTTAATAGTCAGCAAACTACAGATTTGTGGAATACAATAAGTAAATAGGGCACCATACTAGAGTGTAAGTTACCGAGTACATTGTGACGTCAGGGAAAGAGTCATTTCCATCAAAACTTTATGAGAATAACATCAATAGGGAGATTGAGCAAAACTTCACTAACGATGACGCTTATTCTAACCTGTCCAATCTATGCCTTTGTATGCTTTAATGCAAGTTGCATGGTGCTCAGCTGCCTCTTTGAGCAAAACTATGTTCCAATCTCTCCAAAAGCTTTTAATGAATAATTTGTAGTCTTGTCTCTATCACAGAATCTATTCGGTCAAGTGCATCTAACTAGAATCACTCATAGAAATTTATAATACTGTAATTGATTTACAAACTAGAAAATAAATTATGTTCATTCTATTTATTAATTTCCACCATTCATAAACCCAGCTATCATTTCGAGACAAAATAAAAGCTAACAATTTTTTCAAGCTTTCAATAAAAAGGCTGTTTCAAGTGGAGAGGTCACAGGAAAAGATTGGCTGCTTCCAGCTGATTACCCCAGGATGTAAGAATTACAGAAAGATGCCTTTTTGCATCTTAAACTACTCTTAATAAAAACAAATTCTGTTGGCTTCATTTGTTGGGAGCTGAAGGAGAAGAGAGACTTGAAGATCATAGGCACTCCTTGCTATCCTGATGCATACCCGGCGGGGCCTCTTATCAAACCCAGTAATTTTAGACTCTTCCATCCAAGCTTTCGACAGACTGCGCCTGAAGAAGGGGAACAGCCCCTCCCTAACTGAAGCAACGTTTTTCGTTCTCTCTGCATAGTTTCTTTTGTTTACAGAACGCAGGGTATGTTGTCACGAAACCGATCAGATTCAACAGATTGTTTACAGCATCTCAAGAGAGATATTTGATTATGTAGCGTTTTATTTTTATACATTATTCCTAAGCCAGAGTATCGTCTGACTTCCCAAATTTCTAGTTTCAAGGAATCTGACTGGTTTGATGTAAAACCAACGGCATGCAATTTTATTTTTCTCATTTAATCATGATTGTCAGCATGGAGGTATAAGAAAGTGGAGGACTGGAGGGAGTATAACGTATACCACCAATGTTAAAAAACTGCAACCAGAACTGGAAGCAATCAGGGCTGATTGGTGTCTGATACCATTCGCGAATTTCAACTAATTCTCAAAGTATATTAGTTTGAAATTGAATACGTTTTGATTAGATTAGATAATTCTACTTTCATGTCAGTTCGATATCATCTGCGGAAAACAATATTTGCTTCTCAAAATGATTTTTTGAAAAGTTTTATCAAGAACAAGCAGTCGTATTGATCACTTTAAATAGCCAATCAATGACTTTTTTAACTACAAAGAAGCGTATAGTGGCGGCCATCTTTAAATATAGATATAGAGTTCATAGATTTTTATAAGAACTAATACAGCATTGGTAGATCTTCAGTGGATTAAAGCCGCCGGATAGCTGTACAAGATCGTCGGCCATACTTTTTTAAATTTATGCTCCCTTCACTTTCTTATACCTCCATGATTGTCAGTTGAAACCTTGGTAAACGAATGGGATTATCAAGAGCAATCGATCTTCAAGCTTCAACAAGCATGCATATTATTTCTCCAAGCAACCCTTAAAAACAAAACAATTCATAAAATCAATCTATGAATCATTAAGCATATATTTAACATACATAACCCTCCAACTCATACCTTAAGTCAGTGTACTGTGGGTCGTCTGTCGATGCTCTAGACAACAGAGCGAAACGGCCGTCACGCCATAACGTGAGTTAATTTCCATTCAAAAGTTGTTTTATTAAGTTTATATTATATATTTAAGCTGATTATTTGTAGTAACTAACTAGTAAACAAATATTATTGTACATCATTATACAAAAAATCATATTTTTGCCATTTGTTGAGTGCTACGTTGAAATTGAACTAATACACAATTCTTCTATAACATTTGTGCTAATTGAAAATGCAGAAATTGGAGAATAAACTAATAACATGATCTATAATTATTATATAACCTGCAAAGATTTCATTTATTAATTTTTTTTTTTTTTTTTTTGATGGGACAGAATTATAATATTAAAATTACTTGTGGGAGTGCAGTTGTTCGAGACCGCGTACAGAAGAACACGTGCTCCCAGAGTAATTATGCTGCAGAATAAACGTCAAATGACATAATCAATAGTGTGGGTATTGTAGAAAGATAATTTTCTATTATAATAATAATATTATAAAATACTTTTCTATTTAAGAAATATGACATTTTCCATGATATTCTCAATTTATTATTGATTGATAAGTATGGATCCAATATAGTGAATTCATCCACATTATCATTAGGAGTGGACCCAGAACCGCCTTTTGAAGTAGAGAGAGGTGACTTCGTTTATAACCTTTTCTGTGAGTGTAGTACGTGTAGGGTTTATAGTAAGACCGCATTTAATATTAAATTTTTTCGTTATTAAATGTGTACCTCAGAGCCATAGTGACCGAAGTCCAAAATTTTCGATTTTCGTGTTTTCAGTGACTATTTATAAGCAATATTTTCTTGATCGAACCATAAAAACTTCCCTGCTACTTTTCTTTCCAGTTTTACGCGTGACCATGATTTGACATCTATGAGCTAGACTGGTCCAAGTCCACATAAATGCTATGCTGATGCTGCCTAGTTGAATCATTGATATACAGGTTGTTTCAGGAGAAAAGGTTCAAACTTTGGCAAATTATTCTAGATCTAAAAATAAGAAAAAAATTCAAAATAAACGTATGTCCGGAAACGCTTTGTTAGCGAGTTATACAGAGTGAAAGATTTCGCCCAGAACTCAGTACCCTCTGTAAAAGAAAGTCATACTAAAATTCCGGGAAGGTAAATTAAGGACCAAATATAGTTATCTCTTATGGTTTTTGATCTGAAAAAACGAATAAAATATGTCCTAGAACTCTATCTTCAGTAGTTTTTATAATATTATGATGTAAAACAGAAAATTCTGTGCCTAAAAACACGTTTTTCAGCTTTGAAGAACAATAACTTTGTTAAATGAATAATAAATGCATCAAATTTGGATACAAAACTTGTAGAGAATTTAATTCTGAAAAATGTGATGTGAATGAACCCAACAACAAACTAATACTTCTTTCAAATATTCGTCTCTGATTAAAACTAAACAATGGTTAATTGAACTGAAAACTTCTGTCAGAATAATCAAAATGTAAATTGAGACAGTAAAAAATAGCAACTTTTACTTATATTAAATTCAAAATGCACTCAAGTGGTTTGAAGTACAATAATAAATGTTAATTTCTTTTTAACACGGATGTTCAAAAATCCCTAAATTATATTCCATGCACTATAAAACTCTTTCCTGAATTGCTGTAGTTGCCCGACGAACAGCATCTTTCCATTCTTTATTACAGTAGCAGCAATGAAAATACGCACTATCAATAATTCGTCTCTTGAATTAACTTTTAGCATGTATACTTCACTTTTCATTCACCCCCACAAGAAATAGTCCGCGGGGGTGGGATCCGGATACCTTGGTAGCCAACTAACAGGCCATCTTCGACCAATCCATCTGTTATCAAACTTCTCATTTAAGGCTGTGCTCAGGGTTTTTGATCATAATTTTTTTTTCGAAGTTCATTGAATTGGATATTATTAAGGTATTAAAATGCTAACTATTGCCATGAAACATTTTTTTTTTCATCAAATATTTTATGGAATATGAGAGTTCAAAGTTGAAATTTTTCGGTTTTTGGGGGCAATTGAACTCACCTACTAGTTATTTTAAACATTTATTATTTTAACATAATTTTTTATAACTCAAAGACACCTTGGGGAAAAGAATGACACATTTTTTATTTCAATTCAACAATTGGTTTTTTCAAAATAATTTTTTGAAAAACTGAAATTTTTGCATGTTTTAACAAATTTATTTTGAGAAAACTAATTGTTTGATCGAAATGAAAAATATGTCATTTTATTCCTAAATGTATCATTCATTTAAAATAAATTTATCAAAAGTTTAAAATAACTTGTAATGGAGATCAATTGCCCCCAAAAACCGAAAAATTTCAACTTCAAACTCCCATATTTCATGAGAAAAATAATTTATCATGGTAATAGTCAACATTTCAATACCTTAATAATATCCAATTCAATAAACTTTGAAAAAAAATTATGACCAAAAACCCTGCGCACAGCCTTAAGAATTCTATTACACGATTTGCACAGTGGGTTAGAGCTCCGTCATGCTGAGAGAACATTGTCATAAGTTTTGAAAGTGAGACGTCTTCCAACAATTGAACAAACAAATTGTTTTGTAAAGTCTAAATAGCTTTCTGAATTAACATGGGCCAATTAAAATATCATCAATGAGGCCACACCAAACATTTACCGAAAAGCGATTCTGAAAGTTACTTTTCACAATAGAAAATGAATTCTCTTTTGACCATTCATGAAAGTTACAGGAGTAGGTAATTCCGTCTCTGTTGAACGTTGCTTCAAAATAGAAGTTTTCAGTTCAATTAATCTTTGTTTAGTTTTCATTAGAGACGAATATTTGAGAGAAGTATTTGTTTGTATTTGGTTGTATTTATTCACATCAGATTTTTCAGAATTAAATTCTCTACAAGTTTTGTATCCAAATTTCATGCATTTATTATTCATTTAACAAAGTTATTGTTCTTCAAAGCTGAAAAAACGTGTTTTTAGTAACAGAATTTTCTGTTTTACATCATAATATCATAAAAACTACTGAATATAGAATTCTGGGACCTATTTTATTCGTTTTTTCAGATCAAAAGCCATAAGAGATAACTATATTTGGTCCTTAATTTACCTTCCCGGAATTTTAATATGACTTTCTTTTACCAAGGGTACTGAGTTCTGGGCGAAAACTCTCACTCTGTATAACTCGCTAATGAAGCGTTTCCGGACATATGTTTATTATACATTTTTTTCTTATTTTTAGTTCTAGAATCAGTTGCCGAAGTTTGAACCTTTCCTCCTGAAACACTCTGTATACAGGGAGTTTCGGAACTCTCTACCAATACTTCTAGGCAGTGTTTCTGGACCACTAACAAAAGTAAATATTGTAATAAAAATTTTCTCAAGTCCCCAGTTACTCACACAGCCGCCATTTTGTTTTTTCCCCACACATTATTTTTTTATTCGAACACCATTGAACGTATAATTTAGAAATTACGAAAATTTTGAAATTGAGCATACAGCTTTATAACAATCAAAACAATCTAAAAAATATTAATCAAAATTTTCCGACATTAAAAAAAATGGCAGCCATTTAAAATCTTTGTACAGGATTAAATTAATAATGGCTAATGGTATCAAAATTTGACTTAAATAACCTTTTTTTAGATATTTTTATCGCAAATCTAACGATACCTCATTTTTCAAGATTGGCCAACAATTAACAGAGATATGCTAATTTTTAGGGTGTGCGATGGTTCGAAGCGGGTTGCAATTTTACGAAAAATTTATATTTATATTGACTGATACTGTTTTTTAATTTTCCTTGTGAAATTATTGTTTTGTTTAGAAGGACGAAATTGTTTCACAAATCACCTATCAAATGGGAGTATTCCCAAGTGATTGATGTAATGAGATGAAAATAAAAAATGAAAATATGGCCGATCGAGGGATTACAGCCCTAGAAGTAGCAAATATGTACCAACAGGGGTGCCCACAGAGCATCGTTGTAGGGCAGCAATGGCTGCGTCATTGAAATTCGTGGGGGGCGGGGAGCGGTTCTAAAAAAGGTTTGCGGGGTAAAGATGATTGAAACCGTGTTTAACGTGACTACATTCAAAAATATATTATGAAGTCACCAAATAGAATGTCAATTAATGATTATAGATTTATAATTATTATTATACTGTTGAATATGAATTAGCTAAAATAGTTATGTTTAGGATTTAAACATAATTAGGATTTCAAAATATTGTATGAATTTGCCTCTCCCATGTCAGCGCTCTGCTAATGGCTATTACTCTAGCTATAACTATTTTCTATGGATGCTATGAGAAGCTCTCACATATTTCGTCATAAATATGAAGAAAGACTACTCTCCATCCAATCGCTTTGAACACTGCATAGACAATCGTGTTTCTGCATATTGTCAAGAATGAGTTGACAGACTACATCAATTTATTCATTATAACCTTTCCCATTGTATAACAGCTTACAACTGCGCTATTTATATGGAATAATGTGTTTTCCTTAAATTATACAAATACAAATAAACCCAATTCTCCCTTAGTGCTCATCTTATCAAAGGTTCAGAGCAGAAAATTTTTAATTGTTTCTTTCTGATGGATTCATTTCTATTTGAAGTCTAGTGACATCGAACTCCCCGTTGTCAAAACTTCCTTTTCTGAGTGTGTTTGAGATTGATAATAGTGTAACAACCGAAACTAGTATCTCACGATTTTTAATAAATGTGGTTGTGACAACTTCATGTCTTATTATTCATTATGGATATCTTCCACAATATCACCTTCGTCCCAACCAAAAAACTTCCTATTCTTCCATCATCTCCGTATTTGTTCGCAGTAATTAGCTAGTTGTGAGAACGAACAACAAATTTGGACAAAGTTATTGGTGGGAGGGTGGTTAGTTATGCGGTTCAACTTCGAGCGCACGTTGTTAAGAGCAATTTTTGAACAAAAATTAGCACTTTCAAGGAGACAAGAATACTGTCATCCGACCTTTTTCTATGAATAATGAGATGATAGCTCATTAATGTCATCAGGGGAATGCTGTATTAAAATATAAATTAGCTTTTACCGCGTGGCAGAGCAGGAGCAAGCGATTAAACAGAGCAGCTACGTCTCTTGACTGCGCTGCATACCGCAGACGCAGAATGTTGAACGCTATTCGTTCCTTATACAAGTTTTTTTCACCAATGATTAAAAAGAGCAGATATTTTATTCGGTACCGGAAAACGAACCTAGTATGTTGGAATCTCACGATGTCATCATCCTTCTATTCCCATGTGCATATTACATTTTTTTTCATTGAAGAATTAATTTTGGTGGCCCTTTACACTAGTAGAAAAAAAGGAAAAGCAATATGGAGCTTCTGTAAAAATCCCTTGTATTGACTCGTTTTGAAATACACATACCTATCTGGATTGTTGAGATTCAATTCAATTCAGCACTGTTTAATTTCCATTGTTTTTCACAGAATACTCGCATAATTATGATATAATCTCTTCAGAGACATATATTTATCTGAAAGGATACAGGTTGGCCTACATTATTTTGATCAAGCACATAACATCAAATCCGGCCATTATATTGATAAGAGCCCAACATGCTACAATTGCAAGAGAGCAGAGAAGCTGGAAAACCATAAAACTAATGACCTGTAATGATGAGCCAGAAATCACTCCGGAATGACAGTGCCTTATTTGCAGAGAAGTCATAAATTATATCAAGTAAGCACTTTTTGTGTATGGGATTCCTGATTCCTCCACTCGCCACCTCTCTTTGTATTTCTCATTTGTAATGTTCTAGTATTATGGATAATGTTCAAGCAAAGGCTTATCTGGAGACTTCTAGAATAAACAAAAATCGTTTATAAAGGACTGTTCTTGTGGGTAGTGATTCAGTTGTTAGGCTTGTCTCACACTGGATCTGCTCAGTTCCGGCAGTTTTCTCACACACTGGGTCATATCAGTTCGGTTCGCTCAGTTCAGTAGGCCTAATAGCCTACTGGCGGCTCAGTTGCACCATAGACGAACCATCAAGTTCTATCCCTGATCAATGGTTGCACAAAACCTCTGTCTGCAGGCCTACTCTGCGCATGCGCAGCGTCTCTGTCCTTCAGTTGCTTCCCTCAAAAATCGCTCGCTTACCAAAACGTGGCTGAGACAGGTGTAGCGGACTGAACTGAACTGATGGATCCGGTTTGCTGCTCTATGTTTGAATGCATGGTTTCCGAATTTTGGCAGAAGCAACCAAACTGAGCGGATCCAGTGTGGTACAAGCCTTATTCAGATTTCCAAACATTTGTTTCTATCGAGTGACAGCTTGTGACAGCATACAAATACACAGTGCTAATATTGCGATTGATAAAAACCCATGACAAACTTTGTGCTTCAAAAAATTCAAACATAATAATAATATATATATATTAGTGTTGTGAACTCCAGACTGGGAAAACAATAGTCTTTTGTTTTGTGACACTACTCCATTCATTGATGAACGTGCTTTGAAGCAATTTCAAATCTACAGTCATCTACATCTCTCTATTTGAGTGTCACCAGGGGCGCACCCAGACTTTTGGTTTGGGGGGGGCTTACCCGTCCTACCAGGGAAAATTTTGGAGAGGAGGGGGGGGGGTAAATTGGGATTTTTCAGACGACGTTTTGCAAGATTGTTGCCCGATAAAGTTTATTGAGGGGGCGGGGATTCATTACTTGACTTTTTAAAGAGTATTAGTATTAGAGTAGCTATGAGCACAGACAACTAAATGTTTCTGTATTCTGTGTTTCTGTAATCTGTGCTATGGGGAAACAAAATGTGCACATGCTATGGGCACAGACAACTAAATGTTTCTGTATTCTGTTGTTTCTGTAATCTGTGCTATGGGGAAACAAAATGTGTCCATCATGAGTATTTTTTGTACAGTGTTTCAGGAGTTCAAAATGATTCTGCCAGACTGCTTAAGCAACTTATCATGAGGGTAAAAAAATTAGAATCAATGTAGGTTCGGAACGCTTTGTTACAGAAATAAAGAGGGCGAAAGATTACAGCTATTCCAGCATCCATTCAGAAATGACTAAGGTCTTCATATAGATGGTGTGAATTAAATTGAATCAATGTAAAATTATCTGAAACGTGCTACATCTACTATTATAAATTTTTATGTCTACACCATTCTGAGACTTTTGCGTTGGTAATAAAAAGAACGAAAAATTCCAGTCCTAAAGCGAATCGAGATGACGAAATCTTTAAATTGTTGGGATATTTTACAAAACTCCAAAATGATCATAAAAACACGTTATTTTACGTCGTCCTAATGGTTAACCAATTCAATTGCCAACGAACCAAAAATTTTGTTCAATTTCTCCTTCAAAACTTGCCAAATCATTTTTTGAAATAAAATATAAATGTACTCATGCAATAGTCAAGAACGGTCCCAAAGTTTATAGAGTTTTATTGAATCAAAGCATACTGATTTTGCACATATGCTTTCCACTTGCTATTCTTCTGTCTTTTTATCAAATTTAAATTATGGTTTTGTAAGTTCTGGGTGCTTTATTCACAATTAATAGTCAAGCTCATACATTTCAATATTAGAAATGCCTTCTTTTGGCCTTTTTTGTGTATTTCATAGGATTACTCAATAATCACGGTAGTTAATGTTTCATTTGGGCTTTCAGTTCATTTCTCATCAAATGTATTCAATTTACCACCTAAATGAGCGCTCTAGAAGCCTAGAGTTTTCGGAATGAGTGCTAATTTATTGATCTCTTATTGAAAAAGATAGCTTCACTATTCTGCTATATTTATTTCTGTATTGAAGCGTTTTCGAAGGAATAAGCTTATGCAATCTTATTGAAATTTTTTCGCAAAAACCTGTAAACCTTTTTTAGGAAATTGTTAGCCGCGAGCCGTAACAGGTACCGTACCTGTTCAGTCACATAAGGCAAGCTGCCACCAAATGGATCAGCCACCAAAAAAAAGGGTTCTTAGCTATAAAATCACTTGCCGATGATTCGGAACTCACCAAAAACTGTCTCAGAATTATCTCGGCTTCACCTTCCGAAAGGAGTTACATTATTACCGTTAAATGTATTACAGGTTTATGAGGTTCTAGAATCTAGAGGCTAGAGGTCCTGTACTTATTGGTTAAATGAATGCCATATTGATATGAGTGAAACGAATTATCTTTATTATCTTTACCCAGCCACCTAGTCAAATTTAATTCTGCAAGGCTACAAACTCTATTTCCACCTATGGTAGTCACTCATAGTATTCCTGTTAATAGTATAACGATATTGTTAATTGTCATCCGATTTAAACAAGTTCTAAATGTACAGCCTAGAGTCCATATTACACAGTCATTTTGATAAGGATTTCAGGACCTGAGGGCAAGGCTTGAGCCTCAAAACCCCCCATGTCAAGCCACTTATTATGAACATTATTCTACTTAAAAAGTGTGAATAAATGACATGTACCAACACTAATCAGCCTGCAGCACATACTCTCTATAGTAAATTTTCTTGAAATTATTAACAATTTTTTAAGGAGCTCGGGTTCTTGGTGGGGGGGGGGGGCTTAAGCCCCCTAAGCCCCCCCCTGGGTGCGCCACTGAGTGTCACTCTCACTTCTATCTGTCATATCTGCGTATCTCACACGCTCACACTCAATTGAGAATCTTCCTGATTCATCTGCTATACATTCAATAACCTTTGATGGCCTTCTTGAAACATCTACATTGATCTATCGGCTTCCTGTGTGATTTAAGTCATTTTACTAGAGAAGAGAAGAAGGTTCTGGAAACAATGAAACAGTATAAAAGGCTCACTCATCTGTTTTTTAGTTCAGTTGGTCTCTTCAAGGTGCGTGCTCGCATGACAGACTGAGTGACAGAATACGAATCCAGTGCAGTCGATTGGCAGCGATTACAAATCCTGTGCAGTAAGTGACAGAATACGAATCCAGTGCACCAGGAAAGACAGTGTTCGAATCCAGTGTAGTTGCATAAACATTTTATAAATAGTAATTGTGTTTTCACATTATCCAATTCCACAATAGACTGTGCTTTGTGTTTAACTGTTCCTTTTGACATTTATTTCTACTTTATTGTGCAGTTTATTGGGCTTTTGTTTATTTGATTATTGAATGGCCAATAATCAATTAGTAGACATTTTTTTAATTGTTGATGATGCCCACATGAGTCCGAGACTTGTGCGTGAGTAATGAGGTGAATGATAACACACATAGGCCTACAGTTGGGGTCTGACGAGTTGATCCATGGCTGATTCTTCCCCTCCTCCTCCTCCAACCCTCTGCTACTGTGCGTTGCAATGACATTAGCCCTAGACTCAACTAGGCTAGTTGAATCTAGCTGAAGCGCAGAAAACCTGTTTGTCTCTGGCCGTAGTTTTCAAATTAGGAGTAAAGCATGAAAAGAGCATGGGCAGTCGGCTTCCTACTACTGCCGCCCGCTCCCGCACCGAAAAACCAGGGATCAACTCGTCAGACCACAGCTGTAGATGCCAGACGGAGGAGCGGAATTCGAATCCATGCCCGCTGAAACGACAGCAAGCTGAAGTTGCGATGCCCCAACCAACTGCGCTAAGTGGCCCATGTTAGTGCGAGTGTGAGACATGCTTATAAATCGACCAAACATTTTCCGTATTTTAACATTAAAAATTTATCTGTAGCTAAAACTGTGTTAAAAACTCAATGGTTTACCTTCAAAATGCAACGTTACAACATACATCATTCCCCTGACAAACTCTCACCACGTCGTTAATGAACGTCGTGAATAAATGTCTGTCATTGGCTAATATTATAAATTATTTTCTACTATTCTTGCTTTATATTCAATAGTCGTCGAGTCTGAACTGAAACCACTAAAGATAATCCCAACATCTTGTCTAATAAATAAATTTATTTTGAGTAATTAACCAATATAATTATTAGCATTATAACATAAATTATATTAACATTATAATGTAGGCTACTGTAGTTTATAATGGTTGAGTTTGTGTTTGGCCGGTTCCGCCCCGAAGGTCCGATGCAGTGTGCGTTGACGGGTCGGAGCGGAGTCGGCTGGGCCTGGCCGATTCCGCTCTGTTCCGATCCAGTGTGCGTTGCTTGAAGGGACCAGTAGTTGAAGACCCTAGCCACCAGCCAAGTCACCTTTGATTTCTTTCCCATGACCAGCTCTCATTTAGCGATATTATAAATTTCATAAAATCACCATCCTCATTATATCTCCTTAGTCATAATCACTGAAAATCCTTGTTGGATCAGCTAGCATTGACCAGTACAGCTTGGCTTTTAGTAGTAAGGCGCCCGCGTCCCATTAAAGCTCATTGCGTTGGTCTTATTACTAGAATGGTCTCTTCATTATGTTTGAGTCACGCTCGACAAACAACTCAAGTACAACTTCTACTCGCATCAATATTCTTACGTATTCCAGTAATGTTTGCTAAGCAGTCCCTCTATCCTACCTATTCTTACATTAGTTGTATGGAGTTTTATAATTGCCAATTTATATGACATGATGATTGATGGAATGTGAATTGTCATTTTCACGCACTCATGGGAACCGTACATTTTTTAAATATCTTCTTACATATCATCTTACAAGATTTTTTAGTACTTTCACTTCTTCTTCCTCCTCTATGATGAATAACTTCATGTTATTACAACCACATTAATTTATAAATTATATTAGAATTAGGAACGAAGAAACTTTTCTAATTGTTTTGTATATTTTGCTCTTTTCTCAACTTCTAGCGTCTTCCCGTCTTCCACTATCTTCGTATTCTATTGATTAGAACTTCCTTCTCTTCAGTTTACTTGTGTTAAATCCTCCAACTTCACTGGCTACAAGGTCTTGTACACATCCTCTACCATAAAATAAAATTTATTTGATAAAAAACCTCTTTTCATAGCTTCTTGCTACATGACTCAATAACGTGTCCTAAATCTCAAAGCTGAGCTCATGGATAATTTCAGAAGATCAAATGTATGAAAATCTAGTTTTTAGTTTTGTATTGGAGGACACATCCCTGCGGATGATTCCACATCTCCATAACTCTTGGAAACATCTAGTTTTAATCTGAAAATATTGGAGATTTGGCCTATTTCAAACAATATTAGCTTATGTTGCGTTAACGAAATCTGCAATTATCCGCTGTTATTCCTTACATAACTTAATGAATTGTCTAATTGTCATATACCATTATAAATAATACACTTCTCTCTGATTTCAATTCTACTTACACTTGATTATGATTATATGGATATTCATGATTCAAATTACAACTTTTCCAAAGTACATCAGAATTGAATAATTAGACAAAATTGTCATAACCACATTCATTAAAAAATATTGAGAAACTAGTTTCGGTTATTATACCATTATCAATCTCAATCAAACTAAAAACTGTTTTTAGTTTGAGATTGATAATGGTATAGCCTAACAACCGAAACTCAATATTCTCAATATTTTTTAATAAATGTGGTTGTGACAATTTCGTCTAATTATTCATCATGGATACCTTCCACAATATCACCTTCGCCACTACAAAGAAAGTACATCAGAATTAATTATATTTATCCCCTTGAGAAACGTTTTATATGGCTGCAATCTAAAAACGATGACGTTGTAAAATTGAAGCTCTATAAGTTACGTCTAAATCAGATTAAAATAGCGTGGAAGTTTAATTTATTAACAAGCTATTAAAATAAACGAGCTTAAAAAAGTCAAATTTCTATGAGAAATTTATTGTTTGACAGGAAGAGAAGCAGCAACTTAACATATCATACCTTCATCTCCCAAGACGATAAAGATGATATTCTAAGGTAGCGCGAGCCCTACAAATTCTTTTTGCCTCCGTTCTCACGTTGTCTATCTCTCCCTATCTACAAGAAAGTGTTGTTCGTTTTGTTTTAGCTTGACTCTTGAAGGTTTCAACTCTTTTTTTCTAGCTGAGCTGTTCCCTTTCCCTTTCTGGGCTGTGGTGCCCCTCTCAGTTTGGAGACAGGAAGCCACCACCTCAGTGCTGAGCCCAGAGCAGGGACCCCCGCTGTCCGCCATAAATCCTCGTCCGCTTCTCAGGCGATGTTTTCTCTGTGCTGAGCCGCGAGAATGAACGAGACGACGAAGCTGGAATAAAAATCAACCCAAGAAATAGAAGCAATACATTTTAAAGCATTGTCTGTTTATGAATCTCTCATAAGTATCCGTGTGTTTCTTTTAAGAAAATCTAATATTTTTATGTTGACTCGCGGCCGGCGAATGTAATAAATTATTGTTACCATTAAAAACGGAAAACATCTGAAATCGTCGTCAGAGAATTCTGGATTCGCTTTATGATTATCATGACACAGCTTTTATATTAACCTCCTTCTTCTTAAAAAAAAACCGGACTCACAGCGTGATTATGGCAGGCAGCTTGTTTTGTACCACGTCGTCTGAGGTATCTCTCACTATAAGACACTTGCAGTATACTCCAGAAAACAGTGAGAGTTTTGATAATTTTTTTCTAAAATTCGATATAATATTCGAAAAGTTTAATTACTGATTTAAATTATTCAATTAATGAATTAAATATTGACTTACTAGCCTGTATTATTATAACTTGTATTATTAAACTGAATTATCACTTTTCGAACTTGTAGAACTATTTCGAATAAACAATAAATTCAAATTTTTCTTACTTGAGGTGAAACATGTTTTCGAACAGAAAGCCCATCAGTACCTTATGGTTGATCTTGCAGGTCTCCTGTCAGCTCTGTCATTCAGACGATGGTTGGTGGGAAGTTCAGTTTAGGAATTAGCATGAGTGGATGATTGAAAATTTGTGATATTTAAAAGAGAAATCTGTTTATTTGGGATATTACGTTTTTGTTCTATAATGTTTATATATTTCGAATTGTTCTAGTGTGTTCAGTTTTGGGCCTTTATTGTGTCTACGTAGGAAACCCATGTTATCTTCAATGTCTGTGTGCTGATGTCCATAGTCCATCTGCAAAGGCTGATTTAGTGGATTTGGTGAGAGGAGATCCTTGTACTCTGAAGGTTCTGCCTGTCTGTCTTAAGCCAAATCATTAAACTGAGCTTCCCGCCAACCACGGTTTAAATAAAAGACAGGAAACCTGCAAGATCAACCAGACTCTGAGGACGAGCTTCCTGCCCGAAATCATGTTCTGCTCAAAGAGTTTGGAATATAAGTTTTATATCATATATAACTTTATAGATCAATGTCAAGATTTGCTTGTTGTATTGGTTGATTTTTCGTTTGCTTAACTTTCATTGAGTTAGTGACCTTCGATATCTCTTAGTTCATTTTACTGTTGATATGTGTCTGGTCAATAGGACACCTGTTTTCTACTTGATTTTCATGGCTGTTCTGTTCTGGGAGGCTATTTCTCGTTTATAATGGGCTAGTATCAACCAATCACAGATCTCCGACGTGGAGTGCGACCAATGAGAGGTCTCAGTTTATGAACCAATAAAATTCGTCTAAAAAAGTAAATATTGAGCTACTTGGTACTTTAGTTTCATTTTGATAGAGATTGACGATATCGTAACTGTTGAAACTATAGTATCGCGATTGCTAATCAATTTAGTGGTTGTGACATTGTGACAACATCTGTATTATTCGTTATTGATAGCTTCCACTGCAGTGACTTTATATATTTGGGTAGATGTAAGATATCTGTTATAAACATAAAATGTTTTCTACTTGACTGCATGGCTCCGACTACACAGCACACGTGTAAAGGTGTAAACCTGTAAACCTTTGTGTTTCCGAACTCATCCTGGGTTCGATCGAAATGCATAATTGTTCTCGTTATTTTTATTCTAGTAATTCTAATGTAATTTGCCAGATATATTTCTGTTAATTGTTTTGTAGATCCGTCTTGGAGTTTCCAGTTAAGGAGTATAAGACAAGTCATATTAACAATTATACAATCTTATACACTATTTAATCAATTAGTTGCGGTGAGGTGAAGCTTAATTTTGATCTGAAAAGAACTATTGTACACTATAAAGAGATTTATAAACTAAATATTTTTTCAATTGTTTCTTAATATTTCTATATATTCAAGACTCTTTAGAAACTGCGGTACAGTAGCTTGTTTCCTACTAATATAACTAGGTTTTTGTTTGAATAAGCTACTATTGTGACATTGTGGCTCACCAAGTGATAATCTCCTCGGTTTCTTGTATTATAATCATGTACGTCAAGATTTTGATATCACTGTTTTTTACATATAAAGTAGCTTCATACACATATAAGCAGGGTACAGATAGGCAGTAGCGTAGCGAAAATCTTTTCATGGGGGGGGGGGGTTATCGAAGATTCGGGAGCGAGGGGGGTTCGGGGGCCCGTCCCTGGGAAAATGTTGATGAATAGTCCCTCTAAAATCGTATTCCAAGTGATTCTAGACCCGTCTAGAAAAGCTTAAATCCATTCATTTTAGTCCACATTATAGGGACATTGATTTGCGGCCTAAAAACAGTAATTTTATACAAGTATTTATTAAAATGAAGTTGTGAACAATTGGGTAAAGTGAAAGCTTGAATTCAATAAATCATTGCTTTTATGAATCGTTTGCCTAAGAGCTTGAACCACTTTTCGTATATTGTTAGTACATTAATTAGTTGTGAACAAATTTTAATGTATAAAATAAAAAAATACTACTTTTATAAAGCCTATTTAACAATTTATAGTGGTTTCAAATTATTATTACAATCAAGGCCACCCAGATAAATTTTAGTGGCCCGGGGCAGAATTGTGGCTGGAGGCTCCCTTACACCTTCACCCGAAACAACAATTTTCAATAATTAAAAATTATTAAATAATTTAATTATTAATGACTCGATTTGTCAACTAGCATTGATTATGTATTCCAGCGATGCCTAGTTGCCAACTGTACTCAAAAGAATTTGTAGAACTGATTTGAATTGTTATTAAATTTAAAGATAAAATTCGAGTGTAGTCCAACTGAAAACCATTCCTTAAGAAAGTTGTGGAAGCTAAAGAAAAGGGCAATGAGTGGCACCAGAGAGAGCAATAAACTTCTCTTCTATTTTTGTGTAATCTCTTGAATTCGCATCGAACTAATACTGGAATATGTAAAATGTGTAAAAATATAAAAACTATTATGACTTTGAAAGGAACTTGATTAAACTTGCAAAGAGCGAATGAATTAACACCACATCCATTTCCAAACTTTAACTTATAGTAATTTTGCATTTCCACATTATAGAGTGACGGAACCCCAAAACATTGATTGATTCATGGCCTGACAAATTTCACAGTCACAATAAACTCTATGGGGTATCAGATCTGAACAGTAACAGAAATGAGCATTTGAAGCCTGTCTGCAAAAATATTAAAGAGACCTTTTCTCCTATCAAGCCTACTGTGTAGACTTCATTCAAGAGGTCTGGGGGACCTTCAAACCCATGTTTAGGGGCTCTGAAAATACTGGGACCCTCCAGCCCACAGCTGAGACAATTAGGGGACCCTTGTTTATAAACGCTGAAATTTGAAATATTCTATATGCAGCCTACTTGAATCTGCACTTCACATGACTAAACTGGCAATAAAAACGGGCCTCTAGGGTCTGTTAGGCTTCTAAGGAGTCTCTAGAGGTCTAAACTGGAGAAAAAAGGGCCCTGGGGGGCCCTAGTTGGACCTTATTTTATTTTTGTTTCGTCACTTTTTTACATTTTTTGTAAAATAATGTGACCTCTTGACGTTGAGGTTCAAGAAAACTTGCCTTGTTCACGCCATACTCTCTGAAACTTCAATGAATTTATTATTTTTAGTTAATTGTGGTATTTAAAATATTAAAATTATAGTATTTTTTCTAGCTGTAACACTTCACGTATGAAAACCTTTTAACTTCAGTAACCGATATTATCGTATTGATGCCTCCCTATTCGATTTTGGGGCCTCTTTTAAAGGCTCAAGGAGGGGGGCTGTAACCTGGAAACCCCCCCCCCCCCCCCTAATCACTACGCCACTGCAGATAGGAGACCAAGTCTCTTGAACCACGGCCTTCATGAATCTAATCTATTTACTCCCTCCATATACCAACAGCTTTCTTTTGGGTCTTAAACACCCTATCAAGGTTTTGCTTTGATGAATTACCCCATACTAAGATAGCATACTTAATATGTGACAGTAAGAGCCCATGGAAAGCTGTAAAAAGCAACTTTTTGTCATTTAATCTAGAGAGCTGTCGCAGGACAAATACCTTCATTTGAATTATGTTTGTTTTTGAATTGAAGGTATTGGCATTTTTCACTAATTATTGATAATTTTAACTGATCTAAGAATTGGACAATGGACTGCACACCTATATGGGCACTTATTTCTAAATTACCTGGAACAGAATTGCTGAAAATGAGTCATGTATCGTCCCCAAATAAGAGGGCTCTACCCCTAATTAATTCTTAAGGTAAATGGTTGACATATAACAAAAAAATCAATGGACCTAGTACTGACCCTGAGGCACTCCACCTTGAACCTCCAATTTATTAGATTTATTCTTTACTATACTATTCCCAACTACTGTAGTTAGTTCTACACATTGTTTTCTCCCAATAAGATATGATTCAAATCATTTCAGTTCAACCCCATTTACACCTACATTTTGTAGTATTTCCAATAAAGTTCTATGATTAACACAATCAAATGCCTTTGATAGATCAAAGAAGATTGCAGAAGCTCTATCACCTGAATCTATTATATCTATTAGTTTTTCTACTAGAGAAACTATGGCTGTCTTTGTTGATCTCTCTTTCTGGAAGCCATGCTGTTCATCACAGATGAAGTTAGCCTCCTGAAGGTGCAGAAACTATTGTGGCACGTTAACCTCTTGAAGGTGGATTTAGAAATACTCTTTCAAAAATTTTACTAATTAAATTTAAAATACTAATGGGCCTATAGTTTTCCACCTCTTCTCTATCACCACTTTTGAAGATTGGCAAGATCTTCCCCTCTTTCAAATTATCTGGAAAAACACCTTGTTCTAATGAATGATTGATCAGAAGAGTCAAAGGGTCTAACAATTGATCTTTAAATTCTTTCAGAATTTTACTGGATCCCCATCCATTCCTACAGTTTTCTTATTATTCAAACTATCAATGATATTTTACAACTCGTTTTGGGATACTGGATGAAATTTTAATTAATTCTGAATCCACTCAGTATTTCACACGTTTGAATTACTAATACACAGATTAAGGGAATTTTAAGATGCTTAGCAACCAGTTGATAATATTTGTTAAAGAAATTGTCTGCACTATCATCTATATATTTGTTATTTTTGTTAATTATTCTGGGGACACTATTACAAGCTTCTACATGAGTTACTTTCCTATTTTTGTTTATTACATACCACACTGCTGCATTAAAGTACACACTATTATTCAAAATTTCAGCTGTTTTCTTACATTTGGCTCTTTTCACTTCTTTTGTAAAGTTTTTCTTTAGAGCTTAGTAATTATCTTCACTTAACATATTTCTAGATATTTTGAATTCATCATATGCATCTTTAACCCTACTTCTTTCTGCAAGGATATTATCAGTTATCCACTCTTCAATTTTGTCTAATTTGTTTTTTATGGGGACTTTTATAACTGGACAACTCCTAGTAATATGAAACCTTAAAATATTAATGAAACTATCATATTTGTTATTTAAACTATTGCTATTGTAAACCCTACTCCAGTTTTCTTGTAGCAGATTCTATTTCAAACAATCGATGTTCCCTGTTTACATTGTTGAATTTTTTTCATTACTCTACTCTCTACTCTTTTTAATCGATTTATGGCTTTGCAACCCTACCTCTAAAATTTGACAGTCATGATCAGATAGTTCCAAGCCGCCTAATTTTGTTATACAGTAATCTATATTTGTAAGGATGTTATCAATTATTGTTTGTGATCGAGAACGTCACAAGGACTCTTGTATATTCATGAACTTTTATTTCTAAGTTATTCATGTATATAACATCCCTTAAATCTTCTGTCATTTTATTCTGTGTTGCAAAGGCTGTATTGAAATCTCCCGCCATAATAACGTTTGTGAAACGAGTAGTAGTAATCTAAGCCTATTGAATAGTTTGCAAAAGTTGTTCCAATCCCCATTTGGTGACCTTTAATTACCTAAAACATATATTTCGAAATTATTGTCGATTTTTACTTTTACTCTCAAACCAGTTACTTCTAAATCCATTCCCACAGCAAATTTCTCTACATATTCTAAATTATATGTTTGCATATTCTTAGCATTTTTAGTGAATATACCTACTCCCCCACTTTTCACCGTACTCTGTGAAATGTCTATATCAGGAGCTTCTTGTTTCAAAAATACTTCGATTCTATCTATTTTGTTACAAATGTATTGAATATTTTGATGGAACACTAGTGAGCACTTCCCTATTATTCCTTACTACTTTATCGTTGCTTTTGTGTATTGAAATAGATCTACTTGATCTCTTAGAATCTTGTGAACCTATCAGATTGTTACAAGAGTTCCTTCGACTAATTCTATCCTGATTTTTTGATCGATTAACGTATTTTAATACAATTGAAGATATGAATTGATCATTTGAAACTAGTTTCTCTTCCCGGTTTTGAGCCACTTTACTAACAAAGGTTCATTAGATGATTGTTTAGGAGAATTATTGACAGTAGATTGCAAACTACTTTCAATCAGCTCTGCCAGCCTATTACAAAATATTACTTTGCCAGATTGATTTAGATGGTTAGTGAAATTTTGTTTTTTCAGCCTTTCATTTAGAAAACAAATTCCCGATTGCATAGAATTCTTATTTTTTAGGCTATTGATTGTATTATGAATTGATTTATTTGTTGACTTTATGGTTTCATTTAGCTCTGGCCTATCAAACCTTTATGGAATTGTACTTATTATTACATTAGTTTTTTGGCTGAGTGGCACAATCTCTTTATTTTTTTCATTTATTTCAGGAAGATGTTTTAGACTAACCACCCACTACTATGAGAAAATCGTTTTTACCATAATATTTTGTTTGTTCCTTTGCTGGCTCTACGATTGTGTTTATAGGGGCACTTGAATTGAAAAAACTCTGAACTTCATATTCTTTTTTTAAATCTTTTATCTAGTAGATCACTGCAGTCTCGTCCATGACTGGATGTCAAGAGCAGTTCTCTACCTTTCCTATCGTTATTTCCCTTCACTTTAATTTTGGTTGCTTTTCGCAAAACCTGACTATTACTTTTAGTTTGACCATTTTCTATGTTTCCCCCATTTGTTTTAGGTTCTACTTTTTTTGTATTGATCAGAGGTTCAGATCTTACATTAGCTTCGTTTATTTTTGATTTTAATAATTCAATTACCTCTGAAATTGACCTACATTGACTTGTGAGATTTAGAATTTCGATTTTATGTTCTTCCTGCTGCATTTTTACAATAACCTCCAGAGATTTTATTTGATTCACCAAGTTCTTCCTCAGAATTTTTTAGTGATGATTCTAATTTTGTTTTTAATTCGGTGTGATCACTTAATAGTTTATCAACCTTTTCTTCTACATCTACAGTAGGTTTAAGAGCTGATGGTGAGTTTTTCGTTAATACTTGAGATCGCGTAGTTACCTGAGTTAAATAATTAGATTTAGATGACTTGTTTGGACTCATTTTCCTAGCTAAAAATTGTTATGAATTGATTGAAGTAAAATGTTTAATGAAATATTACTTTATTCATAATAAATTTCAACTTGAGACTATTTATTTACAAGAAAATTTATCAATATTGGTACACCTAACCTCGAAAACAGAATTTGACTTTTTATTAAGATACTTTCAATTTTATTAGACAAACTAACAATGGAAATTATTAAGATATTATAATTACTAATAATAATAATAAACAGAAATACTACTTATCCGTTCGTATTAATATTCAATTCTTCAAAATTCGCAGAGCCTGTTCTGACAACGCACCCACACGATCACTGCTACCTTCTAATGTCCAGTCATGCCAACAATGTGTTGAAACAATGTTTTGTCTGCAGCCTCCCACAAAGAAAATACTTTAAGTATTTGTGTAGTTGGCTAAGTGACTGCACGTAATCATGGCGAAAAGAAGTAATATGAGGCTGAAACATGAAATTCACATGACCCTGATAGAAAAGGTGAAAAAAAAGATTAGAAAAGGTGAGTAGGTACGGAAATGGCAGAATAATAGATGAAGGAATAATAACTGTCACATGGATGACTGTTGATCATTTTGGCTTACAATTTTATTGTTTTCATTAAATATGCTGGTAAATGCTAATACTGTGGCGAATCGTATTCGTGGCCTGCTCAGATACTTCAAGACTGTTTGAACAAGCTGTTTGAACCGCAGTTAACAAGAATTTCTCGAGTTTGAAAGGAGTCTTTGTTCATTTATTTGGGTGCAAACTGCAAATTTAGATACTAACATACATGGACAGAAGTACCATGAAATTGCTAGTGGGCATGTCTTGAATGCAACGAGCATTATCCTTTCGGTATACCTCAGTAGTAAACTGCAAGATCTTATTAACACCAGTCAGATCCTCTAGCAGACATAGGGTACGGTCTCAAGAGCAGTTCAGCAACACTGGTCTAACTCAATAGGGTTGTTTCAAATCCACTACTACAGCAATATTCAAATTTGTAACTTTAGTTCAATACTCAATTTTCTTTACGTTTGTCTTCTCCCCGTTTCCTTCCTATTAAACAGTTGTGATAGGAATATAATTATATTAGTATGTCAGAACTATCAGTTTATAGCACAATAAAATTGTTGCAACAGTTGAACGTTGAACTCTGCAACATTGTTCACTAAATACGTTTTAAACTTGAACAGATTCAGCGGATAACAGTCAACACTGCCAATTCTACTGCAACATAAAATTGTTACATTTTATTAGTAGCCTATGCCTTGCAAGTTTGACCAACTGGTTCCTTGGGTACAGGTAGCTGAATCGATGTAATACTAAGAAACCTAATAGTAATGCTCTTCTATTCTAATCTATAAAAAGTTATATGCTGGCTTCATAAGTGTTATTTTTCAACAATGTGTTTATTTGAATATCTACAGTCCATTGAGCTCTCCAGTCGCTACATTGATTTTATCAAATGGTGCCAGGAAATTTAGAAACATTAGGCTATTTAATAAATTATTTTATACGAAATAATATGACAATATAAATAGCTTTTCCGCTTATGTAATGATTCTCATTGCACTGCAGTACGAATAAATTTGAATCATCAAATTCGGAGCCTTTAATTTAAAAATAGAAAGAAAAAAATTGTACGGTACCTATTTTACGTAGCAATTGAGAGGTAATATTACTTTTAATAATAATAATAATAATAATAATAATAATAATAATAATAATAATAATAATAATAATAATAATAATAATAGTATGAAGTCTACAGTGAGTTAATACCAAGTGATAGCCGCGAGCCGTAGCAGGTATCTGTTCAATCAGAAAGATATAAGCTGCGTTCTCGTAGGACCTGTTTGTAACGGTGACCGATTGGTTTGGCCAGCAAAAAAGACACTGTTCTCTGCTGTAAAATCTCTTCCCGGTGGTTCGGAACCCATCTAAAACTGTTGGTCCAACTCATCAATCACCATCATCAAACTCATTACCCACGTACAGGTCTAAGACCTATGTGGGCTTCATCCTCAAAAAAAACCCTGATAATAATAATAATTATCACCATTTGTTTTAATGTTAAAGTTTAAGAGATATAAGTTTTATCTATCAAATCTGATTCAAGGATTATTTTTATTAGAATGTTTTATTTTAAAACACGTTGTTACATTGATGAAACAACATATTATGTTTAGGTCAGAAGTACTTTGATGCCATTGATGAATTCATTTGTCTTTGACTTTGAGATGCTCATAACATTTTTGTTTCTCATATAATGTATTGTCAAGTCACTTGAATTGACCAGTAGTGAGTACCGTAGCGAGTTGGTGTCTTGTGTGGGTAGATGCAGGGTGCGAGGGTGGAGCAGGAGCTTTCATCTTGCATGACATCCCATCAAAAAGGCAAGACCTTAGTTACTTTTACAATTTCATTCATGAGCTGAAGAATAGGCCGACCCCATATTCAATCAACATCTATCTTGCTCTAAAGTTAAAAATATTCAGATATGTCAAGGGAGTTGCCAATCCTCTTATTTCTTATTTCTACTCAATTTCTAGCTTGCATAAAAGTCAGTTTCATATTTTATTTTGAGATTAGAGTTAGAGGTAGAGATGTTAAATTATTATGTTTAAATATACTGTAGATGCAATTCTATTTTGATTGAGTGAACTTTCATTTCAATCAACCTGAGCTACCTGAGTTTGATCACGGGTTTTAGATTCTTGAAATGTTATTATTTGAAAATGAATTATATTGGAAAAAGGAATGATTATAATAAATTTTGATAAAGATTTGTAAATAAAATTCACAAAGTTATTGCCAAGGTTATATTGGTAGATTTGATTGAGATGATTTAACAAATAAAACTTTTAATTTTATTTGTAGCACAGCCAGCCAGATATTTAAAATCGTATTTATTATTGTATGATTTTAATTTTTATATTATTTTAATCACTTATTTTTACTATGGGTTTCCTTTCCTGAACTTTTTTCCTTAATCCGAATCCATCATGCCTATGAGCTCAAGAGATAAAAGAAACGCATTCAAATATCTTATAATTATGTTAAAAACAACGACGATTGCAGGGATTACATTCGAAGACGTATATTAGGCCTATCGTTGGAAATCTAAAAAGGTGGAGAAAAACGTCTTCAATAATTAAAAAAAAACCCAGACTGCATTGGAACAATTTTCTATGATATGCTACATCAGCTCTAGCTCTATATTGAAGATCTGGTCCAGCAGCAGTGATTAGTCCCTGTCCCTGCCTCCAGCTCCAGTGGTTATGAAATCACCAATTATGAGATTCTTTCATCTTTTTATGCAGCTGTCAAACAACATACCTCCCCCCCCCTACAACACACCCCACGATCACCCGGTCAAATGGAAAATGACCCTATCAGCGTGCACTGTCTGCAAGAAGATGCATTTGAACTATGAACCAGAATTTGGAGGAGAAAATCTACAACTTCTAGCCATCAAATACATTGAAAGCAACGCATATTTCGAGGCAGCGCAGTCGGTCACACACATGGACGAACACATCAAAGTGGAGATATGCAGCTGAGCTTATGCATGGCAGTAAAATCTTAAATTCTAGAAATTCCATGAATGTTAGTCCTTTTTCTTCTCAACCCATAAAACAAGAAAATCTATGATATTTTATTTCAGCTGTTATCCAGAATTTAGAGTATTCGCTCAATTATTATCATATTGTTTATTACGACTGGCTGGTTAAGGTAATTTAGAAGAGACATTATTTATACTGTATAAGAAAAATCTCATAATTATTCTCATAAAATTGTATACACTAATGGTGGAGAAAAATGTTTTGACTCTAAGTTATGTAAACAAGAAGTAAAGATTATATTCAAATAGGCAATCGCTTGGGATTGAACAAAATAGATTATTGCATTTGTTTACGTAATGAAACTAGTGTTAATGTTTTAGTTTTACTGAAACCATTCGCTTTCAAAGTTATTGTAAGCGTTTCTTTGATGTTCGATAATTGTTTAAGGGGAGTCAAACATCCTATCTTACTCAATGTTAACATTTTATCCCTTTTCTCAGTTACTATCAAACATAGAGACTTAATTTTTTTTTTGTTTGAAAGATCAACTTTTTCTTTATAATTTGAATGTGTGAAATTTTGATGTAATCAAATTTGTAATTTTCAAAAATATTTTTCCAAACAATCTTTTTTTTATACATTTTTTTTCTTAAATATATTATTTATTTTATTCTGCATGCATGTATTTCAAAACTGCACATTCAGTTTGTTATACCAGCAGAGCAGAACAATTTAAAAAAAAATTCATGTGTTTATCTCAAATAGGAGCTGAGAAAAAGTACATTGAAGTTTAAATTTTTAAATTTTCGGAAAATGAAAGAAATGCATCGTAAAGTATTCTCAAATGAAAAAGGTCTTTATTAACTCACATTCAATAACTCCCAGCACTGTAACTTGGAGCTTCAGGATCCTCTGCCTCTTCATACTGGTCTTCTAGCCTTCTCCTTGATAAATTCCTTTTCTGTCTTATCCTCTTCTCAAGGTCGTTGAACTTGTTATCGCTTTTTCGAATCCTTTCTTCATCAAGTTTTCGCAAGGCTGTTGTCATATGATGTCCAGGAATAAATTTCATCTCCTCAAACAGCTGTATTTTTCCTTTGTTGCCATCATTGAATTTTGTGATAGCCTCATATACACCAAAATACAAATTTTCAAGACCCACAAAAACCCTTTTTGGCAAAACAGTCCATATCACATTGTTGAGGCTCTCATTTGGATTTTGGGTCTTTCCTCGAATGCATTTTTCCAAAAGATTCCTCTGAGATAGGTCCCTGAATATAGGTTTCATCTCATTCATCACAATTGTGGGTAGATGAAAATGTGAATTGTGGTCATAAACATCTCCTTGCTTCTGGGCCACCCTGTATTTACACCATGTATCATCTGTATCAGGGCACAGTTGATGCTTCGGTTCATCATTATTTGATGACACATGGAAATAAAGTGCCCACACCGCTTGATGCATTGCACTCACACTCTCAACATTTCTTTTGATGGCCAAGCCATAATAGATTTGTAGTTTCTGAATAGCAGTATCAGTGAGTCTATTCTTCCCACCAAGTGGCTTTCCATCAGAAAGCTTCCTTCGTTGAGCCTTCAGATTCCTCAACCTTGTGCCCATTCTCTTCTCCACATGCCCAATGCATTCAAGCTTTTTTATTTCAATATTGGGACCATAAGGCTGAGCATTACAAACAGCCTGGAATGCCTTGGAGTCTCCATCCCCAAGATAGTCAATATATCTTACATTGTAGAGATTTTGAGACCTCTGGAACATTTCTAATGCCCCAGCAACTTCCATGCCTCCAGAAGTTCCAATATAATTTGCTTTACATGAGTCCAAATGAATATTAGTGTTTTTTTGTGGACATGAACAATACTTTGACAGAACAGAAATATCAATAGCTTTACCAGTCTCAACAGACGTCATGGACACTATTCCATTCAAAGAGGTGTGACCCCTTTTCTGCCAAGAACCATCTACAGCAACACATAGATCTCTACTACCAGTCCTCTCAACAGCTTCTTCAACAGCATCTTTCATGGACTTCTTACAAACACTTTCCATGACAGATCCTAAATACAATTCATATTTGTGGTATCGACCTGGTGGAGAAGGGAGGTTCATGATTCCACAAAGAGTCTTTGCTGATGTTTGACCTCTCCCAATTGACCTGAGTCCATAAACCAATCTAGCATTTATATCATATATCGTTTTTTCTGAATTATTTTCATCTTGAATCACTGTTTTAGCACTGTTTATCATGTCAACTTCACTGGAACAAGATGAGCAAAATATGTTTATTTTGCAAGCTAAGCCTGAAATTGTTTCTGAGGAAATACTAAGGTTATGTTTACAAGCACGACATACACCTATTTCTTGAAGTTTGTCACAAAACTGTTTCAAATCAACAATGCAGTATTTGAAATCACTGAAGTTCTCATATCCTACTAACTTATCACTGAGTTTTTTGTGAGAAGATGAATGTGATGGACCAGCTTCAACAACCATTTCTAATCTTGGAGAATTATTGGCTGATGATCTACTTGATCTGTAATTGAATCCTCCTCTTCTTTTTTTGAAAACTTTTCCTTCACATCTAGGCATTTTCACTGATATTGACTGACAATATTCGTTTTTAAAAAAACGGTTTGTGTAAAATTATTGTATGAATCTAATTGAAATTTGTAGCTTAGTATTGTCACAAAAAATTGTAAACAAGCAAAGCACACCTTTTCAAGTATTGTCAGCTGTTGATAAATACCAACATGACAAACTATAGAAGAGTAAATTTATTCTGAAATTTCAATATTCTATGAAAAATTGTTGAAGAATCTATTTTGCGCAACATAACGCTGCTGTAAATATTCCGAGCGGAAAGTGAATAATTTGATACACGTAATAGATTTTTCAAAAAAATATTAAAAATACTTCTAGTTGTCATAGAGACGTGATTTAGGTATCATTGGAAAGCGGGAATTTCAAACTATCATAACAGCCTGAGATCAGAAAATTGATTTTTTTGAAAAAAAATCATGTTTGACTCCCCTTAAACGATCTACTGAATTCTATTGGTTTGAAAGCTATGAGTGAAAAAAATATTAATGATATAGGACAATTTATTCATAATATAGGAGATTTATTTTGTGTAATGAAAGTTGAAAATGTTTTTGTAGTTCAGAGCTGATAGTTAACTTTTAAAGGTGGATGGGAGAAGTTGTCAGTATTGGTGTAAAAATGTAATTAGAGTAATAATGTATTTTTAGATAATTGAATTAAATAAATTTGAAAATAATACTCATGAGGGCAGAACTGAGGTGCAGTTCTAGAGGTGGATGGGAGAAGTTGTCTAGTGGTTTTAATGTAAAAGTTTGAAAGATGAAAGTTATAATTAACTTTTTATGTAAATTCAACGACTTGCAGTCAAATATTTGACTGCAAGTCGTTGAATTTACATAAAAAGTAAGTTAATATTAACAACGCAGTTCGTCATGGAACAAGAAATCCAGAAAGTTATAAGTTTTATTTATGAAATCTGATTCAAGGGTTATTTTTAGAAGAATGCTTTATTTTAAAACACGTTGTGACATTCATGAGGTAATAATTAATCTTGAATGAACTGAATTACTCCCATCAGCGAACAAGGTTTTTATCCTTCTGCTGGTTGGTGCCAATTCAATCCATATTTTTTCTATTGCAGTGAATTAGTGATGATCATTGTGAGCAAGTTTTTTATTATTATCATTGTTTACATTGTAATATATATATTTTTTCACTGTATCTTCTTTAGGGCAATAATTTTTTTCTTTTCAATTGATGTTGATTAGGTCAAAAGTATTTCAATGCCATAGATGAATTCATTTGACTTTGACATTGAGATGCTCATAACATATTTGTTTCTTAAATAAGTCAAGGCACTTGAATTGGTCAGTAGTGAGTATAATAGATAAGGTCTCAGTGAATTATTCTAGGAAACTCCTTTTTATATGTCAGCAACCTAGTCAACACTGCTCTCTGTTGCAAAGTGATCAAGAAGCTGGTCTACCAGAGGGAGAACAGATTTTGTAAGCAACTCAATTTGGTGGCACAGTACAGCATTGCAATAAATGAACAAAAGTTGGTGGAAGGTGCTATGAAAGACTTTGCTATTATTATTATTATTATTATTATTATATGCGAAAAAGACCAGAGAACTGATCACGCAAAGCTCACTCAGAAGTTGTGCATTTCTTTCTCTGCAAGGCAGCCTTAAATTTTTCTCTCATTGTGGCCCTTCGTTCTTCTGTCCACTAGGCTCCCGTCATCTTCTTATGGTTTCTCTCTGACTCTACTTCCCACTTGCTGATTTTTGTACTGTAGCTGGTTCGGTCTGCGAAGTCGGCCACTTCAATGCCCGATTTTTCCAGGTCTTGGCGGATTTCCAATGTCCGTCTATATGTTTTGATATTTTTCTGTTGCATTTAGTAAGATTCTAGTGAGTCTGGTTTCTGGAAAGCGTTTTATGTGTCCGTAGAATTTCTGATGTCAGCCGCAAGGTTTGAGAGCTCCTCGGTCTTTGTGCGAGATTGCAGTAGGTATCCTTCGTCAGTCAGCTTTGGGCCGAGAATTTTTTTGATTATTTTACGTTCCTCTTTCAGGATGTCTTCTAGTACTGCTTTTCTGTGGAGATCCAGTGTTTCACTCGCATACAGTATTTCAGGCTTGATCAAGGTGTTGTAGTGTCGAATTTTGGTGGAAATTGAGAGGAATTTTTTGTATAGATGTTTTTTGTTCAGCCAAGGGCTCTCTTCATTTTCTGGATGCGGGCCCTTATTATTATCCACGTATAAGACTTTTTGGGATCACGTTAAGCACGTTGGTTCTTCTTGCAAAGTTTCCAGGCTGCTTTCATTTTTTGACTCATGTTTTTTTCTTTCTTCTGTCCATTTTGGTCGAGCCTTCTTCGGTTTGATCTCTGACGTCACTTCTCATTTATTTATTATAATGTAATAGGCTCCACTAAATATGTAATCGGCTGCGTAGCTCAGGTTGATTAAAATAAAAGTTTACTCACTCAAAATTGTATCTATATTTAAGCATAAAAATTTGACATCTCAAATAAGGGGATTGGCAACTCGTTTGGCTGAATACTTTAAACCTTAGAGCAAGATAAAGCAAGATAGATGTTGATTGGATATGGGGTCAGCCTATTCTTCAGCTCATGAATGAAATTGTAAAATTAACTAAGGTCTTACCTTTTTACGATGGGATGCCATGCAAGATGGAAGCTCCTGTACATTCGGCCTCCACCCGCACAATACACCAACTCACTATTAGTCCAGTAACCAAGTTTCACAAGCAAGTGATACCAGGAAAAGCGTATAGTAGTTCTTTTCTCAATCTCATGTATTTTTAATCTGCGCTTTGGAGCGCCAAAATGTTGTCAAGGGGTAAAGGGTGGCCCCTCCTGTCACCAACGTCAAACCCCCCCCCCCCCACCCCCTTTGAACGGTCAATCGCACCCCGCTGAATGAAAGCTCATTCCTCTCAGATCATTGAGACGGCTCAAATTCATATTATGTAACATGGCAAGTAACATCTGACCATAATTGACAATTTCACTTGAAATGGTAATATACATGGTCTAAACTCGGAAAATGACGTTATTCTATATTGAAGTAGCTCTAACTCAGGAACTACTGGAAATAAAACTATCACTCAGTGGCGTGCAAGTAGGGAGAAGGGTCCAACGTTCAGGATTGAAGGGCCCCCCTCGGACTACTACATACTTTTCCAGGTATCGCCTGTGAAACTCGGTTCTGGACTAATAAGGCTATAAAGTGATTCAGGTATTTTTGCTTTTCTTGAAAAAAATTGGAAACATTTTCAAATAAAGGATTTTTTGGAAAAAAATTCAATGATCTGAAACTTCTTTTCAATAGCTTCTATGTGTTGGAGTGAGCATTTACAAGATGAATGCATGGAAACCAGGAGATACTCAATTTTCACGATGGGTGGTAAAATTTTTTATGATTATGAATGAATTGAACCGATTCGGTATTGTTATACATCAATCGACGAAGAATTTTATAGAATAGAATAGAATAGAATAGAAAAATGCTTTAATCTCCTTCTTTTAAAATGAAAAATAAAATAGTTATCTTACACACATTTACGGCTTGATCACATGATCGCCAGCCGGAAAGTCGGTAAATCCAAATAAAAATATAGTCATCATAATTATTACCAAACAAGAAATGATTATGTTTAAGAAAGAATGTATTGTTAGCTTAAAAATAACATTATTCCTAAAATCCTGTAGTTGGGAATCCTTGAAAAAAGAACAAACTTTATTCACATCATTAAATGAACCTATTACTAAAATTAATCTATATTGCTGTATATACAAAGTTTCCCTACAACGACCAAGTGTCAGACAATGATACCTACCAGTTAAACTCTTGAGTGAGAACTCGTCTATAACTCCAAGCGTCTCTACAAAAACCGGCTAAACTTTTCCAATCTTTGCCGTTCATAAGCATGAGAAAAACTTCCCTTGAAAGCACCCTCCCACCTAACCATTTCCTCCTCCATTCCTCCAAACACGGACATCTAGCAACAAAGTGGAATATATCCTCTATCTCTTTTAGATTACACATTGAACAGAAATAATTTCGTTCCGGAACCCATGGTTTGTAATTCAAATTAATCAACTCACCCCTTGCCTTAAAAATCCACCTCATAACCCAAAATTCATTGTCATCATTTACATAGTTTTTAAAGCTCAGATCCAAGTTGAAAGACTTGTACCATGTATGAAAATGTCCTGCCTGTGCGTCCTGTATGAAATTATTTTTATGGAATTTATTCAAACTAGTCAATATTGTTTTGAAGAGCTCACCCCAAGTAATCACGTTCTCTATTGTAAAATTGATATTTAAATTTAATTTATAAGAAATGCGATTCCACTCTTTCAGCCAAAAGCATTTATTTTTCAGAACTTGCAGAGCAAGGAATTTCGGTAGCCTCTCATCCTTCATTCTCATAACCCTTATAATATAATTGAAGTGCAAACGCAGACAGTATTCAAAAAGAGGTGTTAGATCAGTTTCGAGGAATAGCATATAATTAGGCGTATTGATTGGAAGAGCAAATAGTTTCTTAATAAAGAAACGCTGTAGTTTTTCAACATTGTCATACTGCTTACAGCCCCATACTTGAGCTCCATAACATAAGACTGCCCTTGCACAAGCTTTAAACAACTTACATTTGGCTGAAAAACTCACATTACTATTTTTTAATATTCCTCCCCATGCTAAATTGAGTCCCAGTTTGGCTTTATCTAATTTTTCACTAAGGTGACTCTCAAAATTCAAGGTGGGCGTTAGAGTTACTCCTAAATATTTATATTTACTCACACATTCAATCTGTTCTCCCTTATAAGTCCATCTTTCATTCTTACTCAATTTCCCCCCGTTCCTAAATACCATTATCTTCGATTTATTTAGGTTGACTTTCAAATTCCAAATTTCACAATAGCGTTCCAGGTTGTTTATCATGTACTGAAGACCGATTGGCGAGTCCGACACCAAGGCAATATCGTCGGCATAGAGCAATACCCGAATCCTCATACCGCCAATTAACACCCCTCCCCCCAATTCCTCATGCAAGTCGTTCATGAAAAGGGAGAAAAGTAGCGGGCTCAACAAGCATCCCTGTCTTAATCCTGACCTAGTCTCTAAACTCTGCGTCAGCCCCTCAGAACACCATACACTAGCAGAAGTTTTATCATTTAAAGCTCTCAAAATATTTATCATTTTTGTTGATAGACCTAAGAATTTTATATTCTTTAATTTCAAATAGAACAATGTTTTCAACGGGGTGAATAGGTTTTTCAATAGGTGAATTTCAGGTGAAAACTAGAAAAAGCGACAAATCTGGGGGGTTTTTTGGCCCCCTTAAGTCCAGCCCAGCCCAAAAATTTCGAAAACTCAGAAGGCTCTTTTTTAGGATGCCTAGAGTAAATTAAAAAAGTACCAACTTTGTACCAATTTTTGTGGGTTAACAATTTCGAGTAAACTATATCTTAGTTAGTAAATTACATTAATTTATCGAATGTTGTGTACACAATAATTTTACACATAGCCAATCAAATGGCTATTCTTTCACTTCCTATTAATGTATTAACAGAAAATAATTATTCTAAGATTAATTATTATAAAATAATTCTTCTACAATAGAATTACCACCTCAAATCCTTCCATTCAACTGGCGGACCCAATATATCCATAGAAAAATGTTAAATGTTAGATATCGCAAAGAAATGTGGGAACTCGAATCCCTTATTAAAAAGCAGTCTAAAGACGCACGCGTAGCCTGGCACTTTGTATTTCTAAATGGAAAGAATTATCAAATAGGTAGGGCTATTGAAGAGAAAACGAGTATAAGGGGGGGGGGGGGCGTGGAAACAAAAGTGTCATTTGAGAATATCCTACTAGCAGCCAAAAATTAATATACGGTACTTTAATATTATAAATTGTTCATAAGACTCCGCAGTTGATCCAAGCGTGAAAAAGATCGGTGACGAATGGTTGGATAATTCTAGCGCGTATTATAAGCACGATTTGTCTTCCAGATAAGTATCTGATATATTATCGAAGAATACCCGTGAAAAATAGAAGCCTGCCCAGAGCCCCAGAGGTAGTCCCTACAAATGAATACAGCGATTTCGATTTGTCAATCTGAGATAAGATATAACGAATGTTCCAAATTCACTTTTCTGTAATGAGAATAATTGATGACGAAACTTACACCACATTAGAATAGACCAAAGTTTCTGACGCGTAAGTCTTATATCATTAATAAAAAACAACTATTCAATATTTAGCACCATGCATCTGTTGTAATTTATTATTGTTTAAAGAGTTTCGAATGTTATCAGTTCTGGTACCGGTTACTTCTATTGCCTCACAAAACTCAACGTGAGTATCCCCCCGATTATTGGAGTGTCTAATTCAGGTGCGGACGGGCTTGAATTAGAACTCAGAAGATTTGTGGTGCTTAACTCATAACAAAAATTCGATAAACACCAAACTGTGGGGGAAGGGTGTCCGTTAGAAAGGGTTCATAATCTTAAAAATCTTCAATATGGAGAATTTTTCGAATTTATTTTTTATTTTTTTGTTGAGGTTTTTGAGGTGAGCGGGATGGTGCTTACTAAACTTTTGATAAAGAAATTTTTTGAAAATTGGGTATTTGGGGTAGGAGTGGGATAACTTACATTTTTTGTAAAAACGCATTTTGTGTATAATCTCTGCTTCTTTTCGATTGGAAGTGGAAGAGAACTCTATAAGAAGGTTCACTCTGAACTACTGAACTACTCTTTTGGGGACTTCTATTCGTAAAAATTGTAAAAATAACTCCCTTTGATGCTAGGGGTGGAAATATAAATTTCACTGTAAAATGGGGTAGGGGTTGAACAAATTTTGAACTTTTTTGTTATCGGATAATTTTGCATCTTATGAATATTTAACTGCTAAAAAAGCATAGCAACTCTTTATTAGCTATAAGGGGGTGATTTCTAGGGGCCCCAAACATTTTAGACTTTTCGAATTGAAGTTTGCAGTTTCTATCATCAATGAAAGATTAAGCAATAAACATTAAGGCAAACGTGCTCTTTAACTTTTTTCGAAAATATCATCCCCTTGAAGTTAGAAGTGTTGCGCGAGTGAAGTCTACTGTCCACAGATCTACAATACTAGTATTATGAAAGTAGCTGTTATACTTTGAATTGTCATCTCAGTCCTTTCATCTTTTAAATGAATAAATTCGCAATTGTTTCTATAGAGTTTTAATTTATCCTATGCTATATTTTCTACATTTTTTCATAAATTTCATTCCGTGCGAATGAGATTTTGTTTATTTTTTTTTTGAGGATGAAGCCCACATAGGTCTGAGACCTGTGCGTGGGTAATGAGTTGGATGATGGTGATTTATGAGTTGGACCTACAGTTTTAGGACCTACAAGAACGCAGCTTATCTATCTGATTGAACAGATACCCGCTACGGCTCGCGGCTATCACTTCCCTATTTGTGCTTATATTTATTTTATTTAAATTGCATTTCGTTATTGATAATAACAAATCATTTATTTTATTGTATATCATAATTAAAGGCCTTTTGTGTACATCACATACAGTTATTATTAGTTATTAGTTAATTAATTTCAATAATTCATTTCTGTACTTCATAAAAGTCCCCTGCCTCACGTCATAGTCAAGCCTGAGTTTCTATTTGCACCATGGCTAACAACAGACCAAGTTACCAGGTAGCTTGGACTTATTAGGTATACTATACTATTGATGCTATTGTTCTTTCTCTAAAATAATGCTGGCAACACTTAAAATTAACACTCGCATTTTATTTACATAAATTATCGTGAAATAGCTCTTAAAAAACTTGATGATTGGCTCAGGGCGAATATGTTAGTTCTCAATTACAATAAAACGAAAGAAATAAGCTTCAGATCAGCTGAAGGAGCCACACTTGAGATACAAAGTAACATAATTGAATGTGTTGATGAAATTAAAATACTTGGCGTAGTGATCGATACTAAACTGTCTTGGAAGCCTCACGTAGAGTATCTCAAGAAGAAATTAAATTCAGCAGTTTTCGTACTCAGAAGCGTGAGATCTATACTGAATCTCCATAATATTAAAGAGGTTTACTTTGCCTTGTTTCATTCCCTTATAACATATGGAATACCTTTTTGGGGAAACTCTACTGAATCGATTCAAATTTTTAGAATGCAGAAGTGGGCTATAAGAGTGATGGTAGGCGAGTCATTAAGAATAAGCTGTCGCCCACATTTCAAACAGTTAGGGATTCTTCCTTTACCAAGTGTTTTCATTCTTGAAACTATCTGCATTATTAAAAAAAACGAAAGTAAATTAATTAAAGGATCTATGATTCATTCATATGAAACAAGGCAGCGAAATAGACTTCGTGATCACTCTCATCGAACAACTCTTTATGCTAAGGGTGTCAAGAGCTTAGGTATTCATCTCTTCAACATTTTACCTAGCCGTTTTAAATCACTCATATTTAACAAATTCAAGATTGAGTTGCAAAAAGAGTTTAAAAGATTCTGTTTCTACTCCGTTCAGGAGTATATCGATCATTACGCCAACATAAATTAATAGTTAGAATAAGTTCATAAATTTGACAAATTTAACATTCTTTTTTTTTTTAATACGTTTGACAAATCCAAATACCCCTTTTATGGGAGGTCAACGGATGCTCCTTATATCTATCTATCTATCTATCCACAACACGCACTAATCAGTTATATCTTACACAAAATAAGCAATCAGAAACAGGTAAATCGATAATATTCAGCTGATAAAGATTCGCTATGTTACTGTACAGAAACTAATCACTAACTGTTAAAAGGCCAATCATATATTAAATATTAACTGTTCAATAAGCTGTCTGATAATTTACGAAGAAACGCCTAAAAATAACAATTAAAACTTACGTAGCACAAGTCTGTCACCGTATTACAAAATAGCTAAGAGTGTGTGCCCACTTCTATAAAATGTAAAGGAAGTTTCACTATTACAGTCACAATATACTGCGATTATCACTTTAACAACAAACATAACAGAATTGCTACTTGTTATGTCAACGAAATTCAAACAATGAATGAAGCTCATGTTTACCTGAGCGTTAGCTTTAAATACATTTTTAAATGTTCCAGAAAGACAGAGAGGGTTCTATAATGTTCTATCAAATTCTAAAATAAATAAATAGAACATGCTCCATTCATCGCGACTATTTTAATTGCTGAGATAAGAACATTTTAGAGGTCTCAGATCAACCATAAGGCGAGGAGAGTACGGGGAAAAGCAAACAAACCGGACGACGAATTGACACAGCAGTAATTACTTCTTCCTTCTTCCATAACACTATTATTAAATTGTTATTTTGCAAAAAATTTGCTTATTTGCAAAAGGATCTAAGTTTATAACGATGTAGAATATTCAAAGAATGATATTATAATCAATTGAGAAGCCTTTCACAATAGTTCTATCAATAATCAAGCAATACTACTTATTTCTGAACGGGTTTCAAGAAATGCTTGATTCCGGGAAATAGTGACTCAATCCATTCTCTGTTTTTGTGAAGATACATCTACTTAGCATCTATTTGGACAGGTTGATATTTCAATTGTTGAAGCGTGCCATTCGTTTGCAGCCAGTGATTTGTTTGAGCGGATAAGTGCCTGCCCTGTTTGAAGTTGTTCTATTTTTTCGATCCTCAACCTTTTGTACCAATAAATCAGCAATGAACGCGCAGATGTATTAAAGTGCAGGTCCAAAAACACGGAGACAACACCCAGCCAAATAAAAATGAACGAGTGTTTGATCGTCAGGATGTAGTGGTAAGCAGGGGGGGGGGGGGGGGTTGAAGAGATGGGAGACGATTTCCACCTGCAACTGGCTCCCGGTAGGTGGTCCCCCCACACAGTGAATGACATTCCGAACCGTGGCACATGAAAAATTAGAGGAATCCAACCAGCCGACCGGTCCCCTTCTCAAGCATTTACTGTGCGCGAAAAAACCACAAGTGTTCCAAATGAAGGGGTGTGCGGCTGTCTGCGTACTTTTTCTCATTATCATATTTTGATTATTTATAATTCATAATAATAATAATGTTACGGGTTCTATCTCTAAAATGATACTGGCAACACTTTCAATTAACACTCCCACTTTACACAAATTATCCACAACACGCACTAATCAGTTATATATCTCACAGCTAATAAAGAATTTGCAATATTACTGTACAAAAATCAATCACTAAATGTTAAAAGGCCGATCTAATATTAAATAATAACTGTCCAATAATTCAAGAAGAAACGTCTAAAAAGAAAAATTAAAACTTACGTAGCACAAGTCTCACACCGTATAAAAATAGCTAAAAGTATGTGTCCACTTCTATAAAATGTAAAGGAAGTCTAATACAGTCACAATACACTGCGATTATCACTTTAACAATAAAAGTTTGTACTATGAACAGAGCTGCCACTTGTTATGTCAACGAAATTCAAACAATGAATGAAACTCATGTCCAATTGAGCGTTCGCTTTAAATAAATTTTTAATGTTCGAGAAAGACAGAGACGGCTCTATAATGTTCTATCAAATTCTTAAGTCAACAAATAAGGATTCTTTCATTTTCTAGTCGATTCCATAAAGCTCTTTCTAAGTAAACATTCTAAAGATATTTAGATAAACCACAAGGCGAGTGGAGAACAGGAGTAAGAGCAAATAAAACATGCTTATCGCAACCAGAAGACATATTGACACAGCAGTAACTACTTCAAATCAAATCAAATCAAAATCATTTATTTATCCTTTTCACGAAAAAAAGAAACATAAGAATATATATGAAATACATCTGAATATACAGTTTAAATATATATATATATATATATATACTTCTTCCATAGCCGGACTTTCTCATGAGTCTCATCCATATGCTTCCTCAGTTAGGTTATGTAGACTTCCTCCTCAAAAGTTTCACCAGGCTTGCTTCCAAACTGAGATCACAGGGTAGCCGTAGATCTCTACCAAAGATGATGCGAGTAGGTGTTTCCTTTGTGGTTTCATTAATGTAGCTACGATATGCTATCAGAAAGAAATGGAGATGTTGATCTCAATCATGCTGATTGTCAGAAACCACTTTCCTTAGATATCACTGCATGTTCCTGTTCATTCTCTCGTTGTAATTCGTCTGAAGGTATTAATGCAAAAATTGTGGTTACGTAATGTTGAATGGGACCAACAACTATCATCTGAACTTCTAGATTCTAGCAGATCATAAACTCATGAGGCTCCTTGACCTCAGGCTCATTCTGTCATCTTGGTTTGGGTTGGTGCACATGGCGATCGCAAATTTATTTCCAATGATTGAGTTTTTGAAAAAATACTTGGCAACAAAATTACTGATTTTCAATGCAGGAGGAATGTAGGTGACATTAAAGCAGCACTGGCTTGACAAATACGAGTTACATTTAAAAAGTTACAAATTAATTTTAAAGGGAGGTTTCAAACAGTACCTCTTCCTTTGCTAGCCAAAGTTGGTCTCGTTTAGTTGAATTTTCAAACATTGAAAACATGAGAAATTTCTTAAAGCCTACATTATGAAATATTTATGAAATTAGCAAGCCAATAATTAATTTATAACATCAAAAGTTAAGTAACTAAAAATCCACTTATAAGAAAAGATAAACTAAGAAAAATTCTACAACGTTTTAATTTATGTGGAATATTGTATTTAGGAAAATTATAATAGCGAAAGGCTTCTTAAAAGTGAAATGGCTTTTGATTCATTTTGATGTGGTCCCTTTCAGAATATACCTACGCTGAAATAATAGGCCTATATTACGTTACAAGTGTGGGAATTTGTGCTTACTGAAAATATGATAAGTAAACGCAGGAGATGAAGTTGAGTGCGATATTATCATACGAGTATAGTAAACATCTTCCCGGACGAGTTATGTACGATATTTTTCGTGATATTAGTCACATATATTTTTTCAATATAAAAAACATAAACTTTGAGCTAGTACAAAAGGATCATTAAACATAACCTCAAAATAGCCTATTGTACGGACATGTAATAGCGAATAAATATTCTTAATCCATCACAGCAGCGAAACTAAAAATACTTCTGAGATCAGCTGTTTTTCCAAATTCTCCAACTTATGATTGAAACTAAATAACCTTATTCCTATGACTCAATAACATCAACTAAATTATTTACAATTTCCATAATATGAACATATGGACAGAAATATTATATTCTTCTTATTCTCGATTCAAATTAAGTTCACGTGATTGGTCAAAACTGGACATTAAAGGCTTGTTTCACACTTAACCAGCTTTGGGTAACCGATGTCGTTTACCCGGCATAATTGCATTGCATCATATGATTTCGAAAACCGTCTAGATGTAAAGTACTCCATATGATACAATGATCAGCCTGGTAAACGACACCGGTTATCCGATTGGCGGTTATGTGTGGAACTATCCTATTCAAACTTGATTGAAATGCAGACATCGAAGAATGCTCCTTTTTGTTTAATATTGGGCTAAGTATTGGGCCGATCCTTGCGAAACTTGGATGGGACCACCGCTGAGCGATGCTCTTTCATTTAAAAAAAATCCGTTCAATATTGTTCGAATGATTGATGTACAAACATAAAAAAAAACAGGTCGAATTATAGTAGCCTTGTTCTTTTTGGAAGTCGGTTAAAAAACAGGTCGAATTGAGAACCTGCTCCTGTTTGGAAGTTTTTTTTTTGATGACATTGACAGCATAAATTGAATCAAGGGTGAGGATCAATTATTCATTTCTGTGTTCCACAGAAATTCATTTTGCATCACATCACCATGCCCGGTTGTAGAATACATTTTATGTGATAATCTATATCAATTTATAATGCCTATATTTGTTTATTGTGAGTATTTTACCGTGCAAGAGACAGCGCTCTGTATCTTGTATTTTGACGGAGGCTATATAATAGGCCTACCATGAAACAATACTTTTTAGATGGTTACCTACCCCCTTTAAATATTATAATAAATTATCATCATTGCAAAATCAAATACGTGCTGTGGAATGGCTTGTCAGATTGGAGCCATGTGAATACCACAATTTCTGAGTTAGACTGCGATGGAGACTATCTCCAAGTATTGGCTGCTCCACTGTGCAAGCACCCTTATTCTTGGAAGTGAGGTCTAATGTTCACATAAATACTAGTACAATGGACATAGGAAAATTAGATTTTATTTTGAATCGAGCCTTGAATATTATTCAGGCTAAATGTTGCCAAATCGTTGGCATACGTCACATCTGATCATCGTGATTTTTCATGCACTCATGCTATTTCCAATCACCAGTTGCAAGGTTGTTGGAAAGAATGTACATTTCTCTTGATAAGCGAATTCCAGTTGAAGTATAAACGAGGTGTTGGAGGCAGCTCCTACTGGTATTGAATGTGTTCTATACGAGTTAAGACAGCGTTTTTCTGCTCATCCGAGTTGAAGTTGAAAATTGAAGCAAGAAATCTTGAGAGTGACTGTTGAGTTAGTGAAACGTTGCAACGCGTTGTTGATAACGTTCTTGCTCCTGAAATATCTCATTAAATTTAGCCGTAGGTGGTAAAAATTAAAATAAGGTTTCAACCGGAAACTGCAACAAGTTTGGTCTAGAATTTCCAATCACTTCTCTTCTTTTGCTGATCTGTGATACGTTTCTAATCATTTTTGTTCGTTTTTCATGAACATACACCAGAGGAACATCAGACAGACAGTCTTACAACATGACAGCATGAATGTGCTGCATTCCCAATTTGCAGTGAATCTCATGCTCCCTCCCCCCATGCACCTCATGCAACTTTAATTTAAAAGCACGCACCATATCGCATAAAAATATAATTCATGAATAAATTGCAATTCACATTAATTTCGTACTATCAAAAGTCATATTCTCGCTTCAATTAATCAGCAGAAATATCATTATCCAGATTCATCTGGATAGTTACTGACACTAAATTGATCGCGACATGCCTTTTCCGCTAGAGCATTGGTTAGTAGCCTATATAGGGCGAAGGTAAACACAGCCTCTGGGGAATATTCATTCCTGGATCCTGAAAGAACTGAACACAACTGCTCGAGTTCCACATTCCAGAATCAATTCATGAAGTTTATGTTATTTATCATAAAGGAAAAGAATAAGGGGGAGTTGGAAAAGTGATATTTTTATACAAAAAAATGTTCAGCATCACATAAAACCGCTCTGCATCCGAAAATAGTATAAAAGACACATCATAAAAACAAAACAAAAAAACAAAAAACAAAATAGAAAATAGTGTTGAGATGTTTGTGATATAATCTAAACATAATCATCTGAGAATTAGTTCGCTTTCTTACTTTCTATTCAAAAAAAATTATATTATTAATTCAATTTATTAATTATTTATTACATTACACTATAACTCCAGAACAATCCCACATTTTTTAAAATGCTCCCATAAACCTACAATTTTTGGAGTGTCTGATTTGGATCTAAGGGGAATTGAATGAATGTAAGTAGATTTTAGAGGGGGTTTGACCCTATAAATAATTTAAGGAACAAAATAAAGGCATTTTTAGTGGGGAAATCAAAATATTCAAAATCTTAAATATTGAGATATTTGAAAATGTGGAAACCTTGTTATAAAATCTTTTGACAAAATCATCAATAGTTTGTGGCAATATTTTGACACATTGATCGCTTAGTGGTGGAGTGGTGGAAAAATGAAATTTTTTTTGAAAACCTTATTTTGGAGGAAATGTCTGGTTTTTCTGATTGTGAGTGGGAGGAAAATTCATTTAATAGAAATTTGCATCAAATAATCCTTTAAATGTTTGGTTGGCAGAGGGTATAAACATTTTGAAAAACTTAAATTTTGAGAATTTTTTTATTGAATAAAGCATGAAAAACTATGTAAACCTTGATCGGAAAACTAGCCCAGGCAATGAATGTTTTGTGTCGTAACAAATTAGGGGAAAGCTGAATTTTAGCAGGATGTTAGTATACATAGTACTTACTCAAAAAAACCAAAGTCCCGACCCCCACCCCGCTTGCTTCCCCCACCACCCCCCTATCAACATTGCAAGAGCAGTACTTCAGTTAAAGGCTTATAACTCGGAAACCAATTAAGGTATTGTTGTGATTCTCATCTCATATATTTTTTTAATATCGCGTTATTGGTTGTGCCGTTCCTTACAAAACTTATAGATAATTTAATAAGCTTCAAAATTATGTGTCTATTAATTACTATTGTTCAAGTTATGGCGACATAGTGAGTGATGAAATAGTAGCGGACACCACGTCGCCGAACCCTACAGCACTGTGTATTGCATGGCGCTTGGCTATCCAGCCCAATCCAATAAATAATTATTGTCAGACAAGCAAGACTATATATGCCAATCAATAGTACACGTTTAAAAGTACATTATCCGAAAGGTCCCCAAAAATCCCCCCTCAACTTTTCCCCCAAGCCCCCTCAAAGTTGAAAATGTTTCTAATTATTGGAAATTCGATATCTCTGTAACTAACTATCGAACAGAGTTGATTCTTCTTCCATAATATCAGTCATATAATGTTCTGCAATAAATGTGCTGTTCACTTTGCCGGTAAACCTGATAGTTTCTTTTATAAAAATTGAAATATCTTCAAAAGAGAATTCTATCAACTAGATTTTTCATTATTTAGGGGGACATTTTTGTATGTCATTTTACAGAAAATAGCGTTAAATAGAAGTTATGGAACTTATTTTTATGAATCCAAAGATGTGTATAACAGCATACTGACGATTAGAGATTTATTAGTACTCATTTTTTACATTTCAATCATGAATTAAAAATTCAAGTCTCAATGAATATTATCTCTATCTATAAAAGGATGATACCCTGACTCACTCATCAACGCAGAGCCAAAACTACTAGGCCTATGAACTTGAAATTTCGTATGAACAATCCTTATAGGATTTCACCGTGCAATAAGAAAGGAATTTTCAAAATTCGCAATTTTAGGGGGTTGAAGTTTTGCCTATGCAAAGCATGGGTACATGGCTAGCTAGCTTACTGGGATCTTTTAATCATATGGAAAATAATTTGAGATTTTCGATCTGCTGTACACGCTGTTTTGATGGACAAGCTGTTTCTGTGTTTTGCAAATCATCATTCACCTAACCTACTGAACTTGCTGGCCTAACAGCTTAAAGGAACAGCTGATAGAAGTCAACAGTTTTTAATCATAAACAGTTTAATCATAAACCGGCGTTATTTACGCTGACTGGAACGCATAAACTTTGCATGTATGCTACCGTACAGTCGGAGCCTTGCAGTATGTAGGAAACATATGACTGGGTATGATGAAATGTAATTATGCCGGGTTGATGACATCTGTTAACCAATGCAGCTAGAAATTTGAAATTTATTCTCAGTATGTTATGTTATGTTATGTTATGAAGGGACGGATTCAAAGATCCAAAGATTCAAAGATCCTCACACATCAACCGAAGCTTATTGTGTGTCCCTAGTACATTAGTTGGTCAAACCAATACCTGTGCCCTTTACAAGATCCAGGATTTTTTTCCCTATGCTAACGTCCCATTCATCACCTGGTTGTTTGCAGCCGAACAGAGCCCTTCTCCTTGCCCCGAGTCTCTCGCAATCCAGTATGATATGCTTGGCAGTCTCTTCAGACTGATTGCAAAGCCTACACATCTGACTTTCATTTCTGAGTCCAATTGTGTGGAGATGTTTCCTGAAGTGGCCATGTCCAGTTATCAGAGCAATCAACTGCTTGACCTGACCTTTACCCAGCCTCACCAGCCAGTTGGTGAAGTAGGAGCTTGTGTCTGTTAGCAGCCTTTTGCCAAGTGCTTGACCTGAGTGACCTTGCCATTGCTGGTGATGTAAGTCACTGGACCATTTGTTTATTGTGTGAAAGGCAGTTGTTTTGCTTATGCCACAGCTTGGCTCTGGACCAAAGAATGACATATTGGAACCCCGCTTAGCAAGCCCATCTGCACACTCATTGCCACCTATGCCTACATGGCCAGGTACCCAACCAAGATGCACAGAGTTGTGTGTCGCGAGCTTGCTGAGTGTTTTATGACACTCCCACACCAATTTTGACTTGATTTCATTAGAGTCAAGAGCCTTGAGGGCTGCCTGACAATCTGACAAGATTACTATATGCTTGTCACAATAGCTTCTGGCAATGCCTATGTTGGCACAAGCCATGATGCCCCAAATTTCTGCTTGAAAGATAGTACAGTATTGTCCCAGACTTGCACAGATTTCTGTTCTGGGTGATTCACTGTACACCCCGTAGCCAGATTTTCCTTCAATGAGAGAGCCATCTGTATACCAGACAAGGCTGCCTCTCCTGATATAGGGCCCTTCCTCAGACCTCCACTCCTCTCTGGAGCAGAATTTAACAGAAAAAGGTTTAGTGAAAACCATCTCCGTACTCATGACATCTGAAGTCATTTCAAGCACAGGGCTGTGAGCAACAGCTTTGGTGATTGTGCAATGGCCTGTTCCAGACAGGCCTTCCCTCCATTGGCCTACGACTTTCAATCGATAGGCTGATTTTCGTGCTTCTGCCTTGATAAAAATACCCAAAGGCAGTAAGCCAAGAGCTACTTCAAGAGTTGCTGATGGGCTGCTCCTGAAAGCTCCAGTGACTAGGAGTGTGCCCATCCTTTGTAAACTTGTAAGTTTGGCTGTGGCTGTAATCTGGTTCACCTTTGTCCACCAGACTAGTGATCCATATGTAACTTGAGGCCTTATTACTGCCTTGTACAGCCACAGTGCTATGTGAGGCTTAATCCCCCACATGGAGCCTGCAAATCTCCTGGACGTCATAAGCGCCCATTTTGCTTTGTGCAGTATATTATTCAAATGATTGTTCCAAGTCAGCTTGGAGTCAATAGTCAGCCCTAGGTATTTGACTGTATCTGATGCTTTGAGCTGTGTTGATCCAAGTTTCAACCGGGAGAGAGACTCCAGGTTCCTTTTTCTTGTAAATGGAACAACTACAGTCTTTGAGGGATTTATACTTAGTCCCTCTCTAAGACACCAGTCATTAACAAATTGAAGATTGACATTCATGACATCAGCAACAATATTTGTGAACCTTCCCTGTACCATGAGGACTATGTCGTCTGCATAGCCCTGGACAAAGATGCCACTACTAGTTAATTCACAAAGGAGACCATAAGGTTCCACAGAAGAGGAGAAAGCACACCACCCTGTGGACAACCTTTTGCAGGTGTGATCACCATCGATTTGTCTTGAAGATCAGCCCTGATCCGCCTGGAATGGAGCATAGCCTCAATCCACCTACATATAGCAGACTCAAGACCACGCCCATGCACCGCCCAGACCATGGCCGTGTAAGTAACATTGTCAAATGCGCCCTCAATGTCCATGAAGGCGCATAGAGCAATCTCCCTGGCAGCAAGGCTGTCCTCCACCCTGCTCACAAGTTGATGCAGGGCTGTTTCACAGGACTTACCGGGCTGATAGGCATGCTGATTTCGATGAAGAGGAGTACCTGAAAGCACTTCCTTTCTTAGATGTCTCTCCACCAGTCTCTCCAGCGTTTTCAAGAGAAACGATGTAAGATTGATGGGGCGAAATGATTTTGCAGTTGAGTAGTCTGCTCTTCCTCTCTTGGGAATGAAGACCACCCTACTGAGGCGCCAGGCTTGAGGGATATACCCATAAGCCAGACTTGCTCTGAAGAGTTCACACAGGAGGACCAAGAGAGCTTCCGGTCCTTGCTGCAGCATAGCTGGTATGATACCATCCCCCCCAGGAGATTTGAATGGGCCAAACTTAGAGATGGCCCATTTAACTTTGGAAAGTGTGACAATACGTCTGGCTAAAGTCCAGCTTCCACGATCAGCTCTTGGCCATGAGCCCATATCGCTGTTGCCGGACATGCCTGAACAAGCACTCTCGAAAACACAGTTTGGAAAGTGAGTCTCAAGGAGAAGTTTGAGACTTCCACCAGTTCCAGTGGTATATTGTCCCCCTGGTGACCTCAGAGTTCCCAGGAGGCCAGTTGGGCTTGAAGCCAAGACACGCTGCAGTCTTGCTGCCGCCCTGAGACTATTTACCTCCTGTGTAAACAGTCTCCAAGAGTTCTCTTTGGCTTTCTTGATTGCAAGGCTGTATTCTGTGAGTGCCCTGTGGTATGGTTCCCAGATACAGCTCCGTTTGCAATGGTTATGAAGCTTCCTGAAAACCGCCCTTCTGCGGTCAAGGTCAGCAGTCCACCACTTAGTATTAGTACGACTCTTTCCCCGCCGCAATGGACAGTTATCCTGAAAGCAGCTTATGATTGCATTCTGAAGATTGGAAGCAATCTGATCAATGTCTGCAAAGCAGGTGACCCTCTTGCCTAATGATCCAAGTTGAGACAGGAGGTCAGACTTATAGAATGACCAATCTGTTTTCCTCGGATCTCGATAGCAGGACGAGCTGCCTTCACTTTGCAGGTTAAAACAGATGTACCTGTGGTCAGACAAAGAGGCCTCATGACTGACGTGCCAATTGTCAATGGCCCTAAGGAGTCCTTCTGAGCAAAGTGTAATGTCAATAACCTCACTTCGATTTCATGTGACGAATGTCAGACGGTTTCCAACATTACAGACATAAAGATTATTAGATATGAGAAACTGAAGGAGAGCCTCACCTCTTGGATTAGTGTCAGAGCTTCCCCATCCAATTGTGTGATGAGCATTGGCGTCACAACCTAAAAGGAGTTGTTGTCTGCCAGCGCAAGATGACTCCACCAGAAGTTCGAGTTCTCTTGATGGAGGAAGGTCCCCGGAGTCGTAAGGCAAGTAAACCGAGCCTGCAATTGTGCTCCATTCCTTGCCTTCATTGCTCCAGGTTATAGACACCGCAGTGAGATCTCTAGAACAGAATTCAGTGAGTGTTAGGCAGTAAATACCTCTCTTCACAAGTATGCAGGTTCTGACATTTTTGAGAGAGGTACAGTAAATTAACCTACCCTTGGTATCGCCCAGGCCTGCAACCCTTCCTTGGTGAAGCCATGGTTCCTGGATCAGTGCCAGGTCAAATCCCTCTCTGAGGAAGAACTGGCAGAAAGCAGCCGAGGCTGCTTTACTGTGATGTAGATTGATCTGGAGGACCCTGGGCATTGTCCTTGACTGTTGTTGAGACAATTGAGACTTGCCAGAGTCCTAGGTTGGCTCTAGAGTTGGCCGACCTAACAGCATTGAAGCAGGCCTCATCCAGGAAACAGACAAATCCATAACCTTTTGGGTCTGGCTTGGCTGGCAGGACCTTCCACTCCTTCACCTTCAAGGTGGGGTTTTGCTTGTCAAGCATCTCAAGGACCTTTTCTGGAGTCTTTTTCAGAAGCTTTGGATGAGCTCTAAAGAATACCCTCATTGACTTCACAATGTCTTTCCTCAGACCAACAATGAGTTTCTTCTCCCCAAGTGGTTTGAGTCTGGGGATGAGTACCTCCAGCCAATGCTTAGTAGCATCGTTAATGCAGGATATAATCAAGACACCTTTTTCCATGTAGGTGCCTGCAAATGATGGAGTGCAGCCGTCCTCTAGGGGTCGGAGCTCATCCATAATGGCGTCTTCAATGACTTCTCCTTGCTCTGCTGAAAGCTTAGCCTCAGGATAGCCTTCCAAGACAATGGCCATTTTGGTGGCAGAAATGTCCCTGTAAGAGACTCCTTTACTAGAAGTCCCTGGATTAAGGGGTTGGACATCATGACCTCTGTGAGTTCCACTCCTAGCCTTTTTTGTAGGTCCTTCCACTGAGGGAGGGGTGGCCATGTTGCCTCTAGGGCGCTTGGCCACCTTTGACCCAGCCTCTAGACCCACATTTGTGCCTGGAGTTTCTCCCATCTCTGGTCTCTTAGGTTTTTTCTTTTTACCCCTCCGAAACTTTGCTGGGTCAAAAGCTTCACCTCTCTCAAGAAGTTTTGCCTGAATGGCCGCCCTTCTTTGGGCAGTGGTGAGGTTTGGTTTCTTCACCCGCAAGCTGCTCAGTTGCTCTATGGCATCTTCAAGCATACCGGCGGATTTTGGTGTTTCTGGACTTCTGAGAAGCTCATCCTCCCCCTCCAGTGGGGCTGATGCGATTGAGCTCATGTTGTCCATGTTGATATCCATAGAAGCCTTCTCAATGTTGATAGCCTCTACATGAGAATGCAATGGAACCTCCTGTGTTCCTGATGCACCCATTTCAGATTGAGGAACCTGCCCTGATGGGGCGGATCCTGATGGGTTTGAGGGCAAGGCAACTTCTGGAGTGACCTTGGGGTTTGGTTCTGGTTGTTTTGAATTTTGGAAATTTATGTGGTGTCCACGAGCAGCTAGGGAAGTGGAGTCAACCCAGACAGAGCCCCACATGCCCGGGCAAGGCTACATACTGCAGGAGGGCGCCTGGTGTCCTGCAGGCACCGTTTGAGACACTGTACAAAAGGCCCAGTGCCATCCACCCATCAGCACGGTTCACATCACACCTTGGGTTGGCCTATAACAGAGAAAGAGGAAAGGGTGGAGGAAGGGGCTGGGATGAAGAGCAGGATAAAGGATAGGTTTCCAGGATAATGAGGTCAATGGACAGTTACAGGGACCTTTTAGTCGCCTCTTACGACAAGCAGGGATACTGTGGGTGCAATTCTACTACCCCCACCCACTTGGGCCTATTCTCAGTAGGTGATGAATAATAAAATAAAAAACCTAGCTTCTACCCTAATAGTCGTGGAAGGTTTAAATTTGAAATGTTCATTGAGTAAGTGATTAAGATTGTGAGTAAGGTCTTACTGTGTAAGAAAACAACGAAGGAGGCCTCTCTGATCAGCTGGAAGAGCCCTAGGACTAACTTCTTCCCTAATAGTCCTAGAAGGTTGAAATTTGAAATGTAACCTCAGTGGGAGGTGACAAATAATAAAATCAAGAATTTTTTATGAGAGCGCAGCAACGCGCGTCGGGCCAGCTAGTCCTAAATAATTAAAGATGTAGTAATCCAACTGAGATTAGCTTTAGAAGCAATCTGATTTTTAACCCATCTCATCAAAACAAAAGGTGTCAGGGGGTACTTCTCCACAATGGTCTTGGTAAATTAGCGTTTGAAAGCAGTAATTTAAGCAGCTCTAGACATCATTTCACTCATTTTGACGCACATTAGAGTACCGTATGAAGTTCATTTAGTGCTCATATCATTTGAATGTCTCACCAGCAATCATGCTATTTATAGATGGCCTTTTACATTTAATTTCACTTTTATATTCAGTTTGAAAACAAGTAAAGTTTTTTTTTTAATGTTTCGGTAGTTATACTTATGTCTGGTATTTTTCACTATTTACTCTAAAAGCTCAACTTCTTTTTTGTTCTGGATAAAAGTGATGTCACAATTTCATTGAGACTAAACATTCCAGTTGGACCTTTTTTAATGTGTGGATCTTTTGGCATTAATAATCAATAATGAAACTACAGTAGTTTCTTTATTTTGTAACTGATGACCAATTTCAAGCATCTATTCGTTTCAACATATGAAAACTTCATCCAATGACAACAGAAGCAGGAAACCTCTTGAAACAATGAACAAGAATTAGGCCTATATCGTCATAATACAGTAATTGCAATTTGAGTATTTCTTCCTTCCCTGTCGATTTTACGTTGTAAGCGGTAGCTCAACTCTTTAGTAAGTTAACTCATATCTAAACACTGAGAGCAAATTGAGATGCGATAATATTGTACTGCGAAATCGAAAAGATAAATGAATAAATAACCGTTATCCTAATTTAGCAAAGAAAAATATATTTTTTACATTATATTTCATATATTTCTTATAACTTAATTTGCATGTGTGATTTTAGTCTTCACTCGAAATCATGTTCCGGGCTAGCTCACGGGCCGTAGTTTGCCCATTACCGCCCTAAAGTGTACTTGGAAAATGACGATTTTCATTATAAATAGTTTATAACTCGTAAACTACTGAAGAACGAATTGCAAAATTCGTCTCAAATTGTAGGTAACACCTTTTTCTGTCATATCCTTAGTAAGATAACCACTGAAAACACATTTTAAATCAAACTAAACAATTATATATGTAGGTTTTCCCGATAGTACAGTCATACAATGTGTTGGACAAAAAATGTATAGGACACAGTTATTTTAGACAATACAATTCCATGAAACATACCAGTGGCATCTTTGTATCATGCATGAATTTTGAGTTATTGTAATTCAAAATGTTGAAAGATTATGAAAAAATTGAAATTTCAACTTTATGAATGATTATAACTTTCTATTCATGCTACAAGCCTGCCGTTGGTACCCAGTTTTGGGTAATTGTATTGTACACAAGAAAGCTATCCTATTTATTTCATGTTCGACACATGGTGTGGCTGTAATATCGGAAAACCTGGAAAATTACCAAAATTTTTGCTACATATAAAATAGTTTAGCTTGATTTAAAACGTGTTTTCAGCAGTTCTCTTACTGAGGGTATGAAAGAAAAGGATGATACCTACAGTTTGAGACAAATTTTGCGATTTATTCTTCAGTAGTTTACAAGTTATAACTATTTATAATGATAAATCATCATTTTACAAAATAATGTAATATAAGGGAAGCCTATACTGCCCTTTCAAGTAGAATTCCAAATTATTGGTCAAATGTGACATTTTACATATTATGAATTGAAATAGCCTCGAAGAGCTGAGAACATAAAGGTGGAGTGCGACAGATGTTAGCGAAGGGGTACCCCCTCCTCACTACAAATCTCATCGAACAAATCATCATCTCTAATCGTCAGTATGCTGTTATACACATCTTTGGATTCATAAAAATAAGTTCCATAACTTCTATTTAACGCTATTTTCTGTAAAATGACATACAAAAATGTCCCCCTAAATAATGAAAAATCCAGTTGATAGAATTCTCTTTTGAAGATATTTCAATTTTTATAAAAGAAACTATCAGGTTTACCGGCAAAGTGAACAGCACATTTATTGCAGAACATTATATGACTGATATTATGGAAGAAGAATCAACTCTGTTTGATAGTTAGTTACAGAGATATCGAATTTCCAATAATTAGAAACATTTTCAACTTTGAGGGGGCTTGGGGGAAAAGTTGAGGGGGGATTTTTGGGGACCTTTCGGATAATGTACTTTTAAACGTGTACTATTGATTGGCATATATAGTCTTGCTTGTCTGACAATAATTATTTATTGGATTGGGCTGGATAGCCAAGCGCCATGCAATACACAGTGCTGTAGGGTTCGGCGACGTGGTGTCCGCTACTATTTCATCACTCACTATGTCGCCATAACTTGAACAGTAGTAATCAATAGACACATAATTTTGAAGCTTATTAAATTATCTATAAGTTTTGTAAGGAACGGCACAACCAATAACGCGATATTAAAAAAGATATGATCAGTTGAAGTTTATTTTTGTGGTTCGTGGTGACATTTTTTTCTATAAACTATATTTTTACTGAAAAACTAGGCTATCTACATAGAAAATGTATATGGCATATTGTTTAGAGAATAGTTTTAAGTATTAAATGAGATGAGAATCACAACGATACCTTAATTAGTTTCCGAGTTATAAGCCTTTAACTGAAGTACTGCTCTTGCAATGTTGATAGGGGGGTGGTGGGGGAAGCAAGCGGGGTGGGGGTCGGGACTTTGGTTTTTTTGAGTAAGTACTATGTATACTAACATCTTGTAAAAATTCAGCTTTCCCCTAATTTGTTACGACACAAAACATTCATTGCCTGGGCTAAACTGAAAGGCTAGATTGGAGTAGGTAGTAAATGGACTTTGAACTTATACATTATACTTATATATTGACTAATAATATATTGTTATTGGTTCTAAAACTGAAATAATGCCAACCACTCAAAAGTAACACACAGAACATTATTCACACAATTAACTCTAATAAGTAACAGACACTTGAAAGTTATCATCACACAAAAAACCAATAAAACACACAGTTCAATAACTTCAATATCAATACTAATTGATACCTAGCAATGAATACATCAATAACAAAATTAAAATCTGTCCAAAACAAATTGATAGCTGTCAAATAGGCCAGTCAATAACATTTGATAAATGTTAAATCAACTGCTCAATAACTCAATAAAGAAATACAGGAATTGTATTTTGGCTAGAAACCACTCCAGAGATATTTAGGTCACTCTTTTTACTCATGTCCTTACTTACATCTCACTTGTAGCTTAAAACATTCATAATACGACCATTGAATAAACTGCTATTGTAATGGGCTAATTCTATGAGTCTCATGAATGTACAAAAAATAAGCTCCTCCAAATTGAATTCCCATTTATTAAAACTCCCTCGAATCATGTGAGCTGTGAGCGCTTCCTTAAGTAGCAAGAAGGACACTTAACTTAGCCTGAGCCACTACTTAAGTACCGTACCGTATCTAACATAGCAAACGATTGCTTAACATAGAAGTGATAACTCCTTGTTTATTGAATTTATTTTAGAGGTCTGAGACTTTCTTGTAAGAAGTGCTTGAAGTTTACACAAAATACAACTGTTTTCTTTAGCCACAGTTTACATTTCCTGAGCAGGGAATCTATCATCGACACACCCTATTTCCTAAATAAATAGAAACCATACAGAAGGCCCTCTGTGACTCTTGCTTCATCATTTTCCCATCGCACGAATAATTGATGAGAACTTTGTCAATACACTCACCATCAATCATGTCACCAAGCTACCTCCAAGCAAACATGAATTACTGGAATGAATTCTCTTCTCTCTGCATGTTTCTTTTTTTGAGACTACTTATGCCCTCTATCCTCCATCCTCTGTTCTTTATCTATTTTGACGACGAATATATTTCAACTCAACGAATTCCAATCTGCTTCATCACCATGACTAGTTATATGGACAGAGCACGACAAATCATCATACCTCCAACCAGTGAAAGCAGTGGGGTATCCAGGGTTGGCTTTAAGAGGGAGCAACCTCCAATACAATTACTCAGTAGATTCATGGTGATAGTTCACGAAATTTGAGCCAAAAATGAGCCAATATTGATTTCTATATTGCGTTATTAACCGAATTCCAAAAATAACAAGATTCTATATTCGACCAGTTTTTTATGTTTGTACATCAATCATTTGAACACTATTGAACCGATTTCGATGAATTTAAAAAAAATGAAAGCGTCATTCAGCGGTGGTCCCATCCAAGTTTCGCAAGGATTGGCCCAACACTAGCCCAATATTAAACAAAAAGGAGCATTCTTCGATGTCATCTTTTCAATTGTTTGAATAGGATAGTTCCACACTTAGCCGTCAGTCGGATAACCAGTGTCGTTTACTAGGCTGATCATTGTATCATATGGAGCGCTTCACATCTAGACGGTTTTCGAAATCATATGATGCAATGCAGTTATGCCAGGTAAATGACATCGGTTACCCAAAGCTGGATTAGTCTGAAACAAGCCTGTAATGTCCTGTTTTGACCAATCAGGAGAACTTAATTTGAATCGAGAATAAGAAGAATATAATTTTTCTGTTCATATTAAAATTGTAAATAATTTAGTTGTTATGGAGTCCTAGGAATAAGATTATTTAGTTTCAATCATGAGTTGGAGTGGAAAATGTTGAGATCGTTAATTTCAAAAACATAATTGAACAATATTCTTCAAAGTTATTAATTTTTCGTCATACTCACCACTTTACCGAGAATTTGGAAAAACAATTGATCTCAAAAGTGTTTTTATTAGTATTTTACTGCTGTGATGGATTTTGAGGTTATTTTTGATGATGCTTGCACTAGCTTAGTTTGTTTTTTTATATTTTAGACTAGTATGACGAAAAATATCGGTAATTATATAGAAACGTTACGGTACTTGTTGAATTTTGCGGCGATTTTTTGTGACATCTACACACCCCAGGAAGCAATAACCCGTTGACATTTTTTGGGGGTCGCGATTATTTCACAAAAAAATTGAAATTTTCAAAAAAAAAAACATTTTTCATTAAAATTTATACTTTCGTTTGAAAAATTCATAATTTGCAAACATGTGAGGAGCTCCAAATCTTAAAACAATGTAAACCAAGTAATATAATATTTCCAAAACACTACCGGCCCCAAACGCAGTGCGCGCAAAGCCCGCATAACCAAACCTAACCTAACCTGGCTAGATGTGACTGAGCCACCTCATACATTTATTATTTTGATGCATATAAAACATACATAAAGCTAATTTACTATTAAACGACATAGATCAAGTGAATTTTAACATTGCCAAAATACTACCGCCCCATAAGCAGTGTGTGTGTTCTGCGCGCCTTACAAAACCTTCACTGGGTGCTTAACTATTTTCTCCGGTGGAGAACCCTCAGAATCACCAATGTTTTGGGGTTCCATCACTCTATAATGTAAATGCAAAATTACTATAAGTTGAAGTTTGGAATTGGATGTGGTATTAATTCATTCTCTCTTTGAAAGATGAATCAAGTTCCATTCAAAGTCATAATGATTTTTATATTTTTTCACATTTTACATATTACAGTATTATTTCGATGCAAATTCAAGAGATTACACAAAAATAAAAGAGAAGTATATTGCTCTCTCTGTTCTCTGGTGTCACTCATTGCCCTTTTCTCTAGATTTCACAACTTTTTCAAGGAATGGTTTTCACTTCGCCTAAACTTGAATTTTATCTTTAAATTAAAAAACAAAACAATTCAAATTAGTTACACAGATTATTTTGGGTATAGTAGACAACTAAGCATAGCTGGAATACATAATCAATGCTAGTTAGGAAATCGAGTCATTAATAATTAAATTATTTAATTAGTATAAAATTATTTAATAAATTTCAATGATTGAAAATTGTTGTTTAGGGTGAAGGTGTAAGGGAGCCTCCAGCTACAACTCTGCCCCGGGCGACTAAAATGTCTCTGGGTGGCCCTGATTGTAATAATAATATGAAACCACTATAACTCTTGAAAAATCGGCTTTATAAAAGTAGTATTTTTGGATTTTATACATTAAAATTTGTTTACAACTAATTAATGAATTAACAATATACAAAAAGTGGGTCCAAGCTCTTAGGCAAACGATTCATAAAAGCGATGATTTATTGAATTTAAGCTTTCACGTTACCCAATTTATGAATTTAATTTTAATAAATACTCAGTCTATAATGTTTCTGTTTTTAACCGACTTCCAAAAGAACAAGGTTCTATATTAGACCTGTTTTTTTTTATGTTTGTACATCAATCATTCGAACAATATTGAACCGATTTCAATGATTTTTTTTTAAATGAAAGAGCATCGCTCAGCGGTGGTCCCATTCAAGTTTCGCAAGGATCGGCCCAATGCTTAGCTTCAGTGGCGCCGACTTTGGGGGGGGGGGCAAGGCACTTTCTGCCCCCCCCCCCCCCAATAATTACTCTGGGGGCCCCCCTCTCTTCAGATGACACCTCCTACAGATCTTTCTGGTGGACTTTGCCCCCCCCCCCAATATTCCCATGAAGTCGGCGCCGCTGCTTAGCCCTATATTAAACAAAAAGGAGCATTCTTCGATGTCTTCATTTCAATCTTGTTTGTATAGGATAGTTCCACACATAACCGCCAATCAGATAACCGGTGTCGTTTACCAGGCTGTTCATTGTATCATATGGAGCACTTCACATCTAGACGATTTTCGAAATCATATGATGCAATGCAATTAGCAATTATACCGAATAAACGACATCGGTTACCCAAAGCTGGTTCATTGAAACAAGCCTGTAATGTCCCGTTTTGACCAATCACGTGAACTTAATTTGAATTGAGAATAAGAAGAATATAAATAATATTTCTGTTCATATGAAAATTGTAAATAATTTAGTTGATGTTATGAAGTAATAGGTATAAGGTTATTTAGTTTCAATCATGAGTTGGAGAATTTAGAAAAACAGCTGATCTCAGAAGTATCTTTAGTTTTGCTGCTGTGATGGATTAATAGTTATTTATGTAGCGTAAAGCGTGACTTTATCGCTCGAGTCAAAACATTTACTGCGTGATGCATAGTGGAGCGCAGTAATTTTGCGAGAGTGATAAAGAAGCTTCACGTGCAAATTGCATACAATATTTTTCCTACAATTGCAGTTCAGGATTCCAACACAATAAAAGCTAGTAGTTTGTAACATCACAGACCATGCGCGGATTTGGTTAGCATTCGCCATTGTTGAGGTTATGTGAATTTCACAGATTCCATTATCCACCAATGAGAAGACATCAAAATCAAAACAGAAGTGTAAAGAAAACAGCTGGCGAGCGAAAAGTACTTTACCGCTTGCGGAGCAGTAAAGAGGTATTTTACAATTAGTTTTCAGTACGTAAAGAACTACTTTACGAGCAGTTGTAGGAAAAAATATTTATTCGCCATTAAATACATGTCCATACAATAGGCTATTTTGAGGTTGTGTTTGATGATGCTTGTTGTACTAGCTCAAAGTTTATGTTTTTTACATTAAAAAAATATATATGACTAATATCACAAAAAATATCGTACATAACTCGTCCGGGAAGATGTTTACCATACTCATATAATAATACCGCACTTGAATTCGTCTCCTGCATTAACTTATACTTTTAGTAAACACAATTTTCCGCACTTGTAATGTAATATAGGCCTACTTTTTCAGTGTAGGTATATTCTGAAAGGGACCACATCAAAATGAATCAAAAGCCATTTAACTTTTAAGAAGCCTTTCGCTATTATAATTTTCCTAAATACAATATTCCACAAAGCGCTGTAGAATTTTCCTTAGTTTATCTTTTCTTATAGGTGGTTTTTAGTTACTTAAGTTTGTATGTAATAAGTTAATTATTGGCTTGCTAATTCTTTTTTCCAATTGTTTGAATTAGCACCTAGTTAGAAACTAATAAGCTATTTATTCTATCCTAATTTTACTAAGTAGAGACATTACCAAACTTATATAATAATTAGGTTTGGTTACTATTTGATCACGTTTCAAGGCTTGAAATTTACACTATTACCTTCTTTTGTAAACTAAACACATAAGCACACTTCACTTCACTAGCTCATGTGGTTTTATTCTGTCGAGCCTCTGGACCAGATCACAAACGTCAAGCAGCAGCTGGTATAATACCGCACTTGACTTCATCTTGTTCGTTAACTTATCATACTCCTACAGTAAACACCATTTTCCGCTCTTGTAATATATACTATTCCAGTGTAGGTATATTCTAAAAGGGACCTCATTAAAATGAATCAAAAGCCATTGCACTTTTAAGAAGCCTTTCACTATTATAATTTTCCTGAATACAATATTCCAAATATAGATATGTTTTATTCCATAGAGCGTTGAAGAAGATTTAGTTTATCTTTTTTAGTTAGGTGGATTTTTAGTTACTTTAGTTTGGATTATATATTGGCTTGCTTATTTGATAAATATTTGATAATGTAGGCTATAAGAAATTTCTCATGCTTTCAAAGTTTGAAAATTCAACTAAAAAGCTTAAAATAAAACAAATTTTAAAACAAAAAAAGAAACCGACTTCAATGAAATGCTACCCCAACATTAAATACTCACGCTCTAAAAAGTTTAAAATAAAGTATTTACTTTTAACTAAGAAAATTTTAAATTTCATACAAGTAATCTTTTGAAGTCGGCGCCAAATTTCCTATAAATTTCTAAAATTTAACAGAATTTCTCTATGATGTTTTCCATGACGAAATACTTGAACAATCTAACATCAAAACTAACACTATATATTTCAGTAAAAGTGAGTGTAAATCATATATTTAATTGAAATAGCCTACAGTGTTAGTTTTGATATTAGATGGAATTTCTTATCAATTTCATAAAATATTTGGTGCCGACTTCAAAAGATTACTTATATGAAATTTAAAATGTTCTCAGTTTAAAGTAGATACTTTATTTTAAACTTTTTAGTACGTGAGTATTTAATGTTGGGGTATCATTTCATTGAAGTCGGTTTCTTTTTTTGTTTAAAAATTTGTTTTATTAAGCCTCAAATCAAGCTCTCAACATCGAAAATTCAAACATTTTCCCATAATGTGGACTAAAATGAATGGATTTGAGCTTTTCTGAACATGAGTCTAGAATCTCTTGGAATATGATTTTAGAGGGACTACTTATCAAAATTTTCCCCGGATCCCCTCGCCCTGGGGGGTATGGAATACCCTCCAGACCCCCCGGGGGGCCCCAAATCTTCGATAACCCCCCCCCCCCCCCATGAAAGGATTTTCGCTACGCTACTGAATGACGCCGATTCGCGTGAGGGCTGATACAAGGCCCCACTACTTAATATGGGATGTGTAGTGGGGCTTAGGCTGGTGCGGCGTGACTTTGGGCGGGAGACGAGCATGGCGTTTGACTCGGCGGTCAATGATGATAGCGCCCGCGATAACCGCCTTCGTGACTTTTAAGCTTGCATCGTGCCACGGTACTTCGTTATTTCGACCGCATTTCCTCAAACTGCTCACAAAATACACAACAAATGGTACTGCCCATTGTCTTCTTGCACTGCACTAGTCTCTGCCGCGGCCTCCCGCCCAGGCTCAAGCCCAACCACACTCCAGCATAACTACTCAAACTCTCACGCTCCTTACACCTTCTCCTCATCATAACTGCTACTTGACTTCCCTCCTCCACGGCATAACTCTCCTCAACAATAAAAAGGCGTCGACCAATTTTAAACCACAGCCGATTGCTCTGGCCATTAAATAGCATTCCAGCAGTGTATTTATTGACCGTATTTGTACAACAAACTGTGCGATATAGTATAATAAAAATAATCCATTACATAAAACAGTCTCAGTTACTTATGATGATGGGGAGGTATGCAGGTAAGAGCGGATGAACACTTCAGAAATCCGTTTAGCAGTTATAAGCAAAAAAATCTTTATAAATATTTGAATAAATTACATGTGTACTGGGTAATTCCGTTATTTTTTCTTATTTGATATTTTTCGAACCTTCTAAACATAGCCTAATGTTTTAATAAATCTTTATTCTCAATCAAAATCATCATCAATCGGTATATCATCAGTTGCGTGTTTCTCAAATAATCTAATCATAATAATTGGCGTTCATATTCATTGCCAACCCTAGCTTATTGCAAGGGCGGTTCCAGGGTCTAATGTTGGGGGGGGGGGCGGCATTCCAGTATTAGGTGGGATCACATGTGGGGGGTCTGGGGGCCCTCACCCGGAAAATGTTTAAAAATTAAGTGCATTTAAACGTGATTTTAAGCTATTTGAAGACTAAAACTTTTACTGCTTAGCCAGCTTGTGTACTGTTGTGGTCTAATGAGTTCATCCCTGGTTTTTCGGTGCGGGAGAGGGCGGCGGTAGTAGGAACCAACTGCGCATGCTCTATTCCTAATTTGAAAACTACGGCCGGGGACAAGCAGGTTTTCTGCGCTTCAGCCAGCTTCAACTAGCCTAGTTGAGTCTAGCGCTAATGTCATTGCAACACACAGAAGCGGAGAGTTGCAGGAGAAGGGAAATCATCGGCCAGGGATCAACTCTTCAGACCACAACAGGTGGTTTTTTTAGTATTGTGTTGTAGTAAGATGTGCTATTCCGAAACAAGAAACAGCTGATGTTGGACATATTGCGCTGAAATTTTGAACGTGTAGCATTTTTTTTTTTTTTTTTTTTTGAAGGATGAATCCCACATAGGTCTGACACCTGTGCGTGGGTAATGAATTGGATGATGGTGATTGATGAGTTGGACCTACAGTTTTAGGTGGGTTCCGAACCACCGGGAAGTGATTTTACAGCGGAGAACAGAGTCGTTTTTGCTGGCCAATCGGTCACCGTTACTAAGATGACCAGGAGTTTCGTAGCTTATCTCTGATTGAACAGATACCTGCTACGGCACTCGGCTATCACTCCCCTTTACATTCTACAATGTTTACATTGTACATTCTAAATACAATGTTTAATTCAATTTAAGCTACAAAGCTTAAAGTTCCAAGAGAGATTGTTTTAAAATGGTAGGCTATTAAATATATATTTTTTACGTACAGTATCAGATAAGTTAATAATTATTAAAAAAACACTTATTAATAAAAATTAAACAACTGATAATTAGCAATTATTTACATCAACTGGTCACATCAAATTACAAACTAAGCGTTCCTTTTCAAATCTTTCAATAATTTTGTCAAACTCCACGTTGATGTCTTTGTTGACGTGAAGCAAGTCCCGTAAGTCTTGTCTCCCCCAGCCGAGCTCTCAGCTAAGACTTCATTCTTCTGAGTGTTGAAAATGTTCGCTCGGCTGTCACCACACGCCACACTTAAGCCGCGTCTCCACCAACCGAACATGCTCGGCGAACAGTGTTCGCTGGAATTAACTGATGTCGCCGAACATTGTTTGGTGTTGGCTTGGTGTGGACGCCTTCTCGAACATTATGATCGGTGTGGTGGGAGTAGTGGCGGGAACCTGTTGTTGGTCGTCAATGCTCACAGACCAAACATCTCAATTGAACACACGAACATGCTCGGTGACCCATATGTACTGTTCGTCCGATTTTAGTATTCGCCAAGAATGTTCGGCAGACATGTTCGGTTGGTGGAGACGCGGCTTTACTGTAATTGAAATTATTGTTTTATAACTATGATTAAACCTAAATTAAACTTGAAATATTATGGTAAATTTAAATTGACTGTAGAACACATAAATATATGATACTGTTTCGAATCCGTTAAATTATAAGATATTATTTAATTTTAATTATTTAAGCATATTTTATTATAATGTGATGGGACCTAATTTGAGGGTTATATCCAGTATCATTATCCGTCATAAATGATCATTACACCGTCTTCAACATAAATAAACTGCATCTGCATGTATACATATACAAGCGATTTCAACTAACATGCAAGTAGGCTATTGTTTGGTAGGTACTAGGTAGAGCCATAGTCTTGAATGAAATTAATGAATACAGACTACAACATTAAATCATAACGAGAAAGATTTACACGTTTAATAATAATTATTTTACTTTGCACTATTTTAGGTATGTGCTAATGAATGAGTAGAGTTATGAGTTACCTGGAAGTGTAGCCAATATTCTCAAAAGACTGTGAATCATTGGATCTAGTTCCCCTTCAAAAAAAGCCATGCTTGTCAGTTTGTCTCCACTGCCAATAATAGAGGAGAACTTGTCGAGTCCGATTTTCAAGTGTTCAAGCAGATCTTTCTCATTTTCTTCATGAACTTCAATTAAAATAGAAGGAATACCTCGTAAACCAAGACACTCCAGTGAGCTATAGGTAAGTCTTGATTTGAGGTTATTACAAACATTGTCCGTAATGACAACGAAAACAGCGCTGCCAACTATCGTCTTCGGCCATAACTAATGCCCCAAACCTCATGTGAGGGGTGAAAATGGCTCCGTAGGCTAGGGTCAAACAGAACCACATCTGCCTATAACACACGTACGGTAATTTATTTTGTTAAAGAACCTAATTATTTGTTACGGTACACAATTTTACAGAACAGGAAAGTATATTTTGCAGACATGAGTAAAATTTTTCAGTTCATTAGCTATGCATTTGTAAAAGATTAAGACGCTTTTCATGACAGGAAAAGTTTCTCATGAAATGTTGATTCTTGTGAATTCGCAGATGGGGAATTCCCTAATTCTTGATGGGTTGCTTTCCAACATCCCAGAGAAGTAAGGAGAGAATACAAAAATATACAGGGTGTTTCAGAATTAGTGTCGAACATTTTAGGGTATTGTTCCTGGATGATAGGAGACTACAAATGTCGTATTTAAAGTTTCCAAAACTCAGCGGTTATCCTTATAGCAGCCATTTTGTTTTTTTCACTTGGGAATTTTTATCTCAAGAACGAAATGTTGTATTGATCTGAAATTTGGCATGAATATTTATGTTATAAAGACTCAACTTTAAAAAATAAAAAATAAAATTTTCGATGAAAATTTTCAAAATGGCGGCCATTTTATATATTTGATGGCGAATTTCACGAAAACCGTTGACTTTACAGAAAATTCACAAGAGACAAAAAAGTTAGCAAATTTTATCACAATTCCAACTATACCTTATTTATTAAGATTGGGCAAAGAATAACAGAGAAATTAATTCTTTTCGTACTGCATGACCACTTTTCACCATTTAAACATCAATGTTAAATTTTTTATAACATTTTGAAAAAAGTTATTCTTGTAAGTTTTCTGTAAAGTGAACGGGTTTCATGAAATTTGCCATTAAATATTTGAAATTATTAAATTATAAAAAATTTAACATTGATGTTTAAATGGTGAAAAGTGGTCATGCAGTACGAAAAGAATTAATTTCTCTGTTATTCTTTGCCCAATCTTAATAAAAAAGGTATCGTTGGAATTGTGATAAAATTTTCTAACTTGTTTGTATCTTGTAAATTTTCTGTAAAGTCAACGGTTTTCGTGAAATTCGCCATCAAATATTTAAAATGGCCGTTATTTTGAAAATTTTCATCGAAATTTTTATTTTTTATTTTTTAAAGTTGAGTCTTTATAACATAAATATTCATGCCAAATTTCAGATCAATACAACATTTCGTTCTTGAGATAAAAATTCCCAAGTGAAAAAAACAAAATGGCTGCTATAAGGATAACCGCTGAGTTTTGGAAACTTTAAATATGACATTTGTAGTCTCCTATCATCCAGGAACAATACCCTAAAATGTTCGACACTAATTCTGAAACACCCTGTATATAGGATATCCCACGAGTGACCCGACAAAATTCTAAGGTGGTTTCCTCCCATCAAAATAATGGAAAAAGTTCATATAAACATATGTTCGGAAATACTTTGTTAGGGAGTTACGGCAGCAAAAGAATTCGTCTAATTTTCTAGGAAAAGGATGGAAATAAAGTCAAACTAATTTTCTCATGGCGTTAAGTTGTGTGTTTCATTTATTGGATTTTATGTAAAATGAACTAAAAAATTGAATAAAACACGTCCCAGACCCCTAGGATCCCATATCTGAGATATTAGACAAAATAGGCCTTCGCAAAATTCGGTGCGAAGAACATGCTTCTTGAAGAAAAACTAAAAAAACATGCTTCGTTTAGATTTGATCTACATTAACTTTCTTAAATGGGTAATAAACACGGAAACTGTATGAAAAAAACTTGCAGTGAATTTAATTTTGAAGAGAATGATGTTAAAAGCCAATAATAAACATACATAAAGTTTAAAAAATTAATGTTTAATTAAATCAACACAGTGAGCACTTACAGATAAGTTTTCCAGGCAGATGGATTGGTCGAGGTGGACCAACTAACTGGCCTCCTAAGTCCCCCGATTTAAATCCCTTGGATTATTACCTGTGGGGTCATTTGAAGTAACTTGTATACTTAGAACCAGTTAATTCCAATGAAGAATTATTGAACCGAATTTTAAACGCTTGTGACCTACTTAAGAACGACCGAGGTTGTATCGGAAGGGCTACACATAGTTTCATTTTACGAGCTGGATTGTGCATAAATTATGAAGGAAATATAGTTTTAAACACCACTTATAAGGTATGGAAATTGGAATAAAAGATTCAGCAATTTAAATGTTTTGTTTTTACGTAGAACGTTTATTTAATATACAGATGTTGCAGTTTGTGTCTTATTTTTCGTATGTGTTGAACTAATTAACATTATTTTTTTAAATTTTGTGTTGTTTTATTATTGGCCTATTCTACATCATTCTCTTCAGAATTAAATTCGCTACAAGTTTTGTTTATAAAGTTTCCGTGTTTATTACCCATTTAACTAAGTTAATGTAGATCAAATCTAAACGAAGCATGTTTTTTGATACCGAATTTTGCGAAGGCCTATTTTGTCTAATATCTCAGATATGGGATCCTAGAGGTCTGGGACATGTTTTATTCAATTTTTCAGTTCATTTTACATAAAATCCAATAAATGAAACACCTAACTTAACGCCATAAGAAAATCAGTTTGACTTCATTTTCATCCTTTCCTTAAAAAAATCGAGCGAATTCTTTCGATAGCCGTAACTCCATAACAAAGCATTTCCGGACATATGTTTATAGAAACTTTTTTCATTATTTCGACGGGAGGAAACCACCTTAGCAGTTTGTCGGGTTACTAGTGGGACAACCTGTATATTTCTTCAGGAATGTCAAAGGAATGTTACGTGAAGGTAACAGAGGTAGGCATTTGACAGGCACTATATTTCCCCAAGACAAACTTTTCTGGTCTGAGAAATTAATTTTCACTTATCTACTAATTATGTAATTTATAAAAGTCAATATCAATATTTGTTTTTATTTTACACTTTTCATACCGTACCCTATCGTATTTGGTTGTCCTACTGTCCCACAACTAATAATTCAGTTATTTATAACATAAAGCAAGGATGCTTTCATTCTGCATGTATTGAATACTGGTAATTATTGTTTGTAAAGAGAATAGAAAGAGTTTTCAATGGTTGATAAATAGCCTGAGTAGTCTTGGTACATGACTTTACTTTTATATTTGAAATGTTTTACACTGTACATATAAAAGAATGACGTATAAGTAGTATCAAATATTGTTGAAAAAATGTACATCAAGTTTCATACGTAATGATATTAAAAAGTAGAAAATGTAAATGTAAATCATAAAAACGAAATGAATCAAAACTATTCATTATAATTAAAAAAATCATGGTATGTGAAATTATATAAATTACAAAGCTTCAAAAACTTTAAATTGACTAAGAAAAGTAAAATCACAACGGTATGATACAATAATTTATAATACAAATTTTCAGTGTCTCAAATTATCATATTATTTAACAGAGGATAAGCTAATTTACTAGAATATTCTCATTTATAGAAAATTTACAAGCAATTTTATCCTTTCCAACTGTTTAGCTCAATCTATTTAAACTAATGAATAATACAAAAGCAATAATTACTTATAGATTTGCATTAATACGTCTCTAATTAAGTTAAAATTACATTATAACAAATGTATAAATATTCAATGTATATTATATTATAATATATTGTTTCCAATAACATACCAGATATTATCCACAATGCTCATTCAATTGCACCAATAAGATGAAAATTAAATTATTATTATTAAGTAATGTTTATTTTAGAAAATTTTTAGATCAAATTGAATATCATCTTTATCATGAAATTTTTGAAGATCTTGATTGTACAACTTTCTAGTGGGTCATAAGTGGAGTACAAACGTCTACTTATGTTTAGAAATAAAATTTAGTTCAAGTATATGATCCAGCAAATTATCAAAACATCATGACAATCTTAAAGAGATGATTAAAGAGAAAATTTCAATGTTTTTTTCCTGTTTAATTGTTTGTTGGGATTGTGGATAATGAATTTCTTGATTTAGTGTCATGAAAAGTGAGTTGCAAATAAACCCAATGACTTCTTTAGATTGGTGTCTAGAATGTAGACAGTGGGAATATTTTGGGAAAGATTGAGAGAATTATGAAGTTTCACAAAACTTTTGCTGAATTTTTATGCATTTATGTCACCTTCCACGTTGAGAGTGTTTAGTCAGCGCCTCTGAATCTAGAGTAGTTTTTTCTTAGCACTTGAACAATTATAATTGAATTCATATAAAAGTTATTACCCTTTTTAATTCCGATATTAGCTAATTCTTATTATGTAAGCTAAGAAATCATGAATAAGTATAGTGGAAGTAATCTCGGGTATTGGTCAATGTAAAAAACCTTATTGTGACGCCAACGTTTCGTTACATTTTAATAACGAGACACTGAACCATACATCATGAATAAGTTTGAATTTGTGATTTTGTAACATTATTTTCCTAGTATGGAAGTAGAATAGGTAATTTATTCAAAACTAAATAGTTGAAGCTTCAGATACATTCGATATTGATGATTGAATAACAATGTTTAGCACCAAAACAATTTGAAGGTAAAAAATAAATCTCAAATCAAATACTAAAAAAGTTTATAAGTTTTAATTGATAAATAGTAAACATATTTACAAAACTAGAGGTGACTAGAATCATGTGATACATCCCATCGTTTAATAATTACATAATAAAAATAATGACAATCAAAAATATGTAAAATGAATAAATATGTTGTTTTAATTGGAATCATAATATCTACATAGTATGTAACAAACTGGAGCGTAATTGGGCTATCATATTTAGACTTCTATAGTTTACAAAAATTACTGAATGAGTTTCATAGTGTATGGTTGTTTACAGATAACACTATATCAAATAGAAATGGATGTACAATCTCCCAAAATTGTGGAAAGTTTACAATACTGAGCACAGTTTATGTGTTTGTAGTTTGTATAAGAGAAAGTCAATACACATTACACCCATTTCAAAGATTTATGATTTTTATATAAGTTTTCATCTTCAAGGATCTGAATATTACAAGTGAATCATTAATGGCAATAGTCATTCAATTTATAAATTCAAAATTATAATAATTTATTTAACCTTTTCACAACAATATTATTTGGAAGCCTTATTGTATAATTATATTTTTGTACAAATTATAACAGTCTTATTTAATACCACCTATAAGCACCAAACCACAGAATAGCATATCATTTACCACGTCACATTGCAGTTGGCTATATTTCATTCGCAATAACAACTCAATATTATATTAATTGATACATTTTATCAAATATTTATAAATTGAATTCTTTCAAAATAATACTAATAATGATAATGTACCAAAATAATACTTATAATGATAACATACCAAAAAGCTGGAGTTTTAATGAAATATTGAATTAATACAGAGTTTTCTCATCTCTCTCACTGAAGAAATTAACCATGAGTCAATGGAAGATAACGTTTCAAATAAATTATTCAATTGAACACCTTTTGGAATGAATGTAAATCGCATTTCTCCAGACCATATCAAGTCGAAATGGACACTATCTGTATGATGTCTATTTTATTTCAATAACATCTTGGTGATTAGAGAATTTTTATTTCATAAAACAGTGCAGATTGTACAAATAAGAATTGAAATAGAAATTAAGAATCGATTGCATCTCAACATACAGGACCCAAAGCTCGAAGCATTACTATCAAAATCTAAAATAAACAGAAAATAAATTTGTTTAAAAATCTCAGATCAGCTAAGTAAATAAATATACTTAGATGAATTTTCCTAATATGAGCTGAAATGGCTAAAATCGAGTATTTCATATTTTGCATTCTTATGAAATATAGCCACAATGAAGACTTTATTATAATTGTGATATTTGTAATGTTTTAGATACTCCTTACTAAAAATTACTAAGAAAGTTATACACAGTAATATCATATTTTTTTACATGACACATCATTGATAAATGAAACAATCTCCAAAAGAATAAATAATAAACTTAAAGCATTTGGGATTCAAACTTATTAAAATCTCCATGATTTTGTGAATACAGAATAAAAACTTCTGTTGACATGGTGCATTTTATAAAGAAGACAAAGACCAAAGAAATTAAGATATGAATTGACTATTAAGAATTTATTCCAATTTTTGTGATGTTGATGTCTTGTAGCATATTGCTTTAAAAAATATTCTAATTCTATAATTTATTCAGTCAGTATTCAAATGCTTGTGTCTATACTCTTTAATTCCGCGCAAATAAGGTGATTAAACATTCTAATTCTAAAATGAGGCAGAGACTAATAAACTATTATTTTTAGAACTGCTATTGAAATTTTAATTGTATACTCTGTTCTTGATGTACGAGATGATTTTTTCTATATAGGCTTCTATACCCAATTGTATAAATCACAATTCCACATTTTATGGAAAAAATTCTAAATAGTTTTATGAAACGTACAGTAAAATTCAAAATGCAGAAGAATCAAGCAGTGTAAAAAAGCTAAAGCTTTTGAAACGGGAGTATTTTTTTTAATCCATTAAAATGAAAATCGGAAAGTGCTTTGCAATCATTTAAGAAAAATAACAAAAAAATGTCTTGATGAAGACACACATTAATATATTTTGAATACATTATACGCATAGATGAGAAATAATTGAAGAATATTAATTATAATAGGATGTATCTGAGCAGTTATTCACAATTATTTTTTAAGGCTGGTATATTGATAATATTATAATTTTCTACAATATCTTGATAAGATATATCATATCTCTATATTATTATATTTAATGTTTTATCATCCACAAATTATTTAAAGTGTAACGTGAGTAATAAAATTTATTAAAATTTCTTTAACAAAGACTGTTGTTTCATCAAATAATCACACGACAAAATGTAACTACAAAATTCTTATTAATTTATCAGACTGCTGGAACTGTATTTAGATTGATATTTAAGATAATTAATTGGATCTAATTTAACAGGAATTCTAATCTAATATTTCTTAGCTTTGCTGCGGTTCAATGACGGGCGCTGGTTTGTGCAGAATACTGACAGGGCGAGCTCCATTAGCATTCCGCCTTTTAGCAGATACATCGCGCCTTTGAATGGAATGTGGCGACTGAAGAACCTCGGTGTATTCGCGAATCAGGTTTGCAACTTGAAATGCCTGTAAAATAAAACATATCATACCTTGTTTGTTATTTCAAAATCATTGATTTGATTTCTTTATAAAATAATTAATTTAAAATCATTGATTTTTCTGTACGATTACTCCAATAGACAAGATCATCCAGTGGCGGATCTACAGAGTGGGCTAAGGGTGCTATAGCCCCCCTACAGTGTGGTCTCAAGTTACACTGGATAAAACGGGAAAATTCCTAGATATGCAATATGCCAAATTGCCAATAATTTATCATGAGATTTACAGCCCTTTAAAATAATTAAAACAAAATTCGCCTTACAAAATGATTGACAAATTGGTTTAGTTATGGAGTTGGAATGGTTCTGGAATTTCAGACACGGAGTAGTATTTGAAAAAATGCCAGCAAAAATGACGCATGAGCTTGGAAAATTAGGAAGAGGATTAAGTTAAATATTTAACTGTTTGCGTTGTACTTTACGTTATAAATTATTCCATTAAACAATAATAGCAATAGTAGTATGGTAATCATAATGAAAGAAGTTGGTAGTTTGGTAAAACTATTGTTCTTAACAAAAATTGAATGGCAATTTAATATTTTTTGACAGCAAAAATGGACAAAGAAATTGTCTAAAACTGTCATTTTGGACACATAAATTCCAAAAAAGGACCCCCGAACCCCCCTCTCGCTGGGGGGTATTCCCCCCCCCACCACGGTTAGCCCCCCCTCCCTGTTCTAGATCCGCCACAGAGATCATCCCAGCTTTGTAAATCGATATGAAAGAATTCATTTTGATGAGATTATTTTCAGTTTGAGATTATTTTCTTGTTTTATTTGTGAGTCTCACAAATAGATTCAGTTATGTCAGAGCTATGAATTTTAATGAATAATAAAACCCTACTTCAGAGAAAATAGGATTATGATAAGCTTTTGCAGTTCTCTTCTCCGCTTGAAAAAATTATGTTGTGTAGGAGCCGTTCAAAATCACTAGAATTCTAAAATAAGCGAGTCAACTGTTCTTGAGCTTGAATAGTCAATGTTGAATACTTTTATCTGTTGATTTCATTTCATATAACATGTATTTATGAATAATGTTAACTAGTTTTAATATTATATACCGGTATATATTATCTATATATCTGTGATCTTATCATGACTAGCTGGGAATATTTTAGTGTTTTAGTAATATTTAGTTCACCTTGTATTGTTATGACTTTTGTATGGACTCCATTCCTAACGTTGTATTCTTGGCTGTAATAAATAATTGAATCATTGTCCTCAGCCTTTCATTTTCGACTTTGGCTCACAGATCACGATATAATCGAGGTATAACTATTTTTTTCTATTAGTATTACATGATTCTTTATGGCATCTAAAATATCAATGGTAAGACAAAGAGATAGCAAATAGATCATATTTCATGATTCAATTCGCAACATCAAAATTCACTAACTTTTAGTGTAAAAAAACATGAATTTAACGATCAGAAATCATTGACTGTTAAATTACCTGAGATGTAGTGAGAATGACTTTACTTTGCTTTTTAACGCTACCAGTGATGATCATTAGACAGTTCAATGCCGGATTATAGCTGAGAATGCTTTCATACTCATAGGTGCACAATACGTTCCTCGACCTGTGCTCTAAAAGATGTAGACCAACCTGATCCACTGCAAGCCATAACACTCTTGGCCAGTTGGAAGTAAATGATTGCTGCAAAACAGAATACAAAAATTTATAATAGAATAAATAATTTTAAATACTGTACTTAAATCCTAGTAATTATTACACTATTTGATCTTGAATATCATAATTTATTGCATGCGTATTCCATCTCGATTGTATTACATTAGATGTGACTTGGAGTACTTGGGGAATAGATATGTTTAGAAGATATGGTAATGAAAGCAAGTCTGTTCTGTTATAATTTACAGTGACCTATTCAATAAATGAGTTAGATGAAAACGTATGCATACCAATAGGTATGCCTTACCTTTCCATACATATTTCTTTCACAACCAATACATTCTGACAAACCAGCGGCAGAGGCTTTGGAAATTTCCCTGTCATAATAATGCTGGTTTTTTATGTTACGTTTTTCAATTAGGTCTTATTAATCCACCATTTCACCCATTTGTGTTCCAAAATCGCTTACACTTTTCTCGTTAATCTCCATAATCAACTTATCATTCATGATAGACAAATCAACTGCCGCATTCCACTGTACACAAAAACGAGAATTTTCTTCAATCAATTTTCGATTCTCAGCTGTCCGCTCCTCAACAAGATTGAAACATTTTATACAATTATTCTTGGATCCTTTCGAGCACTCAGCATTTTGATCAATTAAATTTATATGTTCCATAGACACTCTCCCATTTAACCAAGATACAGTAGAGTGTTCACTCTCATTGTCAATAATAGGGGTAGAAAATAGTAAAGTTGAGGCAGAGGCTGATTGCTCATTATCTGCATCAATTGAATCCTCATTAATAGAATCATCAGCAAACTGATTTATTCTGTTGTCGGGAGGGGAATCGTTGTGTGAGTTTGACGGATTTACCTCTACAATCTTTGTTAAATCTTTATCTGTTAAAGAGTTGCCCTACACGTCTTAGACAAACAACGCCATTGTGTTTCACCTGATGAATTAACAACTGATTTTCGGCAAGCGAAGTGTCGAAAAGTCACTTTAGGATTTCCTCTATTTGTTCTCCCAATAATAAATTCATCCATTTCTCCTAGCTCTCCTATAATCAAATGTTGTAATACGACTTAGTATTTAGAGAGCATGTTAACAATAACATGAAAATATGAGGCTATATTTATCTATGATGTTTAATTCAAGTTGTGTTATCATTAGCAGAATAGAATGAAGTGAATAAGTTAGTTTGTTGTTACATTTAGAATATTATCAAGCTTACATTGAATAGAACAATAGGCTAATCGTTCTGAGTTTTCAACAGAAAATAAATTAGTTTGAAGTGACTGACAAATATACAGAAACAGAATTTATTAATTTCGAATTCCTTAAAAATGTAAATCCTTTGTAGGTTACGTCATAATCCCATAGATAAATTTATATAATGGAAGATCTTAGAAACAGAAGTGGAATAGATGAGAATGGAAAAATTTATCAGAAAAGAAGTGAATCAATGAATGAAAATATCATAACAGAGCAATGATTCACTGTCATAAAAAAGAGTTCTAAACGCTGTCAATGTTTATGAGATTAAAAGTCAAAACCGTCAAAACTGATATCAGTCCTTAGTAGTCCTATAGTAGGTCACAGGGCACCAAGTGGAATCGCGCGGCATTAGATAAGATGATGTTGACTTTGCTGAAAGGAATCCCAAGTACAGCAATAGCTCAGTTCCTATCTGTATCTCCTTTGGCCACCGTTTTTCAAATTTGAATCAGTATCACTTGAAGAGAAGCGCAGTAATGTTCAGTAGTCTTGCTTTAAAATATTAACTGTCTGGCATTACAACATAATGTTATGAAATCGGTCATGTTATGAGACTGAAGCAAAATATTCTTGATAAGATTAAATATTCCTTTCAATTCATTTCACTATTCTTGAAAAACCACTGGGACAATTTCATCTGTCATGTTCACCGCAGGAAAGTTAAAGTTCAATATTGGCAAAAGTACACTTTGAAACCAGCTTTTTCTTCTGTGACGTTTAAGGTAAGAAAGCTATTTCCTGTTGTAAAATTTAAATGCTCTGTTCTCCAGTTGAGGCTATCCGTCTACTTAAATGAGTACATCACAAACTTTAAGAAAATATTCACTTGAAAAGGAAAACTTCCGTGAAAATCATTGAAAAGACCAATTCTCCTACTAACTATTGTAGCAACCAGTGCTACCAACCAGTGCTACGATGATGTAATTCTTCTTCATCTTCTTTCCCACTGGCAATGTTAAGCTTGAATAAAACTGATTTTGAAGTGGAAATGAAATTACACGAAATTTAAGGTTTCATTTTCATTTTAAGTAAGTTTTATTCAAGTTTGTTAGATGATTAATTTGACTGGTTAGACTGGTTGATTTTGTGGAATTCCAACAAGGATCAGAATATGCCAATTTTAAGTTCTTATTAAGTGTGGGCTTAATGATGAAAATGTGACAAGTAAAGCTATGAAACCGATCCACTACTCTCTAATCTATTCAATAAAAACGTGAATTCGTCAAAATTTCATCATTGTTTAGTTTTATTCAAGTTAAACAATGAAGTTTCCCTATAAATATTGTAGGATGAAAGATCATTGAAAATGAAAACAATCAAAGAATAAACAATATCTAGTTGGGAAATAATTGTAGTACTGTATCTCACCATAACATCGAAAATAGTAGATCTGTGAAGCGGCCAGCTTCGGATGAGATTGAGGAACGCTTTTTTAGCCTCGTCCAATGGAATGCCACAGAGACTCTGGTGATGGTGCATGACCATCTCATGAGGAATATTCGGAACAAGTCGTGCGGGAAGACAATGCGCTGCTATTTGCCTATAGTCCACTTGACTATCTTGGCAATCTCCCAGCTCAACTTGCGCTTGCAGCGCTGTCAGCATCATCTAACAAAGAAAATAATAATAGTCTCAACTAAAATTTAAAAATGTTAAGAAAAATATTTTTGATTTTTCCATGAATAATTGAAGCTTACTACTCCATTGCATAATGATAAAATTACAGTAGGCCTACCCACTTGAACATTTACGTGAAAATATTAATATGTTTTTGGTTTTGCAATAGTAAAAATAAATGATTTTTTTTTTTAGGATGAAGCCCACATAGGTTTGAGACCTGTGCGTGGGTAATGAATTGGATGATGGTGATTGATGAGTTGGACCTACAGTTTTAGGAGGGTTCCGAACCACCGGGAAGTGATTTTACAGCAGAGAACACTGTCTTTTTTGCTGGCAAATCTAATCGGTCACCGTTACAAACAGGACCTACGAGAACGCAGCTTATCTCTATCTGATTTAACAGAAACCTGCTACGGCTCGCGGCTATAACTTCCCTTATCTATTGATCTGTGAACATCTCTTTTCATTATGAGAATAACAAAAATTTAATAAATCATAAGAGCTACAGCACATTCATTTTTTTAAATTACAGACTAAGTTGTGATACTTACCGATATTAAAAAAACAATACCGACAAAATAGGTAACCAATTCTATTCTATTATCCTATTGCATTGAATTGAATTGAATTAGAGCGGTAAATCGACATAATTACTTTAATTGTACATTTTGTTTGTTTGTCCAATAGTTAATTAATTTACTGGGGTTTATTTTATACATTTATCTCCATATTTCTCTACAATATAAAAAATATACAATTTTTACATAGTAAGTCGTTTTATAAATTAGAATTAAAAAAATAAAGGAAACACTTGTGAAGATTTGTGCAAATATTTCTCTTAGAATCAAAATTAGAAAAGCCCTGATGGAAATAAAAAAAATAAGATCGGTTAAAATAAACAAATAGTATCGGTTTTTTGGTGAGCAGGCCTTCAATAATTAATAAATTCAAGTGTTCACTTACCGCTTCTTTCTCTGTAACAGGGAACCGATCAGAACGGAGACAGTGCAAAACTTGATGGTACAACAGTTCCTTCTCTACAGGATCATCCAAATCCATGAACTGATCAAGGAAGAGATGCTTTTTAAATAGGAAGAAATGGTGCTGCTTCCTTGTCGGTTTATTTGGCTGAGTTGCATTAGTATTGGCGGCGTTGGCATTACGATAACGCTCCCACTTTGACATGACATCTGCCACTTTCTCCTCAGCAACAAGACTCCTCTCACAGTTACCCAGGACTTCGTAGATAGCATAACCTGGAAGTTGAAAAACTATGAGTTGAAGACGAAGGGATCATTTCTCTATTATAGATACATATAATAGTAGAAACTAGAAAACTATATACACTAAAAAAAATCCAGGCTTTGCTCTGAAGTTGAGAAAGTAATGCATGCTGATAACAATCTTTTTACTTACATATAATCTTACTATAAACGCATTTGTTGGTGTAATTATCATATCATCATCATCATCATCATCATCATCCTTGAACACTTTTGCTTGATTGCGCATTGTCAATTATAACTGGGTCAGATAAATTTATTAAAATTAAATTCCTTAGATATTCATGATATTTTGTCTATACCACTTCTAACTTTTTCAATTTTTTTCTAATAAGTTGAATGTAGCTGGCTGAGTGAATCATTCCACACATACATGGCTGATGGATTATGACTTTTGCTGATGTACAGCTAGGACTATCCTGCATCCTGTTAACTGGATTAAGTAAGAAACCACGTTCAAGGTATAAGACTTAGATTGATAATTTCGTCGAATGAATCATGTGAATAGTGAAACTTGTGTGTGTGCATCATTGGTCATTGGTTTTTCTAAGACTGCATTAGTATATAATTCTGAAATTCTCAATTCGCCCAGTCTTGTTAATTGGAGTTACCTTTGACCTTTTTTTAGATTTGTTTTTTGTAGTGTTATTTCGTTTTTTTATATGCGCCATTCCGAATCACAAGTGAGTTATTTCCTACCTTAATTAATGATCGATGTTATATTATTTTTATTTGAGAAGACTATTTTTGAGATTGTATAATATTTAGCAATGAACGACCTCATTTCTTAATATTTGGTACCTCGTTTTATTATAGCACACCTTCGTTTTATTTCTAGTTAATGTCTAAGGTTCAAAAATCTTTTTTATGCTTATTTTACACTGTAGCATAAAAATTATTATTATTTTTCAATTCCATAATAATAAATGAATTTATTCCTTCACTTTTTTAATATTGTTATAATAATTGAAGTTGTTGCTTATTAGAAAATTAAATGAATATCAACCTGAAGTTTTTAGTAGTAAACACTCATCACTGTACAGACATCTGTAAAATTATCATCCAATACTGTCAGAATTGGTAGTGAAAATCAGATGATTGAAGGGGGTAGCTTAATCCCCTAATAGACTGAGCTTATCCTTGAATCGTGAAAGAATCGTTCTTTACATTCGACACAAAGAACAGGCCATCGTATGGCATCTGCATTTACATGAGAAACGTTCATGGCAATTCCTCACAGTATATAACACAGAAGCTGATTTTTTCTGAGTATAAAGCCCAAATTGGTCTGAGAACTGTGCGTGGGTAATGAATTGGATGGTGGTGATTGATGAGTTGGACCTACAGTTTTAGATGGGTTCCGAACCACCGGTAAGTGATTTTACAGTAGAGAACAGTTTTTTTGCTGGCCAATCCAATCGGTCTCCCTTACAAAGATGGCCCAGGAGTTTAAATTAAATTGAGCGAGTTTACAAGCTACTCGCGAGAATTTAAAATCTGATTGTAAACTTGCACAGTTTAATCGTGTTAGTATCACTAGCTAACAAACATACTACCGTATCTAACACGATCACACAGGGCATATTCACAATAAGATTGTAGATATTCGATGTAAGTAGTTTGTAAGCTAGCTTAATGGAAACATGATCTCATAAAATCGACAATGCATCTGTTTCTTTTTTATTTTCTTTGAATTCTGCTGGTAAATATTTATTGTACCACTGCCAATACAGTAGGTATTCTACCAGTGACGTCACACAGAGCTCTTGATATTCCCACGCACAGGCTGTTTGCCCATGCGGGTCTCATTGTTTCATTGTATTAATTAAACATAATTGTGTCGTATGTGATTAAATTTAAATTGAATTGCTCGCTTACAAAAGGTAATAGATTATTATGAAATTACTGATTCTTATTACATTTAGTATCCCAGTCCTGACTTGATTAATTTTCTTCTTTTTAACAGTCAACACTTCCTTTTCCTGACTAGTTCAATTTGAATTCGTTAAATTCCTAGTTAATAATGAATAATTTGAATACTGAAATTTGAGATCTTACCCATAGCGGATTCTCTCAGCCCAATTTTTTTCTTGATGAGTTCCATCACTTCACTGGCTGTTGCTGATGGGTGGAATTCAATGGCATGATATTGGCCATCCATGAAGTGGAATCGTGCGTAGATTGGTCTCCTATTGATAGTGCACATTATTTCTTCTCTGGACGGTGGCCACTGTCGACGTTTTGTGCCTTGTGTTTTCATTAGACACTAAAAACAGACATTAAAATACAAAACTATATGAATGTAAATATTATAGTCTACATAAATATAGGAATTTGCAACTGCGATGAAGTAATCGTCTATCACTGAGTAATAACATGGTTAATGACATGTAGCATGTCAATTTCTGAACACAGTCGACAATTTTACTTGAAAGGGTAGTATACATAGGTAGGCCTGTACTTGGAAAACTACGATTTTTCAATATTGAAATAGCTTTAACTCAGGAATTACTAGAAATAAAAATGCGAGGTTGGTCTCAAAGTGTGGGTAATAGCTTCTTCTTTGATACTAACCTCACAATTTTATTTCCAGTAGTTTCTGAGTAAAGCTATTTCAATATTACTGTACTGTTCTTATCAGTGCATTATCTATGTGTTACCCATGTATTACACCCTATCAAATGAAATATTGTCAATTATGGTCAGAAATTCACATGTCACATATGAATTTGGACCCCCTCAATAAGCTGAGAAGGATGAGCTATCACTCAGTGGGGTGCGATTGACGGTTCAAAGGGATGAGGGGGAGGGGGTCCAACGTTGCGTACCGGACGGGCCCCCCTCCACCCTCTCACCACAGTTTCAAGTCCCAAAGTTCAGATTCGGACTCAGCACCTAGAAATGCATGCAAATCCGTTGTGAGAAGAGCTAGTACATGCTTCTTCTGGTAGCAATTACTTATGAAACTTGGTTACTGGATCAATAGCGCTGTACACTGGTTCAGGGTTTTTGCCTACCTTGGAAAAAATTGGTAAAATGCAAAAATTGAGCGCTTTTCTGGAATTCAGTGATCTGAAACTTCTTACCTACAACTTCTATGTGTTGGAGTGAGCATTCACAAGATGGATGCAACCAGGAGATCTAATTTTTTCAAAGAGGGGTAAAAATTCCTGATATTTGATGATTGTTTGTGAATGAACAACGACGCCGATTTGATATTGTTATACATCAATTGACACAATTTTCAATTTCGAATTGAACAATGTTTTCATCGCGGTCAACAGCTTTCTGCTTTAGCCGAAAAACTGAAAATAATGAAAAATTGGGTGGGGGGGGGGGGGGTTTGGCCCTCAAAATTTATGCACAGCACAGAAACTTTCGCAAACTCAGGGGATGGATTAAAAAAAGTTCCAGATTGTAACAATTTTTGTACGCCACAAGTCGCATTTGCCTGGGCTAGAGGAAATAAACGATGATTTATTGATTTGATTACCTTTTCAGCAAACCTTGCGTATTTCCCTTCTTCAGTAACACAATCACCAGCGCATCTTTTGAGATGGTTGATGAGGTATTTACGAATGATCCTCTGTGGCGGAAGAACAACCGAACAAGACAGTGAGAGCAGCGCCCAGTGACGAAGATTCACTCTGGAATTCGGATCCGGATGTTCAGTGGTCTGCTTTATCAGTTGCAAATACATTTCACCAAGAAGAACGTCTTTACGCATCGCATGCTCCATGATTGTCTGCACTAGATTCATATGCTCATCCTCAGCTCTTCGTATCGCATCACCTGCGAAAAATAATTTAGTTTTGAAGCTCGCATAACCAAGTAGCCCATCATATTTTTATTAGATCGCAGAGTACAAAATGTTTGCATTCTCTTGTTGCTATCACTTATCCGGTGGTTCGGATGTGTTCATCTGCGCTGCAAGACTGTTCCCTGTTTGCTAGTTCTGCGCACTACTAGATTGAGCATCCAATAGATTGCCACCATAATATACAGATAATATGTCCACTATGTACTAGTACAGAGACGTCACTCAAAAAATGTTAAAATGTAAAATAAGTTTTCATTTTTTTAGATAGGTTAGAATTCTAAGGATTTTAGTTAATATGTTTTTGAGTGTAGTCTGATTTAATTTTAAAAACTAGAATCATCCGTTTGAGGTTTTTATGTTGGATAATCGAATGAAAATAATATAAGAAAGAAACAATACACTGCAAAAAAGGTATGAATTTTTTTTATTATTGCGTAACACTAGAATAGAGCTTTTTGGTACTATTGCTAGACATATTCATTTGGGAAGGTATTTCGTATTAATATTGTGATATAAGAAAAGGCAGTAGATCTAACACCAGTTGGCTGGTGAAGGCCGTGGAGAATGGTCGCAATTGAGGTCTTATCGCGCTCTTGATAAAGCATTCAGCAGCAGGTTTTCAAGTTTGCCAGTCTCATAACAATGTCATTTTAGTTTCAATAGTTGCTTATTATTAATTAAATCATTATAATTTATAGTAGTTTAAATAACTAGTTTTTTTATGCAACTACTAATAGTAGTAAATAATAAATAGCACTTAATAATTGTAAATATAAATAATTAAAAGTCGTTTCAATAGTTGCTCACTAATATTTAATGGAATTGTCTATAATACAGTTCTAAAGTTAACAAATTCACTCAGATAGGAAAATTAATGTGGAATAGTTAATAGCTGTAGGAATATAATATTTAATCAATCATTAAACTTGCCTTTAATGAGTACGACAATCTAAATTTTATTTTTCAAATAGTGAAGTAATGTAAAACAGTTCAAATAATAATAGAAAATATAAAAAACACTCCATCTACAAACACAAACAACACTAAATTTGAATCTGGAAATTAAAGTAAATCTAGACTGGTAACCGTTAGATGTGTGTACTGTGTGACTAATCAAGGTAACAAAAAGAACCTTTATTAGCATTAGTGGGTCCACTTGTCCAAAATGCCATTAATAATATTTGGACTGAATCGTTTGGACACTATAGGGGGGAAATTTAAATATAATTTTTGAGTTGATTGCCACCGGACAAGAATAGTTTTTTTAATGTGATATTTTTTGATTGTAATCAATGATAATAGCGTGAGTTGCATAAAACTGTTATATTATTATTCAGATGTCACTGATGAATTTGGAGATGAATATGATGATGATGATGATGAAAAGGAGAATTTAAATATTGTGTTTATATAATTGATTATTTTCACATTCTACATCTTCAAATATATAAAGTTTGAACATCGTCTACCGATTTTGAAAAGCTTATTCAAAACACAGTTCAATTAACTATAAATTACAATACTATAGTTTGGAATTTTTTGTAGGGCTGAATGCATTGTACGTTGATGATCTCAAGCGCAGTGTGTTGAGAAAGCTCTTCAAGGAAACTGATATCATTAACAGATTAACATGCTGGGAAGTGGTTGAATCTATTTAGAATAACTCACCATTTTGACCCAAGCCTGCATATTGTAAAATACATTGGAATATCTGTAAAGCGATTTGCTCATCAGCCTCAGCTAGTTTGATCAAACTTTGTGTCAGCGGTTGTCTGCTGAAGAGCCAGTAGGACAATGAAAAACCTTTGTACGATTCTGAAAAACTGCTGTGTTCAGCTCGTAACTTTTCCAATCGATGCTTACTTAACCTGAAAAAATTAATTATTGAAAAATACACTAATGGTAGGATATCATTCAGAAGTTTCACCTAAATAATTCATTAGCAATAGCAGCTTCGAGCGGAGGTCAATGCTTCACTTAAAACAAGGATTTATATGGTCCAGCATATCACCAGTTAGACTTCTGAATAACTCATCAATGAATGCGGATATCATAAATATTAATCTCTTTATTATTAATATTCTTGTCTTGACTCACTAATTGTGTCATGTTAATTATTATTGATGAAAATTACAGATAAATAATAATGCTAATAAAATCACACATGTGTAGGATATGTAACGAATATTTTCAAATAAACTTTTACTTGGAAATGAATGCAGTACCTAAATAAGTAATTAATGAGTAGGTGAGAAATAAAAATTGATTATATTCAACGTAATCAAAATCTTGAATTTCCTTTTCTTGATCAATGATTAACTGTGATGTAGACGTTAAAATTTTAATGAGGAGTTTAGTTCATATTACTCTATTTCCATTGGAAGTAATAACTTTTACCTTGGAAAATTAATCTTTTATAGCACTTTAATCAAGTAGCTAAAGATGTAAAATATTGTACTATACAAGTTTCTCGATGTAGGCTATCATATTGAAGCTACTATCGTTGACAGCATGTTCTATTTTAACAATAAAAGTCATGATGAAATGTTTGTGTACTCCGCTCTTTAGACGAAAACATACTGTCGAGGACTGAAGTCACCCAAAGCCGACCGGAAATGACTAAAGGACTGTGAATTGTGTACATAAGAGTTGAATTCATATAGAACTTGTTGCACTTAATGCTTTAAACTTGATAATTTTTTATCAAATTCAAGCTTTAAGTCGTCACAAGTTGAAATTAATAAGTCTATCTCTCAATAAAATTGATGAAAATTACAGATAAATAATAATGCTGAAGCAAAAGGACGAGTTGCAATAAAAAATCACACATGTATAGGATATGGAACGAATATTTTCAAATAACTTTTACTTGGAAATGAATGCAGTACCTAAATAAGTAATTGATGAGTTGGTGATAAATAAAAATTGATTATATTCAACGTAATCAAAATCTTGAATTTCCTTTTCTTGATCAATGATTAACTGTGATGTAGACTTTAAAAATTTAAATGTAGGTTTCATGAAGAATATTTTACATCCAATCAAGGTGAGTGGGTTACCATACTAATTATACATGGATGGAAGTCTAAACTTTTTTTTAGATGGAAAAAACTACTGTAGTTAGAGCACTATTAAGTGTATTTCAGTTAATATTTCAATCAACTTGATATGATGATTGAGATATTTTAGTGAAAGCTCTTTTCTTACCTCCTCAATGTATTTCTTATGAAATTTCCTCCCGAATCCTGAGGCTTCTTCAACAGCTCACTATCCACAAGCAGACGCCGACAGTTGACAACACTGTGATACAGTCTTATTCGGTCATCATTTGTAATTGCTTTGACCTAAAACATAAAAGAAACTGAATTATATTATTTTTTTCAAAAAGTAAGCCAACTTATAGACTATATTTGTTTTCTGACTTAATTATATTATTCAAATGAGCAGTTAGAAGTCTCATTGAACTAAAATTAGATGTTCTTCTCATTCCTATATAATCATGTCATAATTAAAACTACGTTAAAAGTTTATTGATAACCTATTGAATCCACAATCAAGGCTTGAAGACAGTTTTCAATAACAATTTTTTGATAGCTACCATATTAGGTATCGGTACCAATATTCAATTAATGATACTTCTAAATTTACAATTTAATGCAATCAATACCTTTTAAAATGTGGCCAACGATTAGTAGAAAGAATTATTGAACAATGAAAATTAGAATAATCAGAAAATTAAAATGAATTGTCAATGTTATGATTTTTTCTATACTTTGTCTTAACTGCCTAGATTCAAATGATCAAGACAATTTAGAAATATGAAAGGATAATGTTCATAAAAAAATAGGAATACTCACTGGAACCTCATTTTCTGTAATCCAGCCAGCCAGACTAGGACAGTAGCTGACAATAAGCGAGCCGATTTCTGACTTTTGCAGCGTTTCAAACACAAAACAACGATACGTTCCATTGTCGCCCTGATGTCTCATTAAATTAATGGTAATAAAACTATCACTAGGATCAAGAAAAATAGACTCTATATCATGGTAACGAAATTCATATATCACAAACTTATCCTCTGGTTTGATAAGCATCAGTCCTTCACTGTTAACGCCCAGTATCAAACTGTTACCTGTAAAAGAGAAGAATCATTATCGAGTTGGAGCATATCATTATGTAATGGCATAATATCAACATTTTTTTCTGTTTATATTGACTTCATCCGGACATACAGCAAGCTATCACAGGTATAACTTACAGGTACACACAGGTATAACTTACTGACTTTTTGCACTGCAAAATTTCTGTTCAAAGCAGTTTTATTATTTACAATGAATTTTTGTAGTTTATTGACTCTCTTAAATGATTGACGGCCAGTTGCACGAAAGAAAATTAAATTTTACCATTGTAAGATGACGACATCTTACGGAGCTCAATAGGGAAGTCGTTGCACTTGTTCAGTCAAATGACGTCATCTTACGGTGATCAAATTTAATTTGGGAGTGGCCTATAATGTTGCAAACAAACGGATAAATATTGTTCATTGTTACTTTCATAATCAAGTTTCAGTTGGACACTTGTGCTTTTTGTTAAATGATATATACAATAAAGTAGTAAAAAACATGCTACTATCTTTGTAGATTGAAAGCTGAATGATTTTTATAAATTTGTCTTTCATATAACAGCATAAATTAAAGCTGGTTCTCTTTTGAAATTCAAAGGCATTGTAAAACACTGTACTGTTGTGATACGGTAGGATCTTCGGAATGACGGTTGTTAATACGGTATTTTAGCCCTATTGTGCTATAAATTAGTTCTATATGAAAATCCGTCATTAGTCCTTATTTTCTATTTCTTGACCAGAAGGAAATTCATAAACATTACGATATAACTGTTTATTCACATACCATAAGACCAGTATCCTCTGTATGTGACTTGGAACATCGTAGTCCCATAGAGAGGATATTGCATAACACAAGACAGGTACAAAACTTTGGCAGTCAACTCATTTTTACCAGCTCCATACTGTTTATGAGCTTGAGCAATTATAGGTACCTGTAACACACAGACATCAAATTTAAAATGGCAATGTATATGACGCAGTGCACGGATGAGTAGTTGAGAAAGATTTAGCACTCTCAACGAAACACCGGTCTGTGAGACCGGAGGAAAAATTAGTTTTTCTGTAGTGACAATATTGTCAGTCATATGTGGCTTACCGCTTCAATACCTTCCCTCCTACTATTCCTCAACATTCTCCAACCATGCCTGTCAGTACCTGATTCACGGTCTCCGAGTAAACATCAATAAAGTATAAATGTACCGGTCTCTTCTACCGGATCTTTCGAATTACGTACATTTCTTATTGGTCTTGTATACCGGATGTTTCGACTTACAGATATGTTGAACATTTAATTTTTCTTCTCATATCTTGTGATTTATTATTCTGGTGTTTTATTTACATGTTTTATTTGAAAAACTAATTTTTGTGATTTATTATTTCTGTGATCATGGAAAATCGTCAAACAATGGATCAACCTCTTGGCGTGTTTCAAGCCTCATACTTTGAAACTCGTATCAGTAGAATGCGTATGAAGCGTAAAGACAGAAGACTTCTTCCATTTTCAATAATCACTTTATAATATTCTTATAATTCTATTCTTATTATCTCTTATTTCTTCACTAGTTATTTATAAACTTTTCTTGCTAAAGCATGATGTGAAGATAACAGGAGGCTGAACACGTTTGTTCAAACAAGTTACTTGGTAATAGCGAAGAACAATTATTTTCATTGATTACTTTTCACGTTTGCTATGAAGCCAATATTGATGAAATATCTCTTCATAGTCCATGATTATTGTTCGGAGCAATAATAATTGATTATTATTGTATTGTGTGTTTTTTTTACATCCAACATTATACGTTCTCTACATATTTGATGTTTTCACATTTATTTTCTATACTTCCATCACTTAATTTGCAAATAAAATGTTCATTATACTTTACTATGATTGAAATTTACCCTAGAAAAATATTTTAATCGATATTTTATAAAAAAATTATTGACAACAAGAAGATTGGTCTGTGAGACCGGATATTTCTGTTTACGTGAGTTTCACCCATGTTTCGGTTAGAGAATTAGTTTATATGTATTTATGGTAACTTGTTCATGTTGGATACAATTAGATGTTATACACAATTTACCACATAGATGGCAATGACCTACGTGTCATTTGAAGGAACTAAATTGATTCATGTAGAAATTTATATGTGGCACTCCAATTGAAGATTAGAAGTTGGTGTGAATGAAGTTTAAGAACAGTTATTTGCGACTGCGATATCATGAATATTATTGTAAATAAGAACTGCATTATATAATAGGATTATTAACCGATACAACGGAGTACCTAAGGACCCGACCAATTTACATAATATAATTATCAGTTGTGCCATGGCCGACTCTACTTAACTAGACATTATTATGCACAATTTAACTGCTTTGATTTCTATAAACATCATAATGCTTCCCAATTCACAAAAAATGCAGTTCTTTAAAAAGAGTTTTGTTTCTTCTTCTTGTTTTTGTTCTCATAATATATCATGCTCCAATATTTTCAGATTTTTTTTCAATTCGACAATTTTCAAAACAATTTAAGAAAAGATTTCAACACAATCAAAAATGAAAACGTCAATGCTTACACTGTAAAAATAAAGTTAATAATTGGGCTAAGCATCAGCTTACATAATATTATTCAAATTTGTTTTGTATTCAAAATGAACCAGCTGACCAATTTCTTTATTTTCACTAGCCAAAACTAACCTATATAGAGCCTATAGAGGAAATATTTTTTTTACATCACAATTTTTTTGTAGTGGTGAAGGTGATATTGTGGAAGATAATGAATAATAAGACGAAGTTGTCACAACCACATTTATTAAAAATATAGAGATTTTAGTTTCAGATGTTACTCCATTATCAATCTCAAACAAACTCCGCCGCATGTTCTGGTGTCACCCCATACATGGTGTCAGCACATACGATAAATTTTTCTTAATCAATAAACAACGAATAATCTCTGAGCTGGTTCCAAAATTGAATATACACTTTACTTCTACAAAATAATTGCTTTTACAGCTTGTATTTTATAATCGCTAGTGTTTGCAAGATTTTTATTATTTTTAATTGTATAATTTTTTATACCGTATCATAATATACTTACCCAGACATCATCACCACGACTGCGACTTATCCTATATGGAAGATAATTTTCAACATCAGCATAATAATCAAGGCTATTATCTTTGGGATTTCCAAGCGCAACCTGAGCCTGCAGGCCTGCCAGCTGTAGTGCTACTTTCTCAGTAACTGGAAAGTCGTCACACTGAAAACAAACACACACAGAGAATAAAAATCAGCAGAAGGACACGAAAAGTATGGACAGAAGTATAAAGACAGAACTGAACTGACTGTATTTAATTGAACCAATGAAGTTAACAAGACGTAGTAGAGCTATTTCAAGTTATAAATGTAATACTCATGTTACATTCTAGAATGAACTGTTGCAAGAATAGGCAGGTGTACAACTAAGTGCCGTATGTTGTTTATTTTAAATTACAAGAAACAATCAAACCATTATCATTAAAAGGAAATATTATTTAAATTAAATAAATCCTCAATATATTACATTAATGCGTATCACATTGGTACTGTGAGAATTTATAATATGGTTCAGTCGAATTAGCGTGACTTTCGGGTGACAAAGAAAAAAATTCCAAAATGGCAGAAAATGAGCATATTTGACCAGCAAACATGCTGAATAACATACTAAAAGCTCTGCTTCGGTCGCCAGTTTTTCTTGGAAAAACTAAAATGTCTTACCTCATTATCTTTTTCTTCAAATCTGAGACCAAACTAAGACTTGGACAGAAAAAGTTACTCCTGCTTTTTTCAAGAAAACAAAACAATTTGCAAGAATTTGATGCTACCTAAATAATGAGTATCAAGTTGGAATTTTTCGAAATTTTGGTAAATTTTCAGAAAAATTGATAATTTTGAATTATTTTGTATAATTAAAACAGCTGTATCTCACTTATAGAACGACCTGAATTTGTAATTCAGAATCCTCATAGGATAATGAAGTTTCCTATCCCAACAATTTGAAACCAATTTATTTTTATCTTTAGTGGTTTTGGAGCTACATCTATTCGAAAAATTTCATGCAGCCCCTAAAGCCCCTGAAACTTCGTTTTAGAGCTCAATCAAATCTCCCAAAAAATGGGGATCGGTTTTTATCTAGGAGATTTTATTTCAGAGACTCCACACTACCAGAAACGCCATCCAGTCACCCAAAAAGGCGATGGGATTTTTTAGGGGCTCCCAAATTCGGGGCCCCATAACTATTAACCGATTCATCATATCCAATCAATCGTCTCATGGCTCTTGAGGCGGTTCAGATTAATGTATTATATTATGTTGAATTTGACTCATGACTAAGATATTTGTTCTCAGGGGTACTTTCAAATTGTAGAGAAGAGCATTTTATTCAAATAAATGCTATGTGAACTACCAGGACCGACACTGTATTTGATGCATGACTATGCATTTGACTAGGCATTTTATAGGATGCAAAATTCCAAAATTTAACAAAATTATCCAACTTTTCAAAATTTCAGACGAAAATAAGTGTTGTATACGAAAATTTATGACAAACTTTTTTCTATATAATAGGATTACTTAAATTTTGACGCTAATTACTTCATTCTACCCCTCTTTTTTTCTTTTTTTTTTGTACAGCCTACTATGGACCGCATTTATTTACCATTCAATTCATGTTGGTCTCTTTCTTCCTTTTCCAATACTGTTTCATCCTCACTCTGAGCAATTCGTCTTTCTTGAGACCAAGTTTCAATTTTTGGCTCCTCTGGAAAATCATTAATTTTTAACTTCTACCCCTCTTTGGGGTAGAAATTGAAAAATTTTTAAAACAAGGTAAATCCGTATTTTTGTTTAGCTCTGTCATCAGTAGGTAGATGAGTGAAATAAAAAAATGATTAGACCAATTTCGCATTTCTATGCTGAAAAATTATTAAGTTATTCAATTGAATGTAGAAATTTGCATTTTTGAGGTATAGGATGCAGATCATTGAGCACCCCTCAGAACGCTCAGATCAAAAAACTTAGTTATGAGCCAATTTCAACATATACAAACAAAGGCTATACTGTTTTAGTTTTACAAAATTCAAAATTATCAGTTTTCCTGAAAATTTACCAAGATTTCGAAAATTTCTAGCTTGATATCCATTTTAGGTACCGTACAAAGCTGTATTTAGCATCAAATTCTTGCAAATTTTGTTTTCTTGAAAAAAGCGGAAGTAATGTTTTCTGTTCAAGTCTTAGTTTGGTCTCAAATTTGAAGAAAACGATAATAAGGTGAGAAAATTTCAGTTTTTCCAAGATAGCGGCCGAAGCACAGCTAAGGGACTTTCAGTATGTTATTCTGCATGTTTTCTGGTCATATATACAAATTTTCAGTAATGTTGGAATTTTTTCTTTGCTTTTTGCTAATGTGACTAAACTAATACTAATCAAAACTCAATATATGCAAAATAATAATATAGTAATAACTAAAATATTTATCAATTTTGAAAACATCCTAGTTCAATTCCCTTAACTTTCACCAAGATTTATATATTTGTTTAATAGATTAAAATTATTTTTTGTATCTTACCTTAACGACACAGTATACAGCCTGTGCATACAGCATATTCACTTCAACTGGATCCTGAGATATTTCTCTACTAGTGCGGAATAACCGTCGCTTGAAAATGAACCTATTCTCTCCACTGCCCAGAGTTGGAGCCGTATTCCTCCTGCTCAGAGTCGGGAAAGATGACGTTGCCGCAGCCGCTATTTTATTCTGTTTTCTGCAAGGAAAATAGTAATATAATGCTAATATTGTGTGCAAGAACATTTATCTATTTTTCCACAAGATTAGCATATTATTGAATAAAACAAATTATTTTGATAAATGATAATCACAGATTTACTTGGACTAATATAAACAAAAACTATTACAAGAGCAATTACAAAAAAAAGGAATAATTGATTATGCTTGGAGCATTCAATATTGGTTGTATTCAACGATAAATGTTTTACGGATCAGCTCCAATAAAAGAACTGAAAAATAATTATTTATAATATGTTGTGTACATGGTATTCAACTACTAGTGAAAACTACTGAATTTATGGCGTATGTGTATAAATTTAATTTTTTGTCAAATAATTCCATACTTATTGCAACTAACACAATACATAAGTACTACGTGATTGGTGTACAGCAGATTATTTGTGAATATGAAGCTTTGTTCAAACATAGAGTAGTATTTCAATCAGTGCTGTACTGTCAATTAGTACTGTCTACAGGACAAGGTACGGTATATTGTTTTATTGTACTTTTGGGACAGGACGTTTTCATGAGCTGGCACAAAGGAGATTTTAAGGGTATTATAGTAAAAATTAATAACGAAATATGCCCAAATTATAATTAGAAGCTTCTCTTGAAATGGGTTATCAACACTTTCTATTTCATTTATGATTGAAATTAATTTTTTTTCGAGGATGAAGCCCACAATTACATCCTGGTACCGTATGCATTCCAAACTCATTTTATTATTCAGAATAATAATACTGCAGTTGACTTGGTAAGTAGGCAAATAATAATACTAACATTTCCCAAGCAGCAATTACGTCATAGAGATAGTGATGGGCCCGAACATGCTCTTCCCCATCCGGCCTGCTCTGATAGATGGCCCACCCTTCCAAACTTCGCAGGCCTAGTTTGTCAGCTAGCTTAACTGCGGCGTCACTTGCAGTATCAGTCGGATGAATGTCTATTGCTTTTGTGCGCCCATCCAGGAAGAAAAACCTACAAACTATTGTTCCTAATCTTCTCATTGCCTGCGAAAATAAAATGAAATCCAATATAGATTAGTGAAACTTAAAAAAGGAAACTATAACATTGATACAGTAATACAATTTTTTTATTGCCAATGAATGCGTATATTCCTGGATTTCTTGTTCCATGACGAACTGCGTTGTTAATATTAACTATTTAGGTGAATTTAACTTAATTAAAATTGTCACCTAGAATTCATATACTGTTGTATTACATCATGTTTATAAGGTCCCATAACGACGTAAAAACCTGGAAATCACCCAAACTTTTGTTTGTGAGATGTACAGAGGGGGATGGGGTCCTAAATTTGAGAACTTGAGCTTTCTACTGCATTATATCGTGTGATAGCTCATTATACTCAACTCATCAAGGCGGTTAAAAACCACATATCACATGTTCAATTTAACCAAAATATTAATTTCCCAAATTTTCAAATTTCAATGAGTGGGGAGGGGGCAGAAACTCCACTTTTTACATCCGATTACAATGTATGGGTTCATTTTACCCAGCTGATAAAGGCTGTCAAAATCCATAGGCTATCAAACATTTATTTTTAGTTTTAGAGGTCAAGAATAATTACAATTTTATAAAACAACTAGCATGATACCTAAAATCCCGTTGAAAAACACAGGTGAACCTCTAGTACTAACTAATAGAAATATCCACCAGAATTTGCACTCTCCCAGGTCTACAGCTAAAATGAAGAGGAAAATTTAATATAAACCGAAGCCCAAAAATGCTCTATTATTGGATCGCAGAATCTCGAAATTAAATTGATTTAATCAATCTTAAATTTGCGCAATCTCATACTACTCAAGTTTTCAGGATGATAGTCGATGTTTCAATTATTGCTCTTATTCAATTGGTTTTGCACTAGTGTTTAATGGTTCTTTCATTATTAGTACAAGTGAAGTTTTGGCTATCGTCTTATTCCATGGTTAGAATACACATGCATGCCACTATTCTCAGTGAAGTATAAACGATTATTTTCTATTTATTACGAATCAAAATATTTACCCTGTTATGCTCAACTTCTATAACATTTCTGAAGAAAGCTTCAAGAATACAAATTTACATAAAATAATTCGTAGACAAATCGATGATCAAAACTATTGTTGAACAATAATATTGTTTACTTTAGGTAAACCAAGTACTCACAGCAACTTCAACAGAAGAAGGAGGGTATTGACGACATGATGCCTTCATGTTTTTGCAATTGTCTAGACACCATTGCACGTACTGCCTCAATTTCCCATCAGTCTGCATATTTTTTCGGAGAAAACACACAAAATACTGAAAAAATACAAACATCCTGAATGTAAATTACTTGAGAACTCCAAATGAATCCAATTGTTGTAGAGAATGTTCTTTTCCTACAGTTACCCAACAAAGTGGCTTTTTGTGCACTTATTATAGTACTCAAAACAGCTGATTCCTGCACTATTTTACTTTACCGCACTCATTTCACCTTGTTGCACTCCAGGTGTGCCAACTGTAGGAAAAATTTAATGTGTAGCTCGTGCTGAAAGTATCTTTGCTGCACTCGAGAGACTATATTTGTGACCTCCCTCCAAACTGCTGAAGAAAGTAGAAAGCTAAATAATATTTTTCAAGCTAGAAATAATAGCTGAAGACAGCCATTTCTTATTGTGGAAATAAGAAGCATTTTTTTTAGATGGTTACCCCCATTACATTTTTTTCAAGTTCTTCCAAAACTCCTAAGGAGTTCATCTCAGGCAAGGGTGTTGGATCTGGAAAATTTATTTTAATGTGATGATTGTGTTAATTTTCAAGTACATCAAGTACATTTCAATAATCAAGTACATCATGTATGGTCCTCTGTGCAAGCACCCCTTCGGCGTGAGGTGTACTATTCACAGAACGAATAGTACGCAACAGAACTAATAGTATGAATAACAAATCTAATGGCACTAGAATGGAAATCATGTCACCTTGTGCAGTAGTTTGGTAGGTTGGAAAGACACAATTGCCAAGCAAAGTAATAGCCACACTCTTTCCAGAGACTCTGCATTGGGATTATTTGTTGCTTGTCGCATACACTGTACATATATTTCATCCCTCAACTCCTCTCTTTCAAGACCGTAACTGATTATACTTTGAATAGTTTGCAGCTCTACATCTGTCTTCAGTTCTCCTCTTATGTATTTACAAAGGTCCTAGAAACAATAGAATTTAAAACTGTAATTACAAATACCCAATGAATAATATTTGTTTCTTAACTATTCGATTGGAAAGTTCTACTGGAATTTATTTGTGTTCAATTGACTGAACGAAGGGAGGTCTCCGTTTCAAATCGACCGTTTTGCATTTGTCTGTTACAGAGCATTTTAGGCTAAACGCTTGGACAAAATCCTATGAAATTTTGCATGGTTCTTCTTTTAAGAAATGCCCAGAAATTTTTGAGTAATGATTTTCAAAATCTGCTTGCATTTGAAGAATATTTGAAAGGAAAGACACTCAGGCCTTCTATAGGGAGCATTTGATTTTTGTTATATCGAATTTGAATCAGATTTCAAGTGAGCCCTCGGGCCCTCTTATTCATATGGTTGGCCTTCATATGAATTATCATTCACAAGAATAACATATTTGTTTTTTGAGCGAAACAAATCATTTTCAACATTTAAGTTATAACAAGTGATTACAAAGTAAATGATAATTATACAAATTTGATTAATACTATTCTAAAAATACACTCATCAGACATGCGAAATATGATCTGATTTGAGCAATCAACTGTCTGGAACAAGTACAGGATGGATGAAGATAGAAACACAGCCTTGTTGACGTGATACAGAGTGATTTTTTGTGGAAATCAGGCATGAAGTAGACTAAGCAAATTGAATCAAGGGTTAGGTCTGATGACTATGTTTAATTTTGCGAGTACGTTCCTCTGCAAGCAGACTTATTCTTTGACTTGAGGTCTACTGTTAACAGAACACTGAACGATTAGTATATTAAGCTCTTGGCCACTTCCAAACATCTTTTCTTTTAATTTATTTCAATAATATTCATGCTTAATCTATATAAATAAAATTAGAGTTTTGTCTGTACATTTATCAGAATTGTATATTTTTTGGTTATTTTTACGTTTTATACATTAAATAAGCCAAAAATAGTCTTATCTCACTTTCTGTCTGTCTGTCTGTCACGGCCGCAAAGGCATTTTTCGCGGCCTTCTCCTCAAAAACGAGAGCATCGATCGGGATTTTAGTTATTTATCAGTATTGAAAACCTTTTTGACAATGTCTTTAGCTATAAAAAACTAAATTAACTTTTTTTACCAGAATAATAAACGTTTAAAAACCAAGTATTGTGCGATTTTGGATACATTTCTTCTAAGTTTTATTACCACACTAGCAGCTACCCGTCCTTCGTACGGATTATGTTTAGAAATACGACTAAATAATATGTTTCGGCTTTTTTGATAGCAACGATCATGAAGTTGTTAGCAGCTTAGTAAACAACTTAGAACGTAAACAATTCAGTGACAGCTATCAGAGAGAATATTTGAGAACAGCTGATTGATATATCATGATAAATTACGTGATTTTTCTCATGAGGTAATAATAGTGCTACCTGGCGAATTCCCAAGAGCCTAGCACAAACCGCACCTTCCTAAAATGTTAATTTTTGTTTTGATAAATTGAAATTAGAAAATTTAGTTTTTTTTTTCAACAAAGAAATAATTGATAAAACATAAGATGAGCTTTGATTCACCTGTCATATGTTTCCTAAAAGACTGCAATGCTTACACAAGTCTGCAGACAGCGTAAATAACGCCGCGAAGGGCCCACCATTCAGATTATATTTGAGAACAGCTGATTGATATATCATAATAAATTACGTGATTTGTTCTTATGTGGTAATAAAACTTAGAAGAAATGTATCCAAAATCGCACAATACTTGGTTTTTAAACGTTTATTATTCTGTTAAAAAAAAAGTTAATTTAGTTTTTTATAGCTAAAGACATTGTCAAAAAGGTTTTCTATAGGCCTACTGATAAATAACTTTAATCCCAATCGATGCTCTCGTTTTTCAGGAGAAGGCCGCGTAAAATGTATCCAAAATCGCACAGTACTTGGTTTTTAAACGTTTATTACTCTGTTAAAAAAAAGTTAATTTAGTTTTTTTATAGCTAAAGACATTGTCAATAATGTTCTCAATACTGTTCAATAACTAAAATCCCGATCGATGCTCTCGTTTTTGAGGAGAAGGCCGCGTAAAATGCCTTTGGGGCCGTGACAGACAGACAGACAGACAGAAAGTGAGATAAGACTATCTTATCGGCTTATTTAATGTATAAAACGTAAAAATAACCAAAAAATATATAATTCTGATAAATGTACAGACAAAACTCTAATTTTATTTATATAGATAAGAACAAATCACGTAATTTATCAATCAGCTGTTCTCAAATATAATCTGAATGGTGGACTCTTCGCGGCGTTATTTAAGCTGTCTGCAGACTTGTGTAGTCGGAGCATTGCAGTCTTTTAGGAAACATATGACTGGTGAATCAAAGCTTATCTTATGTTTCATCAATTATTTCTTTGTTGAAAAAAAAAATTTCCAATTTAAATTTATCAAAACAAAAATTAACATTTTAGGAAGGTGCGGTTTGTGCTAGGCTCCTGGGAATTCGCCAGGTAGCACTATTATTACCACATAAGAACAAATCACGTAATTTATCATGATATATCAATCAGCTGTTCTCAAATATTCTTTCTGATAACTACTGTCACTGAATTGTTCACATTCAAAGTTGTTTACTAAGCTGCTAACAACTTCATGATCGTTGCTATCAAAAAAGCCGAAACATAACATGTATTTTGTCTTATTTCTAAACATAATCCGTACGAAGGACGGGTAGCAGTTAGTAATCAATAAAACTGAACTATTTAATAATTATGATATGAATGCATCAGAATGAATTTTTCAAGAGAACAATTTATTTAGATTTATCAAGCTTTTTTCATGATTCGAACACTTCATCTCTGACATCTGCCCTAAAAAATTACCATGATTGTTAATAATTTTCGAGTTTTCATTTCAATTCTATTAATTTTACTGAAGACTCCTGATTACAAATATTGACAACAGTAAAATATTAGTTTTTTGCCATGATCAAAAGAAAATATTTGAAAAAATGTAAGTAAACATAAATTTGCCTAAAATAAGGTAAATTTTACAAAAATTTACCTTCTTTTACGCAAATTTATGTTTTAGGCAACTACAAATTTATTTCTTGAACGATTCTCTACTTCTGCAAATATACTTACATTGCAAAGTTATTACTTACCCTGAATATGGAACAAGCAATTGAAATATTATCGGGATCATACAATAAAATATGAGAGTTTGGTATACTTGAGCCACGGTAGTAAGTGACCATTTCATACTTTGGCATAGTTTCAACAATCTTGCTTTTCCTGGTAAGAGTGGCAATTATTGTACCTGAAATGAAGATGAGATGGCAATTATTGTACCTGAAATGAAGATGAGATGATCATTTTTATAAGACAAAAATGATCAAGTATTTGATAATTCATTTAACTATCACTGAAATAATCCAACTACCATTGGAATAAAAAGAGTTAACTATTATCCGGTATTCGTTAAGGAACAACATTTTTTTTAAATAATTGCAACCAATATCTTTTCTCTTTTTTGGCTTCAGATGTTTTTTGACAAGTTATTATTACATGGCTGCTCGAACCTGAATTCATTTCCAGTTAAGCATTTAATTCATGCAATGATAGAAATTGTAATCATTAATAAATTGTTAACACACTATACTTATAATAAACTGATCTCATAATGTTTTTAGATTATCTTCACAACTTCACCATCATCAATACAAAGAGAGACTGTTATGATTTATTAAGCTAAAAATATGCGCGTTTTTTTTCAATATATACGACCATATTTTCCAACCTTTAGTCAAAGGACGCGCTGCCACCTAAAACTGTGCTGTGCTTCAAACCAAATCAATGATCTACATAATAAGAGAGAGTAGGTGTGTGCGTGTGTGTGTTTGTGTGCGCGCGTGTCAGTCTTGCGGATTTCACAAAAACGGCAATGGTTGGAACACTAAATTTGGCAAAAAGCTTACTCCAAACCCGATTCAGTGGACCTCGAAGCGCAATTTCTTACTTTTTTTACATTCAAGCCACAAGCCAAAGTAACAAATTTGTTCCATATCAAAATTGCAGCTCCTTATTTATTTTTTGGAATTATATTGGCATTGACGGTAGGAATCAATATATCAAATCTTTAATTTGAAAAATCTACTTCGAATGTCGTTGCAAAGCACGGGTATACCACTAGTTCTGAATAGTTTAGTTGATGCTATGGTATCGTAGGATTACGTGTATATAGTTACAATCATGAGTTGGAGTAAAAAATGGTTTGATATCGTTAGTTTTGAAAAATAATTCTTACAAGTTATTAATTTTCTGTCTAGGTATACAAAACGGACAGAATTAAACGGCGAATCAAAGGTCATTTAACTTTTATGGAACTTTTCGCTATTATAATTTTCCTAAATATAATATTTCACATTCAATAACGAGTTGTATTTTAAAGAGATTATAAAAAGCTCAAAATAAAAAAAGAAACCAACTTCTATAAAATGATACTGAAAAATTAAATACGTACTAAAAAGTAACAAATAATCTGAGAAAAATTTTAATTCGATACAAGTAACCTTTTGAAGTCTGCACCAAATATTTTATGAGTAGCCTATATGAAAAATTTGGTACCGACTTTGAAAAATCACTTTTCTTGAATTTGAAATTTACTCAGTTTAAAGTGAATACTTTATTTTAAACATTTTTGAACGTATTTAATTTTTGAGAATCATTTTATAGAAGTTGCTTTCGTTTATTGTTTTACAGTTTTTTATTTGGAATTGCATTGGCATTGGTGGTTGAAATCTATACATTATATGTTTAATTTAAAACCTTGCAATTTATAGATCACAATCATGCTTAATTTGATAATACCGCTGTGGAGCACGGTTAAACCATTAGTTTTCAATAAACGGCCGGCCGATCACCAAAAGCGGTGCTGTACTGTGCTGTGTTGCCCTGTGTTAGTGGTCAGTGTTTATTGAAAACTATTAATTCGCTTCGAACAGCTGGGACCAGTATGCCGGGCGGCCTATTGTTGGCTTTTAACTCAAGATAAAGAGTATAACTAACTGCATGCATGAAAAGGATCAAGTATTTTTAAAAAAGAATGTAATTTAAGAATATAATTATTCACCTTCTGGCGTTCTTTCATGAGAGTTGAAATGATTCTGAGCGAACTCCACTATATCAAAATAAGTTTCTAGGAGTGGATCAATAGTTTTCTCTTGATTCTCTTCCATTTCTTGTAACTTCTTTTCGACTCTGAATTTCCTTCTTTGTTCTCTTTCCGGATCATCATTGTACCTCCAGTGTTGTTGCACACCCTGAAAGAAACATTAAATTTTCACTTGGACTATTGACTTACGTAATAAATACGCTTTATAAGCTGCGCAATGAGCACTCTATTCAGCAGGCATCTGAAAATAATCTTAAACATTGTTCACCATGGTGATATGTATGATAGTCACTGACAATAAATGCTAGTATACCTTAAATACGGTAATGCAGTCTCTATTTAAAAAATTTGTAAACAATATTTTTTTTAAATTTGTCATTTGAATATATTTTTGTTTCTCAAAATAGTGATTTTTTTTAAAACTACATGACTGTTTTATAAACATTTACTTCTATTTTCAAATCATTAATCTTAACTCTCTCTTTTAAGTTTCTATTCAATTTTAAACTTAGTAATATATTAACTTTAAAATGTTTTAAAGACCCTAAGCCAAGTTTGTTTTTGAAATTTTAAAGTCCCTTATTTCATTTCAAGAAACTAAACAATTTTTCTCCATACGTGAATAAGTATTTTCTAGCAATTACTAGAAAAGTTAAAATAAACAAAAAAAAAAAAATCAGGAGAGAGCTATATTTAACAAAGAGCGAACGTCCTAGTTTGGTGCAGGGCTATCCTATCATGTATAACTGTCCATTTGGACAATTTAGAATGGCACATCTTCAGCTCAAGATGAAATCCAAACAATCGTTGGAAAACACAGTACATCAGATGTTGCGATCATTACTATTTTTTTTTTATTATTACAGTATTATGCGATAATGAGTTGTTACCGTTGATATATTGGAGTTTCGTGAACTGGGCCTGCTCTGCTTTGGTGAAGCGACAGTTGGAGATGCAGATCCTCTTTGTATTCTCTCGATGCCGGGTGATTTGGGTCGCAGTTTGTGGGGAGGTGCGGGAAGCGGCGGTGGAGAACTGCACAGGTCGCCACTGCTTTCTTCATCACGGGGAAGGACAGACTCGTAGATGGGCTCACTGACTGAGCTGTCCTGGAATGGGGGCGGGGGTGGTGGTTCAGTTGGCTCCGGCAGGGAAGGCGCCTTCAAGCTGGCCGTTGTTCTCTGATTCAGGTCCAGACTGTTTGGTGGCACCACTGACGTTTCCCGCTCGTTGTTGAGACCTTCCAGCTCTTGTTGGATCACTGATTCAAGCTGTGTAATGAGAATAGTGATTAGTTTCGTGCATGATAATTTTTTTCAATCTTTAATATTACTACACTCAGAAAAAAATTAATTAAATATGTATAGCTTTTTGGGGAGACACACTTACGGGTAGTTCCACCTCGCCGCTTTCGCCATGTTATAAGGAACATATGGTGAACCTACTATTTAGGTGGGTTCCGATCCACCGGAAAGTGATTTTACAGCAGAGAACAGTCTTTTTGCTGGCCAATCCAATCGGTCACTCTACAGAGAGGAGCCAGGAGAGCGTTGCTTATATAATCTGTTTGAACAGATGTATCTGCTATGGCGCACAGCTAACACTCAGAATTTTTTTTGGAGGATGAAGCCAACAAAGGTCTGAGACCTGTGCGTGGGTAATGAATTGGTTGATGGTGATTGATGAGATGGACCTACATTTTTGGGTAGGTTCCGGACCACCGGGAAGTGAATTTACAACAGAGAACAGTCTTTTTTGCTGGCAAATCCAATAGATCACCCTTACAAATAGTGCCCAGGAGAACGCAGCTTATCTCTATCTGATTGAGCAGATACCTGCTACGACTCACAGCTATCACTTCCCTAATATTCCCAAAAAAATTAATTACTAACGATGAATAGGATCGACAATTTAATAAAACAATCATCCAATAAACTGTTCAATGAAGTAAACATGAATGTCTAAAATCAGTTAAACAATCAATAAATAATTAATTTTTGTACAGTGATACTAAAAGTTCATTATTAGATGAATGTAACTGATCTGTTCTTATTGGTTTTCCTTGTGATTAGTGCGTGTTGTTAGAAATTTGTATAAATAAAGTTTGAGTGTTAATTTCAAGTGTTGCCAGCATTATTTTAGTGATAAAACCCGTAACAATATAATTGTATGTTGATATAAATGTAATATGTGTATGAAAATAATAGGTTATGCAAAAATGAAAATATCATACGTATGTTGACAATAATTTTAAAACTATTATAGAAAAGTAGAATCCAGTTCCATTTTAGTTGCAATGTTTCATTACAATAATATTCGATAACCATCATGATCTTCGGTTTGTTCCCTACTATAATCTCTTCAATCAGAGATAAGCTACGAAACTCCTAGGCTATCTTTGTAAGGGTGACCGATTGGACTGGCCAGCAAAAAGACTCTATTCTCTGCTGTAAAATCACTTCCCGGTGGTTCGGAGCCCACCTTTTGTAATATAATATCAAAACTGACACTGTATTTCAATTATATAATATGATATATATGATTTTCACTCACTTTTACTGGAGATACTGGAGGAATGCATTTCACTTCTGAAAAGAAGCTTCGACAGCCAGCTTCTTTTCAGAAGTAAAATGCATTCCTCCAGTATCTCCAGTAAAAGTGAGTGAAAATCATATACATAATTGAAATAAAGCGCCAGTTTTGATATTAGATTGTTCTTCAAGTATTTCGTCATGGAAAACATCACAAATCTTTTATAGTAACTGACGTTTTATATTTGTATATGACTCGAATTATATTCCATTATATTGAACAAAGTGACAGTTTGTATGAAAAATTGAAATATGAAATACTAGTAAACAGTTGCTACCTGGGAAAAATGTAAATTTATAATATTGGAGATCATCTGCTACATGAATTCGAGTTCATTTTGACAGTGTAATCTGTAAACAATGAAGACAAAGCCAACAACTATCCAACAGCGTTCTTAAACTCCTTGCACCAGATAACAGAACAAAAAATAAAAAAATGTTATGCAATATCGAAAGATGCCTCATGAGAGAGATTGAATATATGATTCCAAAAGGAAACTTACCAAAGACATTCGTGGACTATAAAATGATATTCTGGTGGTAGAAGAGAGGAAAGGGAGCATATACATTATAACAGAGCAGTTATAAAAGTGAAGCCGACCCGCTAAACTGAGGTTCCCGCTTATTTGGTATGTAAAATTTCGTATTCAATTGGATTTGCAAAGAGAATGACATCATCATCTGTGATGCAATGATGAATTTGACTCTGCTTGACTTTCTAAATATTATACTCCCTTATACCTCCAAGAGCGGTACAACGTTCGCCGTGCCAGTTAGTATATAATAATTTCATTAAATTCTCTGTTAACCCGCTGACATCAGTAATATTGGGAAAAATTCCAAGAAAACATATCAAATCCTAGAGATAAATTTTCACAAAAAAATGAACTACTTTAAGCGCCCACATTTCATATTCAAACAATATTAATTGATGTGAAGACTTTTGTAGGCTTAATAGTCGCCAAAACAAAAAGGTTGGAAAAAATGAGACTAAAATTCGAGAGAATAACCATATAAGTAGCTTCTAAACAATTTTTCTCACACATTTTAACACTGTTAATATTTACATATTACCATAAATATTCATTTTCATGGTGATGGATGTATCTAAAATGTAGAAATTTACCTCAACATCAAGATCGGATACAAGTTCGTTCATTCTTTCACCGATCTCATCTATAATCTGATTTCTTCCAGTCTGGACATCAGAAAGAAATGAAAACAAGTTGTCCAAGTCGACGGACTCTCCTGCAGGCTCTGATTGCAGCTTTGAGTTCATTTGAACGGCGATTTGCGATAACTGAGCTATTTCCTCTTGAGCAGCTCTGAAAAAATGAATAATTAAAAGTATGAAAAAACTATATATATTTCTCTCATGAAATTGTATACCTACTGAATCACGCTTAAATACTTCTCATAGGATTTCTTGAATAGAAATTGCCTTACCACTAGAGGTATGAGGATTATGAGGCATTATCATTTAATATTGTAGCACTTGAATGTTGAGAAATATAGTGCGATAATATCAATACTACCCTTATAATTCATACTTCTCTGCCAAGCTATGAGCTGCCGTTCAATATTAAAACCATTCCCAATGTTTTAAAATAATAATTACAGCATTTAGTACAGAAAAATTGATAATTACAACCGTTGCTCAACAAAAGTTCATGTAAAGATAATTAGAATATAATGTATGATATTATTATGCATCTTGAATAACAACAGTGAATGCAATTAGAACTGAGAAAGCTGAAATATTGTAAAAGAATTAACTAGGTTTTTCTAGAGAAATTTACGATTCTAATAAATTTTGAAGAAACTTGGATCATCTTGCTCTAATGCTAAATTAAAGCTGTTGAATTAAATCAAAATATCTAAGAATAATCAATCACAAATATTTTGTTCAAGTAATCTAGTCATAAAATCTTTATGGTCTTACCCTCTGTCCATTCCAACAATGCCATGATATTGTTTGCTTGAAACAAAATTTGGCATTTTATAGACTATGGCGAGCCATTGTTACAATACATTCACATACATTTTGTCATTAGCAAAACTATGATTCTGATAAAACTTACTTATGCAAAAACATGGAATAATACAATACAATGTATTCTTATAAACCAATTTGTATTTGACATCACATTGATAAAATTTGTCACCTTTGCACAAAAAATTGATTTCTACACAATGAAGTAAAATTTCCAACGTACAATTTATTATTATTTGTTCGTCTCATTTCATGGTTCTGTCATTATTAAAATTATTATTATCACCTGAAAATCTAAATATTATAAAAAACATAAAAAAATCAATTGTAGAATAGAATACTTTTATTTCCATTCATGAAATACACAATTCAAGTAACATAAGATGTAAACAATCTTCATAATCAAACACTCCACTGAAATATATTTCTAGAATAAAGCTTATATGGCACTACTGGCAGAAGTGGAACTTGATCGCCAGCAGACCAGCAGTGAGTTCAAGATAATTATTTTAAAAATAATCATACATTTTAACAAAGAATCACAACAGACAAGCTCAAATAAATTGAATAATAACATTGTTCCACAAACTTCGTTCCAAGACAGAATACTCTTATCACCCCACCATCGTCTTTTCAAAAACTTCTCAACTCCATTTTATAACAATTATCGGAAAAGCTAAAAATATAATGGTTCTACTCTTTCATATACTATTGTAAATACCGGTACTCTTTTACCTGAATTAATCACAATCTTTTCTGATGAGCTTCAAGCATCCTTATATACAGGAATGTATTGGACTCATTAGAAAAATAAACATTTTCAACTGCACTAAAGATGGTTGGGTAGAAATGGACAGAACAAATTGTTTATTGCTTGTAGAAAATTCTACTATCTAAGAAAATTGTGCCCTGACAACATTTTGACGATGTTGTGTTATGCATGAGTGGAAAGCATGCTACAATATGGCATAACTATTTGGGGAGGAGCATACTCTAATACTCTACTAGTTGGTCAAAAATTTGTTGTAATACGTGTCATCAGCAAAAAATCTGCCTGTCATCCTTCAACTGTTCTGTTGAGGGATAGAGATATCAAATCCTTAATGTATTTATACTTTTACAAGGTTTTAGAGGTTTTTTATAGGCAAGGTGTCCAAAATAGTAAAGAATACAACCATCCAAGATTGAGGACTGGGGGCGCTATTGTTCCCCCCAGACCGAGGAAAGCAAAATTCAAATATTCATTTTATATGTTGCTCCTAATATTTTCAACACTTTGCCTATAATAAGGAATGCCTCAAGCCGCAATAATTTCAGGCTCTCACTTAAACAATGGCTACTAGAAAAATGTGAGATAGAGTCTTTCTTTTGAATACAATCAATATTAGCTATTGTATTAGTTATAGTCCTTACAGTTCATAGATTACTAGATCGATCACTGAATATATTAAATGATGGTCAACTGAAATTTTGAGGAGCTCCGCACTGCGTTGTTAAAAAAAGAATATCAATTTAGTTTCTACTGTTTTCATACTATTTGTTCAGATTATATTTATGTTTATTAAAAGGATCGACCCCGCACAGGTTTCTCAGGGGTGGCGTTAAATTTGTTTTTCATACAAGCTTGAAATTACTTTGTGTTATGTGATTTGAAAAAATAAATTTCTTTCTTTCTTCGAAAGTAAAATTATGAATTGAATATGAAAAGAATATTTAAAATTTCAACCAACCTCTCACTGTCTTCCAGTGCCTTTTGGCTCTCTTCAGCTTCTATCTTCATTTCCTCTTCCCTCTGTTTCCTCTCCTCTTCGAGTTTTTCCCGTTTCTTGATTTCTTCTTGAAGATCCTTTATCTCACGTAATGCAGCAGCCACCTATCACAATATATTTTGAAATATTGAAATATTTTTTGTAACAAATATTTGAAGATAGTTGGAGAATTATTTTCTGGTTCAGGACAAGAAAATTTCTCGATTGATAGGAAAGTGTCAATGTGCAATGAACAAGGTATTCGTTTGAAACAATTTTGAGAAATTTACGTTAATAGTAAGGAGCATAATCGAGTCATGCTGAGTTTAGGTGAATGCTGTTATTAATAGATTGAGGAAAATTAGGAAAGGAAAGAAAAACTTACTAATAGTTGAGGAGGTTGGTAGTTGTAGACAGAAAAGTCAAGTCTATTGAATCTAGTCGGCCATGGAACGGCGCGATATGGCATGTGCTCATATAGCAAAATCTATGCAACTGAACTGGCAAATGCCACTGATGTCTAGAGCTGTTGCCGTTGCATGTACACTGGATTCTTCATCTTCAGTGGTGGGGGTTGCCTGATCGTAGGAGATTGAACCAATGACTTCTAGAGATACAGATGCAAGATTCAGAGATGAGGTACGTCTTCTGTATCTCTAGAAGGCATTTATTGAACCAATCATCACCGTTGATGAGACATAATTATTTTCTGTGATAACACCAATTAACTGCTTTGAAGAAAGTTTACTATATAAATATTGGTAGACTTTATATTTCAATTTAGCATTGCAATATTATTTGTCTCTAAAATTCAATAGTAAATCAGGATAATTGTGACAGATTTGCGTCACTTTGCTTGTTTACTAGTACGCTCCTTTACGTCGAACTATTCATAAAAAAGCAACAGAGGACGTACAGAAATATACAGGTTGGAAGGTCACCTTCACCAAGAAATCATTGTTATCAGAAGAGCAAGTTTTGAACACATTTTCCAGAAAACAAAAAAAGAAAATTGTCTTTGTTAGTTGAATAAATACTTTAGAAACAGTTGCCTCGAATGGTTAATGTAAATAATACGACAAAGTTATACAGTAATACAAAAATGTATAAATTACTAGAAGGCCCGACGAGCGTTGCTGCGATCTCATAAGAAATTCTCCTTGATTTTATTATTCGCCACCTCCCACTGAGGTTACATTTCAAATTTCAACCTACTAGTGAAATGTAGACGTAGGGTTGAATAAAAACTTAAACGAATTTTAATCAAAAGTGTAAGTTAAAAGCAATTTATTTGTTTCCAACCCTGGAGCACGCAACATATAATAGACCTTGAGAAAAGAACGGATTTTCTAAATCTAAGCCACAAATTGCCATTGTTTGACCTTATTAATAGTCTATAGGTGCGGATAGACTATAAATGGAATAAAAGGAATGGACTATAAAAGGAATATATTTGTCCTTTTTGTGTCTTGATTTGCGAATCTACACCGTTCTCGAATCCACTTGAACACACACAAGCGATTTCAACAAAATCGGTCCAGCCGTTGACATTGATCTGTTGAAAATATGTAAAGTATTTATATTAGTTTTATATTATATTATTTATTATTTTTATTTATTTTATTATTTTTTATTACTATTAATTATTGTTATTAGACCTATATTATTTATATTTGTTTTATATAAAGTATAATATAGGTCTCTTAAAAATATATAACAAACAAACATTTTTTATAATTTCATTTTATTTACTTTATTATTATTTGTTATTACTATTTATTATTATATTATTAATAATATTTGTTTTTAAAGTATAATATTGGTCTCTTAAAAATAAAAAAAAAAAAGAATTAATTATTTATGGGATAATAATTATATACGGGGGGGGGGGCTTGGAGAGGGGTCAGACATCGTAGCTAGTGGTAGCGAGTAATTACATCGCGCAATATCTAGTACAGATTTAATTCAGAAAATAATAAACCTTTTTGCAGAATGCAGAAATAATAGTTGGAATGGAACTCTGAACTACGAACACTGATATCTGATGTAAAGTGGTAGAATGATATAAATAAGTAGTAGTTACTTGAAATTTTAAAAAGAAACATTGTTTCAAAATGACTATTTTGAGGGAACCTACCTCTCGAGCGAATACTCCTCGGAGATGTGACTGAATAATGACTGCTGCTCTGCGTTTCTGCAAGAACTCCAACCTCAACTTCCAGCCTCGATAAGCATGCTGAATCATCATGGTTGCATTTCTTTTCTTTACATAGTCTAGAAAATTTTTTGAAATTGCCTATCAGTACTCAATGTAAGCTAACCACAATTACTAATTACTAAGATGACCAATAGTATTAAATTATTCTCAATACGACCTTATACTCAGCATTCTTGATAGAAGCCTGATATGAAGCACCCAATATCTAATCTGATTTTAATCTTTTTGTCAAATGCATGCATGTCGCTGCTTAACGGTGATGAACATCATCATAGCAAAATAATATAACCATGATGATTAAAATGCTTCTTTAAAAATTATTGAATAAATTTCTTTATAACGTAAAAATAGTTCCTTAAATTTGACTTTGACTGGAAGTTTCTTTGAAATTGACGAAATGTGTCAGTTTCTTTTAATTAAGAATAAATCCTTCAAATAGAAATTACAATAAATCAATTGAAATAAAAGTTACAATATATTGGCAGTAGACATTATAGAAATTGGACTAAAATATTACTATTTTATGTTTATACTAACCTTTTCTAACATTATAACCTTTCCATACCCTCTGTAAAACTAAGGCTTTGGAATTAATTATCCTAATTCTATTGTCTTCGAGAGGTTCATGAGCACTTCCCCTCAAAAACACTTTTGTTTTCCCAATCTGCCATAATTTTTGACTGATTGAGTATTGTTTCATCACAGCCCTGAAAAATAGAATGGAATTTCAACATTAAGATAACGTGGCAAATTATTATTAATGTTATTAGGAACTTGTTTAATAACAGTAATTTTTTTGTAATATTGCCTTGGCAAGTCTGTCTTGTTTTCTAGACGGGAAGATCCTTCGAGTATTATAAATGAATTTCTTGTTGAATATTCTTATTTAAACCCGAAACCCCTGGGTGATGAGAAAGAAATTTAAGAAACTCTATCAGTAACACAGCGTGTACAGACTAGTGGAAATGAATAAGCATAAGGTTAACTGCATAACCAAGCATCTCCTTGACTTAATTCTGTAGACATTCAAGAATAAGATTTGAGTTTGTTTTAGTAAAAATCAAGATCTTTGAATGAAAGTTAATTTAAAATAGAAAATATTCCAATACTCCAAAAATTATTATCATAATAAGAATTTATCTGGACCATGCATAAGCAGTTTCTCAGAAAGACAATGTAAGTGTAATAAAACACTCTACTCCCAGGATGCCCGATAATTAGTTTGCTATCATACAGAACTAATTTAATATGAGAATTATTTTTCAATTGTTTGGCAGTATATTGTCAATTAAGACATTAAAAGAGCAATATCCACGAATCAGAAACTTTGCAATCTATATGGAACAGCACTATAAAAGATTCTGAATTTCGGTACAGCTTATTAAAAAAAGATCCTATTCAAAATTAATTGCCACTCTAGGAATGAAGCATGTCTTGTATATTCCATTATAGAACAATTTTCTATTGACTTACGTTAATTGATAAAAATTAGTGACTATGTTAAAGAGGCAACTAATCATTACCTGATTGCTTCCTGAGGATTGTTGGGTAGTCGACCTTTTGCAAGACATCTGTATCGCGCAACAAACTGACTAAATGGAAGATGAATTGGAAACCCTTCTTTTCGTATTCTAATTATATCAAGCATTCCTAAATACTTCAATTGGTCTAATACTAATTTCTCGTCATAGTCGTTTGGAGCCTTGGCCATATTTGGTTTTATGCACCTGACATACCTGGAAAAAAGAGGAAATGTTCATGTTACCAGATACAGTATTGAGAATCAATTGTGTGGAAGTATTTTTTAAAGACACAGAATTATACTATTTATCGTTTAAAATTATAAATTAGAATCAACTTTTCAAAATCACAGGTATCACCGTTGAATAAGAAGCTTTCTATTATGTTTACTATTACAATTTGGTATTGGAATATATGAATTTTATACTTGATTATTTTATAAATTTCATTTCATAATACACATCTGTGAGCGCAAAAGACCAAGCCTAAAGCGCTCATGACACAATCAATCAATATTATAAATATAAAATAATAAAACACTGTAAAATGTTGTCACTTCCACTAAAGAATTGGAATTGACAACATTTTACAGTGTTTTATTCTTTTATTATGGAGTTCCACAACATCAACCAAAATTCTACAAATAAGTTGTAAATATAAAATGTTAAATACAAAATAATATAGTAAAGTTAAACATCACTGTTTCACTAAGCTGCTTTCATAAAATAATATGGAAGTAATAAGGAACATATAACCTAGACTCTCCTAATGCAAAATAGGATTCACAATAAACACCTCTATGTATTAAGGTACTTAGTTTTCTAGCTCATAAATCTTTGGTTTAATATGCTTGAATAACAAGTTCATTAATTTGCGAATTATCTAATCAGACTTTCAGAATAATAGCCTTATCAATGCACATATTTTCATCTTGACTAATCAATAGTGTAATACATGCATTTTCATCCTTCTAGATGTTTGATGTAATTGGCATTCACTACACGCGAAAACATTACAGTACGTACTTATGAAAATCACATTTTATGATGACCACTTAATTTTCTAAAAGTTTCCATGTCATAGTGAAACGAAAAAATTCCTGGATAATCATTCTAGTACATTATAGCCTGAAATTTACTATTGAATGGCATTATACGTCGCTATACGTTTGAAAAATAGGAGCTAAGAAAGCACCATATTTCGTCCTTCAATGTGGACAGAATGTATTTCATGTATCCAGCTAAAATATTAGTAAATGAAAAAAGTAATCAGGAAATCGTATTAACTAAGTAATTGAACTAATATTGAAATGTATCAACTATAATTATTACCAAGGATTTGTCGCCTGTAAAACATCGACCAGAGCCTGCAATTGATGCCTGAATGTGTCGCTAACTGTTGGCTTTCCTTTACTGGTACCTCTAGCCATTGTTGTTCCAGCATTTCCCATCCTAGCCGCAGTCGTTCCCAGCAAATCCTAGAACAATATTGATGTATGTTCAAATGTTTAAAATGAACATTGATTGTAGGCTAACCTCAAGGAGTTCAAACTATTAACTTTTTAAGTTAGGCAAGTGATAGCCGCGAGCCGTAGCAGGTATCTGTTCAATCAGATAAATAAGCTGCGTTCTCGTAGGTCCTGTTTGTAACGGTGACCGATTAGATTGGCCAGCAAAAAAGACACTGTTCTCTGCTGAAAATCACTTTCCGGTGGTTCGGAACTCATAAATCACCATCATCCAACTCATTACCCACGCACAGGTCTCAGACCTATATGGGCTTCATCCTCAAAAAAAAAGAAGTGAATTCAACGACTTGCAGTCAAATTTTCATTATGAATGAGTAGAATTTACTTACTCTGTAGGCCGAACGTTTTCGAATCTTTGAGATCCATTTTCAGAGGCTTTGAGATCCATTTTCAAAGATTCGAAAACGTTCGGCCTACAGAGTAAGTAAATTCCACTTATTCTTAATGAAAATTTGACTGAAAGTCGTTGAATTAACTTGTAAAGTTAATATTAACAACGCAGTTCGTCATGGAACAAGAAATCCAGGAGCTCAAACTATCTTGCTATGAGCACAAGAATAACTCATAAAAAAGAATATTTTTATATGATGATAATAATAAGCGTGTGGATTTTATTGTTGTGGAGACGGGTAGATTCACCTCACCATGTTAAGAAGAATATGGTGGACCTACTATTAGGTGGGTTCCGAACCACCGGTAAGTGATGATAATGCTTATAACATCAAGTCATGGAAGCACGGTCATTATTTCATAATATGATGCCTACATGATTCTGAGACTTGTGCCTGAGTAATATGAGGTGAATTAAGATACAGAATATGCCTGAACAACGGGAATCGATCCCATGATCACTGGAATAGCAATCAGTCTTTACAGAGATAAAGCCGCAAACTACAGGCGATCGGATAAACGATGATTTATTCTGATAGATTATATTACTGAATTATAAATAAAATGATAAATCAATATTGTGAACTCATTTGAATTAAATATTATTCATATATGAGAAGCACAAACAATATTCCAGCCAATCAGCAATATATTTCCATCAAAGTTCCTCTATATTTTGATAACATTATAAAAATGTCAATCATTAACAAGTCTTCTATGCTAAAAGCGATAAACTGATGATCTGCTATCTACTGTATGTAAGACCAAGATAGAAAATATTAATTTACTTTTAACCACAAATTACCATTGAAACAGATGAAGTAGATATAATAGTATTTGCGCTTTTTGCCTTGCTATCATTTGAAGTGAGCTTTTCTCACTCCAGGACCTGGCACAGACATGCGTTTTCATATTTCGAAGAGACATTATTTGGCCTTCAATTTCACGGTCGGCTGCCACCTGACGATCATCATCATCACCATCAACATTATCTAAAAGATCTATCGGCTTATTCTAATTTTGTTAACATGTCACCCACTCTGATCGGTTTATTATATCCAATCTTGCTATGTGCCAATCTTCTGAATGCATAACTTTACTACTGTTAAGTGAGAAGATTGTTTAGAGTAATGTACTGTAGATGTGAATTTGATGTCAAGAAATTTATTTCAAATCCAATAATCACAAAAATACACAAAAGCATCCACTAAGAGAATAGAATATGAAAAAATGATGAAAGAGATAGGGTACTTAAATTACGGCAGTTAGATTATTCTCAATCTCGATGAAACAAGAATACTTCATATGAACGCAGCAAGAACTAATACTGTTCTTCTAGAAAAGGTATTTATGAGTGAAATATTTTTTATTAGTACACATTCATTTTCTACTAAGTACGGTAATTATTTTACTACTTTTGATTGATAATATAGCAAAAATAGAAAGTTATTATCACTTCTATTTCTATTGTTTGTCGTGAATACAGACGCGATTCTTTCACATCGCTATTAGAAAAGACCCCTCACATTGAAATTAAAAAGTTTATCTTCTTAGACGAAAATGGAAGTACAGGATTCATAATAATGATAATGATGATGAGTGAAAGCGAACGTCTCAATAATGTGCAGTACTTTGAAATCAATTATTGCCTATCACTTTTTTATTGGATAGGAACTTTGACTTATTTTAAATATTGAACTATTTTATTGACTTAATTATAATATAGATACCGCATATTGTATATTTTTATGACACTGAACCTATTATCGACGTTATCCGATTTCTTACTTGATAAATCGTCAGCTCCTGTACGAATTCATTCGTCGATCTGCTCATGAAATCGAAGAAAACGTCCTGTTGAACATCTCTGTTCTTGTCGACAAATCCATGCACTGAGTATGTTACAGTACCAGCATAGTGCATTATGCCAAACTCATGCTCCCACTTCCTTCTGTCATCGCCCTTCACGTACTGAGGATGTGATTCAAATTCGCTGTGTAAATTTGACAAGTACGCTGTATCTGATCCCTGTTGAAATATTCAAAACAAAAATAAAATTTATTTGTGGATGGAAACCATGCTGAAAAATTAATGGGAAGCAAACAACTGAATAAATGAGTACCCTAAATTTAAGACGTACCATAATGACATTGAAATGCAGAGAAGAATCAGAGCTTCAATCTATTAATGGAATTTTGTGAATTGTTCTCTCTTTCTAGAAGAAAATGGAAGTACAGGATACGTAATATAGAAGTGAGCCGTAGCTGGTATCTGTTCAATCAGATAGAGATAAGCTGCGTTCTCCTGGGCTCGTAAGGGTGACCGATTTGATTGGCCAGCAAAAAATACACTGTTCACTGCTGTAAAATCACTTCCCGGTGGTCCGGAACCCACCTAAAACTGTAGGTCCAACTTATTACCCACGCACAGGTCTTAGACTATGTGGGCTTCATCCTAAAAAAAATAATAATGATGATAATGGGTAAAGTCGAACGCCTCAACGATGTGCGGTTCAGTCAGAGTGGCTTTTCTTGTGGAATAAATAATAATTAAATTACAATAAATTCATAACTCTGAATTACTATAATTTTTTCTCTGAACAATTAGGTAGAATTGATTGCATTGACGATTACCCTTATAATGTAAAGCTCTTAATTCGATAAATTTTCCATAATTCTTTGGATTTTCTCAAATTTTATTAATTTGCCAACATTTAACAGATGCAACAGAGTAGGTATGCACTAGTGGTATTCAAGTATCAAAATAGTACATTAATGGTAAATAATATCAAAATTTAATTAAGAATAAAAGCTTCAATCTATTAATGAAATTTGGATGGGAACTTTGTCTTATTTTAAATTAAAAATCTGAAATCTTAAATTACAATTATCTGAAACTGTATTGAATCATCAACTGAAATTTGAACAAATTGTTTTCACAAGTTTAAATTGTTTAGGTGATACCTTGAATGAAGTGTACCATTATTTGAAATTTGAGCAACCAGCAATCTAGCCTCATAATGAGGTGAAGCTTGAAAATTTGTATCATTTGATCCCACCGGATAAACAGCGGAAAATTTCGCTATTAATCTGTACACTTAAGATTCACATTTCTTATTTACATCTGAACATTACAGACAATGTTATTGAGCTGAAGCGCTTCATTCCAATAGAAATTGATCCAAACATCAAATGAAATCGAGTTCAAATGACAACGAATAAGCTTACACCAATTGATACAGTAATGAAATGTTAATGAATATTATCACCACCAAAGAAGAAAATCAGATTACAAGAATGCGCAATAAAGTATCAAATCAGGAACTACTTACCTTTGGCATGTGGCACTGTTCAGTCAAAAGTTTAAGAATACACCGAGGTGGCTTCTCAACCAGCTCCAGACAAGATGTATTGTCCGTGAAAGTTATGTGAGAGAATTGAATCTCCTCTTGTCGATACTGCAATACAATAAAATTCAGATTCATAACAACAAGAAATCAACCATACAAAAGAGATGGATATGTCTTTATTTTATCTATATATCTATATTTCAGATTTGTCTATTTTTTATATTTTATGAAAAACTGGACATCTTGTGAAGAAATTATTGATGACCAATAACAACTATATCAATCTTATATTACTAGAAATCATCTAGAGCTCGCTAGATCAAGATCAATAAGCTATCTATAATGGCTCTATGCATAAAGCTAAATAAATAGCTCTTTCAGCTATTTATGCTACAACGGGAAGTTAGTCACTTGATTTCATGAACATTTTCCAATGACTGTTCAGGCTTCACCACTCATTCATCGAATTGAAAATAGAATTATTTCATTATCTGAATTATTCATAGAATTATTTTATTATTATATAATTTAAAGATCTATAGATATGTTTCTCACAAGTGTGAGAGAAGTTTTGAATATATTGCGTGAATATAGTTTGACAACGAACAATACCCAAAAGTGAAGAGGAATATCTATAGTCAATGAAAACCTATAGATTTATATTTTTATATGGAGAATATAAATCTACTGATCTAGTGAGATTATGAATGTATGCAAAAGTACACTATGCAATGATTTACATAAGGATGATATAATAATGGAAGCGTATAAGGTACTTACAATCTCCTGTTCCAAAGCGAACACATAATGATTGAAGAATTTGTGTAGTTTCTCGTTGGTGTAGTTTATACAGAGTTGCTCAAAAGAGTTTGTGGCAAAATTCTCGAATCCGAAAATGTCGAGAACGCCGAGGAAGCGCGTTGAGTCCAGACCGGGGTTTGTACACGTATTTATATGATTCACTAGCCATGCGAACGTCCTCGAATATAACGCTTTCGCCATTGCATGTCGGTTTTCTTTGGCCTGAAAAAAGAAGACATTGATAAAAGTTTTGAAAAGAAATGGAATATTGCAATAAATTTATCCAATATAAATACAGTAGCAGCATTCATCTATGACAATTATTTTATTTATTTTTCAATTCATTGAGATATATCTGTTCTCAAATACAGAAGATAGAAAGCAAAAAAAATCAAATTTTTAATAAACAGTAAAGAGTTATTAGTGGGACCTCAAGCATTATGTAAAAAAAACAAATACAATTACAATGTGACGGAATTACAGTGTTAGTTTCAACGTTGGATTTAAGTAAACTTTTACTTTTTTCTTGATTATTATTGATAGAAATCGTCATGCATTACCTCTGCAAGCAAAATCAGTAACTAAATATTTAACTGCTCATCAGATGGGTTCATTACCACCAAAAATTATATAGTGATGGAGATGGACATTACATTTTTTTTTTGAGGATGAAGCACATAGGTCTGAGAACTGTGCGTGGGCAATGAGTTGGATAATGGTGATTAATGAGCTTGACCTACAGTTTTAGGTGGGTTCCGAACCACTGGGAAGTGATTTTACAGCAGAGAAGTGTATTTTTTGCTGGCCAATCTAATCGGTCACCCTTACAAAGAGTGCCCAGGAGAACGCAGCTTATCTCTATCTGATTAAACAGATACCTGCTACGGCTCACAGCTATCATTTCCCCAATACTCCCACATGATTAGATAGATTGTATTTTTTTCCATCGGACACTAACGGTCATTGACAACGTAAAAAAATTTAAAATGACACAAAAAACTTCATCAACTACTAAGAATTAGAGAAAACTCTACCAAAGAATAGAATGACCTAACAAAATTACAAAGAGCCTTTCTGAATTGAGTAGGAGGAAGAGTAACTAGAAAAAAATACCCTGAAGACTTCAAGTTCTCTTCTTCCACAAAATTCATAGCCATGAAAATTACTTCTAGTGCAGAACGTATGCCTATTCCTACATATATACTGGGCAAAAACATAAATATGCTTGTTGTACACTTCCGGAATCCATAACGACACAAATAGAGGTTTGCAGTGCTTCCTAACTGAGGCTCCCATGAGAATTCTAACCACTTTTTTCTGAAGTAGAACATCTGACACATAACTTCTCCCACCCCAATGCAAGATACTATATGACAGTACACTGGGAAAGGAACTAAAATAGGCTGCACACAAGTAATTATTGAAGACTGGGTTATATTGGGAACTATTTAAGGTTTTTAGTAATGTATTTTATATTTTCACATTATTTTGAAGCCCCATTTCCACAATGTCAAAATTCGCATAGAAACCTTAAATTTCATGGTACAAGAAAAAATGAGCTGGTATGTAATTATCAGAACCAGTAGAACATGCATTTAAAACAACTCGAATACCTCAAACTTTATGTTTTTTTCCACTTTTGTGCTGGAAAAAGAAAGATCAGAGTTCAGTGCTGTAGATGAAGTCACCTCTCCAGACAGTCTGCAGTGGCTTACCTAGAATGTGTCATCATTGTGCTGTTATTGCACATGCGCGCAAAAATGTTGCCAACATGTTTACTGCATTTGTTGTTTCCACTCCAAAAAATGAATGTTGGCAAGAAGTTGGCAGCAATTTTATGCCTGGAATCGGTTGCAAAAAAGGTGGCTGCCAATAATTCTATTTGGAGTAGAAATGCACAGCATTTTGGCTACATCAAAAACAGAAAAATGTTGCCAACATTTTTCCCATATGTGCAATGACAGCACAATGATTATGCATTCTAGGTAAGCCATTATGGACAATATGGTCCGGGGAGGTAAATTTATATATAGAGCTAAGCTCATTAATCTTCCTTTTCCAATAGAAAAAGTGAAAAACATGATGTTTTTGAGATATTTGATTTTTTACATGTTGATCATCTTCTACTTATCTGCTGATTTCATACCAGATCGATTTTTTCTCATACCATGAAATTTAAGGTTCTATAAACAAACCTAATTTTAAAGCTGTATTAATGAAATTAAAAGACTTGATGGAGTATTTAAGTTTCATGCTACAGAAAATTAATTTGCTCAGTACTCAGGAGAAGTAAAATACAATAGCATGTTTCATGTTTTTTGGTTTTGCAGTGGAGAAAATTTTCAGAAAAATTATGTATTGCAATTTCATTTTGAAAACAGATAATATGCTTGTGGAAGGAATTCACTCCATCTATTTTCTAAAGATAAATAGGAACCGTGAGCCAGTATGCTTTGGAAAAAGGGAGTGAAAACAATGGGTTTATGTCAGGCAGCTTGTTGGCAACAATGTCGGGACGCTTAGCGCAGTTGGTTGGGGCGTCGCAACTTCAGCTTGCTGTCGTTTAAGTGGTCGTGGATTCGAATCCCGCTCCACCGTCAGGCATTTATGTGTAATCATTCACCTCATTACCCACGCACAAGTCTCGGACCCATGTGGACATCATCAGCAATAGAAAATAATTTGTTGCGAACTTAGTATGAGTCGAAATCAAGCTTGAAACATAGGAACCTCTTCCAGGTTAACGCTGAATTTACCATAGATGAGCATCCAAGTTTTATTTGTTTTCCAAGAATTAAATTTATAAAATACACTATTTTACATTTTTTCATGAATTTCAACTAGTTTTCCAAAGCTAGTATATATGATATTTCTGCGAATAGTTTGATAATTATATTATATACAGTTGAGACATTATTTTTGAATAATGTAAAATGTATAATTAATTTCAAAAACTCTACTCACCTCTTGTAGTTTCAATGGTATTTCGGTTATATTGCCTCTAACGTTGATTTGCCTCAATAGAGCTACTTGTACCAAGTCCTCTAGCTGGAGGCCTAAAAGGCCAGCTACCGTTGTCAATACTTTTTTATCTTCATCAGTCAGTTTACATCGTTCACCGTCAATGTCCTGTAGAGAATAATATCAAAATTAGCATTGCCAAATAACAGGTGCAACAAAAATGGAATTTGTTCAAATGAAGTTCTGGCCAATTTCAATTTTATTAACAAATTAAAATCAAAAAAATTACCTATATCTCACAAATTCAAATTCACCTACATTAAAAAAAACATTGATTCAAAAAGTGACATGGCGAATACTGAAGGGCGCCGGGAGGAGGCTGAAGGGAGTGCAGTTGCACCCCTTTGGCGAGACATAGTTAACCTTCTAAATAAAGACTAAAAACTTGCAAATTGGTAATGACTCTGAAACACTAGATGAGTTTTAATTTGACCTATAATGTGATTTTAAAAGAATGGACTCTTGCCCAAAATCTCTAAAAATGTTTATTATTTTTCCTGATTTTTCTAGGATAACACCCCCATTTTATAACAATAGTCATCTAACATGAAATCTGGCATTGTATCTCTTTATAGCTAAATTTTGAAGAAATGCATTTTTTAATCTAGTAAAAGATAACAAATAAAGAGAAGCTTCATCATCAGATGATTTATTGTTTAAATTAATTGCTCCAAAAATAAAAAATGAATGGATTCAAGTTTTAAGACATGTGACTAGAATCACTTGAAGTACTTTACGATTTCAGAGGGATTGTTTACACACACCCCGTCCTGATGACGTCTGAGACCTGTGCGTGGGTAATGAGTTGAATAATAATAATGAGTTGGACCTACAATTTTAGGTAGTTTCCAAACCACCTAGAACGAGAACATCCTTTTTTGCTGGTCATACAAATTGGTCACAAATCTGATTTTATTCCAAGCGCCTGTGTCTTATCTGACTGAACATGTACCTGGCATGGCTCGCATCCAATTACTTCCCTTATTACAATGCTAATTCAGATAAAATAATAATAATAATAATAACAATGATAATAATAACAAAATATAATAATAATAAGTTACCTCAAAAGTTGTATTTCCAAGCCACAATATCGCCGATAGAACACTGAATATTCCATCACACATCGACAATGGTATTCTAAGCACGTTGAAGGCCAGCCTTAGAGCATCAAACTTTCTAGCATCACTAACACCATCAATACGTATACAGCCAGATTGATTGAGATAATTATAAAACTCGGGAGGCTTCAGTTTGTAGAGTTCTACCAGTTCTTTGTTCCCCTGTGAAAATCAAGTTGATAAATAGATTTTACAAAATAAAAAAGTGATCATTTGATCCGAAACATCAGTATACTACTGGAAGTTCTAAGAAATTTAAAACAGTTATTGAATACTAGATGAAATTAACTACTAATAATAAACTCAGCCACAGTATAAAGCTGCGTCCACACTATGCCTAGCAAGGCACATCCCTTGGGTACAGCCCTTTCCCATGGATGGCATGCCTAAAGCCGTGCAAAGGAGCCTGTAGGCATCACTCAACTTCTTGTCCTCACACACATTCACACACATTAAATTACATTCATTAAATATTAGATGAAATTGATCGTAGTATTTTTGGACGATTTTGAAAGTGTGGATTTAAGTAATTAGGCAATATTAATATTCTTACAAGAATTTTTCAACAATCATTTTCCAACTTCTCAAGACTTTTGGCGCTGAGTAATTTTAAACATTTTTTATTGAATAAAATGGATTCAAAAAAGTGCAGCATCTCAACCAATTTATAATATTGATAATTTTCACCAGAAATTTAATCTTACGACAGAAGTTCAAGAATTTATTCAACTATTTTAAATTTATCCTAGTCATTAAGAATGAAGAATTCACTTCATTTGAATAAATAGCAACAACCGCTTTTTTTAGTTTTGATATGGTTACTGATGAAGCTTCACTTCATTGATTAGTTGCATTTTATTCATTTCAATTAAAACAATTATTTTATCTCACTCTTTCTTTTAAATTACAACATTGTATAGTTATGTGTACTAACCTTTGCTCCTTCAACCAGCTGATAGAAGACATGGTAGTTTCGTTCACCTTTACTTTGAAATGTTATCCGGGATTGTTCTAGGAGGTAGTCTTGTATAATACAGCCTTTTATCATCCATTTACTATCAAAGCACACTTGCATAAACTTCCCAAAACGACTAGAGTTATCATTTCTAACAGTCTTTGCGTTCCCTATTAACATAACATAATTAGCAATAGAAAAATATATCATCAAATATTATATAAAGTAAAATGAGAATATGCGATATGCAATAATAATTTAATGGTATTTCCATACTTCTACAGTGATAGTGATACAGAACCATAATCATTTAAGATTATCAAACTTCACATCCTACTAGAACCCCATTTCTTTGTTTTCATAATTCCAAATTTTCAAAAGTAATAATATCATTTCTTTAATTTATAATAGTATAGTAATAATAAAGTGTGGTACCGTAGTCTTTTTTATAATACGTTTTTAAATCAACCTAAACAGTATTGTTCTACTACAATTTTCACTTTGTTTTCTCAATTCCAAATTTTGAGCTGTCACACAGTACGTCACAATGTAATAATTACAACGCTAGAGAACTTTCAAGTTTTTATGTATCCTATATAATCCAGTACCCAAGTACTTTGGTCAGGAAAAGCAATAGCAACTTAGTTTTTCCTCAAGGATTATTGTGTATTTTTGAGCGCCGAATCCGAATCGAAATGGCACCTCAAAAAACGTTTGTGTCACGAGATATTCCCAAGATGGCGACAAAAATGTCGGCAATTTGCGGCGGAGAGAGTACAATTTATTCAAGAGAGTTCGAGATTCAATGGTTCTGGAAATGTACTAAAAAATATTTTTATTAGTTTAAACACATGCTGTAATTTAAAAAAAGTGAAAAAATGTAGACTAATAATTTCAATAGACAAGTGGGCCTACCTAATGCTTTGATGGGGGAAAACTTGGAGTCATCTTTTCCTCGATTAATTTTTATCTATTTCAAGGCGCTTGATCCGAATATGAACACTGGCACCTCGAAAAACGTTTGCTTCACGAGATATTATCGTCATTTTACTGAAAACCTAAAAAAGCTGTTTTTCGATGTCTGCCTTATTTGTAATATCTCGAAAATACCCTTGCTTCAACAGCTTTTACAAGGAATGGTTTTCAGTTGGCCTACATTCGAATTTTATCTTTAAATTGAAAAAAACTATTCAAATTAGTTACACAGATTCTTTTGAGTACAGTAGGCAACTAGGCATAGCTGGAAGACTTAATCAATGCTAGTTGAGAAATCGAGTCATTAATTGAAAATTGGTGTTTATGGTGAAGGTTTAAGGGAGCCTCCAGCCATAACTCTGCCCCGGGCCACTAAAATGTCTCTGGGTGGCCCTGATTGTAATAATAATTTGAAACCTCTACAGCTTGTTAAATTGGCAATACAAAAGTAGTATTTTTTATATTTTATACATTGAAATTTCTTCACAACTAATGAATAAACTAACAATATACGAAAAGTGGGTTCAAGTTTTTGGGAAAACGGTTCATAAAAGCAATGATTTACTTTTTAAGCTACTTTTTACAGCTTACCATGGGCTCTTACTGTCACATATTAGGTATGCTATCTTAGTATGGGGTAATTCATCAAAACAAAACCTTGATAGGGTGTTTAAACTCCAAAAGAAAGCTGTTAGGTGTATGGAAAGAGTAAATAGATTAGATTTATGTAGGCCGTTGTTCAAGAGACTTGGTCTCCTAACTGTGCCCTTCTAGTATTATGTGTAATTGTGTATGAAGCTACTCTTTATGTGAAAAAGAGTGATATTAACCAAAATTTTGACGTACATGATTATAATACAAGAAGCCGGGGAGATTATCACTTGGTGAGTCAGAATAGTAGCTTATTCAAACAAAAACCTAGTTATATTGGTAGGAAACTCTACAACAAGCTACCGCAGTCAAAGTCTTCATCAAAACATAGGAATATTTAAAAAACAATAGAAAAAATATTTAGTTGACAAAGCTTTTTATAGTGAACACGAGTCCCTTTCACATCAAAATTAAGCCTTACCTCAACTAATTGATATAGTAACTATGTTACCTAGTGTATAAGATTGTATAATTGTTAATCTGACTTGTCTTATACTCCTTAACTGGAGTCTCCAAGACGTACTCTACAAAAAAAATCACCTAATTTTCGCCTCTTGAACCCCCCCTCCCCCCCCACGATACCCTGGCTACGCCCATGCATGGAAGTATTTTTTCTCAGTTTAATTCGTCAAGAATTATTTATAGTCTTTTATAATCTTTCTGTTATTGAGTGTTGACCTGTTGACTACTATGATGATTGAACAAAGTTAGTCGAGATGAATTTAGCAAGTAGCTATAGTAACTCACCAAAAGCTTCCAGGATGGTGTTTGCTTCTAATATTTGCTGTTCAACCCATGTGCTCACATTACTTGTAACTGAGCAAAGGTATTGGAGTATAAACTTAGTTGTTTCAGTCTTTCCTGCGCCACTCTCTCCAGATATAACGCACGACTGATTTTGGTCCTGCGTCTGAAGGCTCTTGTAGGCCGCCTCCGCAAGTGCGAATACATGCGGCTCAAGAGCTCCCATTTTTTGGCCATGGTACTGGAATACGTGATCCTAAACAATAAACAACAAATAAATAAAGATTAAATCACTTTTATTTACAACGAATAATTGATGAGAACATAGAAAATTCACAAATAAATTCTATAATCTTACTCCTGCAACACCTGAATAAGATAATAGTATCCAATAAGAGGGACCCAGTTCTTTTGATTCAGCATATTCATATATTTTGCTTAGTTGAACGAGCATAGCGAGTTCTTAGTTTTGACTTGTGACTCATGACTGGAGGCTCACGGCTTTTTCTTTATGTTTGTGGGTTTGTATGTTCGACGATAACTTTCGAACGCTTTGACAAATCTACTTCAAATTTTAAATACATATTCTTGGAGCCTTAATAAAGATCACGTTCGTTTGCCAATGAAATTGACCCACTCCTTCATCCTTTTTGAGCCGAAACAAAAGGATAGGTTTTCAGCCCTTCATTAATAAAATATCTATCTATTACTATATATAAATAATAGTTGTTTTCACCATATGGAATTCGCAATAGATTTCTAATATAATTATATTTTGAGTAATCATCAGCTGTATACAGGTGAATACATGCGATCAGGCATTTTATACAATCACAAACAGCGGATATATTAAATTCATTGATTTCCCTGATCATGGCCGACTCTATTGAGTCGGCCATGCCCTTATACATGGATACCGGTATATAAACAGCTGTTTTTTATGTGGTAAATTTATCAGCTTATAGCAACGATAAACTTGAACTTCAAGTGATAGATGTCTTGTGAATTTTATCTAGATCAGAATCTTCAAAACAGCCGTTTTTCGTTACTACCTTCCCTCCCCTACGATAAGCTTACCAAATGAGTTTTGCTTTCCAAAATTAGTTGTTTGCAAGCGAGTTCTCCAGCCCGCTGGGCTCACTAGTTTTAGACCATTTTCTCAATGCATTAATGTTTTCACCACGTTTGTTTGTTTTGTTTTTTTTGAGGATGAAGCCCACATAGGTCTGAGACCTGTGCGTGGGTAATGAGTTGGATTATGGTGATTTACGTTGATTCCACATCTTTTCAAATAAATCAATGATCGATCTTTGATATCACACATTTACCCATAATAAGATAGATTCACACCCGATTGCACTAACATCGTAATGATGTTTCATTGGGTAGTGTGAATTAAGTTGAGCACGTTGTGTAATTTAGTTGAGATCGTTGAGTTATTTGAGTGAGTGGACTCTGCTGAGTGACAGGAGTCGACTGCTGATCTGTTCAGTCGACATGCGAAAGCGTGAGAAACAGCTGTGATTGACTCAATTTTCATCTCATCATCATATGACCAGAATCCCAAGTAGTCCAGTCAAATTAGCGTAAAATTAGTATGTGAAAAAGGGAAAAATTCCTACGTGAATGAAAATCAGGACATATGACCAGAAAAAATGGTGAATATTACAATGTCCTCAAGAATCCTATTCGTGCTTCGGCCACCATCTTGAAAAACCTGCGAAGTTTTCTTAAATCATTATTGTTTCCTTAAAATTTGAGACCGAACTAAACCTTGGTCAGAAAACTTTAATCCTGCCTTTTTTAAGAATACAAAATTTTCAAGGATTTGATACCAAATACAGCTTTGTAGCTTAAATAGGTAACAAGTTGGAATTTTTCGAAATTTTGGTAAATTCTCTGGAAAATTGATAGAGAGATTTTAAATGAAAAGAGTATCATAAATAAAATTTTTATTGAGAATTAGGAAAACTAGATTTCGTTCATTCTTCATTCAAGAAATGGGAACCGTGGTGTTATTATTAAACACTGTTATTTCAAGGCACGTACTATTGTTGTACGGTGATGACGGTCGTAGGATCGACAAATGTCTATAATGGCACGTTCAATCGAATTGTTTGAATATATTTAGCCTTCTTTTTCTGGCATTGAAAGGTGCGAATGGACCATATAAAGAAATATTGGTTTAAAATTATGATCGGGGAATTCGACTCGGAGAGCCTGCGTGTCGGGGTTTTCGGTCAGTAGGGTGCAATGCATACAACCCAGGATCTTCGAGAGCTTGGTAAAGTCTGTTGAAAACTTTTGATCAGTTATCGAAATTTTGGGGTGGTAGCCAATTTCTGCTGGGTGAAAAGGGCTATTATCTCGGCCATTCAGAGTCGAAAAGTGTCCATTTGCACCTGGAGGTGGCAGGAGAAGGAGGTTCCAGAATGAAGGTAGAACTTATTAATTTACTATATTTTACTCCCATCACACGGTCCTGAAGCGAGCCAAGTAGAGCCTGTAGGATAATATTTTTACTATTTGTAACATTTTTATATAACGAGTTAATAACATATCTTATATTAAATAATTCTTATTGTTGAATTTTTAATGGATAGTTAAGATAAGGTTTGTTAAAATAAATGATAAATTATCTGAGTTACGATTCCCCCTAACGCAGCCACATTAGTAGAGAGAGTAGATTACATTATTGGTGATTGGGCACACTGTTACAAGATATTATTATTATTAGCGCCTTTTATTTATGCAATCAACTTCAGAGCAGAGCCTGGCTTTTTCTAGTATAAATATTTTTTTAATTTTTTGCTGATGATGCTCACATCAGTCCGAGACTAGTGTGTGGGTAATGAGGTGAATGATACCAGACATAGATGCCAGACGGAGGTGCGGGATTCGAAACCACGACCGCTGAAACGACAGCAACTGCGCTAAGCGTTGGCGCTAAGCGGTATATATATATACTAATAGCTAATATATTACAGATCATCCATGAAGGGAAGATCTGTAATATAATTGTAACTTACTACTATAACTTGGTTCTAATTTTTAGAATAAATTGTGCATTGCAGTCTTATATAAGTAAGTCACGATAGTAGGATATATAATTGAATGATGAATTTAATTAGATATGATATGATATTTTATTTTGGTATGATTTTTGATATGACTGATAAATGCAATTAGCATTGAATTAAACTTTATATTACAGTAATTTCAATTCTTAAACTTTCTATTCTAAACTTAAAACCATACGCCTTATGTTCAATTACTAATATATCACAAGAAATGACGATGCTTCAAATGTTAGGAGTACTTCACTTCATTGATGTATTCATTCAGAATGGCGTCTATGGAAAATGATGGGAAATTGAATTTCCTATCGAGACACAGCATACAATAACGAATAACTATGATGAATGAATTTGAATAGCCAATATTATTGACAGATGGTTGGCGAGTGTGAGTGTTCTCTCTTTTTCCTGTCACTGATGGATGGTTTCGCAATTTTTATTTGCAAATAGCTAAATGGGAGGACTTGACTAAAATGGGTGAGAGGGGGTAGAGGAAAATACTTCCCCTCCATCACTGGGGTTCTCTTCAGTGAAATCAGTTCCGGAAATTCTTCAGTTTCTTGCACGACTGCTTTCTTTCTCAGGCCTGTTTCGAAGAGAGGCACCATCCATTCTGGGTCCTGACCACCACTCACCCCAAATGATTGACAGCTGGCTAAATTGAAACCCATCAAAGTCAACACGCATTCTAACTGAGTCAAGGCCGCCAGTCACGGTCATGGCTTAACTGGTCTTGGATTAAGCAAAAGTCGATCCAATATCTCCAAGCTTGGAATGTTGCCCTCAGGGGGACTTTCATATTGAAAGTTAACGGGTGTGGCGACCCCGGGGACCCCAGCAAGTGGTGGATGCATATTTTGACATCAAGTGTCAAATTCAGCAGTGTGACAAACATCTCATCACACAGAACATCCACTGCGAAACTCTTCTTTCCCAAGCCAGAGCCCTTCTCCCCACTACCTTCTTCTTCTTCTTCTTGCTCTGGCACTTTGGATCTAGAATGGTTCTATTTCTATTGACTGTGCTGTGTACCATTCTTTCTTTCATCTCTTCTTTACATCTGTCTATCTGGCCTCTCTCAGCCAAACTCTTGCTTTTTCAAGCCCCCCCCCCCCCCTCCCAATCGTCAGGGGACAAGGGGCTTATTTTCCTTTTTATTTATTTTCTTTTAAAGTAGTTGATGTAGACTGGCTGGCAACTAACATCGTTGCGTCCCAGGTAGTAGTGTGATTTGTAGGAGTAAACATGATGCATCAACTACTTTGGGGTTAGAGGTGAAGCGAGGGCCTTGACACTGCCTGAAAGGGATGTGTGGAGGATAGGTTGTCAGCGCACACTGATAACAACTCCCGGCATCTACGTGCCGCACCCATGGGGGTATTTGGGATGCCAAGGATTGGTGAAGATGCAAGGCCTGGTCGGATGCCCATCCCGACCTCATGCCACAAACTCTTGTAGTAATGGGGGCAGCTACAGGTAGCCATCACCCCCCCACACCATGAGGCTCTGCGATCGGAGACGGCCCAATACTCTGGAGTTTTATGGAGACAAGATGGATACCTTTTTTAATAATGCCAACAGAACACAAGGAGAGGATGGAGATTTTGAGCAAGATGGGAATGACACTCTAATTGGAGTATCACCCATTGAAAAGATGGAGGAAGATAGGCTGAAAGCAGAGGAAGAGTTGCTTGGAGATTTTGCTGGAAGAAAGAGACTAACCAGATCTCCAGTTAGAAGTGAAGGGAAAAACAGTAATTGTTTCACAGAAACCACTGAGCCTGTGCCAACTGATAATCCCATAAATGAGGAGACCCCCCTTCTTGCTGAAGAAATTAAAAGAAGAGAAGAAGATGAACTGCTTAAACTGATGAAACAGCTCGAGGAGGCAGATTTAACTGAAGAGACAGCTCTCAAAGCTGTTGAATTGACCCTCAAGGACATGTGCAGAGCTGCCAACAAGCAACCAAACATGTCTACAGTGGTTAAGAATAGTTTGGCTCTGCTTGAGGAGAATCTGGATATTCTAAGCAGCTGCAGGAAAGTGCAATTGACCGGCTGAGAGAGAAAGTGGCTCAGAACCCTGGGATTGTATCTCCCGCTCAACCCTCAAAGAAACGTAAGAGAGTCCCTGAATGCCAAGCTGAGCTGGAGATATCCTCAGAAACAGGCCCAAAGCCAAACCCTACTGCTACTGATATATCAGGAAGACTAAATATAGTTTCACAAACCAGTAGGCAGGAAGGCAAGGGAAAGAAGGGACAAAGGAGAGATAAGAAAGGATCTGGAGTACTTAGATCTGAGATAGTGAATGCTCAACAGTCCAATAATGGGAGTAGCAGGACTACAGAAGAGGAAACAAGAGAGCAGAATCCCTGGACACAAGTGAGGAACAAGAAGAAGGGTAATAAAAAAGAGACTCCAACAGAAAAAAGTGACCAGATGAATATCAGGCAGAGGAAAACTAGGAACAAGACTCAGAAGGAAGCTATTCTAATCAAAACCAACAAGGGGCAATCCTACTCTGATGTTCTGAGAAACCTTCACAAGAAAGCAAGCTCTGACATGAAGAATACAGACATTAGCTCTATAAGGAAGACACAGGCTGGAGATGTACTCATTGAGTTTGCTCCTGGACCAAAAAACAGAGCAGATCTTACAGATAAAATTAAAAGATCACTTGGGGAAACCACAGTTGTGAGAAATCTTGTTCCTCAAATGTTGCTAGAAGTGAGAGACTTGGACTGCATCACTGAAGAAGGAGATGTGGTATCTGCTTTAAAAGCAGAGATAGGAGAAGGAGAAGAGGTGAGAGTAAACCTCACTCAAATAAATAGCAGAGAGCAAAGAGCAGCTATTGTCAAGGTTAGTGAGCATGCTGGCAGAAAGCTTTTGAATATGGGGAAAGTGAGAATTGGCTTTGTGAGATGCACTATCAGGAGACGTGCACAGGTGTTTCGCTGTTTCAGGTGCCTGGGATATGGACATCAGTCTACAAACTGTAAGGGCCCTGACAGAAGCACTCACTGCTACAGGTGTGGTACGAAAGGACACAAAGTGAAAGAATGCTCAGCCGAGCCCTCTTGTCTTTTATGCAAGCACATAGAAGGGGAGGAAGGTCAGATCAAACATGTCCCAGGAACTAGAGGATATAAAGCTTTCCAGCTGGCCCTGGAGGAGGCAAAGAAGAACTTGAAGTGATATGTTCAAGTTCATCCAGGCAAATATGAACCATAGTCGCCTTGCTGATGATATGCTGACTGAGATGATTAGGAGCAATGGAGTAGATATGGTGCTAGTAAGTGAGCAGTATAGGGCTAGGGATGTACCATCTTGGTATAGTGATATGCTAGGCACAGCAGCCATCTGGCACACACCTGGTAGTACACTCCAGATCAGAGGACATGGGGCTTCAGCTGGTTTTGTTTGGGTGGATTGTGGATGGGCAGTCATTTGCAGCTGCTACTTCACTCCAAATGAAACCATAAGAGAGTTTGAAAACAAGGTTGATAATTTAGAAGATTTCATCCACACAATAGGAAAGAGCATTGTAGTAGCAGGGGATTTGAATGCTAAGGCAGTTGAGTGGGGTATGCCTTTCACAGATAATAGAGGAAAGTATATTTTGGACATGGCTGCACGGGTAGGCTTGAATGTGGTTAACGTAGGTAATGTTCCTACTTTTCAACGCCCTGGTTGCAATGGGACCATTCCAGATGTAACTCTTGTGTCTGAAGACCTCAGTCCAAAAATTGGTGAATGGATGGTTATGGAAGACTTCTCTGGGAGTGACCACCAGTATATTTGGTTTACAATGAATGAGGTAGCCAGAAGAAGGATTCCACAAATACACACAAAGAAATTTAAGGCAAACAAAGTAAATAGAGCCAGGTTTGCAGAAGCCATTATGTCAGCTCAAGTGGCTCATCTCAGAACTGAACAACCAACTAGGTTGAATGCAGAGGAATTGGCAGTTGCTACAATGGAAGTGGTTAGAAGAGCTTGTGAACTCTCGATGCCAATTAAAGGAGGACTTTCCAACAGGCAGCCCCTGTACTGGTGGAATGATGAAATAGCTCAGCTCAGACAGGAGTGTCTGCATTTGAGAAGAGTAGCCCAGAGAAGGAGAAGAAGAGGAGACAATGAGCAGGCCATTGCACAGTACAAGGAAGCCAAAAAGAAACTGCGTAAAGCCATAAATCTGAGCAAGATCCAGAAATGGAAAGAGCTGCTGGAAACAGTCAATGAGGATCCATGGGGTCTTGGTTATAAGATTGTCACCAAACGACTTGGTGGTATGAGATTGGCATCAGGGCTACTTGGAGAGAATGAAGCTGCTCACATAGTTGGCACACTCTTCCCAAGACATGAACCTTTTGAACGGCACAACTACATGGGAAACAATGATGTTCCTCCTTTCACATTGGAAGAACTTGAGGCTGCACTGAAGGGAATTAAGCCTGGCAAGGCACCTGGGCCAGATGGCATACCTGGAGAGGCTTTACAGTTGGTGGGTCTCTTGAGACCTCAGCTACTAATGGATACATATAATGCATGTCTCAAAGCAGGTCACTTCTGTGACATATGGAAAGTGGGAAGACTAGTCCTGATACCCAAGGGCAAGAGTAACCTAGACTCTCCCTCATCTTTTAGGCCTTTGAATATGCTGAATGATGGAGGGAAGCTATATGAGCGCATGCTAAGAGCACGTCTACATTTGGCAGTGGAACAGGCTGGAGGATTGTCCCCACAACAATATGGGTTCAGAAAGGGGAAATCAACCTTGGATGCTGTGCAGGAGGTGATGAGGGCAGTTGAGGTGGCTGAGAGTAGAAGTCAGCACTCTAGACACATTGTCTTGCTGGTCACACTTGACGTAAGGAATGCATTCAACTCTGTCAGATGGTCGGACATGCTTGGAGCTCTTGAACACTTTGGAATTCCACAGTACCTGCTACAGATTCTGGATTCATATCTCAGTGGTCGGAAATTGATTTATGAGACGGTTGAAGGGCCAAGGACTTATGATGTCACATCTGGTGCGGCTCAGGGCTCAATTTTGGGTCCTGAACTGTGGAATATCACCTATGATGGACTGCTTAGGACTGAGATGCCTGAAGGTGCAGGGCTTGTGGCTTATGCTGATGATGTGGCAGTTGTGATAAGTGAGCACACAATTGAGCTTGCTCAACTGAGACTCAACCAGGTTATGAGGAGGGTTTTATCCTGGATGGAGGATCATGGGCTGTCTCTGGCCTTAAGCAAGACTGAGATTGTGGTCCTCACCAAAAAGAGGATTGAAACTCTGCGACCACTTCTGGTGGGGAGTGAGGTGATCCATACCAAGCCGGTTGCCAAATATCTTGGTATTTTCATGGATCAGAAAATGACCTTCAGAGATCACCTCAAACAGGTGTCAGACAAGGCAGGAAGGTGTGTGGCTTCACTTAGCCGGCTTATGGCCAATGTAGGTGGACCTAGATCAAGTGTGAGGCGTCAGCTCATGGCTACAGTAAATTCTGTCATTCTGTATGGGGCAGAAATTTGAGCACAAGCTGTCTGTAAGGAGGTCCACAGAAAGAGGCTGGCACAGGTTCAGCGACAAGGTGCACTGAGGGTTGCTTCAGCCTACAGAACAGTGTCTGAGCCAGCAGTCCTGGTAATAGCCTCGGTTATTCCAATTGCTCTGCTAGCAAAAGAGCGCCAGGCAATCCATCAAAGGATGAAAGCAGGTGAAGCAAAATATACTGCTGCTAGTGATGAGAGAGAAATAACCATAGAGAGGTGGCAAAGTGCCTGGACTCAGGAGACAAGAGGCCGGTGGACAGAAAGATTGATTCCACTTATCAGGCCATGGTTGAAGCGTCAGCATGGAGAGGTGGGGTACTTCATAACCCAATTTCTAACTGGACATGGGTACTACCGGGCATACCTCCATAAAATAGGTAAGGTTAACTCACCTAACTGTCTTTATTGCTATGATTGCATTGATGATGCCAAGCACACTTTCTTTCAATGCACCAGATGGGAGGAGGAAAGAAGAGAACTAACTCTGGAACTTGGAGAAATAACGCCAGAATGTATTGTAGGCAAAATGCTTCAAGGGGAACAAGAATGGAGGAAGGTGACTAATCTTGTTACCAAGATTCTACAAAAAAAAAGATTGATTTTGAAGAAGCAGATAGACATGCTTAATTAAGCATACCAAAGAAAAAAGGGCTCGGAGTGAAGTAATGTGTTAAACTGTCCCAACCGAGCCTAGGAGAGATGGAGGTGGTTTTAGCCAGTAGTTAGCATTAGCAAGAGCCTGGCACAACGTGCGTAAAGGCATTTCCACCTCCAAAAAAAAAAAAGCTTGGAATGTTGTTTTTTTTTTTGTTTTTATCTTTTAACTGAATTTTGGTTCTAATGTGAAAATCATTAAAGGTATAATTAGAAAGAGGTGATATGGTACTAATTAGAAAGAAATTATTGTTAACATAAATTTTAAGTAATTGAGTATCTCTGTAAGTAAACTTCTGGTTTTAAGGTATAAATTATATAATTTGAAAGAGATAGAGAAAGACATAATTAATTTTACGGTGTCTGAGTCAGGGGCGTATTCAAGGGGGGGTCCCCGGGTCCGGACCCCCCCCCCCCCCATTTGAGATGACTAAGCACTAGATAGAATGCATTTTTTGCTGTAGGAAAGGTTCTTGAGAATAATTCTATACCAGTGATAATGATTCTAGTAAACAAAATTTAATCTAGAGGGGAATAATAATACAAAATTGGAGTGTTGAGAACTGAGCATGGTGGATGTTATTGTAGCCATTAGGCGGGTTACACACATATGCATCTCGCACGGTGCGACTGGCATTTTCCTTGCTACTAGCATGCAGCTTGAAGACCAACCTGTGTTAATTACGTGGAGCTTACACACTTTTGCGACTGGCATGGTGCTACTGGCATCATGCATCTCGCATGCAGCGTGCAGCGCCACTAGGAACCGATCGGTCGGTCTTTTGGCGTGGCATGCAGCGTGCATCTCGAGTTGGGCATGCGCAGAACACATTTCCAAGTCACATGACCATATGACGTCTCCTTCTAATGACGGTAAGAAACAACAGCATTTCATCATCCGATGCCGACGATGACATTTTCCAATGAACTGAACGCCAAGAAGTACCCACCTCTCTCATCTTGCTACTAGCACGTGCCACGACCATGCAGCCTGCATGCATCTCGCATCAAAAATGCTAGTCGCACCGTGCGAGATGCATATGTGTGTAACCCGCCTTATTGTAGCATGTTTAGTCTATCTTAATACGATAGAGGAGAGAACTTTAATGTATGGTAAATTATCGAGAAAGAGTGGGTTAGAATTTCATAACAAACTGGGAGAAGTCATTAGTCTAGAAAAAACCGATTATAGTAGCATAGCTCTCAAAAATGTTGACATTGTGAATTCTTTTTCTTTTTTGATAAAATAACAAAATGATTTTATAGACTTTCGTTTGAGCTTTTCAACTGTCCAGAAGCTCAGTTTCTTCGTGGATCACGGTCGGTGTTGAAGTAAAATTAATAATTCCGTTCTCGGTCCTGGTACAATGCCATACAATCGTGCATTTATACAAGTTTTAATAGTGAATAAAATAATTACTGCCGTTTAATATTAGTTGTTTTTAATTTTTCAATTGGATTTTTTATTTCTTGTTTTAAGTTTGTTTTGGCTGAAAAAAAAATATTCGCATAAAATCAATTACTTTTATGCAAAAACAGCTAAAACATTAATAATTAAAGAAACATCGACTTCATCCTCAAACAGTAGTTGTGATAGTTCAGAAATCAATCAGGCGTGGGATTTCTTCATTATGTCGAAACAAATTGAATCCAATCTCAGGGACTTGACTCATAATTTCTTTGAGAAGTTCTTACTAGTCTTGCTGGTGAGATTTGGTAAGTACATATAAATGTATAGATTTAACACCATTTTCTGCAAATAATAAATTGAAAACGGTATTGGTTTTTCCAACATTGGATGGTCCACATACAATTCAAAAGTACACTGGTGTCTCATTTGTTGCTTTCTGTTCTTCTCATTTAAATACTTGTCAAAGTTGATCAGTGGTAGTTTTGATCTGAACTGTTTCAACTTCATTTTTCAATACAGAGACAATATAATTTTTTTTCAAACACTATTATTATCAATCCATGAATTGTATTTCGAATCAAAGCCCAAACATTTCACATACAATTTGTTACCTTTCTTCTCTAGCACCCTCTCAATAAGATACACATCGGGGTACTTGGTTTCTTCATTTCATACTCATAGAATGCACCCTTTTAATGTATTGTTGTCTTCACCTATTCCATTCACCTTTCATCTCACACTGGATGGGTGTCGAAAAATATGTTTTATTTTAAAAAACATGGAGTTTTTAACATCTTAAAAAAAACATTAGTATGTATTGTGCAATTAGTAGTACAGTATAATACTCAATAAATTGAATTAGGTTAAAATTGGTGAACTGCGGCTGCTGTGATACTTGCTTTAGTTACAAAGTGAATAAAAGTTTCAGGATTTGATTGCCGGAAATAAGGGGGGGGGGGAAAGTCAAGGAGTGTTGTATGTTGGTGAGACGACAACTCTGGTATAGTGGACCCCCCTTGAAAAATTTCTGGATACGCTTATGGTCTGAGTAATTGAGCGTTTTTGTGTATATATTATTTCTATGTAAACTTATAGTTTTAGAGTTATACTTAGAACGTTATGATTAGAAAGAGATGGTGAATTAGTTTATTAAGCTTAAGGTTTTTCTGATTAGTTGAGCTGGGTTTCTGTGAATCTTATTAAGTAAACTTCTGGTTCTAAGGTAAAAGTTGAAGTTGACAATTAAAAAGAGAAAGTGAACGTAATTCGTTCTGAGGTGAGGTTTAAATTAGTTTTTGAGATCACTTGGAGAGATTTTAATGTGGTACTCTCCTAATAAACAAACTACAGTTCTTAATATTTTTTTGAGGATGAAGCCCACATAGGTCTGAGACCTGTGCGTGGGTAATGAGTTGGATGATGGTGATTGATGAGTTGGACCTACAGTTTTAGGTGGGTTCCGAACCACCGGAATAATAAATTCTGATATATTCATTCTTTGAAAAAATTGATGCTCAAAAAAATTGTCCGAATTTGAATATAAACGCATATTGAACAAATTATTGAAATATTCGCGATACGATGAATCCTTTTTGCAATAAATGGAAATCCCAAAGCCTATTTAAACTGCGTATATGATTTTCTGAAGCTAAAAACTGGCATACTTTGACAAAGAATCTGCATCTAGGTCTGGATTTGAACGCTGCTCCTTCATTTGTGAGGGAAGTTAGGGTTGACACTTCCGGCATCAGAGAAGGAGCAGCCTTCGCCTACGGGTCTCCTCCACCCTTACAGGATGCAGCAGCTTTTGACTAGCTGAGCATTGAGAACGTTGGCGAGTGCATAATTTGCAGGAATAAGCGGATGAGGCCGATTGTTCCATCTCTCCTATTAGCCTGAGTAGCTTCTTACAATCAACACAATTATTGACAAGTGCCGCCTGCTCACTGCTCAACACTTATTACTGAGCATGCCGCACTTGAGTGGGCAAAGCCAAATAATGTCAGCACAAACTACCATCCACGTTTATAGTCTTCAACACACATAATACGGTAACTGTATTTTCTACACGATGCTTTGTACGGTCCTGCTTTTGTAATGAAATTAGAAGGCTTTCTTAGAAGTAAGATGTGAGCATTAGATTAAAATAATTTGGCACTTAATACATCACTTCATTAAAATAATTATATGCTTTGAGCTCTACATCTCCTTGTTTACATTTTCGAGCCTCTTTTTCTTATTTTCGGTTAGAGATGAAGATTTAATGTAGTGGTGATTCAAACATCCCTGTTAAATACTGCACGTGTTGATTTTCTCATAATAAAAAGGTTTTCTATTGAAAATAATTTATATTCTGCATAGGCCTACTTAAAAGCAATAACAGCAACATTGTAGTAACAGCTAACAGTTTGCAGTCCTTAAAGAAATCTTAAATCAATATTTCCAATATTAAAAAATATCAGTAAAAGTTATCTGAAAAAATGGTACTAGAATCTGCTGCTGGTTATCAGAATTTATTTGACTTGAATGACTGAATAATTTTAATCACTTCAATTATGCTTATAGGTTACTTATTCCTTCACAGTGCTCACTTTTAGTGAGACTGTGCGCTATGCTTCTGTCATTATTCTTTTAATTTTCTTGATTGTAATGTTCAAGGATTGAATTTTCTAAAAAAATTATTTACAATTTGAATCACACCAGATGTTCCAATTCGAATTTCATGCATGTGTTTGAATTTAATATTTCACCCCTTCAATAATGAAATTATAATGGTTGGGTGCAAATTTGAAAATAAACTCAGAGAAAGTTCAGTATTTAGTTATTAGTTGTTCAATTGAAACATAGCAATAAATGAATACATCATTGCGCCGTTGGAAGCAATAATTGAGCTTTTAAATAATTGATTCTTTTCTATTGAAAATCGTCGGTTTATGTGTGTAAGCCGGTAGAGGCCAGAGGTGTCATAGAAGCCGTGCTTCCGACATCATAATGTTTGATCAACTCCGTTCAATAATCGTGTTTTCCACAGGTAAACATCTGTCTTTCACGAGCAACTAACATTGTTGACTTTGTCGCTTTTTACTTTCAAACTGTCAAATTAGATAACACGAAATTGATAACGAAAATTCATCTCGATTTTTCAAAACATCCTTGTTGAAATATTGTTAAATTTTATGAGATATGGACACACTATTATTTGATTTTGTAGTTCACTATTATTCTTGACACATCAAATTTAATGTTTAGATACATGTTCACTACTATACTTCACACCACGAAATGAGGCGGCTTAAGGCGTAGCCCAAGGGAACAAAAGGCCTCTGGACTAAAATTACCAATTGATATGACGTCATCTCATCTAGGGTATGTTTACTCTCTATAATAGATAGATAGAGTTTTTTTTATAGATTGAGGTTATTGAAATTAAGATAAATATTCAATTTTTCGATCAGCTGAAGAAGTATTCCATTGTAAGATTGGAATTGATCACGGGCAGCCCCGTGATCAGCTTATCAACTCTACCATATGATTTTGATCATTAGCCCTAGATGAGATGACGGCATGGTTCCATATACGCTACAGGCAATTGCAATATCAGATACCTCGGGATTAGGAGCATTCAGGAAGTTGACAACCTAAGAATTAACCCTACTTAATACTTATTAGACCTACTTAATACTTGAGTAAGGCACTAAACTTTCGATATTAATATTTTGACTAATAGATTTCCATTAATTTTAACGCAGTTGTCAATCTCCGCAGTTGTGGAGGTCTTCGGCATAATTTACAGCATAAGAAAGAATATCGAAAACTAATATCTCGATTTTGATGATAATAATAATTACTGAGAAACTCTGGAGACTGTTGTATAACAAATAGTTACAATCAAGTAAAAACTTTCATCATGTTTTGAAGCAATAGTTACTAATTGATAAACGTAGGTACTAATACAAGTACAAGATAGTGTTAATTGTTACTGCCCTCACAAGTGATATAGATTGGTACTGATATTTGGTTAGCTCGTTCGTTCCATACCTGCCATACCATCAACCACCATTAGTAATTAAACACAAAAATCCATCATTAGTAATTAAACACCATCATTAGTAATTAAATTAATTCGTTCCATACCTGCCATACCATCAACCACCATTAGTAATTAAAGACAAAAATACAGAGTGAATTGTATAAACAAAGTTCTAAAAAATACATTCAATCCAAAAAACTTTCTATTATTGCTCTAAAGTGAAATCATCTCACGTAAAATATTATAATATACCGTAGTGGAAGAGTAGGCCTACTGCTGCAAATCAATAAGTGGCCTATATTTGGTAAAATTCATATTTGGAGAGAAAAGTCTCATGAGTGACAAAGTAGAGTGAGTAGAAGATTGAATAGAGAATATGACAGTTAAAAATATGCTTTGAATAAACCTATCAAGTTGTCAAATGAAAACGAGGACTCGCCAAACATGGAATCACGACCTAAAAGTGCCAGAGTTTTATTTTGTATAATTTCAATGCACATCATGCAAACGTTCACCTTTATTGCTCATAATAAATTTTATTCTCATCTAACGAACAATATTTTTGTGTGCAAGTATGCAGTCTGCTCTGGGAACTTTCTATCTACAATAAACGAGGACAAGCAACTGAATGATCAAGCATTGTTATTTTATTAAATAATAAAATTGAGTGTCCGTTTTTAACGTGAATTGTTCTTGGAAAACATGATTGATCAGTTGTTTAATTATTCTTGTTCTAAATTCTCTGATTTTTAATTCACTTTTCTTGGAGCACATCTGAATTTCTGAAAAAAGGAAACCAGCATATTTTATTCATTCTAAACGCATAATAATCCTGGATTATGAAATTCTATTTTCCATTTTCCTAAATTTAATATTGGTTACTTTCCTAAACTTAGTTACTCTCTTGAATAGATCCACTGGCTTTGTTATTTTATGTGTTACTAAAGATGCTTTCAGCTTTATAATGATACACAGACCGTGTCCGGGACATAGTATCAAATTTCCACATAAGATATGAATAAATAAATTAGTTTATTTCCCTTTTCAAATACACTATTCCGGGACATTGTTGCAGGTGTTTCCCTAAGCACTGCCCTGTATAAGAGAAAAGGTTTTGGAAGACAGCGTCGAAACCTATTTAGCTTACTGAAACAGCACTTGAAATTGAAAGAGAAGCGCAAAAACGTTATTCGGATGGGCGTTATTGCTCAACAAAGGAAGCTTATACTGATTACTGAATGTCAAAGTATGCTCAAGGTAACCTACAAAGGAAACTGTTGAACCCTCTGCTTCACTTACAGTTGGTAGAAAGAGAATGCTTGATGAATTCAGACACGGAAAGCAACAGAGGTCTGATGACAAAAGACAAAAGCATTGTGAAGAAAAAATGAGCTTTGGAGTGGTAAATGCAGTCTCAAAATTACTGGAAAGGAAATAATGCTTCTTGGGAAAGCGATGCTCGACCAAAAGGGATGCTGGTATTTTGAGTAAGGGTTGATTTTCAATTTATTTGAGTGAGCCAAGAGAATGTGATTAGAGAACAAACACGATCTGTTTATCATTGAAAATAATGAGGAGTTTTGTGCTTTATTGCTTTGAAAGTGTGTCAAATGTTCAAAGGTTCATCATACTTTAACATAAAAGTGAATCAGAGCTTCTTTTCTACCACAGTTATATTGCATTCAGCACCTGGAAAGAAAAAAATAGTTTGTCTTTCATCTGGGGAATTTGTCCCCGATGACACGTAATTATATTTAATTTGGGAAAATAAAAAAACAGGAAAGGAAAATTATTAATGCATGACTGATATGAGTTATGGAATATACCTTGACGAGATTATTATTTTCGACATAGTAATACTGATTTAACCTGACAAATAGATGTTCGTTTAACTGTTTACTACGCTCAAATATATTGTCACCTATCATATGAGGTGGTTGTTTGGGGTAACATATCAAGATCTGTTGATATAGACTGCAAAAAAGGGCAGTGAGAATTATTCTGAATGCACCTCTCAGAGCTCATTGCAAGCCTTTGTTAGGAAAACTAGGTTTGCTTACTTTACCATCAATTTATGTATTAAGTTTGCTGCTTCATAATTAATAGTGATGTGCATGGCTATATCACATGATATAGAAATGATCTTAGAATGGAGCTTCTACACTAGATCTCATAAGAGTTGGCTGTTTACCGCAAAGAAATTATATAATCCACTGCCTGTAAGCATTAAAAGTCTTTCCAGCACTCCATTTAAAACTACAAATTGATATTAAATAATGAGTGTTTATATAATGTATCAGTATTTTTTAACATTGATATGACTAAGTACAGTTGAAATACTTGTGAAGGCGCACTAAGAGTAAGAAATATCAAGGGAATTAGGTAAAAAGTGATTGGGTTCAAGAATAAATTGAAACGAATTCAGGACCTGCAACACAATGCTCATTCTATAGCACCAATAAAAACTAATGAGTATATAATCTGGAACAGCGCGTACAGGGACATGTTTACCGATGTGAATTTTTCCACTTTCTACTGATTATAGAGTTCGTACCAGATTGAAAATAAGAGAAAACAGAATAAAAAACTGAATGAGATTCGCCAAAGAGACATGCCACCACACCTACGTCCTACGACAATCTCTTATCAACGTCAAACATCCGTCCGTTAGCTGATACTCCTGATATTAGCAAGAATAAACATCCTATTTAACCCGGGATCACTTGCGCTACGGAAAGTTCTGCAAGGACTCGCTCCGTTAGATTGAATCTAACATTTGTAATTGGCCTTAGAATTTATTTTAGTTATCATTGTTAAAAACTGTAACTTGAGGGATTAAAATTAGCTCTGAACTAGTTGATTGATATTATTATTCCTGAAGAAAGTGTCTAGCTTGCTCTATGACAGCAATATTGCTCTATGACAGCAATAAATGGTTTCGAAACTTGAACAATTGTGCGATCACTCGCGACGTTAGATTGAATAACACTATAAGAATCAACAAAAATGACAAATGATGCGATCGCTAGCGCCGTTAGATTCAATCTGACATTGACATTGCCGACTCCCATCACATCCCTCGATCCTGGTGGCCTTCCCCACCACGCCGGATCAAAGTAAATAGTGGTTAAAATACCCTCTTCTTTGACAAGCAACGAAAATATTTAAAAAATTCTTAACAGAACTAAAAATGTTAGATTCAATCTTATAGCGCGAGTGATTGCTGATTAGCAGCTCACAATTTTACAATAAAAATATTTGGCATAGTTCAGAGGGAAATTATTATTGAAAATGAATTTTTATTCTTATCTGTGTAAAAAAGTGGCAGATTCCCACGGGAAAATCAATGAAACTCATTTTTAACCGACTTCCAAAAAGAACAAGGTTCTGTCCATATGTTCTTAGTATTTTTAGTTTCGCTGCTGTGATAGATTAAGAATATTTTTATTCACCATTAAATACATGTCCGTAAAATAGGCTATTGAGGTTCTATTTGATGATCCTTTTGTACTAGCTCAAAGTTTATGTTTTTTATATAAAAAAAATATATATGACTAATATCACAAAAAATATCGTACATAACTCGTCCGGGAAGATGTTTACCATACTTGTATGATAATATCGCACTCAACTTCATCTCCTGCGTTAACTTATCATATTTTCAGTAAACACAATTTTCTACACTTGTAACGTAATATAGGCCTACTATTCCAGTGTAGGTATATTCTGAAAAGGACCACATCAAAATGAATCAAAAGCAATTTCACTTTTAAGAAGCCTTTCGCTATTATAATTTTCCTAAATACAATATTCCACATTAAATAAAACGTTGTAGAATTTTCCTTAGTTTATCTTTTCTTATAAGTGGATTTTTAGTTACTTAAGTTTGGATGTTATAAATTAATTATTGGATCTTATTGGATGGATCTCAAAGATTCGAAAGCGCTCGGCCTACAGATTAAGTAAGTTATACTTATTCTTAATGAATATTTGACTGCAAGTCGTTAAATTTCACATGAAAAGTTAATATTAACAACGCAGTTCGTCATGGAACAAGAAATCCAGGAATTTAATTATTGGCTTGCTAATTTGATAAATATTTCATAATATAGGCTTTAAGAAATTTCTCATGTTTTCAAAGTTTGAAAATTCAACTAAAAAGCTTAAAATAAAACATATTTTAAAACAAAAAAAGAAACCGACTTCAGTAAAATGATAAAATACTCACGTACTAAAAAGTTTAAAATAAAGTATTTACTTTAAACTGAGAAAATTTTTAATTTCATACAAGTAATCTTTTGAAGTCGGCGCCAAATATTTTATAATTTTTTTTGGGATGAAGCCCACATATGTCTGAGACCTGTGCGTGGGTAATGAGTTGGATGATGGTGATAGATGATTTATTTAGATGTACACACCTAAAACTGTAGGTCCAAATCATCAATCACCATCATCCAACTCATTACCCACGCACAGGTCTCAGACATATGTGGGCTTCATCCCAAAAAAATTATAAAATATTTGGCGCCGACTTCAAAAGATTACTTGTATGAAATTAAAAATTTTCTCAGTTTAAAGTAAATACTTTATTTTAAACTTTTTAGTACGTGAGTATTTTATCATTTTACTGAAGTCGGTTTCTTTTTTGTTTTAAAATATGTTTTATTACACTTATAACGATCCATTCAAGTTTTTTCAGAATTTGATTTATCATTAGAATACTGTTATGGATAGGGCATGAAAGAGGAAACAGTGATTTTCAAAGTAATTACTGCTGTGTCAATACATCTTCTGGTTGCAGTAGGCAGCGTGTTTGTTTGCTTTTTCCCTGTACTCTCCTCGCCTTCCGGTTTATCTAAATATCTTTAGAATGTTTAATTAGAACTTTATGGAATGGACTAGAAAATGGGAGAATCCTTATTTGTTTATTTTAGAATTTGATAGAACATTATAGAACCCTCTCCGTCTTTCTGGAACATTTAAAAATGTATAAAAGGCAGAGGGTCTCATAAACGTCAGTCAGTTGTGATTCGATAAGTGGCAGAGTGACAGTTACCGTTTCCGCTCATACAAACCGTATTACCAGTGAGCGCTAATACAAACTGAGTTATATGAACGTTTGTTGTTAAAGTGTTTTCGCAGTATATTGTGAAAGATTATTATTCAAGCTTCTTTAACAGTTTATACAGTGACTCGTAAGTGCTTGTAGTGTTTCAACTGTCATGCTTAAGACGCTTCTCCTTGAATTATTGGACAGTTCATTGAACAGTTATTATATTTGATCGGCCTTCTAACAGTTAGTGATTGATTTCTTTTGAGACATTACTGATTAGTGCGAGTTGTTAGTAATTTGTTTTAATAAAGTGTGAGTGTTAATTTGAAATGTTTCCAGCATTATTTTAGAGATAGAATCCGTAACAATACTTTATTGAAAATTGTGATTTAAAAAGAGGAGAAGACCCGCTTCAGGTAAAATGAGTCTTGACCGCTATATTCAATATCTTGCAATATAAATGTTTTGAGCTCTTTTAAAGGAGCTATGAATATTGAGACAGTATTCATAGGTAGCACAACCAGACTTTTTTTTAAATTTAATGTCCCACCTAACGACGCATCTATATTTCTATTCTACTAATGATTGAGATCACACTTTCACTGGCACCGACTCCATGAAAAAATGGTGAGGGGGGCGAGCCCAATAATTATTTGACAAAATGTTGCAAGGGCGTCCGCGATAAATCAACAGTTTCAATATTTGAAGAAATAATAATGTAAGCCACCCCCCCCCCCCCCCCGTAAACTTTAAATAATTACTTTAATTTGTTTAATAGATCAATAAAGATGCATGGAGAGCAATGAACTGTAGTCCTAATAGACCTAGTAGACCTAATAGTCTGCAGATAACAACATTTTTCCATGTGGCAGTACTAGTTTATTTTCATTGAAGCTTACGATTTATTTACTATTGCTAGTCCAGGCTCCAGGGTTGTGGTTGTCATATGCAGCAACAGAGTAGAAGTTGTTTATATCAAGCACATAACGTGAACACAAAAAATATTATGTTCTTGGAGTAAATAACATAATAATCTAAGGTTAGGAGTAAATAACTTAATAATGTTTTCCTTGATCGACAATGTGCGGATAATGCTACATATTGTTAGGAATGCAAGAAAAACAATAGTAGGCACTACTTGTTTTTGTAAACAAAGCTTCCATTCATTGACAGTACGTACTCCATAGAGATTGTAAACTGACACTTGTTTTCTTCTTTCTCCCAGTATGTCTCTCTGTCACTCCTGTTTGGCGAGTGCGTTTTGAGCACATTTGCGCACAATAGAGAATGCTCCAGATTGTTCTACCAGCTTCCAGAATTTCCTGAAATACTTTCATAAACTATATAAGGAGCAAGCCATGCAAACAGAAGTCAGTTGTCATTTGCTCTTCACAACGTTCATATTGTTATGGGTTCTATGACTAAGATAAGGCTGGCAACACTTGAAATTGACACTTGCATTTCATTTACACAAATTACTCTTATAACATGCACTTACCACAAGAAAAAAGAGAAACAGATCATTAACGTTCAACTAATAACAGATGGATACAAGTTAATTACTAATAAATTATGAATAGGCAGATCGATAATTAAATAACAACTATCCAAAAAAACTGTACAATAAAGTAAAAGAAATTTAAAAAAAAACCCAGTTAAACACTTACAAAACACAGTCTGATATGATATTTGATAATCCTAATAATAGCACTTGTTTGCATAATTTAAGCACAATGTCTTTATACCGTCAGTAAGCTGCACTGGATAGTATACACTGTCTTTCAACTGCACTGTATAGTATTCACTGTCGATCAACTGCACTGAATATATATACTCTGTCAATCAACTGCACTGGATAGTATTCACTGGCACACTGTACGTATAGACGGTTCCTGGAAACATCAACACGGTCTGTAGATCTGCCACCTGACACATAAATTGATAAGATCAATCGACAAACCTTACTCACTGCAGATGACAGAGCCTTTTTATACTGTTGGTCATTCATGCTAGGAATTTCCAGAAACTTCTTCTGATTTCCATTAACATGATCTCGATCACACAGGAAGCCTGTAGCAAATTCTGGAAGGTTCTCCATTAAGCCCGAATGTGCAAGAGATGCAGATTGGAGTGAGATGAACATTCAAGGAGAGTAAGTCAACAAGGTCATTTTACAATCTCTGTGAGGTATGTGTGTTGATCAATTGAAGTGATGTAAACAATACTAGTGGCGTAGACAACTGCTGGTCTTGCATTCTTAACAATATCCCGTGCTATTTTAGTCAAAGTTTATATAGAAATTGTGTTTATGCATATAAAGTGCTTGCGAACAGTTTTTGTGGTAAATTCTTTGACAATACTCAGTGCTATTATTGGGATTATCAAATACTGTAACAGACTGAGCTTCATAAGTGTTCCATTTATTTCAAGTGTATAACTGTTTTTAGACATTTCTTTTACTTCATTGTACAGTTTATTTGATAGTTGTTTATTTAATTATCGATAGACTTATTTATAGCTGGTGATTAATTTTTGTACAGTTATTTTTTCTTATTGGTTTTTCTTGTGATTAGTGCGTGTTGTAAGTAATTTGTGTGAATAAAGTTCGAGTGCTTATTTCAAGTATTGCCAGCATTATTTTAGGGATAGAACCTGTAACAATATGATAGTCACTACCATTGACTATATTTATTTACTATGGCAATTGAAAATTTCTCATAAAATGTTTTGACAAGAACAGGGTATTATGTAGCCTACATATATTATACATTCATAGAGGTTTCAAGTCTAAGAAAAAAAATGTCAGCGAATCATCAACAATTTCTTAAAAAAGCTATAATTAGTTAGAGCCGAAATGGACCGAAATAATTTAAAAACTTACCTTTTTGCACATAAAATTGTCCCGGGGGCCAACTCCGTAACCCTTTTCCTGTGGGAACTTCCCTTTGCCCCCCCCCCTCTCAATTTTCACAGGACGGCGTACCTGTATTTCCCAGATTACTTAGTCTTGAATGGAATTGAAAGAGAATAGAATTTTGCAAGTTATAGAAATTTTTTGCTTAGACTGGTGCCGTACATCTTTTCTTTATATTATTTCTAATGATTAATCTTATCATTTTATATGGCAGTAGGCCTATTTTGTTTTTGTGTAGATTCACAAGAAAAGGAATCAGACTGAATTCACAGACAAAAATAAGTGTAGGTAATTCGTTACGTATTAGGTAGTACATGGCAGCAGGGGGCAGGGGAGCCACAAGATAGTGTAAGACTTTACTACAAAATCCACCTCTTCTCAGTACTCTTGTACCTTGCTAAAGTCATAATTAACAATAAATATTGTGTTTAAAAATGTTTGTGTACGTCTTCTCATTTTTTGACAGAATAAACATTTCTTGCGTTAAAGTGAAAAACCAGACCATTCTGATTGATTGACCAAGAGAGCAAAAATATTACGCATGTTTGTTCATATGCCAGAGATCTGAAGAGACTTGAACAGCAATATGAATGAGGATTATCATAAAGCATCCCGAAATAAATTAAGAGGTTTACTTTTTAAAATGTCAAAAGCACTCAGCCATCAATAGATAAATAAGATCCACTTCTGGTGTTGAAGGCATGTGTTTTTCGATCATCGATGGGAGTAACATGTGTGCGGCTGAGTGCTGACTGCTTGTTGCAGTGATCCTCCAAATGTCACACACTGATCTAGTGAGGGTAGAAGTTTGGTTTGAAAATGGGTGTGTCTGAGGCATCTTGCGCACCCTTGCGGGAGTCTGGGAAACTAACAGATCAATATTGCAGCACGTGACCCACGCTGCTACAGACGTGAACACGCCGGTTGCCTACTGAATGCAGTTTCAACGTCACGGGTTTACGTTGAGGTTATCTCAGACGTTGGAGGTCTTATCGCGCGTGGCGGGAATTTCAAAGTGCCTGCTGAAGGCTGGTCTTCTGCAGGTCTACTTAACTCTTACCAATACACCGATTAACGCTTCGTCTTTCCACCTCAGACTCGTACCCTGGTCTCCAAGTTTCCCTACTCTAATAAGTTCACCATCACCTCGACACAAAACCTTTGCTTTTGTAGTTACCTCCCTTTGATGATGATAAAGCCTGAATATCTAAGCACTTACCAGTAGATGAGGATGAGGAAGTGTTTTATAGAATAATGATGGCGTCTTATGATGTGTTTTTTGTGTTCTTTGATGTCGAGTTGATGCTGCTGTTTTTCTGAATGGTTCAGTTACCAAATGTGAACTTATCAAAATTTGTGGTAGAAATATATATTCAATTACTGATTAGAAGAATCCACGTGGAACAAGAGTGGTTTGAAAATATTAGTAGATAAATAATTAAATTTTTGGTGGAAGGGGGGGAGGGGAGAAGAGACTCCTAAAATCTGTGTATGACAAGACTAATAGAAGTTCATGGATTTCTTTGTTTGAAAAAAAAATAAAATTTGATTTCCAAATTCAGATTGTATTTTATGGGTATTGGATTTTTATTGGATGTATGAATTTAAATTCTTGGCCTGCGGATAAGGATGTTGAGAAAAATCCATTTTTTTACTATAAACTCAGAGTTCATGGTTTCTTTCCATCAAATTTGTCATGGCAGATGTTAGGATGTTAGAAGAGCAGTATCAACTGTATAACGTGAGGCCTTAGATCAATAAAGTGGAGAACGGGAGATTATTATTGAAGAAGGATAAGAAACAATGAATTGACTTCAATCACGTCCAAGAACTTCAAGAGAGCTTTTGCTATGATAAGGAAATTACGCTTTCAAAATATATACTTTCTCTAGGCTATCTTCGTCTTAACGCTCTTTTTTACTTTTATTTGTCAAATGGCTACTAGTATTTTCAAGTCTTTTCCAGATGACGACTTATCTGCTTTGACGATATTGTGCAAATAGAAAGGTGTGGAATAATAACTCTACTCTAGAATAAAATAAGAGGGCTGGGCTTGTCAGCAATGAGTCAGTTTTAATTCAGGAGGACTCGTGATAAGTTTATGTAATAATTATTTCTTCTCGTGGTATTATACACAGTGCTACTGTGATTCAGCGTGTTTTCAAGTGTGACAGCTATTGTGCTTAGTTTATTATTGGCCTATTGATAGTTACTAATTAGTCTTTTACAGTTATTAATCCTGTTAAAGAAATATTCATTACTAGTTGAACGTTATTAAACTGTTATTAATCTACTTGAGTGACAATTACTGATTAGTGTCTGTTGTGAGTTTATTGAGTAAATAAAGTTCGAGTGTTCTTTCAAGTGTTGCAAGCATTATTTTAGTGATAGAACCCATAACAATATAATGAAGCTACAAACTTACAAGTTGGAGGCTGCGATATAATACAAGTTGAGAAAAAGGTTGAGCTGTGTCTTAAAATTTCCTTTAAGAAGCTAGTTGACCTAGTTTTTCTTGTAATATGATTGGAAAGTATCAAATATTTTAACATAAATTTTTTCAATAATAATATTATGGCATGGAAATAAAATAGCAATGATCATAATAATATAATCAATTGAATGCTGAAAAGCTGAAGAATTCAATTTTCAATAGTGCTTGATCTTTGATAAAATAATAATAATATCGTGTGACCTGTGTAGTTCAGGTTTGGTGTCAGAGTTATCAGGTCGCACCTGAATAAGTTCAGAGCCTCTGACGTGACTTAACGACTGTTTTTTAGGCAGCAGGGACCGACATCTCCATGACATCGTGTCCTCCGAAACACGGGAGTGGCCCGAGGTAAAATCTTTTGGTCGGAACTGGGATCAAACCCGGGACCTATAGTGAACCAGCATTTAACCCACTTGGCTACTGCCACTCATCGAATTTTCACTTCAATGTCATAATTTGATCTTTGATGATCTTATTATTATAAGAGGATTTTATCCTTTTCTGCAACTCAGGACTCAAATTTAATATAGTGGACACAAAGCAGGCAAAACAGTAGACCCTTAAAGTTCACACGAAAACCAAGACACGCTCCAGGCTTCCGTTTCACAAACAAAAAAAAAAAAGAAAACGTATAGCTACATCCTGTCGCTTGTATCATTCACAATTCACCAGTGCACCTGCCTCTATTTCTTGAAGCTGGCAAGGACCTCTTCACTGACACACACACACACACCTGCCTGTTCTTTTCAAATGAAGCACAAGTTTCGTCACTACACTAGAATGAAGTTCCACGTTTCTTATCGAGATAATTTATGTAAGATCAAGTGATTCACAAATGCTTTTCTATAGAAAATACATTCATATGAGATTTGGAGATGCGTAAGTTTTCAATATGACATTGAGGTGAAAATAAAACATGCAAATAATAACATTAAGATTTGAAAGTAGCACTACTTCGTTCGTTAACAGATTATTACAATTCAAATTTCGTTTATTATTCTAGGTTTCCTTGTGGCTCGTGTATCAGCTGTTGAGAGGGAATAAACACGTTTACGTGAAGTACGATTACAACGCAGGCCTAAATTAAGTTTGTTATTGCTTAAGTTCATTATTTTAGATTCTCTTGTTTATTATGTGAGTTTACTAGTGGTGAATAACTATCAAAACAACTCAGATGAATATGAATTTTACATGTTCATATGAATTTAAAATGATTGAATCAGTCTATTTCATACCGTGCTTAAAAATTCACAAAGCCTATTGATTTTATATACAGAAAATATCGACCAAATTCACAAGTAGAGAATATAATTTGAATGTTACAAAACATCAGTGGTCTTTGAGCCTTAATTCTGATTGGATCAGTAAGTATCAGTATTTCAGTAATCAATAAACCTCAACATGGGAGTCAATCTTCTGTATTGAATTGTTTCAAGGACACTAATGTTGTTCTAATTGAATTCTTTCATCCTTAACAAACAACTAAATCTCCAGACCCCAGCAGCTGGATTACTTCTACGACCAATAAGATCAACAAACCGAGGGGAGCTGACACTAAAGCTGGCCATGGACCTACCCAATTCTAATCAAAAGGGTAATAATATAAGGCCCTATTCTAAAAAAAGGCTTCACGGAGATTGGAATTCTCGACATCTCTCAACAAATAGCCAATGAAAATTCCATATCCTTTGAGCACTACAGATCGATCACGATGATTCAATACAAATTATTTTATAAGAAAAAAATTCGATTGGTGGATTTTTTAGGGAAAAGGGAAAAGGCTGAAACTATTCTAAGAGAATTGGCGGGGGGGGGGGGGTGGCACAAGTGGAAAGTAGGCCTATATTTTATGAGGTTTGATTGTGAGTCGTATTGTCTCTAAAAATATCAAGTAAATTGCTTTTACCTTCTCCGTAGTTTTCTTGGGAATTGATGTAACTTCGCAGGCCTAGTCAACGATTTCATAAATATTAGATTCGGTAATTTCCAGCTGGACAGCGGTCAAAGTGATAGGCTTAATTCTCCATTACACATTTTCAGAGCAAGCCGACCGTTAAAAAGTATAGTACAGTACCTACTAGTTAATAATACTAGTAGGTAGTATTCTTTTTTATCTTTTCCTCCACATCTGCAGCCTGAAATGCTACTTGGAAGAACTTGAAAATTCATCATTTTCTATGCTGTATTTCACATTAAGAATTCTTCATGCTCTAAGGAACATTACTATGATATTTCTCTCTCCAAAGAATTATCACATTCTTTAGTTTACTAGCAACTAAGAGGTACTCGAGTTTTTCATGGGTCCTTTGTTGCGCTAATGTCATCATTAGCGTGTTTCAATGGGTTTCAAAAGGAGAGGGCAAACTGAATCGAATTAGAGGTACGAAACATTTCAGATCTAATTTCTCAACATAAGGGGGAGAATGCATGCTTACATGTAATCACTTTTGTTTGTGCTGTAATAAACGTCTTGCTTTGCTGATCTACCGAATCTCCTGACAAAAGCTATGGTACTTTGGTAAAATGTTATTTCTCGCTTAGGATCCTGTAATCTCAGTTCATCCTCAGGTACCATGGCTCAAATTAGTGGCATCATGTAGGCCTGTAATGATGTAAGCACATATCAACCTGAGAGCTGATGGTTTTACACTCAGTTCGTTTCAACTGTTTTGGCAACCAGAAACGACCGCCCAAGTGGTAACCGATTAATTTTAGTATCCAACTCTACAAATAATACTCAATTATTGTTAGCTAACTCGCATAATATAATTGATTATAATGGTGATTATCAATATAATTAGGTTATTATAGTATGTAATGAATATGATAAAGCAAAATGGTGAATATTACATAGAGGAAATTCCCTACTCACAATAATTCATGAAAGATGTACTCGTAAGGCGGATGAGTCATATTTTTGACCTTACTCTGATCAAACGCACAAAGGAAGGTTTTAGTTTGTTATTAAAATAGAAATATTTATTGATATTTATGTCAAGTTAATCCAAAGTATAGTATTATGAAAAAATGGCGTCTTGTCGCCCACAGCTGCAATTGCAACTCGTTTTTGGACAGTTTTGAATCATGAGGATCAACAAAAATGTACTGTTATAAAAAAACTGCAGCATAACTGTGTTCAGGTAATTTCAATTCATCAGCGTACTAGTTTTAAACCTGGCCGAGTACTGTTTTCCAGGAAATGCTTGAGGGAAAGCACGAGTACCAGTGATGATGGCAATGTTCAAATAGTACGTAACAGTTATTTCCTAGTTGGACCTCCACAATTAACTGTTCTCAGTTCAATTAACATTCAGACCTATCACGATACTTGTGTTCAAATGTCTGTTTCCTGGTAAAACAAAAATAACTATTTATCCTTAGGCAGATTATCCTTTATCTTCATTTCTCAAAATTGATACAAAGATATCCAAACAAAGGTACAATATGGCATCAATAAAATCATAGAGTTAACTTCATAATAAATTATAGTTTTCTCGAAAATATATTTAGGGGTTATTCAGCTATGTTCATACCTATTTTATGAACTGTGATGAATTCAAGTAGCCTTTACCTAGAAAACATATTTCTCGATCACGAATAAACAAAAATCGCAGTAAAGAAATTATGCATGTTGACTAGGTCTACTTACCGTAGTATAGATATCCAGTTCCTTGTAAGGATTGACAGCTACAAGAATGGTCCCAGTGTATGTCTGAGAGAGAGAGAGCAGTCAAGAAAATTTTCAAATGAATTGGAAATGAAGAACTTAGGATATAAGGTTCATTTAGAAAGCGCAAAAAATAACTTTATAAAAATATAATAAACTTCAATTCATAATTTTCAAGTAATAACACATTAAAATAATTCACAAGATCATAGAGAGGGAATGATTCAGTAATTTTTTAAGAGAATTTTCAATTCTTTAAGAAGAGCATAAATTATTGTTTTATTTATTAAATATGCGGTACAAGGATGCAGGATCTACCAAAGCTTTTGTATAAACATAGCTCATGCTCTATGACTTTCTAGAACTTCATTGCTAATTTAAGTCGACAATTACTGGTTTATCGAAGTACCATCACTAGCGGTTAGTTTTTATGATAATAAATTATTCTAAATCATCAGTTTAGAACGGTATTTCTAATCTTGTTTGGCACAACCATCGAAAAAAATGTAGAACTGATCTGAAATAAGACTGAATTTTTAGTGGAAATAAATTATCACAATATGGTTTAATTTTTACAATGTACATGCATGCAGTTTTGTAGATTCTATAATGCGTGTTTTGCAGTGTTTTGATCATATAATGCGTATACTATAATGTGAGGGTTTAAGTCTTCTAAAAAGTCAGTCTTATTTCAGTTGAATATAGCCAATGGAAAATAATATAGTACTAAATCGCCAGAGAAGGTTGGCGATCTAAACTAAAAGTAGGCATTCTATACTTTAAAATGGAGAGAGTAATGAAGTGTATTTAAAAATGAATAAAAAATTTCGGAAATCAAAGGAATTTTTTAAATCACTATTCTTATGTTATTAATAGAAGTTTATGACATTATCCCTTCACCTTCACCATACTCTCACCAAAGACAATTATAGTATAATTACATTATAATTGTCTTTGCTCTCACTAAAATCATTTAATAGGTTAGGTAAGTATATATTTTTCACATTAACTAATAAGTCGGTCTTGTGACAAAACGGTCTGAAACGGACAAACGGAAAGAAACCTAGGAATATTTGGAAGGTCAAGGAGACTGGTGAGAGTGAGAGATAGAATTCTTAGCGGATGTTATTGAATATAGGGTTGGTGGTTCCTGTTTTAAGTTCCGCAATGAACTGAGCACTGAGCGCCAGTGGCATTTCTTCAACCCTTAGATCACCCCAACAACCCCACCCCTGCCCTCTTCTTTGTCGGAATTCGAACGCTGATCTCATGGGAATTCCACTCAAATGCCAAACGACCACTAACTCCCGGACGCGTGCCACACACATTATCACCAGCAATAACCATATAAATACGCGCGCCCACACACAAACACACATGAAACCAGATGATAATCGTATTCTTAAAGAAGTATGGAAATTATTTCATTTATTTAAGCTATAACAGCAATACAGTACATTAAAAAGAGACTTGAAATATGTAAGTAAAGTATCGTTCTTGTTTATGAGACGAAATAATTCTTTATTAGGCGAAGAGACTAGACATAATTTTCTTTCACTCATCCTTAGATTTCTTTCATGTTCTCCATGACGAAATACTTAATGAACAATCTAATATTAAAACTGACACTGTATTTCACTTTCATATATTGTTTTACTCACTTATATTGGAGATGCTTGAGGGATGCATTTCACTTCTGAAAGGAAGCTTCGTCAGCTTCTCAGGCTTCGTCAGGCTGACTAAGCTTCTTTTCAGGAGTGAAATACATCCCTCAAACATCTCCAATATAAGTTAGTAAAACAATACATAAAAGTGAAATATCGTGTCAGTTTTAATATTAGATTGTCCTTAGATTTCGTGTATTTTGAAGCAAACTTTCAGAGTTTCAAAGTACAATAGCATACTTTTTAATATTTACTACATGTACGTATGATCCCTTTAAACGATTTCGAATGTGGGTGACTCACTCCTCCAACCTCTACATCATGTTTTGGTTAAGAGAGTTCTATATCTACCATAATTAAGATAGTTGGGCTAAGTTACTATAATTATTAGGAAATAGTTATTAATTACTATAAGAACTATTGTCTTAAAATTCGAAATTAATATTTGCTGCCGAAACCAGAGTTCTGTAACTTAGTTTGCTCAGATGAATTTGACAATTTTCGAATGTCAAATTGTTTGTATTTTTTTAAAGCTGTGACCAATCGTCCCCCATCTGACAGTATGATGGATTTAGAAGAGGCAATGGACATAAAATTGGTTAATTTTATTCGCACGTCTTGATAAACCTATTGCATTTCGCAAACATGCAGAAAAATACAGTATTATAATAAAAAATTAATGTAAATGAGACAAGTATTCTGAGCGAAAGAAGATAAAGAACGAATTGCAGAAAGACAATGATAGAGAAACTAGTGTGGTAAAGAAAATTGAGAAATAGGGGTGAGCCCTGCAATGTCCCGTTTTGGCCGATTAGATGAACAATAGTTTCAAGTTTCAATTCTTTCTTTATTGCCACAACTTTACAAACAAAACAAATTGAAGTTTAATTAACTTAATGTTGATAGATTAATACATGAAATAAAATAACTTCTTAAATAAATAATGTTTTTTTTTTTGGCACCAACTAGCAGAAGGAAAATACCTTGTTCGCTGGTGGGAGTAATTCAGTTCAGTCCAGATTATTTAGCTTCAAAATACAGTCCTTCGCAGATTCAAACAATTCAGTATTATTAATAAAATTATTCCAGATCATTTATTTCGAAAAAGTAATGTCTCTTCAACCATGATCTTTGTTCCACATTCAGATAATACTTCCCACTATTCAAAAGATACAGAAATTTCGGAGGCATCAGATTAATCAACTTGCTACTTTTAAATCTTATTTGCTTTTGTATAGTCACCAAATCAGAATACTCAATTTTGCACTGTTTAATAGAATCATTTCTTAGGCCATACATATTATTCGCCACTTGAAAGTTGAAACTAACCCTGTTTCTAGCTATGTATCTGAATAGACTTTTTATATATAATTGTCTCACAGTTAACACATCGAAATGTACGAATACAAGATATTACAAGATACAGTATTATCGTTCACCTGAGCGTACTAGCCAAAGCTGATCAGTGATGAATATTGCCATATGACAATTCAGAATAAGAGTATAACAAGAAAATGATAATTCTGCTTATAGTAACAAACATTGTAAATAATTTCAGTTTTTGATTAGGAAGTCTAACGTTGAAATCATGGAGTAGGAATAGTTGAATAGTTGAGAATATTATGAATAGAATTTGGAATTGAAGTGATTTGATGCAATAATGAAATAAGTTTACAAATAAATAAATTTCATTTATTGAATCCCTCGTAAGTGAATAAACAAGAGAGATAGCATGATTTTAAGAAGAGTGATAGATATAATAGATATTGATGTGAGATAGACGCGATAATAGAGACGTGAGATAATAAATATTGAAAAAGAGGAAGTGAGAAAAAAATAAGACCCATCTTAGACTGCGCGACCAGCTGGTCTGTTGTCTGTATAGTAACCCTCCAATGGCAGCTGTCTACCCTAAAACGCTGATCTCCATCTCGATTACCAGGCAATTATGCCAAAAACACAGCTTGGCCCTCCTTTTGTTGATATTGTTGTAAACGAGAACAATACAGACTTTTCCAGAATAGTGAGGTATGCGCAATGCAGGTACTATTCAGCTCACAACTGCCACAGCATATCAATCATTCAAATTCAAAATTTGGTTTGATAATGATTTGTATCCATATTGCAAGCTCTACTGGAAAGGAGTAGAATCAATTTATATGGAAGAGAATGGTGCATGAATTTGGCATGAGTAGGAATATGGACTTATTTGTTCGGCTGCCTTTATTATCCTAGTTATTCTCACAGCTGCCTCTCATTTAACCCAAAACGGCAAAGATAGGACACAGCGTCCATCTCTTTTTTCAACACAGAACGAGGATATAGGGAACTACACGTCGGTTAAATACTTGTAGGTAATAGAATATAATTTGGAATGAATCAACCCAGAGTTCATTCTGAAGAGCTTAGGAGTCTGGCGATCCCCTGCATGTTATGAGGAAATGTGGATACAGAGCTAGTATTTTTACAGATTTGAAGAAATTAAATGCCTGGTTTTTATTTTTATTTTTATTATTGCTGATGATACCCACATGAGTACGAGACTTGTGCGTGGGTAATGAGGTGAATGATAACACATATAGATGCCAGACAGAGGAGCGGGATTCGAACCCACGACCGCTTAAATGACAGCATGCTGAAGTTGTGACGCCCCAACCAACTGCGCTAAGCGGCCCGCTTTTTGTAACAATAATAATAATAATACCGTGTGACATAGCTGGCTCAGGTCTGGTGTCAGAGTTATCAGGTCGCACCTGAATAAGTGCAGGGTCTCTTACGTGACTTAACGACCATTTGAAAACAGAATTTTGTAATAAAAACTACAAATTTTTCAGATTCTTCTTTAAATGTTGCATTTCTAAAATTTAAATTGGATTCGAAATAATAAAATTTTGATTTCAACTAGTTTTAAGAATAATTGCTTTATGAACTTGAAGCCATAACTGTATCAAGTCAGTTCATTGGCTATATCCAAGCACAAACATTAATAATTATTGAAAGTTGATAGTTAATGCAGTACTTCCTACAAAATATTCAGAAAAAACACAAGAAAACTATATAAATTAGTTTCACCTCCAATATCTATGAATTAGATGTAGTCTCTATATTTTTGGATGACAGAAATATTTTTCAGGTTTGGTGGCTGTGAGAGACAGAGCTGAGAGATTTATAAGTTACATTCATGAAATTATAACCCAATGCTAGAGTCCTGTTGAGTGAAGCTCAGATGCACACTTATTATAAGTTTATGATAAAACTCATGATAAAGGTCTACAGTTAACATAGACTTCAAGGATTTTCAACATCTGCAAATAAAAATGTGTTCACTACAAATGGGGAACATAAAATTAGTTCAAGCAAAAGGTTTATTCAGCATCCTCTACAACGCTGCTCATCGCTTACTACTTACTTTGTCCATAGTCTCCTATATTTTTTCAGCCATATTTTTTAGCTATATATTCTACCAGTTGGGTAATGATGAAAAACATTTTAATTATTACAATGGGCTGGACGTTATACAAAGTCTCCCAGAGTACCAGTAGTTCTCACGTCACGACAAGAAGTACCGTGAAGTCATGTAGAAAGCTTTTTACAGTTACTTACAAGGCCAACAATGGGTCCAATCCTTGCTTATATTATTCCTTGCTTAAACAATAGACTAGTGATCCATCTTTCCTGTCACTTGTATAAGTAAGAAAAAATGAAGAACAAAGTCACAAGACTAGCAGACTTCGCTGGCGGTCTATTCATGGACTATGAAGTAGAGAAAAATCGGAAGGTATTGTTTGTTGACTTATATATCAAGACAGTAATCATTCATTAGAGATCAACTAGATGTTGAAGAAACATATGGATCTCTACTCACTCTCCACCTAAGTAGAGCACAATAGCATTGGAGTAGTAGAATGTAGCACGAGCTACGAGATTGCTTCGTGGATTCCAATTTTGATCGAATTCATCTAAGGAGTAAGACATAACTTCTTGAAATTCGAGATAAATTCTTGTAGAATAAAGACAAAATTGACCTGACATAAGAGTCAGCCATGATTTAACTGATCTTGCTATTCTAAAATTATAGCTGATAAACTATTAATGAGTTTCATAAATTATTAATTATAAATTGATATTTGTTATTAGTGGACATCAATTAATTCACGCTAGCTTGATAATATTTGTCAGACAACAATAATACCATTTACCCACACGAAAATTCTAGCAAGACTGTCATTACCCCACCTAGTCCTAACTTGTAAAACAAGACTTTAAGATTTTATTCTAATCAAACAAAGATCGAGACTGAGCTATAAACGACTTATCTTGAAATTTCATTATATGCTTGAACATCCAAGTTTCCCTGCTATCACATTCTCTAACCTCCTGCTCTTCCTCCATCTACTCCTCCTCTTTCTCTTCCCTCTACTTCTACTTCTGCTTCTACTTCTTCTCTTTTTCTTCTTATTCTTTTCATGAGCAGGTTTGAATTTTCTTTTTTTAGAATAGTTCTAATGTAAATGATTGTTGCTGATCATAAGGGTAGTATAATAATCAAACACTTGATTGAGATTGATAATGGTATAACAACCAAAACTAGTTTCTCAATATATTTGAATAAATGTGGTTGAGACAATTTCGTCTTATCATGTGGATACCTTCCACAATATCACCTTCGCCACTACAAATAAAGGTAGTATAATAAAATAGCATTTTTCAGAATGATATTAAATAGATAATAGATGATAATAAATATTATATATATATATATATATATATTAATATTATTATATTATTAAATATAATAAATAGAATGATATTAAATAGATGAGAGTAGGTTCAGTGAGTGAGTGAGAAATAACAGGTTAGAGCCAGCAAAAGAGGAGAAACGAGCAGAGAGTAAACATCGATTTGAAGTACATCCCAAATTCGCTGGCTAGACAGTGTTATCACCAGTTCAGATACTTCTGCACGCTCACAGTTTGCAGCTTCCATTTTCTCATCCCCCTCGACCATCCCCCTAATCGGTTAGGCGCCACAACCGTCTGTCTTGGACTCTGGTTACCCTATCCGTCGACACCAGAGAAGGGTTTGAAAACAGCCACAGAAAGATGCTTTCCTATCTACTCGCACAAATATCCAGAGAGTTCCAGTCGATTCATTCTACGTGCCACTGCAATGGGGCGGGAAGCACAAGAATTTCAGCAGCATCCTGAAAACGATACTTTCAATGAATACGATTAGTGTTCTCACTCCGAAAACGTCAAATATTTAGCAGGTTTGGAAAATTCATGAAGCTCGTATGGAATCAGGCGCTAATTCGCTCTCCTGATTCTGCAAATTGAGAACGCGAATTGATTGGAGCAAATAATAGGCCTGAGAAGAATTTTAAATCAATGCTTTCACCATTCCAGTGGGAGAAGTGATGGAAATAAGCATGTTTTCGGAAAAAGTGAAAAATGTATAAGTGAATATGGGATGGATACTTATTTGATAGAGTAGAACATTGGCACGTCCAGCACAATGAGCAATAGCAATCTAACAAAATTAGAGATCTGATACAAGGCGATAGTACAAAAAAGTAAATAAGAAGAACCATCACCTAAGAACGGATAAGAGCTCAATCAAGAACTTTCTTGAATAAAAAGCTTAGCATTTAAACAATTCAAAAATGCGCCCCCAATTGTTATTAATAATTTGTAACATGTTTTTGTAACAAAATATCTCCGGCATTTTAATAAAAATTCAATTTGATAATTAAAAATTGGTTTGTTTCTATTACTGGGGCAAAACAGTGTCACTCAGTGGTGCTGTGTTTGCAGGAAAGTGTTGTTGGAGATGAGAAAGTAGTTTGATTTTCAATCTGCTGGTCAATCAAATCAATCAATATTCATAACTGCTGGCATAAATACTGTATTTCTAAAGTTAGGACATTTTTATTTATAGGTAGGGGTGATCTAGGATGGAAATAAAATAATGTCTCTGTACCAAAGAAAGTGTTATTGAAGAGACTCGGGCGTAGCCCGATAGGGTGCAAGAGGCAAAATTTAGATAACTTTTTTTTAGAAAAAAATGAGGTTCATTGGGTATTAGAAACAATATAACATGAACAAGCCAGGTATTTGCCTGAATATATCCAATTTCTATTGTTATTTATCTATTTTGAAGGCATTGAAAATTTTATACAAATTAAAAAGTATTTCGGGGGCTCTCCCCCGAGAATTTTGTTTTTAATTTGCCTAGAAGCTCTTTGAGACAAAAATTTCCTATGTAATTCATCTAAAAATATGAAAGTCCAAAATTAAGTCATCAAACAAAAAACCACTTCTTGCGATCAATGAAAAATAAATGATATATCTACACACTGAATTTCCACTTATCTACTGATAGGACTCCCTTGAGCAAGATATAATTAATTAAAACTAATATATTAATAAAAGTCATACTTTTTACCACATGAAATTCTCCACATCATTGCAACCAAGATGAAAGTAGCAAAATGATTTCACTCTGTTAATGGTCTTTAGACTAAGGCTTCGGGTCCATGGAAACGAGCCTTTAGTTGTTTGTCCTCTTTTATAAAATGAACTTCTTGTAATTTGCTATAATTTATCAGAACCCACGCTGTTTTTGGACTACCTAAATAATGTATGAATTTAAACAATGTAATTTCGGATACCATTGTTTTTTAGAGAAAATTAAAGTTCCATGCAATTTTCAGCAGTAACAGTGACACGGCGATTGATTGTCGAGCGAGGAGTGGCAAGGGGGAAAGACTAAAAATCAAATAAACTAGTGAATGAAGAAATAAGATGTTTTTTTATTTTCCCTATGAAAGATATAATTTGAATTAAAATATAAATAAAAGTCATACACTGCCATACCTAATAGTCGCAAAAGTATGATGTAGGCTAATTGAAGCACTTGCTTAGGGAATGGAATTTTCCACTAAAAGCGTCCAAAAATATGCATAAATTACAATTAGTTTTTCAAGTTGTAGGTTCATAATTTATTTTGTATAAAATAAATAACTTGACATTATACTTGACACATCTTTTAAAAATGTACTGGCCCAATTCAGAAAATTTTAAGCTGAACTATATCGGCCAGGGGAGAGGGCAAGCGCCCCCCTGACACCCTGCCAATTACAAATCCCTATGTGAAGGCATTTCAATCTGAAGCTAGAAAAAATTATAATTATAATTAAAAATAATTATATTTTATGAAGTTCAAGCAATCTATTGTCAGTCAAAGTGCAATCTACTGAAGACAGGGGTATTTGGATTGCACTGTAGAAAAGGTGATCAAGCTTTCGGATATCTGGTGTTCTGAGGCTGGGTGTTCAGAAGCATAGAAGATAGAATCGAAAGGTTGGTTATAAGGGTGTTGATGTAAGGGATGTTCGTTTCTTATCTATAATCAACTCTTCCAGACTGGGACTCTTGAGTATTGGAGAAATAAAATTCCGGTGGGTGTCAGAATCTGGGTCAAACTGTCTAGTGCTTATTAGCGCTTGATGAAGTTTCAACACTACATTCAATGCCACACTGGAATTAGCAGAAAAACTGATATTTACAACAAGAACATGATTTAAGAATTCTTTGAAAATGTGTCTACTATTATTTTAACAAGCTAAAACATCTATTTAAATTAATTAGTTCGTTAACTATTGAATAGAGCTAAATCTCATTTTTAGTTGAAGATGATAATAGTACTTAAATAACTGGATGACGTCAGGAATATATTGTAAAAGTAGTGAAAGCTACACTAAAACAATTAATTAATGGTCAACAAAATCGACCACATTTGAAAAACAGCATTTTCTGGAATTTCATCGCATCAAACATCGAATAATGATGGGAATTCCCTCGTTGGAGCGGACACGATTGACTTGTGTAATATTATTTGAAAGTTCAGTTTGTATGAATCGATTAATCTGGAAGCTGTAGCGTTTGAAGCGGAAACGGCGCTGTTTTAAATTTATGGCTCCGCGGCTAGTTGTGAACAAATTTCGAAACATTTTAACAAACCTCTGTTAAGGGGACAGGGAAAGCAAAAAATTCTCAATTTTTGAATTTTGGCGCTATCGGATAGTTCATAGTATTGTGAATGCATTGATATACAACACTTGATATTTGAATGTTTATTTCATCTATATAAAAATGTTTAAAAAATCATCCTCAATTCTCTTCTAATTTCAAGAAAATTACAATATTTTTCAAAACAATATAACTTTCGAATGCATCCAGCGATTCTCACGATTTTTTACCAATGTTGGCAATAAACAAGTATTAGTATTTATTAAAACAAGTATTTATTAAAAAACAAGTATTTGTTTTTTCAGATCCAGAGTGTGCTGTTGCTTATATTTTCGCGGTTATGTTTATGTTTACGCATCGTGGTACAAGACTATGTGAGTGTATTCAGTTGTAGTTTTCAAAGATTTTTGAGTACAAACTTGGGTTTTATTCATGTTTTAGATAACTAGTATTTTATCAAATCATAAAAATGCCTCGTTTCTCAAATAAATTGACAAGAGCCGGAAAGGGATTGGACGAAAATTTAGTGCTAGCCGACAATCACCCACCAGTAGACCTGCCAGTTCTACTCCCAACCGACTTGTGTAGTTTCTGGCGTTTCCTGAGAAATTTGATTTTTGGTACATAAAGAACATTTTATCAAAAAGTAATGGAGCTATCCAGCTGAAATTTTCAGCTGAGTTTTTTCAAAACGATCCATAGCAAATAAGTTTAAAAAAATATATTTTTCTTTTAAAAAAGTAAGATTGAAAACATGAGTTTGGATATTTTTTAAAATATCATCTATTGTTATAATGCAGACCAAAAAAACTCAGCCATTAGGAGAAATGCTAATCAAGGTATCTTGAAAATTTGAAACCAATCGGATGTGTGGTTTTTGAGAAAATGTTCCTTATGTTAGCATGGTGAAGGATAGGCATCTGTGTCCCATAAAAAGTGGGGTTGATGGTTATAACTGTGTGAAAATGGGCTGAATATTACTAGAGCTAGCCCATTGTCATAAGGATTTTGTTTTCACACATTTTTTACATGTTTTTGTGTTTTTTGGATGGTATTTGAGAAAAAGATTATGTTCATTTCCATTTATAAATTTTACGTATCTTGCTAGATTCTGTCAAATAATAGACTGTCTACTCACAGGATAGCATACTTTTTCAAGAATTAATAAAGGCGCAGTCAACTTGCAAAAGGCGAAGTTAGGATGTATATCTGCCTTTTTTCGGTGGAAATGAAAAAGTCATGTGTAGAGGGAGGGTGAAAATAGAGAATTCGTGTTAGAACACTTCATACGGTCAATAGAAGGGGAGGATCGAAGTGCTTTTTGCAATAGGGAAGGTTCGGACAGTGCTCTTTTTGGGGCAAAATTTGAAAAAGGTTCGGCGTTCGGATAAAACATAGAAGCTTGAAAGTGCTACGAGCAAACAAATCATTCTAACGACCTAACTACATCAATAGTAGAGTGGAGCTTACAATATGTTTGACATTTATTATGAATTTCAATGGAAAAACTTACCCTGAATATAATATGCATGTGAAACTCTATGTAAAATATCAAAGTTGAAACAGAATAAAAGGTTTTTGAATTTGCTTTAAAATATTTAACCCAACGATAAAAAATTAATGTGATTGTCACTTGCAGTTCATGAGTAGCCTAGAGGATAATTTTTACACGATGGAAAAAAGAATTCAGATTCCAGAACTTGGACCGAGCACTTTTGTAAGCGGGTTTTCCAATTTACTAACTAGAATCATTTTTCAAACCACTCAACTGCATATAACTATTATACGACTATATTATACTAACTATTTCTGCACAAAACTGGTGAAAGACAAGACAGTCTTTACTTAGATTGCAATTACTATACTGCATTGTGAATCTGAGAAGGTACTCGATGTGCTTAAAGTACTCAAGTTTGAAAAGTACTTGGAACTTCAAGATGGAGGAATCACAATCTTCCTGTTCCAATACAAATCAAATTTCAATTTTTTAAATTCAAATTACCATAGAAGTACATTCAAATTTCTAACCCTTCTAAAAAATTATTGCTTTGAAGAAATGATGTGGAACTTGAATTATTAATTCAATGGCATTCAACACAATCTATTATCCAGAAATAGAAAGATTGAAAATTACAATCAATACCTCTCCATCAAAAAACAAATCTTGAAATTTCCTTTTTTGAACATCAATGGAAGGGTTATACCATAAAATATATCTTTGTAACGTGGGTGAAAAGATGACAAGGATGTGATTGTCACTTGCAGTTCATGAGTAGCCTAGAGGATAATTTTTACACGATGGAAAAAAGAATTCAGATTCCAGAACTTGGACCGAGCACTTTTGTAAGCGGGTTTTCCAATTTACTAACTAGAATCATTTTTCAAACCACTCAACTGCATATAACTATTATACGACTATATTATACTAACTATTTCTGCACAAAACTGGTGAAAGACAAGACAGTCTTTACTTAGATTGCAATTACTATACTGCATTGTGAATCTGAGAAGGTACTCGATGTGCTTAAAGTACTCAAGTTTGAAAAGTACTTGGAACTTCAAGATGGAGGAATCACAATCTTCCTGTTCCAATACAAATCAAATTTCAATTTTTTAAATTCAAATTACCATAGAAGTACATTCAAATTTCTAACCCTTCTAAAAAATTATTGCTTTGAAGAAATGATGTGGAACTTGAATTATTAATTCAATGGTATTCAACACAATCTATTATCCAGAAATAGAAAGATTGAAAATTACAATCAATACCTCTCCATCAAAAAACAAATCTTGAAATTTCCTTTTTTGAACATCAATGGAAGGGTTATACCATAAAATATATCTTTGTAACGTGGGTGAAAAGATGACAAGGAGCTAAGCTGTCAGTTCCAGTATACATAACAAAAGATACCTGCTGTTTTTCAACCAATAATTCAAGTCGAATGCAGATATGACTGGAGAAACAGTAACACAAAAGACCCACTACCGACGTTTTCCACGATTTACAAGTATATTCATACATCCAAGGTAAGACTCCTAGTTCCAGATATACGACAATGGTCAACACAGGTCGTATACATGTTGGTAAGACACAGTAATAAAATACAAAGATAATTTGAATTTAAATATTTGACTAGCATAATTTCACTGTGGCTATGATTTAGAAGGCTAGTACGGAGGAATGAAAAATCAGTTTTCTAGATAAGAGTAAGATTTGAAAAACAGAGAAAGTTATATTTCAAAGATGTTGTGAATAGGATAAAACAGACATTCAGAATTCTATTGGCATTCAAATGCGAATACAATGGAGAATAATTTGATACTACAGGAGTAAATGGAATAAACTTTGTATGTTTGCTAATAGAATGCCTAAATAATGAGGAAGATGCCAAAATGGGCTCATTCTTAAAGTAACTTAATTTGCCACATGGGAATAATTTTTTTGATATCTGATGCGTTATCACCAGTTTGAGCTCGATTGAATAACATAATTGGAAAATATATGAATAATCCAGAATAAAAATTTAAAAATGTTGAATAGTTTGACAATATATATATTTTTGAACTTTCAAATTTTGAAAGAAATCCCAATTTATTGATAATTGGTAATTGGTTCCATTACATTTGTTTTCCTTTGAAAAACACTCGGAACTTTAACAATCATTTTAGATCTGAAATGGAATACGCTTAATAAATTATTGATCTGTGATATGGGCTTTTTGTTTTTGTCTTTGTATTTAAAATTTGCACAAATTCTATAATGACACCTCATTACATGAAGTAAGCAGTAGTATATAACACTATTGAGAAACTTGCTTTGGGGGAAACTGAAAGAACGTTCAATCGGAATAAGAGGAGAAACGGAAAATAGATAGTTTTCCTTCGACACACTCTGACTCAAAACTACACCAAAGCTGAAGATGTTTAGTCAACAAAAGTTTCCTCCATTTATTATCTAGCTAGCGACTTGATTCCATTATGTGAAACTAGTTCACTTCCTCTCACTGCCTTTTCAATTCCACATATCACAGATAGGCTACTCCTTTCTACTCAATTCTCTCTTTCATACAATAAGATTGCTTTCTTGTACCCGTTGTTGAAGCAACGACAAGCATTTTTCAATAGACACCTATCCTGTTTGCAGATGATATTATATTACTATCAAACAACGTTACTTCTGTGCATACTATCTGACATCGCTGTCGCACGGCAAACTTAAAAAAAAAATTAAAATAGAAGAAAACGAAAGAAAAGGACGTGTTACAAGAATTGGAGGGGAGTATTTCTTGACTCTTGAGAGAATCTTCCGGTTAAAAACAAAAAATGAGGATATACAGAAATAAGAACGAGGTATTGCCTCGTCCTAGAACTTATTTTTATTGGACAATAGTGAACCAACATATTATAGAGCGGTATAATATTTGGCAATGGAGCTAAGGAGTAATTTTCATATTCGAAATTTCATATTAACTGAATATCGACTGAGAAAGCAACAATTTGTTCTAAACCTGGAAGTCAACGGCATACGCTCTAGCAGCTCGTCTAGCCAAAATCTATACCAGTGTACACTGTTCGAAGCACTGAATTGTAGCTGCGTAATATTGAATAAAATTTGTAGACTAAACATCATTCATGCAACGCTTTCACTCGCATTTTTAGCATTCTTAATTTCTTGTTTAGGCAAAATATGAACAATGAACACTATCCCACAAAGATTCTCGATTTCTAACAATCAATCAGTTGCCCAAGCTTCCTCCGTTTCCTCCGTTTCCTCCGTTTCCTCCGTTTGACACGGCAAAATTCACGACTACATCACTAGATAAATACAATAATAACGTCATTGAGGATCGGGGACATGGGATCTCCCTTGAATGAGATTAATTTTGAATATTTGTATTCAATATATCGTTCTGAAACGCATGCATTCATTCTGTAAATTTCAGATACATCACATGAATGAGATTAATTTTTAATATTTGTATTCAATATTTGATACATCATACATGGAGTCTTCTTTATACATAACGGTATCTGCGAGACACATCGACAACATAACCTAATAGAGTAAAAATAAAAATTCAAAGCTTTCTTCCAATATTTTACAGTTATGGAATGGAAATGTTTTTCCAGATCAACATTTTTTTCACAGATCAGAGGCGTGGCTTTCGGACAGTCAATGATAACGAATCACGATCACGATAACTACAATGTAAGATGTCGAATAAACGCCGGTGGGTCACGTGCGAAAAAAGTAAAGGATACTTCCATGAATTAATGAAAAGATGGAATGGCTTCGATAAATCGTAATGAATAAGCTAACGAGAAAGAGAGGAAAGAATTGTGCCGGAGGCCATAAGGACTACGAGGGCGGGCACGCAGTCCTACTCGCTCTATCATTCTATCTCACTTGTTCACGTTCCATTCCGTAATTTCTTCTCTTTTTAGAGGGTGAGGCCCAGTTTGTGCGTAGAAACACATACTACAAGACATATCGACCGACGTGATGAGTCATGCTGTTCTGTCACCCGCCCCCACCCTACTGTTTTCCCAGCCAGCCCATTTCATTTCTATTGTCCCGGAACTTATTTGGTGGTGCACACGAATCTCTTTCAATGCTCTTCCAGATACTTCACTTTCCAACGCATTCTAATCGTATACCTATCCACTCATATCTACTTCACATATGACAAGGGCATAATGAGTTAATTTTAAACGACCACCTAAAAGAGTACACTGCCACAACCCATTGTTCCGCATGTAGATTCAGTTGAATGACTATCTGATTTAACACTACAGTTTTTCCTGTGTTTTGTGCGATTCATTTGATATACTGGGTTATATTTCTTGTTCATTATAGCGTTGGAATCGAAATTTACTATCAATAGGATAGTTCAGACATTATAGAGATGGTTCAGTACGTGATCTGATTTGTCTTAAGGGAAGGCATGTGGGGTGGGGGAGTACAAAAGTTGTAAGCTTTTCAGTCATCGTTCAAGTCTATTTTCATTTTACATTTTTCAATACAAACTTGGATTTTCTTGTTCATTATAGAGACTGAAGTCAAATTTCATCGACATGTCAATGTCAATAGGATAAGTTTTAAAAGGAGATTCAATCCGTGGGTTGATTTTTCTAACTCTAGATGAAACAAACATGGGAGATACATAGGTACGTAATAAAAAGTTGTACTTCCTAGTAACCATCAAACTTGAAAGAGCGTTGTCACTCGGGAAGTAATAATGAAAAATATAAAAGTATATGTATAAGAATTTTGATAAAAGATAAGATAAACGCTAGTTCGATTAGGTTATGCATTTTAAAAGAATAATTGATAACAAAATAAAAAGATTTTATAATTTTCAATATAGTGATGAGATTATAAATTGTAATGAATCGCTCCCTTTTAGTCCAGTCATACGTGAAAAAAGGGGCGGTTTGCAAAACTTATTGTTGTTCTGATTTTTTGGTTATGTTGTTTGGACATATTATGAGTAGTCTGAAACCAATTATTCTGCACTGTCGAAACCCCACAATTCTCGAAAACCTCGAAATTTTGGCACTTTTTTGGTTTTTGCTAAATATTTCCAAAACCATACATCGGACGAATTAGTATGTCGTTTGCTAATTCAAACTTGATAAAAATCTCTACAATTTGACACCAAAACGAGTTTAAATAATTATAAATAGTAAAAGTTTAAATAGTTTAAAATAATAAATTGACTGAGATACCGAATTTCGAAAAGAGCATTTTTCCTCTAAAAAAGAAAATTTTTGATTTGTTTTAGCACACGTATTTAATGAATGATGAAACTAACATTGGCAAACTATATAAGGCTTTATATAATACGGAGTAAGGTACAATTTGAAACTGATTTAACCTTCCTATTTGCAATAGTTTCCGAGTTGGAGCCGAAAACCCATTAACATTTGAGAAGGGTATCAACCAAATGCAGTAATTTTCTTTGCTTCCAAGACTCCAAATTGCCAGAAAACTCTTTGCTGCCCAAAAATGTGCTCAGTTTGAAAGTGGGGAGGGGTATAGTGGGGTATAACTCCTGCACCCCAATTTTTACCCCTTACTCTTGAACGGTTCGTCGTTCAATATCGTGGAATACGGATTTTTGTCAAGTTTGAATTAGGAAACGACATGATAATCCGTCCAAAGTATGGTTTTGGAAATATTTTGCAAAATCCATTTTGACGTTTTTCGAAAATTGTGGGTAGCACAGGTTTTTCGACAGTGCAAAATCGCTTTCAGACTACTCATATGTGTCTAAGCAACATACCAAAAAATCAGAACTAGAATAAGTTTTGCAGGCCCCCTTTTTTCATGTATAAAATGACTGGACTATTTGTGATGTGAATTGTAATGATGATACAATAATATAATCAATTATTACTTGAAATTCCACAGCTGTTCAGTTTCAAAACTTTTTTTATGAATTTGCGGAGCAAAGATTGTCTTGTAAAGCTTCGTTTTGTAAAATAGCTTGTGTCCTACAAAAACAATGTTTTTCACTCAATCTCAATAACAATTTCACCAGCAAACATCTAATAACCAACAGGTATCATTAGCTCAAGGTATGACTCTGAAGCATCGCTGTTCTCAATTTTTTTCGTTTGCAGGAAGTGAGTGAATTTCGAGGCGAAGCTATTTCAGGGGTAAAGCGAGAAGCCTGTTTATCAGCGAATGCTCGAAATTAATTCAGCCGGAATGGAAAGAGGAGAGCAACTGACGGCTGGAGACAAAACACTCTCCAACTTCAATTAATCCGCCACCATAAACAACTCCAACACTCTATCTCACTACAGAACAATACAAGCAAGTTCATTGGACCGTAACTGATCCAACTGCAAAGTCTAATCACACCGCTATCATTATTATCAATACACAGATTAATCATAGAACAATTCAAGCAAAAGTGATTGTAGCCACAAATTAACCCAGAAGTTTGAATTACTCTTACAAGCTTATTGTGCCAGTGTGCCATTGAATAATCATTGTGTTGTATTTTTTCATTTTGATATTTCTTATTACAATTATATGCTCTATTATCACTTAGGCGATGGTTAGAACGTTCGATAACCACCTAAAATTGTAGCTACACACAAAACATCATGACACAAATCTGCAAACGGTGAAGTCGATTTTCTTTTTACAATAGAGATGTACAGTGCTCTCGACTACCAATTTCAAGTACTATCAATATTGGTTTTATAAAATTTGAGTATGTTTTCGACTATAGTGTTATTTTTCATTTTTTCTTCAGAATTTTATTACCTGCAAGTTTTTTGAGAAAACCTTACGAGTTTATTGCACTGTTAACCAATCAATAATAATATTAACAATAATAACCAAGAAAATTAACTTCAAGCTTGGAAAACCCTGTTTTTAGGCCAGTTATACATATTTCGTTGAATATCTTAAAAAAATACTGTAGTTACCGACTTATAACTTGTTTTAATGAGTTTCTCAGCTCATTTGAAATAAGACCTGACCAATTTGCAAGTAAAATGAAGCTACTACAAATATCTAAATGAGAAAATTGATGGGACTAGCTGCTAATTTTTAATTCTGTAACGAAGCATTTACGAGCCTATATTTGTACGAATTTTTTCCATTATTTTGGTGCGTAGTTCAAGCCCACGAAGTATTGGTAACTTTATGCGAAACTACCTGAATGATTCATTATGAGAATATTCCCTCTACTAAATTCTGATTTTGTGATCGATATTATGATTATAACATTAGAAAGAAACCAAATTATTTTCTATACGTCCTATTGACAGAACTACAATTCGGCTGAAACATCACCGCTTTCCCGGATTTCTTGTTCCATGACGAACTGAGTTGTTAATATTAACTTAAAAAGTTAATATTACCGCTTCCTTTAGTGTTTAACCCGAGATAAAGTATCTAGAGATAAGGAATGCCACCGCTACGGTAGCACTGTTGATACAGGTAATTCACTACGAACAGCACAAAGGAAAATTTTGTCAACTTTGGAAATCTGAAGTTTGAAAGAAAAAATCAAACTGCACAATAACACTGAGTACAGCATCATTGAAAACTGGGAAAGAGTTTTCAATTGTTGGAAGATGAACATTGCAACCTACAGACTGCTAATTGTTCTATTTGCTTAGATTAGAAATCTAAAAGTTTTATCGCAATAATGTATAGTTTACGAATATTTACATGAAATCTGTTACATCAAATGTGCATCATGAAATATGTTTCTAAGCCTTCAAGCCTAAAATGGTTTCGTTAATGTTGGTCTTTACAAAAAAAGTAGAACTAGACAGTAGACAAGTAGAACAGTAAAAGTAGAGGTACTGTAGTATTCATATAACTTGGCAGCGTGTAGCATATGGGACATGCTACATCTGAGCCCAGCATACTGCTGCCAAGTTATATGAAAACTAGAGTAGAATTTTATTACATTTTATTAGTTTGATATGATAGATGTACATAATAATGTATGTTTGTTCCAGATTGAATTCGTGACTGTCTATTTCAGTGCTCCAGTCGAAATTCATCTTGAAATCTGTTAATGCGCCAACATTAAATTGCATACCACTATTCGAATTTCAATACAACTGAATAAAGGATGGCGAAATATTGAAAATCAATGATGGCTAATTTGCTAATCTTGGACTATTTAATAGTTATTTATGTATTAAGAGCGTGAAGCGCGACTTTATCGCTCTAGCAAAAACAGTTACTGCGCGACGCATAGCGGAGCTCAGTAATTTTGCCAGAGCGATAAAGAAGCTTCACGCGCGAATTACATACAATATTTTTCCTACAACTGCAGTTCTGGATTCCAACACAATAAAAGCTTGTAATTTGTAGCATTACAGACCGTGTGCGGATTTGATTAGCGCGCCATTGTTAAGTTTATGAGAATTTCACGGATTCCGAGATCCACCAATGAGAAGACATCAAAATCAAGACAGAAGCGTAAAGGAAAACGGCTGGCGAGCGTAAAGTACTTTACCGCTCGTAAAGCAGTGAAGAGGTATTTTACAATTAGTTTTCAGTACGTAAAGAATTACTTTATGAGCAGTTGTAGGAAAATTTACTTTTCTGGTCTCTAAAATTCAATCAAACCATAAATTTGATCACCATAAATTGGAATTCACCGCTATAGACTACTGACCGATATGGTGAATATTCGAACTGATATTGAAAAGGAGAAATTCTCCGAGAATATTGTGATTTTATTCGTGCTATAGCCAGCTGAACGTTGAACGAATGAAACGGATGAGATCCGATGGATTAATACCGAAAAGCTCAACATTTGAACTGTAAATGTATTGGAGGAAGCTGTGACGTAGGCTCAACCACTATCGGCTTTCAATGCCGATAACAGGTTAGAATTCCACACAAACATTCATGAAAGAACTTGATTTCAGTTTATTATCGTTCATTCTATTTTTACAATAAATTGTTATTGGACGTTTTACGCTCATTCATTGCTTATCATTTCGTTTTGGGTCAATTGTTGATTAGTAGACTAATTAGGTATCCAAGGAGAGAGATTTAGTATGTTCTTTTAACTACTTCCGAAAAATTTGAAAAACATTTTTTATTGTGGTATCAAGCACTTGAGTCTGCAGACTTGTGCGTGGGTAATGAGGTGAATGGGTGAATGATGAGATAATATCAGTAACTTTATGAAAAATTTGCATTGGTGTATTCATCATTTTGAACTTGTGAATCGGAATAAAGAAATTTGAATTTGAATTTAGTCCAAGACTGAGATTTCAATGCTTTGTAAAATTGAAACGGTTTGAGCGAATGAGCTCTTATGCTTGTAATTTATTTTTTGGAGAAATGCTTGATACTCATTTCATGTGCTTTCAAATAAATTAATTTCTCTTGTGTTTGCAATTCTCTTTCTCTAATGTTTGCAATTCATAAGTGAATTTTGAGAATTATAATCAATCTTGATACAGAAAGGAACGTGCATATGCACAGCGTGTTCCAGGTCGTTTGTAGACATACTAGGCGGATTACTTTCTAATGCTCGCAAGGGATGGTGTTCATAATACAGTATACATATTGTGTGGTTAGACAGCCCACCACAATTCCTCAGAGCTCAGAAGACTAAAGCCAACTTTATTGCAATTATACAAGGTCAGGTGGTTGTAAACCTGAGTGGTTCTTAATGAGGTGCCTTGAGATAACATTGAGCCTACATGAGAAAAACCTGTTTCATTGTTCTGAATAATTATGCTAGAAGTATGTGAATCGCGGTCTAATCATGGTGCATTCTAACATAGTTATCAAATAGTTGGTGGAAAACAATAGTGCGAAGAGTAGCCTAAACACTTGATTAAAATATATGAAGTGATAGCCGTGAGCCGTAGCAGGTATCTCTTCAATCAGATAGAGATAAGCTGCGTTCTCGTAGGACCTGTTTGTAACGGTGACCGATTAGATTGGCCAGCAAAAAAACACTGTTCTCTGCTGTAAAATCACTTCCCGGCGGTTCGGAACCCACCTAAAACTGTAGGTCCAATTCATCAATCACCATCATCCAACTCATTACCCACGCACAGGTCTAAGACCTATGTGGGCTTCATCCTAAAAAAAATATATAGAAACGACATGCAATTATGGCAAGTGCGGTAATGATGGCAATCAGATACATTCGATAAAAAATATACATATCAATGCTATTGATGTACTGTATGGTGTACTGTTTTTCTCATTTTTTTGTCAGAAAATCACAAAAATATAATAATAGGACTGCTTGACTGTGAAGTCCGTTTGCGTTTGTTTGATGATATTTGATTATGTTTAACATTAAATAACGGTGGTTGTGATAGCATCAAGTCTTATTCATTATTAAATAACTGACATCTTATTAATTATTATTTTGTATTTCAATCATCAACAGCTAAGGTTCAGGTTCAGGAGGTCAGGTTTATTCATACTTGTACATTTGCACCGATTTTTCCCAAATCTGTACAATTTTTTGGCATTATTTTCGCATTAGATTGCTCTATTTGAAGCTGACGGTTGTTTTATCCTAACTGTTCTGTGATTCTCAATTATCTTGGTTTAATAAGTGATATTATGAAGATATGAGGTTAGATTTATAACTTTACATTGGACTTGGTCCAAAGTTCAAAGAACATTGATTATTTTGGTAGGTTTAGCTGTCTTCAAGCTATTCAGCATTGATTGTTATACCGATATATAAGATGATAGCATAGATATGATATTGATGATAGCTTCATTACAAATTAATTAGAAAATTATACAAGTAAGCATGTAAGTAGATTAACTACGTGAGTATTTAAATGCTTGAGTGCAAATTCCGTCGTTGGCCCCATATGTATAGAGAAAATTTACTGGGATACTTAGTTTCCAGTAACTATGAGACTGGCATTCAGCTGGAGAGCATTGGTCCATTTTGAGCCACAAATAAACAAGCATTTGTATTTTACCTGAATCAATCAGCATTTGCACCTATGACACGAGCCGGGACTCATTTGCATTCATCAGATTAGAAATTCAATGAGCGGAAGATTTCTGATTTAATGCGATGAATGTAGTGACTGGAAAGCGCTTTATTTTTAGGGCTTCTGCTAAAACGAAACACGATCCGACATTATTTACGAGTGGTGCATACATGTCGTGCCTTGCTCCCTCCTGTGAGTGAGTATATATAGTAGGAAACTTAGGATATAGTCAAACTCTGTATGCACATATAGAGTGGGTGTGTGCGTGGTGCAAATATCGATCGCAGTAGACGGACCTACGCAAACCCGCGGAGACTGCAAATACAAACAGGAACAGTAATCCGGAAAGCTTAGCACACTCTGTGTACTTTGAATCAGAAGAGATTCGGGTATCGATGCGATCGTCGTTGGGTTCAATGAAGTAGCACGGGCAGATTGTCGCTTTAACAATGAAGATTACATTCGATCTACCTGTATTAATAATAGAATAGAATAATAATAGTAATCACGGTATAGTTCGAGTGATGATGCTTAGAGAAAAGTATTGTATGTAAGTTTTTTCTCATTTTTTTTTTTTTTTTTTTGAGGATGAAGCCCACATAGGTCTGAGACCTGAGCGTAGGTAATGAATTGGATGATTGTGATTGATGAGTTTTAGGTGGGTTCTGAACCACCGAGAAGTGATTTTACAGCAGAGAACAAAAGTATTTTTTGCTGGTCAATCCAATCGGTCACCCTTACAAAGAGCGACCAGGAGTTTCGTAGCTAATCTCTGATTGAACAGAAACCTGCTACGGCACTCTTCCACCAAAACAGTGAGCAGTACCGGGCTAGTAAACTATGCAATACTTTTCTATTGAAAAACTCTACAGCACTCTATGGGAATAATTTATGCTTTTTCTGAAAAGTTAAATTAAATAGAATAAAGTAAAAATACAAACTCTTAAAATAGAAACATTAAAAAATGCATCAACAATGTAATATGATTTCCAAGCAAAATAGGTGAATTTGTGGTAGCCTATATTTGGATACAAACATAAAATTAGCACAGGAGAATAGAAAATAACACAGACTATTAATTAATCAATCACATTAATCTTTTCATACGTAAATTTGATTCTAAAACCAACGTTGTACAAGCACTCAGGAATGAAACCGGAATGTTTTTCGAGGGAGGGCGGGGGCGTATATAGCTGAGATTTCTGGGGTGGGGGGGGGGTATTAAGGGGAGAATAGAACCTTGTCATACAAAGTGTACATGGAAAAATCGCAAGATAACACAAAAACTTTGTCCCGCATTATTCTCAAATTTGTTTTATAACCGGAAACGAAAACATACCTCAAGCACTTATAAAATTCTTGCTGGAGATGAATGTCATTGAATTACCAGGTTGGGGCAGCCATTCACTTCCCGGCGGTTCGGAACCCACCTAAAACTGTAGGTCCAGCAGTCCAATCACCATCATCCAACTCATTAACCATGCTCAGGTCTCAGACCTATGTGGGCTTCATCCTCAAAAAAATATATATGTACAGTGTATGTTTTATTGGTACAAAACAATTTGTTTTTCATACTCTTCGGTTAACGGACGAATGTAGGCTAGCACTTGCTGGCTTACCAAAAAAAGAAAAAAATGGTAATGAAGACTGGGTGGGGCATGTCCCATTGTAGAGGGTGTGAGAGACTTGTGTCGGCAGTAGGCCTACAGTGGCAAGTTCCATTCATTGCCAGCAAGAATGGATAGAAGGACTTCACTGGTGGCAGCGCCCTGTGTAAAGGGTGTGTGGCAGGGCGGGGTGGTGGCGAGACGGGGGTATTGATCGGGCATTCAACGCACAGGCACAGAGTGCAGCTAGCAGTCAGCCACCAACAATAGACTTTCTCCGCCAACACAACAGGCTGCAGCTGCTCTGGCTGCTCATCTGTGTTTTTATTCTGTCGGTTTCATTTCGCAGAGGACAGCTCTGCTCTATTGTTTCATAAAGGCAATGTGCCTCTCTTCATTCGTCACAAGCGCTGATAAATTGAGCTGAAGAATATGCATTGCATACCTACCACAAAAATGTTAGTGTGTTGCGACTGAGATAAAAGCTTACCCCATGCTCCATTTCTTCTTGATTATATTCTTTATTTTTCCTAGTTTTTTAGTTTAGTATGTTTACTTAATTATTTTTTATAGTAATTTATTTATTTAGCGTATGGCAACAGTCGCATTCGAAATTCATTTAATTATTTGAACAGTCTTAATTTATCCTTTAACCGTATGACAAGTCATGATCAAAAATTTTTTTACAGGTCCTGCCTGGCTCCGAATTTACCAGCTCATTTACCTTTGTTACGCAAAGTGCACTTATGAGGCGAACCACCTAGGCAACCAGCTTCACACCCAATGATTGCTGGTTTTTCCAACACTCAAAAAGTCACATCCATAACTTTTCACTTGAAAAACACTTATTTATTAAAAATGGAGGGATTTTACACCATAGATCACAGTCTGATAAGATATCTTGCAAAGGAGTACACAAAATTCCTTATCGGACTCACTCAGGGAGTTAATTTCTTGTAAGGTACCTTCTCGATTCTGTGCTCTACAGATTCACTCGGCATTTATTTTATATCAATATTCAGTAGTTGAACTTATTAGGTTGTACTGAAGACCTATAGCATTAAAAAAGCTGTTTGAAGAGTTACTATTGATGCAATTTCGGGACTATTTTGGGTAGCCTCGAATGTATTTTGGGATACATAGCAGGTTTTTTTCTACATGCCTTCAGGCCTAACTGCATATGGTTCTCGAGATTCAAGAACCAAAACCCTAGCAGCAGAAAATTTCTCTTGCATTTTGTAAATAATGAAAAATATATCAATTTTCAATTGGTTATCTGATTCAAATTACCTACTAGCTACCACATTTTCTTGAAAATAGCTATCCCTAAATAAGTTCATTATGTGTAACTCTGAACTATCGACTAAATTTAGAACAGACGAGCACCTGAGAATGGGAATCGACTAAAATGTTAAAGAGCTTTTGAGGTAACTTGCGAACTTTGGTCCCAGTTCACCTAAAAGGTAGTTAAGCATAAAGACCGAATCCTTCCTCTCTAGTGCAATAGTCAAACTTGAACAAGTTAGTCTATTCCTCTCTAACGCAAAAGCATTCACGGTTATTCAATTTGGAGTTTGACAAGTTCTGTTGGGAGAGGCTCCTGAGCAATATTAGGCTTATTACCACTCCAACCAACGTCAAGGCTGAGGGCTTCCACAGCCTAGAAACTTAGTTTTATCAAAAAGGAAGAGGAATACTTGGTTGTTATCTGATTTACTCTCATGGTCGTATTCAACAGTCGAAGCGAACGGCCGAGGGAGTTCAAAATCCCCAACCATTAAATTAGATGGCAGAAAGCTCCTGGTATCAAAAGTAGAACAAAGTTATTTTTTTAAAGCAAATTTAGAGCAAGCTCTCGAACATTTCAATACATCTAATTGGCTTGGATAGGATTATTTTGGCTTCCCTTATATTGTAAGAAATGTCACTTCATTTGTAAATATCACTCCGGTTCATTTGTAGATAAACAAGAGTTAAAATTGAAAATTTTATGGTGCAAATACTGAGCTTGAAAATTCTAGGGTGCCCTCCATCTCTTGTACAGGGGCGGCCCCAGCTAGAAAGTTAGGGAGGGGGAACACAAATTGAAATTTTTCTAACTATTTTGCGAGTTTTCCTACCCTCTCCACTCTAAAAATCCCCCCATCACTTTCCCCCGGACCGGAAACGCCTTGCTTTTCTTACCCCCACAGGCGACAACGTTTTTAGTTGTGAATGTATGCTTCTTTACTTTTTTATTCACATTATCCTTAGCAATAAGAGATCAGCAAGACTATATTATTATTATTTCAAATGTAAAATGTATTATGGATTTTTTTAACAACATAGGTGCTTGGTTCAAAATAAACTTGAAGCTTGAACTGTAGAATTCATCTTTATCCCATTAACGGAAAATCAAAACTCCATTACAAATATAGTGTATATAAAATATTATGTGAAATTGTGTAGTGTGAAATATCTGGTAATGACTGTCCCAACTTGGAAATGTAATAATGTGGGTCTTATTACTGATGTACTCCAGAATCAATGGGCTTACGAGACAAATGCTAATAACGCTAGGCGCTACCATAATTCAGCACTGCTCTTCAATCTCAAAATACTGAACAGTTTACAACAGGGCGATTGAAGATAGAAATACAAAAGGGAGTTGGGATTTCCCTAAGTCTGCGAGTAAAGGGCTTATTGTGTTATTGATCAAGGAGCTGCTCACCACAAACTTCATCGAAGAGTAACGCAAGGTAAATCGAATGTCAATCAAGAACAAAGGTTTAAAGGATAGAGTGGTTTGGTCAGGTAATCTTTGAGTAAATGAGAATAAAAATAGCTTCCTATCTTTAATTTTTTATCTTTGATAACTTTGATAAGTTATACGAGCTAAGAATATGTAATTAATGGAATCCAGACATTTCAACAGTGAATCACAGCTGGAAAATCAACAATGAATTTATTTCAACATCAGCAGGTGAATCGCTTAGCAATTTAGAAGGAATTAAACCACTGGAGGGAATTACAATAATAACTACTATTGCAGGTTCTTTTTCTACGAGAGTGTGAGGAAAAATAAGTTAACGATAAAGCTAATGTCAACCTGAACACTTTATGCCTCCGTTTGCTCTAAATCCACGATGCTATAGAACAAGCTGATAAATCAGATAGTTAGCATTAGCGTTACCGTTAACGTAGTTTTACTTAAACTACGAGTGTAGAGGTAGTTATTACTGTATTATCATCACTCGTATATTGATGGATAGGAATATGCCTACTGAAATACCATACCGTAGCCTTATTAAAATCCAAATACGTTTTCTTCAAATAAAACAAGAATGAAGCAAAGTAGCAATAAAGATCAAAATGAAGAAGGGCACTTGGAAATCAGTAAATTTAAGATTGACTGAAAATACAGTATTAGTGATAGTCAATGAAGATGCTTAGAAGGAATGCTTCATTAAAACAGGATTAATCGGTAGTGAGCAATAGACCTTACTCGCCCAACACTCTTCAAATAGAAGGGGATGCTATTTTCGAAAAAGTTATAGTTCACTTTCGACTCAATTTTCATTGCTTAATCTTTCATTGATAGAAACAGCAAAAACGGCGAAGTGGAACCAACCGCTTGAGTCTCCCTACCAATAAATACCAAACGCTTATTATTATTATTACTGTATTATCATTTTTACTGCAACAATTAATATTTGAGAGTCAAACATTTTTGAAGCCCTAGAAATTACCTCTCACACGTACCTAACAAAAAGCATTTTCAGTGGATTATTTTCACAAATTTTTCTAATGAAAATCCAGCAAAGAGGTTTTATGCTCTAACCGATGAGAAGAAGAATTTCCCAATTTGAGGTTTTCTAAATGTTCTCATTCCCCTCACACTCTAGTATGTGAAGTAGTTCAGTAGTTTAGTGTCAACCTTCTTCTTAGAGTTATCTTCCACATCCAATCAGAAAAAGAAGAAATTAGCCACAAAATGCGTTTTTTTTAAAAAACAATTACCACCACCAAATGATCAATTCATCAAAAATTCAATATGTGTTCACTCATTCCACTAAGCTCAAAAATCTGTACCAAACAAGAAAAAATGAAATTTAAAAAATCTCAATTTTGAAGATTTTTAAGATCTTGATCCCCTCTTTAACAGGGCATTCAAAAATCGGGGGCACTTTAAGTTTATCGAATTTTTATCACTTATATCACCTTATTTTTATCACCTTATAGCCCTTCATAAACCGTCTTAATGTTAATTTATAATCACCCGCACCCAAATCAGACGCTCGAATAATCGGGAGTAAATAGAGCCCTCTAAAAAAGATTGAGGGCATTCTTTGAGGAAACCTTATAAATACAGTAGAAACAATTAGTCTGGGCGCGTGGCTCTGGTTTCACTACTAGCCGTCCTGTAAAAGTTTACTAGTTGACCTTGAAGACATCTGCAGCATCGCACGGGCCACATGTTTTTAGAAATCAAAATCAAAATCAATTTATTTTCCTTAAAGAACAAAATACAGATAATACAAAATATTCATTTTTACATAAATGTGGAAATTACACTGCAAGGTCGGGGACCAGAGCGATAAACACTCCCCTCGCCATGGCTGACTACCAAACGGCCGTGCGCCCAGACTAATTGTTTCTACTGTACATCGCTGGGCCTAGGAATGAGGAGCATTTATACAAAATTTCATGACAATCTGTCAAGACCGTAATCGCGTAACATAGACAGACGGACGGAAGATTTCTTCAAATGTTCGAGTTAAAACTTAGACCTCACTACGTTCGGCCAATAAGGTAAGAGGTTAAGCTGAATTAGCTGAGTATTCAAAATCGAAATATGAAAGTCTGAAATTATCCTTAAATATACATTCAGAGAATATAATAGGGATAAGGACTACACGATTACTTTTATCAAATAGCACTGAATTCATACACAAAATATGACTTTCAATTTCCTACTCTACTGATAAATAATCGGAAGAACGGCTTACAACAGTGAGCAATGATTAGATTGCATTCTAATCTGCAGCAAATTCAACATCCTGTTCCATCCGAATGTTACATGCTAAACTAATTCCTTTCTCACTACTAATAACTTGGCGTGCAAGAAAACAATTTTCCATTCTTCCTTTGAGATCTCGTTCAACAGTTGGATTTATTGTATTCGTTCGTCATGCATGCTCATTCTAGTCCTTTTCTAGAGAAGAAAAAAGGAAATGAAGGAAGAAGGATGAGAAGAACACTCACCAAGCAGAAGCAGGACTACTGATGGTATTTGTAGTTTGTTCTATTCAATTTGGAAGCTTAATGGTCCGTAATGAGGGATTCCCCCTCATGGAGCCAGACTCTGTATCGTTTCAATCACTGCTAAGTTACTGACTGTTTTACTGTTTACACTAGAGTGTTGCAACCCATGCTTGGCAACGGGAGTTTAGGTATGCTAGTTAGTTCATTATTAAATAATTATTATTCATGATCTAGGTAACTAAAAATGAATGTTTAGTACGTGGATTTGGACCGCGTTCATCAAATTTTATGCTTGGAGAAAAATGTACGCTGCTAAATAGGTACTCGGAAAAAGTAGAAAAATATTTTAGAATTTTGAAAAATGCGAATTTCTTAAATAAATTTGATCGAAATTTCATGTTATTTGACCGACTTAAAAGATGAATATTTCCAGTTCGACCTGGGTTTTTTATTTTTTAATGTTGGTACATCAATTACTGAGACACTATTCGACCGATTGAAATAATTTTTTTAGAATAATTGTTTAAAAACAACAATTCAGTGGTTAGAGATCGATGTGGAGTGTGTTATGAGACAAAATATATGGAAAAATGTCAAAATGGAAAGATACGGAAGAGATATATATTTCTTAAAAATATACATGCAGTAAAATAAGATGAACATTTCGAATGTGTGAAAGCCACCCATGGTCGATAGATGAGACGGGTTTCACACACATCAAATGCTGGTTTGAGATTCAGTAAATGACGGTGCTTGGGCGGATGATGCAGTTTCAAGGGAGGAATTTATCTTCCCGACGATATGAGACTCTCGGGGCCAACCTAAATGAGCTTGCATCACTGTGGTGTTTACTGATCTCAGATCACCATAACACTGAGCTCCCTCAAACTATATATCTTCCCAATTAGCTTGTCGAATACGCTATAAAAACACCATAAAACTGTTGTGGTCAATCTTGAGAGCTTCTCACAAGAAAATGTCTACCGTTTCAGAGTCTGTGTAGGCTCAGAAATATTGACTAAAAGAAAATAAAATAACCAATTAAGAAATTTTTAAGAATAGAAAAACAATTTCTTGATGCTTAAAAATTTGAATTAATTAACTTAATATAAAGAACAATATAAATTGAACTGGTTTTCATAACATTTTTTTGTTAAAGTTTATTGAGTTATTTCAAGTATGAATGAAAGATATAACTAATGTATGAGATTTTAAATATTAAATCATAGAATGAATATCAAACGCTATTATAAAACGGTTGGGAAATGCCAGCCAAATGAGACAATTGTTTATGGCCTATCAGACTAATTAAGGGTTAGGTCTAATTCATCTCTGTGTTCCACAAAGATTCATCCTGCATCACATCACTAATCCCGACACTAGAATAAATTGTATGTGATAGTTGTGATCAATTTAATGTTATAGTGTTATATTGGGTTGTGTCATTCTGTATGCCAAAAAGGATTATTCATGCATGGTTTCTACAGCCAAAATATATAGAAAAATGATAATACTTCTCCCCCCCCCCCCCCCCCCCCACCACCGAAACTGCTATAGAAAGTAGTATGCTAAATAATCATTGTGACACTTTTAATGGGGATGAGATACTTTTTCCAGATGGTTATCTCCCTTACATTTTTCTAAGTTGTGTTCCCCAAAACCTCCTGACGGGTTCGCCTCAGGCAAGCTTATCTAATGTGAGTTTAATTTTGCGATGATGATAATTATAGAGTATTATAGGTTCACTCTATAGGTTTGTATTGTTTCAGTTTCTTTTAGAGTGAAGCTCACATAGGTCTGAGACCTGTGCGTGGGTAATGAGTTGGATGATGGTGATTGACGAGCTGGACCTACAGTTTTAGGTGGACTCCGAACCACCGGGAAGAGATTTTACAGCAGAGAACAGTGTCTTTTTTGCTGGCTAATCTAATTGGTCACCCTTACAAAGAGTGCCTAGGAGAACGCAGCTTATCTCTATCTGATTGATCAAGATACCTGCTACGGCTCAGAGAGTTCTATTCCAGGTCTTTCTATTGGCACAATATTGTCAAAACAGATAAGCTAGGAGATAGCAGAAAATGCTAGAAGCACATTTGACAAATAAGAGTAAAAGAGAGCGTCGAGACAAAGAGAGAGAAACAACAAGCGCCACAACAGTTAGCATATGAAGGTCCCTGTCTGCTATATAAATGTGAACAGAATTGAAAAGGCGGCTGTTGACACAACACAAGCGCATTAAGAATGTTTTCCTCGTCGTTTGCGTTCCATAACAATATTATAATGGTAATATAAAAACAATGTAAAATACCTAAACTCTTAACTGTAAAACATTTCATGAATATTTTTTCCTATTTGTTTTTCCTATTTTCGTTCTCAGTAAGTAAAGACCTCAAATTGTTCTCTTCCAAGAGCAATTCTGGATACTATCACGAACCGCCTGAGAAAAACCAAATACACTTGGCACATTTGAACAAGTTGGACACCACTTTTATTTGGCAATCTGCTGTGTAAAAAGTAAAACTGTTGTGACTGTAGACCAGAATATTATTTGTTTTCCAATATGCTAAAGAATGAATATGAGTGTTTCACTACTCACGACAGTAATGCTTGAAAAGGCTGATTGCCAAGAACTTCACTCACTTTACAGTCAATTAATAGGTTGCACAAAGATACATCTGCCTTCCAGAACAGGAATCACTACTGCACAGTAGCGGTTGGCCCTTGAGGAATATAGGATGGAGCCGTCCCAATAAAATTTAAATTAGGTAGTGCCGTATTGCATGTATAAATAGTTATGTTTGGATTTGTTATTAACTTTAAGTATGTATGTTCTTTGTTTTGCTTCTTTGTTGATATTTTGTGTGAATATGGCCAATAAATGAATAAATGAATTTGAGGAAGAAAATAGAATCAATTTTTGTATCTTTCAAATAGAGTAGTGCATTTTTTTCTAATGCAGTGTTTACGTTGGAAGTGCCATTCAATAGATGAAAGGTGATTTGAATATTGGCGCCTCTCTTTTGGCGCCTTTTCATTTCCCAAAAACAACATGGCACAGACTCCGACTGGAAGAGCCAGATATGTCACAATGGCTACGCGGGTGAATATTTGAGGGGATTTGAGGAGAAGCCAGATAGGTAGCTGTTTGGTAGAGTCCAACGCATAAGAAGGCATGCACACTGCACAGTATGGGATAACATTATCAAAAGTCAAAACAGTGAGCTTCATTAATAGCCCTATAATTAATTAGTAATTAATTCTTGTACATAGTTACCGAAAATCTGTTTTTCTCTTATTGTTTTTTTTTTATTTTGATAAGTATGTGTTAATAGACTAATTAGTGTAAATAAAGTGAGAGTGTTAACTTCAGTGTTGCCAGCCTTATTTTAGCTATAGAACCCGTAACAGTAGATTTCACATTTTTGTAGTAGCTTGTAGTGCAGTATTAGTTTTGGAGGAGATAAAATTATTATCTATTTATTTATTCGAGTACTTTTTTCTACAAAAAATAATTGTGAGAGAATACCTCTCGATTCCACATTGGAATTAGATGAAAATACACTGCATTGACCTTTGACCTTCAACTTTTTCCAAATACTGCCTGTATCTCATTCTTGTTTATTGTTTTCATTTGAAATGAATAAAAAAAGTAGAAAAATTTAAAGTGAAACATGAAATTGTTCAAAATGAATAGTGAATTGCTCAAAAAAATAATTCTAAATAATCAGAGGAGCTGATAAAATCCATCCTTGTTCTATTTTACCAATGAGTTCCACAATCAGTGGTTAAGTGAGAAGATTCATTTTGTTATTTTTTGAGTGAAGGTTTTTAGCAAATCTTGGATTTTTAGTCTGTGTTAACCTCAATGTTTTGGACAATGTAACATTCAAAATTTGTTAAGGGAGCAGTTTTGGACTTGAGTCTGTTGCGCCTTCACATTCGTTGTAAATTCGTCACAATAAATAAATATCATCAACAAATCTACAAATAAATGGTTGTCTCATTCTCAATTAACATAAAAATTCCCTTGCAATCTCCATATGTGCACCCCTTGAATGGCTGGAAACTTCATTGCGCACTGATTACTGACAAACCATTTTTCCCTTTGCAATACTGGAGTTTCGAACTTCACCTAATAGCTGCATACTTGAGCCAACCAGGTCACACGATATTATTATTATTTTTACCCTCTTATCAGGGCCGTTTTTACACATCAGTGCACATGGGTCATGCTGATTTTAGGGGCCCTTAAATACTCTGAATGGAAAAAAGACTGCTTGTTGATATTTTACTCAAGCACGTGTGTGACACTGTTTGCGAGGAGAAAAATCATAAAATTTATTGCTCGAATATTTGTATTTTCGGCAAAAAAATTATGATTATACTTTTTTCAATTTTCATTTATTTTTTCCCTCCCGAATAAATGGGGCCCCCAGAATTTTGAGGCCCTGGGCCGGGGCCCAAGTGGCCCATGCGTAAAAACGGCACTGCCTCTTATATTTCTCCACACAGTTTTTAAAAACCTATAAAATATCACTCAAACGAAACTGAGTTCAGAAAGGACCAGAAAATGAAGTTAATGAAGTTTCGGATGACTGCGGTAGAATACAATGGATTGCAAATTTCAAAGTTATTTCGGAGAAAAAATGAATTGAGAAGGGGTATTTCAGGTACAATAACAATTTTCATTATTTGCAATGCAACATCCTTGTAATAGGTCTATTCTGGATCTGGAATAATGTCCAAAGAAAACCAGTGATTAAAAAAAAGAAAAGAAAATAGAAGTGTACAACTCCAAACACATTGGAATGACGGCAATGAGCTCGCTCGAAACCTATTTTCAAGTCGTTATTTAAACTAAGCACATGCAAAAGTAAGTGATACGCGCATGTGCATGCGAGTATGTGTGCTCTGAGTTCATCCTGAATCAATCGTTGGTAACAATAATTATTAGCTTGTGTTGCCCCAAACATCTTTCTATAACATTAGCATTTTCGTTGTGAGTCCTTGAAATTCACGTTATTCCGTTGCACATGTGGCCAGGCCCAGAGTAAAAAAGGGACCAACGCCAATCCTCATTCAAAAGAAATAGAACGAAGGGACTTCCAAGTGAAGAAGTTTTGCTCAAGACCCGCAAGACATGTACAGTATTAACATTTGCTAAATCATATTCAAAAATTCAATTAATGGAGTGAAATAAGCTCATTAATGATGAATTTTGTAAATACAAACGAAAAAGAGGTATCGCATGCTTCAAGGTTACATGTTACCGGTAGAGAGAACATCGTATCTCATAATTTATTTATAAATTATGAATTCATCCAACCCAAAAAGCCAACATGTAATATATTTACATGGAATAAAGTTGAAAAGAAATATGTTCTATCAACATTATACTCGTATAATAAGCAATAAATCCCAACCTTTTATAAGTGATAAAATATTATTTTTTTGAAGACGAATCAAATAAGTTGAAAATCCTAAAAACTTTTTATAAACTTAAACATAGATAACTATGAATTTCATTAATAATCTCAATTTTATAACGAACTGAAATGAGTTATAGGAGTAGAATGGAATGTTGCCATATTCAATTATAAGGAATTTTTACTATAATTACTGTGAAAGATTTTTCGAACTAGATGAGCCAATTATTTTAATCAGTATTGTATGGTTGATCAACCATATCAAGGTTGATAGTTGATCTATATTGGTATCAGTTATACCATTGATCAGGGATAGTAAGATGGTTCGTCTATGGTTATACTTTCTGAAATGGGACTCAATGCTCATAAATCTAAATTAATTTCATTAATATGAATTTCTAGAATAAAAAAGAATTATCTATGCTCAAATAGCAGTACTTGCCTGTAGGTCTTATCAGAATAAAATTAAATCAAATTATCTTTGGTTGTGGCAACGCATTCGCATCAATTATTGATATTAGCCACTTGAAAGGAAGCCACAACCGGAAATTAAGAGATACCATTACCAGTTGACATAAAAATACTATGCATATCACAACTATATCCGTATTGCAGCAAAATTCACGAGAGACTGAGTAAACAGCAGAAGATAGGGAGGCACCAAAGAAAAATTAGCCTTGATGTAAAGTTCCATTCTTATTCGAAAATGGAGTTTTCACAGTTTTACTCAATGATAACTACATTTCAAACTGTAGCCTCAAGTTCACTATTTTTTTTTCATTACAGATCAATTTCATTAAATTTTAGTAATTCTTTATCAAGCTAATCCGTTTAATTAAAGCTTTTCCTTAAGAAACGAATGAGATGCAGACAGTAGAGGTGTTAAGAGATGCATTAGAAAAGTAAATTTGCCTTACTTCTCTTCAGAGACGTGACAAAAACCTCTTGTCGACATTCTAGCAACATCTGGAAGAGACTCTCTTAACAAAAAAGACTTCTCACCGGTGCTCTGCTCTTTTAACGCTTCATTTTTGAAAACAATTCTTTCAGTTTTCAAGGGAAAACTGAGAAACATCTGGAGCGCTGGATATTTTCATTTCATTTGGGAATAAAATTCTTATTCAATAGACTAGACTTTCTAAGGACGTTTTTTTAGAAGTTTCTTCTGAATTCCTACCCTGACATTTTCCAAAAGAGCCAAAACAGAAAGGCAAAACAGGCACACCCTCTGTTATACACTTTTTACATTTTATAACCTCCGACAAAAATATATCAGAACATGGCTAAAAACGTGCTTATTGATATCATTGAAATTAAAAGTAAATTCGTATGGCTTTTCGTGGTGGGGAGACCCTTACGGGTAGTTCCAACTCGCCGCTTTTTTAACGACTGCTTTTTTTTATATGCAACCGGGACCGACGGCTTAACGTGTCCTCCGAAACACGGGAGTGGCTCGAGAAAAATATCTATCATTGAAATTGAGGTTTTGGCTAATAGTAAGTTATAGTTACAGTTGAAGTAGAAGCTGTAGTACAGTTAATTACTAATTTTTGTTAATAACGATAGTCGGTTATTTATGATAGGTCAAGTGGTGTGCCTAAACTAAAAATGTATTCAAGGCAATAATGCATGGAAACACGTAACTTTTTTCCTGCTGTTGATGCACACATGAGTCGAGACTTGTGCCTGACTGATAATGATGTTATGAATGGTGAACCCACAATTTTAAGGTGGGCTTCGAGCCACAGGTAAGTGATGATAAAGCAGATAATGTTATGTTATTTTTTGCCGGTCACCCTTCCAAGTGCAGTCCCAAGCGCTCTTGACTGAACACCACGATCGCAGTGCGCTCAGCAAACAGCTTCAAGCTTTAAACTCAGCTCAAGATAGGGCTATAAACGTGTTTGTAAACGATGATCAATTGGGAAGAAAACATTGACATTGCTTTTCTAGGAGTTTTGTTTGATAGACGATTCACCTGGGCTCCAAACATTGAGAAAATATGCTGTAAAATTTCATCTCGGGTATTTGTCCTGCGACAGCTTGCTAGATTAAATGACTAGACCATGGGCTCTTACTTTGACATATAAGGTATGCTATCTTAGTATGGGGTGATTCATCAAAACAAAAACCTTGATAGGGTGTTTGAGATCCAAAAGAAAGTGTATGGAAAGAGTAAATAGATTAGATTCATGTAGGCCGTTGCTCAGGAGACTTGGACTCCTAACTTTACCCTGCTTATATGTGTATGAAGCTACTTTAAAAGAGTGATATTAACCAAAATCTTGACGCACACGATTATAACACAAGAAGCCGAGGAGATTATCACTTGGTGAGTTACAATATTCAAACAAAAGCCTAGTTATTGGTAGGAAACTCTAAAACAAGCTACCGCAGTTTTTAAAGATTCTTGAAAATATAGGAATATTTTAAAAACAACTGAAACAATATTTAGTTGATAAAGCATTCTATAGTGTACAAGTGTATAAGAGTTCCTTTCCAATCAAATTTAAGCCTCACCTAAACTAATTAATATAGTAATTACGGTAACTAGTGTATAAGATAGCTTAATTGTTAATATGACTTGTCTTATACTCCATAACTGGAGTCTTGTAGACGTAATCTACAAAACAAAATGACCAACCATTGTCTATTTTTGGAAATGATTAAGGAGAACAGATACCACTGTCTTCTGCCTCTCATGACATGAGTAATTTACATATTACATTTTATTTGTTTATGGTATTTAGTAGGAAATTAAAGATTTATTTTCAATACATTTTGTGCGTTATATGCTTTAGTTAGTTTAATATTTTTATAGTTGATAATTTCAATATTATTTTCAACTCACCGACTTAAATCAAAGTTCTTAAATGTAGCATGCGTAAATTTCAAGAGCAACAACGGAGTAATATTGTAAAGGATACATATATGATGTCTCTGAGGTAGCGTGCTTGGAGATTTCTATTGATTCCAGCTTCATCAATGTCTGATATTGCTGTCATATCAGGCAGGCCTGAGACGCTGGCCTCTGCAAAAAAAAGATAAAAGTACGTAATAAGTACACTTTCTGTTAAATTTTCAAATTGATTGATTGAATCATTTTTATTCAACAAACGTCCAAATTGTTTGAATAGTGTCACATAAATTATAAAAATACTTAAGCAAAGACAATACAATTAATCAAGACAGCAGCTTTAAATTATCCCTGAACAAATTCCTGAAAGTAGTACAATGACAAGCTTACCAGATATTTCTTCAGATTCACTCTAAAAATTCTTATCTCTTTTAATAATTTTAAGTTTCTGGGCAGCATTTTGAAATATTTCTCTCCCATATACGTTGTTTTCCTTTTAAAAAAATCTAAATTATGTCTTTGCAAAATTCTTCCCGATTGAGTATTATAGGCATGTGAAATATTACTTTCCTGTTCAATATCTGTAAATTTTTTTAAGTGCATTATAACTTCAAATATGTACTGTCCATAAACTGTTAAAATGCCTAACTGAGAGAAGACTTGTTTCACAGAGTCATTCCTTTTGATTTTCATAATTATTCTTAGTGATCTTTTTTGTTGAATTAGTATTTTGTCAAGGTTTCTTTTCGATGTGCATCCATACATACACAGACCATAAGCTAAATTAGAATGTATCAGTGCGTGGTAAATTGCTTTTAACGCATTAAGATCACACATATTGGCCATTCACCTTATATTAGAGTATATACACAAAGAATAGTGTACCTTTATAAGAATTAGTAGATTCATTTATTACATGTATTTTATACTACCATAGTGTTACGGGTTCTATTTCTAAAATAATGCTGACAACACTTAAAATTAACACTTGAACTTTATTTACACAAATTACTCACTACAACACGCACAAATCAGTTAGTCATACAAGAAAAAACAATAACAAACAAATAAATACATGACGTTCAGCTAATAATGAATTTGCTATTCCACTGTACAAAAACTAATTACTAACTGTTAACAGGCCGATCAATAATTTAATAAATAACTGCTCAATAAACTATTCAATATTGTAAAAATAAATGTCCATGAAATCAGTCAAACACTTAATAAAGAAATGAACACTTACGAAGCACAGTCTGTCACTGTATAAACTGTAAAGGAAGTCTGAATAATACACTGCGTTTATCACGTTAACACATTAAACGTTCATATCACAACAATAACTGACTGCTTGTTTACAAGAGCACCAGCTTTATAGGTTTTTTGTAACATTCCAGGAATACTATTACTTTCAATATAGTTCCATACAGTGAACTATAACTTTTGATATAGTTCTATACAGTCTATGTACACAGATAAGATTTGACTGGAACATTCTGGATGACTGAAATGCATGATGCAGAATAGGGGGTGTAAACAAAACGTGCCTATTATCAATTTAGATCGAAGTATACTATTGACACAACAGATTTTCCTACATTTGCCTAACAAAGCGGCTATATGCACTCGTTATAGAACACAAAACAGCTAATTCCTGCACTATTTTACTTTGTTGCACTCCAACTGACTTTTCTGCACTTATTTTACTTTGTCACACTCCAGTTGTGCCAACAGAAGGAAAAATTTTATGTGTAAAACATGCTGAAAGTATCTTTGCTGCACTTGAGAAACTATTCCGCACTCGCCTTCAGCTTATTAGTTGCACAAATAACTATTTTCTCTTCTCCATTGCATTTCATAACAATAGTAAAACAGTGCAATACTAATAGACACGTAATTTCAAATTCCAATAAAATTATGGACAATACTAAATTCATGATGAGCTTTAACATAGGAAGTAATAAATTGAATATTAGAAAAAGATGATACATTTTTCAATTTATGAATACAATACAAAGGTTACCGACATTTATTTAATCAAAGACCTTGACATCCCGACTATGGAAGTTGAAATGTATAGCTGTTATCTAAAAATAGTTTATGATTATTAACACTGGAACTGTATGACATTTTTTAAGGTTTTTAGCCTACCTAGTTTTTATCCCATCCATCTTAATTTTTTTTTTTTTTTTTGAGGATGAAGCCCACATAGGTTTGAGACCTGTGCGTGGGTAATGAGTTGGATGATGGTGATTGATGATTATTTTAGCAAATCATAAAATATTAATCGCGTATTAAAGATTTACATAATCCAAATTTAGATTGATGGATAACATTAAATTTTCAATTTAAACAGACATAGGAAGAATATGAGCATATTACTCATACATAAGATCTAACATTTATAGGCCTAAGATTACATGGAGTTCAATTTTTTGATTGATTTATTGTAATGCCAATGCAATTGAAATTCTATTGTAAATGGATTTGTTTGATAAACATTGTATTTATTCCAATACAATTTGTTTGATGTAGTAAATAAGTGAATAATAAATTGAGAAATATATTTTTTTAATATACATATCATTAATAAAAATATCCATTCATAGTCCAGGGACTATAAAGAAAGCAACAGATCCAAATTTTTGTTGCTAGGAAGCCTAAGGATATCCAAAAATTCCAAACCACTTGAAGTTGTATCCAAACCACCTGTAAGTCGCGTAATGACGTCATTAAAATGACGGATTTTCAAGCAAGTACCGTTTTATGGAAACAGTCATACAACAAAAAAAAATTTTGTTACACTTGCAGTAAACGGATTTCGAGTCACAATACAAAGTTTTAGAATTTTTGTAATTACGCATTTTGGCCTAAAAAGTAGTGATTTCCTTGTTTCCAGTTTCATTGATAAAATATCTTTTTTTAATTTAAAAAAAGTCCATGTAAAATTGATATTTTTCGAAATTTTAATGTATAAATTTGACTTTATTTCGTAGTAAGCTTTTAATTCTCCATTTACCAGACTACTTGTGTAGGAGCTGCCGAAGCATTGCTTCACTTTAGCCTCTGAACTTTGAAACTCTTAGAACCTTCTAGTAAAAGGGAATAGTTTTAAAATATTATATTCTTAAAAACTTTTGTACCTATCATTTTATCGAAAAACATCACAATTCATTCAAATTTCGACGAATATCAATATCAATTTCACATGAACGATTTTTTCCAATTTTCTTTAAAAAATATCATTTTATCAACAAAAACGACGTTTTAGGCCAAAATTTGTGGTAACAAAAATTGTAAACCGGTTTATTGAAACTCGAAACATTGCAAGTTTGTAACATTATTTGTTTTTCGTTCAAGCTGTTTCCATAAGCCGGTAAATGCTTGAAAATTCACCATTCTGATGACGTCATTACGTGACATCCAGAACCCTATCAAGTGTTTCGAATATCCTTGGACACCCTAGAAACAGCAAATTTGGGTCTGTGAATTTCTTCACGAAGCTGCACACACACGAAGATAAGATTTTCAACACAAGTCCCTGGACTATCATTATTGAATTCCTATATTGTTGATTGGAAAAATATTCTTCTGGATGATCTCGAAATGTAGGCTACAGGGATTAACAATGTCAGAAAGATAATACCTCTGCTTGAGCGGTATGGTGATTACAAATTCGTAGCGATACGTGCACGATAGCACTGTGCTTAACCAAGCTATTTGCAAATTTCCGGTTTGGTTCCGCAAACATCCCTCTGGCTTTCCGGATACCCAGCGGTGAGTGACTTCACCTCCTCTTCTCTAGAATATTTGTATAAGGCTGCTTGTTTGCATAGAGATGAGAGAAAATGAGATATCAAAATTAATAACAATTAACAATGATTATCAAGTTGAAGCAAAACGAAGTTGGAAAACAGTGTTCTTGGTTAGAAGACTAATCTTCTTCAACAAACGGCTGAATAAAATTACTTTAAAATTCAACTCTGTGTGATCCGCCCTGGCGTGGTTTCTACCAAAAATGTGGTTAACTAAATACTCGTTCCATGGTACCAGGTAGTCAAAAAAATTTAGCATACGCTGTATAGGAAACGCAAGGAAGGGGAGGGCGATCTTCTACATAATGCATTATGACAACAGTATTTCATTGATATTAGATTTTTATTGTAAATTTAACGACTTGCAGTCAATTTTCAATTGTAAATAAATAATAATCATACCTAACCTAACCATAACACTAACATTATTTTAGTGATTGAACCCGTAAGAATACTATTTGATGTTCCCTATTGAGGGTTTGTACTTCGGAACACAAACACTTCAGACAATAATATAGGCAATGAAGGCCTGAAATAAATCAAAAAACTTTGTATAAATGGATATAATAATTTATTATACAAAGAATATGTGATAGAAAGAGACAGAACATAATTTGAAGGAAAATATATTCAATAGATCAATTCAACTATATGAATAAGAAAAAATGTAGATGATTTATTTATAAAGGAATGAAGAGAATTCAACATTAAAATAGGATTAATTTCGAGAATCAAAGGAACTTTTGGTTATTAATTTACTTCAAGTAATTGAGTAATCATATACTTCTCACTGAAATTTCTTCAGTATCCAAAGCTAACCGCTTCATACTAATATTATTCCTTCTATTAGTAATATTCCATAACAAGTTTGAGACTAATCAAAATTATTGTTGGCTATTTATACAGATTTTGCATTAGAAGGTTATTTAATAGTTTATAAACTGATAGTATATTGAAGTTTGACATCTTGTTTTCCCGAATTTTCTATACAGCAATGTCAAACTGAAAAAGATACAACATAGTTTGATAAATACTCTGAAAGTCTGAATTTGCTATGGTAAAACTGAATAGTTAATCAATACCGTTTAATAAAAGTGGAAATGAACAATAAATTGAGTGAGGTTAATTTCAACAATGACCTAATCTCATTGAAACAAAAATTTGTAAATCAGATGACAACATGAATTAGTAATTTTTTTAGATTTCAGCTATAAATTGATTGAATGAGACACATTGAACATATAATGAAGATTACTGGACGTTAGTTTCCAAATTATAAAAATGATATTATGTTGCAATGAGTAGTGAAATTTGAGGTTTATAAGTGGAATAGATATTGCTTTTAATAGGCTATGAATGCTATTCCATGAGGAATACTATTCTCTATGGTATTCTGGATTCTATATTCTGTATAGAGGCGTAGAGCCATTCTATAGAGAGATGCAATTTTATGCTAGAATGAATGTCTCAATGTCAATGAAACATGAGTTATCAAGGTTAGATTTTTGACAAGGAAATTCCGAAGATTAAGTCTGCACAGTGTACGGGTGGAAAGTAATGAACACAGTACGCTATTACTCACAATAATTTTATTGATGGCACACTGAACTAAAGAGCACTACTACTAAAAGTCCAGTCGGTCGGTTAGGACAGCTGGATCAATATTAATGGTTTCATGACAATTACAGTGTTGGTGACTTTGTGATGTTTTGAATGAGAAAGAGAGGCCACCTCCACCACCCTAAACGCCCATTGGCCCGTTAAACGAATTCATTAATCAGATTGCCAGTGACAACTTCAGGCTTACGTACCTCAATAGAAGATGAGAATGACTTGAACTAGTCACCAACTACAAGCATTAAACTATTAAAGTCGACATAAAGTAAGAGGAAGTTGTGGTCTGTAGGCAAGCATTATACATGAGCTTTGCGGCTGACGGTCTTAGATCAAGCCGTATGGTGTATGTATTATTCTGGATATTTTGTTTTACATAATTTATTGTTGATGAATAAAGCACTTCTATATCCTATTCTATACATTAGCTTTGAGAGTGAAGACTGACATCATTATTTACATACCTACTCTACTGAGAGAGTCTTCTGTTGCCAAGTAAGTCACATCTCATAACTTAAAAGTACTAGAAAACTTGAAAAAATATATTATAAAAATAATATATATAATACTTCAAATTTCTACTAAAACATATTGCTGGATGTTATATATAGGAATCAATTTGAGAAAATTTACAATTTAGAGATTCAAGAGATACGATGCATAGATTTTAGAGAGACAGGAGATTAGTGAATTTCATTCTCATGGGCGAAACCGTTCGTTTTATGAACTTACAAATATTATTTCAGGGCAGATAATTTTAATAAAATTATTTATAATACTGTAATATTATCAGAGTTACTCAGGTCCGATGTTCATCAGAAGTTTGAAAATGAATTTGAATAGTGGATGATTTTGAGGTTGGAGAAGCTGGATTTGAAAAAGATCGATTCAGTCTGACAGAATGGGAATAAGAGGGGAAAAGCTGAGCGCGGAAAACAGAACAAAGGCATTGCTGCGGCTATTGCAGGCTTCTACTTAACATCTCGGAAAAGCTTTCTTGGCGTGGAAAAAAGGTAGCGAAATTCTACTGACGCTTCAAAACGCGAAGGGATTATTGGTCGCCGGGAAAAGCACGGTGAAAACTCATAACTTCCAGCTCGCAAGTCTACTTCCGCGGAAATGCAATCTAGGCTGCAGGAGATCCGATTTTGTATTCAGGAAGTGAGTACACATTTCAAAAATTGAACAGAATTTCAAAATAAATATCATACAGTTTTTAAAAAAAGCTTAAAGCTAAAACTACATACAGATATTACTCATAATTTATAAGGGCATTGCCAGAAAAACCTAAGATCATGCGCTAGCAACGAATATCAGTGACAAAAAGAAAAAAATAAATTTAAGAGAAAGTGAATAATTAAAAATATATAATATATTAAAAGATTACAGTATCTATAATTTTCCATACCGCTATTCTCTAGTTCTTGATATGGTGATTCTATTAAATTTGTGATGAATAATCTGTAATTGTTGTTTTGAGAATGTATGGATTTGATGTAGCTTTAGATATTATTACAAAATATAATTGGTTATATTGTTAGATAGAATCCATTTCTCTATTTCACTTATGGCTGACTTAGTAATTCTATTTGAAATCAAGTGGTCCGGTACGAAGTTTATTAATTTATTGCTTATGTATGCAAATTGTCTCCTGCAAACATTTAAATCTGTTCTTGGAACGAAATAGCTATAACTTGAACGAAAATTGTAGTTTGAGAACTGGATGGTTGTAGAGATTTTTCTATTTTTATCTATTTAAACAGTAAAATTCTTTATGAAAATTTTTCTGACAGTCAAAACATTTAGTTCGGTATATAATAAATGTTAGGTCTAGGAAAGCGTCTTTGTCCGCCAAGTGCTGCTCTGAGAATATGCCTTTGAATTTAACTGATTTTTTTAAAGTGGGCTTCCAATGCCCCCTCCCATACTTGGATACCCAGAAACAAAAGCAGAAAGTGCATTTTCAAATGATAAACCAAGGTAATTAAAAAAGTTTTTTGTTTTTAAATTTATCAATACATTTCACAAAGGAATGAAAAAACCATGTGCATTCAGCTATGATTCTCCTGTCATAAGTTTCCTACGCAAGGCTCGGTTCACGCACATCAATTTCAGCCGTTCGATAAAATTTCGGACATTAAAATTTCGAATGGAATGAACAGTTTAATGGGGATAGTCAGAGACAGAGAAGGCTAGAAACGTCTCAAGGCTCCTCTATTTGTATCAATAACATGACAAACTATATAAAACCAGAAATTTATAAATTCTTAAGATATTTGGTGTCTATTTCAAGAAATTACTTGTTTCTAATTGAAATAATAGTTTTTAGAGCCAATTTTCTACTTCCAAATATTCTTCAAATTAAGTTTGAAGTGAATAGTTACACTCTTTAAACTTTTGAAAACGTGCATTTAAAAAAATACTCTCATAAAATATCACTTTTAATGAAACTACCACTACTGAAATTACTTTCACTGATATTACATTTTTCATTGAAACTACTTTTTAATATCTTTAACAGAAAACCTTCCAAAAACCGGCACCCACCAAATCTTGCAGCCCCTACCCCTACCCAAATCTCTATTGCTTGACAGCGGAACATGCAGGTTATTGTAAAAACAGTGACAGATTGTATTGGATAAATTTAAAATAATAAAACTTTCAGGCATAGGCTACCAAACCCCCCTGAACGAAGCTCGACCCCCTGATATTAACAATTGATATTCACTATAATTTTAATCGAGATAACTGATAATCAATCCAGGTAATGACAGACTATAATTAAGTATTAAAATAATGTTGAGATTCACTTCAAGTACTAAGTTACTTGCAATATAATTCCAATTCAATGCTATTTTCCTGTGAGTAAGAAACAACAAACTGTTAGACGTTCCCCAAAATTCTTCTTTCACTAGATTGAACGCACATTATTTTATGAATTTATTTCGGGCTTGTAATGAAAAACAGAGCACGTATTATTTTTGAGCGTTCGACAGAATACTGATTATTTATCGTTGGGAGCAGGTTACGGAGAAAGAATTTAAAAGAGATGTAATGAACTGAGTGACAGACTTTATATAGACAGTGCTAATATAATGTCCATAATATGATGTCCAATTGATATTTGATTGCATATCTATGAGCTTCATACTTTGTTTTGGTGGACTTGGCATAATGATATAAAACTGTAAGCTCAGTGAGGAAAGCAATCACAAACTACCTCACTCCTCATTTGTGTAGTGTGCTCTTTGGACTACAACACAACGTTGAGGTCTGAAGAGTTGTAATCGGATATGGCACTATGTACATACTGTAACGAAGAGCCAGAAATCACTTCTGGCATGGCAGCGCCTTATTTGCAGAGGTGTCATAAAATATAAAAGTCATGGTCCATTGCTTTTTGTCTTATCTCAAGCGCGCACTTGGTTGTTTCTCTTCCTCTTCTTGGCTGTTCGTTGCTCCCGTTCATGTCAAATGGGCATCTGAAATTTTTGAGCTCCTCTGAGATAACGCTTATCTGTTTTGATACAAATATCTGAATTGGGTACTCTCTGGAATGAAGATTTATAGAATAAACAAAATTATAAAAGCGGCAGTGCATGTCAGCAGGAGTCAGTTGTTATTCAGATTTCAAAATATTTTTATTGAGTGGCAGTTTGTGAGTCTATTGCGGTTCCGCGTATCAAGTGTGATTGATATAACCTGTGACAAACATTGCGCTTCGTAATAGCTTAGTTTATTATTGAGTGTATCAACCGTTTATTAGACAATTCTTATTGAGTCATTGAACAGTTTATTGGACAATAAATTATTAGAAGCGAGGCGTTCAATGGCCACACCGTCTGTATAGTCACTGTAAGTTAAACTTCTGTTTAAAAGCATAATCGTTTGTATATGTGAGGAAATCGTACACCAAAGAAATTGTAAAAAGTGATCAAGGCAAAGAAAGCGTGAAGGATGAAAGTCTGACAGTTGTCAAGGGTTGGCCACCCCTCCTAAACTTTTGTCAGGTGAATAAAGTGTAACAACTTACCATTTTATTCTGACAGCGGTATTAATCAAAATATTCAATTTGCACTTTTTCTATGTTTCCGATTTGCATAGCCGAGATAATGCACCATAAGTTCCCCTTATTTGAACTTGTGTATTTTATGGTAACACTTCTGTCCTCTAAAAGTTATGAAAATAATAAAGAAGTCAAGAATGTACCCGATTTGGGCTACATGGGCTTTCCTACTCTATTTTCACTTTAGCTGTTTTCTTGAGATTTCCGACAGAAACCTCCTCCACTGTTACTACTCATTATACTTGAGTTTAAGTACCGGTTACCGGATTTTTGTTGGAAGCACACATTAAAATTAAAAAATTAATCAAATATCAAACGAAGTTTATTGAAAATCCACAACAATTGAATAATTTTATTTAGATCCTATCACTCGGGTCAACTTTTTGTGGAGCGTCTGTGGGGCAGCTGATGGCGAAGCATTGTCTTATAAAATATGAGATTTTCGTGTTCTGTTCAAATGGCGCTACGCCACAAATTTAGCTGCGCGAGCCGTAATTGGTGGTTGGCTTCGCTTATACATAAGACCAGATAATTTATTGGACTTGTGTTCGCTGGCTTCGCCGCAGAAACTTGCGAAAAAAATGGAGCGTCTAGTGTCAAAGGAATCAGAAGACTCTTAGAAGTAAATGGCAGTGACCAGTTGCTGTACACACGCTGCCATGGCCTGCTACTATTTTAGCCACATCATTGTGGCACCGCGGTAGCGCTTAGGTTTTACCACAGTTGGAGATAAGGCTGTCTCAACCAAAATCTAAATTTGATGAAATTTCGGAAATTACCCGTAAGGGTCTCCCCACCACGAAAAGCCATACGAATTTACTTTTTTCGGAAATTTGAGTTTTCAAATTGCCATCATGTGCTACAAGTTCACCTCAGTTCATATCTTTTTGATTTTCTACTATCAAAAAATTACAATTTTAATCGGTCATAAAAATTTCCTTCTACAAAGACATGTAGAAAACAATAGTTCCATCAAGAAATTATAATTTGTGGGAAGGTTTACAATGTGAACAACTTCATAAATTGTTAATTATATTGACTAAGAATAAATAAACAAAGCTAAAGTGAAAATAGAGTAGGAAAGCCCATGTAGCCCAAATCGGGTACATTCTTGACTTCTTTATTATTTTCATAACTTTTAGAGGACAGGAGTGTTACCATAAAATACACAAGTTCAAATAGAATAATTCACTTATTTGTATAAACAAACTTCAAATGTTATTCCAACCCAAAAAGAAGAAATCTAAGAACAATACTCATGTGAAGAGAATGCTTATTTTTCTCAGTGCAACAGAATCATTTTTAATAACTTTGATATTTCTCAACTCACTCTACTAACTCACATTGATGAAGTCAAAGTACCAACCAATGGAAAAATTGCACAAATTGCACAGGTGATTACATTTTTATGTGACCATCATTTTAGTCTATACTAGACTATCCTAGTCTTAGTTATTTTCTTGTTCTCGTTGAGGGATAAACCCCTCTCTACAGGGGGTGCAGCCCTGGCTAGACGGTTGAGGCGAGCAGAGGACAAGCAGAGTAGTAGGACAGAGAACAAGATTGCATAGAAAGTACTAAATTCAAATTAAGGGGTCTTTAAATTTTAAAATATTGTTATATATTATGAATACAATATGTATATTAATATATTTTACCTTGCAGGGAACTTCCTTATTTATATATATGTATTTGTTGATTTAGTGCTATGTTATTTTATATTATATTATTCAGATGTATTTTTTATATTTTTATGTTTCTATTTCTGTTGAAACATAGGCGCCGACTAGTGTAGCTAGAGGGGCTCCAGCACCCCCAATGTTGTAGTGGTGGGGGCTCAGCCCCCCCCCCCACCCCAAAAAATCCTTAAACTTGCATTTCTACATTTCAACTTATTCAACTTAATACATGTGACGTTGCCATTCTCCCTACAACAAGTCATCCTATTAGAGATGTCGGGATCCAAAGTTTACTTGTTATTAACCTGGCCAGGTCAACCGTGCGTTTCTCAGTTATTGTCGAACGTGTGTTCGCGATCGCCCCCCGAAATTCCCTTGCGGTTTCGGGCTGCAGGAGTTCCTGAATCATCCACCATCGGAGCCCGAAGTTCTTCAAGAACTTCAACTGCTCCAGCCTACGCCAATGACGGATCTATGTCGGGACATTTTAAGATGATTACTAGAACTTTCAACTATTCAGAACTGACGGCCTTACAACCCTCAGGGTTAAAAGTTGCTACCAAATTACTAGCCCCGACAATCAGTATTCTATTTTAATTTAACTTTCGCCCAAAAGGGCATGAAAAAGCTGTTTAGAGATCTTTATTTATTGAATTTTCCAGGAGAGGACCCCCAAATCCCCTTTTCTTGGGGTATAGAATACCCCCCGAAAACCCCGGAGTGGGCCCCCCAATAATTTGTCTAAGTCGGCGCCTATGTGTTGAAGAGAATAAATAAAATAATTTGATTTGATATTATAAAATTATAATACATAATTGCAGAGGAAATAAGAGAAAACTTGTGGTTGAAACATTTCATCATCCCTTCACTTTATTAATATTCTATCACCGTATACATGGATATGAAATATTTTGTTTTATTACGCAAATGGACAAGAAAACAAAAATCATGTAGCCTACGCTCTATAGACTTCTGGGAAAACTATACTTTTTTCAGTCTATATAGATAATTGTAAGAGCAATAAGAATGCGAGGAGACGAGAGTCAAAACAATTGTGTTGTGCTTTAGGTGTGGTTGGTGAGTTTAGGTGCTTGAGCATATCTTTCCACTCGAAAACCCCATCAGAGCATCGGAGGGTGCGAATCGCAATTTCTCTCTTCTCTCACTCACACCCTGTTTCATATTTTCAAGAGCTCTTCTCATATGCTATGCGCCAAAGTGTCTCTTGTCTGGCCAATTTCGGTTGTCTATTTACATTTTTCAAGAGCCCACTTCGAAATTTGTTCCTTAGCCCACTATGAAATATTGTTTCAGAGTCAACAGTCAACAACAAAATTCAATTTCAAAACATAGTTGATAGATAGTCTACTTTCGAGTGTAAAGTTTCAAAACACTAGCAGAATCAAAACTTTACTTACAATTATTCTAATTGAAATTTGAGAGCCATTATAGTAACACCAGAAAATGGGCGACTGTATAGTAAATATTGTTTGTTGATCCGGGAATGCCATGCTATTCTATTTCATACATCAACTATATTCTTAGTTAGATGTAAAACGAGTAGAGACGAGTAAGATGAGAAGATCTTAGGATAGCAACTGCAAAGATGTTGACGTAGTGAGTGGACCAGCGAACACATAAGACCAATGGTCTTATAATATGTTCGCTGGAGTGGACTTACGGAAGCAAAAAGTTGAATTATGTATCATGTGCAATATTGATTACTTAAATGTATCAAGCCTTAAATGTATCAAAAGTTGAATTATTTATCATGTGCAATATTGATTTCTTAAATGTATCTTAAACAAGCCAATATCACCACATCACCAGCTCTTCACACAGTGTAATGACGAGCAGAAGACAGAGATGAATATTTGTTCGAATAACTTTATTTGCACAAGCATAGCAGTGTTATATTTGAACAAGGGTCTGATTTTTGTAGAATAACATATCAAAGTTCATGGTTTCTTTCTTCGTCTCCGCGCTCTTGCTCACTCTCAAGCATTAAATGTGAATCTTGAGGATTCTATTTCATTCTATATTCTTCTGGAAAGTACTGTGTAAACAGAAGAGACATTGAACGATGGCACCAGAATGTCTAGTAAAACTGTTATTGTACGAGTAAATCCAGGCCCTCTGCTGACAGTTAGTGATGAACCGGCGCTTGAAAATTAACATTATTCTCTTCATTCTTTGTACAAGTAAGTTATGACTATAAACAGTACAGTGCATTTCGGCAATTAATCCGAGGACAACTGTGAAAGTTCTGTGATGAGATAGTCAGTGATAACCAAACTTCTTTTGAACTAATTTCAGTAAGAGCTTACTGAGTTATTGAACAGTTGATTGGACATTTATTAATTTTTATTGATTGGCCTACTCAATAGTTATTAATTACTGTAATTGATCTTGTTATTGGAGTATCCTTTGTAAGTTGAAAGTTATTGAACTGCCCATTTTCTTGATTTCTGGAGTGATAATTACTAATAAGTGCCTTTTGTTGAGTTGATTGTATTAATAAAGTTTTATGTGTTAATTTCAAGTGTTGCCAGCATTACTTTAGTGTTATAGCCCGTAATAATACATAGTTATACAGGTTATAATAACTTCAAATAAGTACACCACAAATCATTATCACTTGATATTGCTCAATATGACTCTATATGCTTGAGTAGATTGATAGTAGCTGAAAATTAATAAAGTTTTGAGATAGAATCCATTCCTTCAATTCAACTGAACGAGTCTACAAAATGAATAAATTCAGGCACTGAGTTTTTTCAAAAGAGGGTGTCTGTTCACATGCAATTCCACAAAATTCATATAGGTAAATTACAAAATGTCATAAATCATCAGTAAATCGCACAGAAGGTCTTCTAGAGTATTAAGATTGAATAAAATGTAGGTTAGAATATTCAGAAATCTCTTTTGAAAAATGTATTGCTCCCATGTAGGACAATTCTTTGAGCTGAAGCAGACTCTGCTCTTAGCTCAGGACATATTCAAGCTGAAGTCGATGCCCTTATCAGAAAGCGTTGAGCCGTTTATCACGGATGGCTAAGCTCAAGGCTGCAGCTCCAACAAATGACTCAACGCGAGGAGGGAATGAACAGAAGTGCACTACATAGTTCACCAGCGATCAATAGTGTATGGTGTAGGGTCCATGGAGTTACATACTAAATAAAAGAAATCATAGTACTGCGTATAGTCGTAGGCTGAAAAAACGGTATGTTTTTCATAATTTATAAGGAATATTCCAATAAAAAAATATTTGGAAATATTCTCAAATTGCACCAATATTCTTCAATTTATCCTACAATAAACTAGGTGAATAAAATAGGAAAATAGGGGTAAGTATTTCTTCATGAGAAGCTAGGTACTAAAAAATTAGTAGAGAAAGTTTCCGAGCAAAACATGGTGGGTAGAATAACTATAGTTTATTGATGAGGGCAAAAATGTTATTAGAAAATACCTAGTAGAGAACTCACATGATAGTGTCGAATGACTTGTAGAGTGAAAGTGAAAGTTAAAAAATATACTATTTATCACTTGAAACGAGAAAAATAAGAAGCATTTATGAAGAAATGGGTAAAATAATCATGGTCATGATTGTAGTGGGAGTAGCCGTGGTATGATGCCTGCCATACGTGTAATAGTGTAAGGTTAGCCTGCATAAAAGTTTGATAAAAAATAAATTTAAAAAAATCATTTTACCTAAACAGATGTACTTGTGCAGGTATGCCGTTGAATGGTCTGCCATAGCATAAATAAATCTGATACAAACCCCTGAAAACAGTTTACTTCAATTATTGGAGCGAACAATTTGCTTGCCCTATTTCAGTTAATTAATTAATTTTAGTGAGAAGTGCAGACCAATATGGTTGACATACAGGATTGTTTGGTACTGAATACAAATTATAGAACACTTTTCTTTTAGACTGGACAGAAACTGTAGCCTACTTGAAGAAATTATTGAGGGAGTACAATTAGATTGAATTTGAGAGCGAGAGCAAATTGAAATCCATCGTTAGTTTCTATCCAACTTCTCCCTCCTGATATCATCTGCTGGATATTCAAGGGTGGAAAAAACTTGCTTGTGGAGATATTTCTCTTTCCAGACTTGAATTATAGTCCCTCTTCCAAGAAAACTGCAAACAAACCTCCCTCAACCGAGATGAGGTCCATACAGATCTCCGCCCCCTTCAGACTGAATTTGACTCGGTTCCGTAACTGGGGGTCTTTGAACCCCCCTCCAGCCCCCAAAACAGGGTGACCCACCCAAACCCATCCATCAGGGTTCCCCACCCATCTTTTCGCCAAACCAATATACCCTTTCTGACCCACGTTAGGGACCATTCATTTCTTCCCCCGTTATTGAATTGATTCGTTCGCTCATTTATACATTGCTAAGTACTAGATTGCGGGGAGTCCCACTCTTTGAAGTTACCCGACAGACTCGAAGCCACACACATTTGGGTTTCTCTCTAATTAAGGTTCGATTAAAATGAGCTGAACGGAACAGCTAATTCGTCATGAGTGGTCATCAATCGATTACCAGATACTTTCCAATTCCAACTTCCCATTTGCAAACCAAATTCAAACTGTCGAATGAACCGAATTATGTCAAAAGTTTCTAGATTTAACTACCGAATCAGTTAAAGTATTTAAATGAATTCCTATAGACACGAGAAAGACAAAACTCTTCAATTCTCTTCCTTATCAATACTTAGCAGTCTGGTATTTGTTATTCTATTCGTAATAACGGAAGTCTCCAATCAGCACAATTTATAGAATTAGATGAGAATTCATAAATCATTGAAGATGATTTAGGTGTGATGTGACAATGCTGTACTGACTTGAATCCAAATCCAATAGCATCGAACCTAAAGCACTGAGGAGCGCTAAGGAGCACTGGGGCTGTAGATATGTAAATATGGAGACTACTATAATGCTCAGCTGCGGTTGCAAACAACAGGGAATATCAAAAAGGTGTTGGTAACTTGTTTTGCTTTTTGAATGAAATTGTATAATGCGTTCATCTTTTTCCCAAAAATACTTTGTAACTACTTCCTTGTAAATAAGTAAACAAGCAGAATATTTTGGGCAGTTTAATTTAGAAAATGGATAACCTTGTAAGTTTACTGCATTCTGTAGTCAGTACAGGCTGACATGATTTACAATATTTAAAACGCATTTACCTGGACTTCAATCCACCACAATTACGAGTTATAAATCTAGAATTCACTACAAAAACAGGGATCGCAGAAACAACGATCAGTATGTAAGAGAGAGAATTCCACGGAAATTCCGCTGAGATAAACTTTGTCGACATGGAAGACGTAAGTGCTAGGAGCATATAAGGCAGCCAGCCAGTACTACACCTGTCATTTATCAAAACCACGAGCGCGTCATTACAAAGGGCTTTGTTGGAAATGTCTGCAGCAAGTTTTTGTTACCGCTTGCTTATTCAACCAAGCCACCAGGGGAACAGCCAAGGGAAGCAGATATAATAGGGTTGCAAGACATGTACCTGCGATGACCTATTGACAGAATTCACTCCCTTACCTCTTATTGAGCTTCTCCCACAAATAGCAAAACTTGAAAATAAAAGCAATCCTCTCCTCTCATGTCTCGAATTACATATTGTTATCTTGGTTGAAAGGAAAGTTCTAATCCAAGGGTGCTCAAATCGCTAGCGTCTAGGGCTTATAAACATGGAGAGGAAACTTATTTCAATCCTTGGATGATTGGGAGGATTTTAAGGAATTTAATCTATCCAAAAGATGGTTCCGTTATAGACCTAACAAGAAAAACGAATTTCATCAGAAAATGAAGAGCACCTATACCTATACAATTTTCATTGTTAATTTTTGAAATCTATTTGGTTAGAACAAATGCTATAACATTTGCTACAGCTACAGAAAATCTAACGAGAGCCCCAATCATTATAAATGATATTTTCGATCAAATTGTTAATTTTTCTTTAATTTTCATATATATTTTTTATATTTAAATTTTCTTGAAGGTATCATTTGTATTTGAAGTGATCAAGAATATTTCTAGATACAGTAAAAAGTAATTTTTTCAAAGTATTTTTTTGTAGGTATTATTTGTATTTGAAGAGATCATTAGCGAAAATATTACTAGATCCAGTAAAATACTGCAATAAAAATATAGTTAAATAGTGGTGATGGTTCAATGTTTATTTGAAAATTATTTTCTAAATAAGATAACAATAGGCTGCAATTACAGCATTCTAGTATGGATAAGGAATTTTATATCTCCCTTTGATTCGCTTTACGTTGTAGATGAGTTTCAGTTTTTTGAAATGTTGGCCAAAACATTTCAAGTAACATCACAAAAAGTATTGTTTATTATATTAAAACAGAAATAACTTTCATTTAATAAATATTTCGCATTCAACAATAATTCAACAAATATTATTTATTGTGATTCGTTTTCATTTTCATTTATTTTGAGATACCCTATTCCAGTATAAGTTACATAAATTGTTGGATATTTTAGGAAATTTCTTCTTGATAAATGATGAGACTTATTGCTCTGAATGAAATTGAGTCCATTCAGAGCATAATGTTCATACCGGGTTCAGTGTCGCTGAATCTGAGTTGACGACATTCATTCAATCCTTGCTTATTTTTGGCGGAAAGTACCAAACTTTTCGACAGCCACCAACAAAGGTCACAACGCTTTGGTAAGTCGAATAAAAAATTCAACGCAACGGGTAATAAAGGAGTGAATAAACAAGGAGTCAGATAAAGGTTTCTTAGCTTAGCACAGCTCTTAGCTGAAGATGCTTCTAGCATGAAATTTTAATAAAATTGAATCCGCCTTCGCTCCCGAGGCTTTTCCCTGGAATTACTACAATAGAAAAAGTTCACTCTAGGTGTTTTAACCAATAATCTGGGGTTATTGCTACAAAACTTCATTTTATCATCAGCTACAAAATCGAACGACTATTCTACATCTTCAGGTCACTGTCTTTACTGAATACTATTATTTTCTATTGCAAATACTTGATTGAATCAAAGATCTCTTTTTCTCGGCTGTTGAATTATTAATTCTTGCAAGAAACATCTGGGGGGATTTTTACAAAGAAAAAAATTATTTATGAAGAATAATGAAAAATAAAACTACTGTGATTGTGATCCATATAACTTTACGATAATTTAACGAAGACTTGAGTAGTAATTATAAGGAAAATCAATTGATTAATATTCTTATTTCAACTCATGCCTTCGTCAATTAGAAAAGAATAATTAAAATTTTATAAATCATTGGATGAGATGTAGAGTTCATTATTCATACAATTACATATTATTATTTAGCATGCGAAAAAACCAACCTAATTGAATTATTAATTTTCCACCTTCTTATCACTAGAATCTGAATCAATCATCATTCATATCTCATTAACAATCTAGAATATCTCTTAAGCTTTTTTTCTCTACAAGCATGTTCTAAAATCAAAATCGAGTGAAAATCTGAGAGCAACCATAAGATTAAGGTCTACGGTTTAGTCCTGACCGAATCCAACCACAAGTAATTTCTATACCTATTTTCCTAATTTAGAAAATTGTCTTGCTGTAAATTAACAAGATTCACCTTCAATTTTATGATAAATTTTGGTTGGTAAGTTGGGAGAAAAATAACTCAGCTGCGCCAAATAGTTGAGACTATTACCGTTGTGCTCACGGAGTTTCAGTTGCTGTATTGATTGTGCGAGGCCAAATTGGCACGTTTAACCCCACCAATACCATGCTCCATAACTTAATTGAAACACCAATCTAACAAGCATTGTGGTTGATGCCACATATCCAATGTTACGTCACTTGTCATGTCATAAATGATATTAACCAAAATCTTGATGTACATGATTATAATACAAGAAGCCGAGGAGATTATCACTTGGTGAGTCACAATAGTAGCTTATTCAAACAAAAACCTAGTTATATTGGTAGGAAATTCTACAACAAGCTACCGCAGTTTTTGAAGAGTCTTGAAAATATAGAAATATTTAAAAAACAATTGAAGAAATATTTAGTTGATAAAGCTTTTTATAGTGTACAAGAGTTCCTTTCACATCAAAATTAAGCCTCACCTCAACTAATTGAAGTAATTATGGTATCTAGTGTATAATATTGTTGATCTGACTTCTCTTATACTCCTTAACTGGAGTCTCCAAGACGTAATCTACAAAAAAAAAAAAAAAAAAAAAAAAAAAAATAACTGGGAAGTTTGGAACTTCCTTCTTCAATCAGTTCCAACATGATGTTGTAAGCTCTATATCAATATAATACATAGTTCTCCATGAATGGGTTCTCGCATGAAGTTTCAGATTAAAAAATTATTATGTCACTTATATCTATTATTACTCGCATCCACGATACCCTTAGACAAGACGTCCTCTCTTGGTAACCAGAAATCGCTTATGGCTTACCATTATCTACTTTTATGACAAGTTTGAAATGTCAGCAGCCAAGCATTTCAACATACTTGAAAAAATAATTTTAAATCAAATTTTAACTAGTTTAGAATAGTTTTAAAAAAATTTATAAACATTTTGTAATATTCATACGTATGTAAAGGATTGCTGATTGATTGATCATTAAATAAATAATAAAAATCCAATTGAAATTGATTGCAATGAGATAAATAAAATTGAGTAAAATCAATCTTTTATCGAACCTGATCCCGACTAATTATTTGGTTCATAAAAGATAGTACTAATAATTCATCATAATGATCATTGGTAATCATGACAAACATCCATTAGTTCCAGACGCTTTTTTTTCAATTCCGGGTTGCAGAATAAACTACTTACCTAGTGAATGTTCAATAATTTAGATTAATTTTCCCCAGCTTAACTCAGCAGCTATATTTCATGACCAGACAATTGTCACAGGATTCGACCAACTCTCAATACACATAACTATTACTGTCTTTCCCATATGACACAACTTAAGCATCATAATGTGTGAAAGGGTATACACGGATCGCTTGAAATTAACAAGAACGATTGTTTTCCTTTGAACTGTAATGTTATAATGACAATTAGAATTTGAGACTTTGTACATAGGTAATCAACATGATAAAATGTAACATTGATTGAAAGTATTTCTTGAAAGAGTTATTGAATCATCATAATACGATTTTCTTAATAACTTAGATTGTTAATAAAGTACTACGCTGTCGAATTGTGTGATTGAGTAATCAATTAATTGAATCGTCGATTGAGCATGAGAGGCTGATGTAGAATAACACAGATAAACACAATAAAATTATAAATAACATGAAAAAATAGAAGCTGGCGTGATTTAGCGTTGCACTAACGGTGGAATAAGTCAATGGACGTCGGGTCGCCGCTCCTGTCTGCTCCCTGCAATGCCACCGTCCTCCAATAGACCTCCTCCGCAGCCGCCGCCAGGAATTCACGCCGTGCGATTCATGTTTCGAATAATTCTGAACTAACTCTATACTGCTAGCATAATTTAAATGATCTAGTTCGACTTTGGGATTGTCTGTAACACCCAACCGGACCGCGAGCGCCGAGCGGTAGAACCCTCGAGGAGTTACGTTGTATCTAGCCAATGATGTTCTTCATTGTAGAGCTAATTGACGACTATCTTAGGTCCACTTTGCCACCCCGGAAGAAAACTTCCTTCCTTCCATATCAGGGTGGCCGAATTGTCCCTGCCGCTTTCATATTGGTTGTATTCAAAGGGTTAGCAACTTTCTCTTATCACTACACTCCCGACCACTGATGTTGATGAAGATACTGGATATTCTCTTTGTAATTAATAAATCTATAAGATCTAGATTTTTATTCAAATCTGTAGGCCAATAGGTTGGTTTACCTGTAGTGTGATAGTCACAACCTAGCTCTCAGATCGCCTCTCCAAGCTCTTTTCCTTTTTTAGTTGTAAGTCTTGATCCCCAACCCACATGCTTCACATTGAAGTCACCTCCAACTATTAATCTATCACTCAGTTATTTTAGGGTATTTTTGTAATCTATTTTCTTCAAATTATAATGGAGTGGAAAGTATGCTGCTCCAACTAGTGTTCTCTGGTTGATGGACTATGTCCCACCGACAGTTGTACCTCAGATAGCTGTTGATGAAAGATAGCTGTATCTCATCAATTTGAATACTGCAGTCTTTATAGTGCTTTATAATCTCCTTCACTATCACAGAACTTCCTTCTCTAGCCTGATTCTTTGGATGAATGGTTTCACAGACTTTATACCCTTTCATTTTGAAGTGAGTCTGTTCAGTTGAATGCGTCTCAACGATGAGACAAACAGCAATGTTCCGAGTCCATAAAAAATATTTCTAATTCTTGTTTTGTATTATTTATTCCATTGGCATTCCAGGTTGTAATCCTAATATCTTGTTGAATTGTGGTATAAATTTCCTAGCTTTCTTCTCAGTAGACTTACTCTTTCCTTCCAAGCTGTTTATTTTTCCAGAAGGAGTATTTAAATCGAAAATTTAGAATTTCATTGAATAGAATTGATTATATAAATGCTCCATCAATTTCAACTCTTTCTTAAGTGAGTGTCTATTCTTAATTTCACTATAACTCAAGGTAACTCAACAGCAGATCTGGATCATTACATATTGTAAGGACGTCTACTATATCCACGTCTATGGCATACCTACTAATTACAGTCTTAAAATATAGTTTTGATCAGTTGTTGAATCACGCGACATTGAAATTAAGAATTTCTGAAGTAATAGACAAAAGGGGTACAATCGGAAAATGGTATACCTACCAAAAGGTTATTTCCACCTCCGCTCTGTAATGATTAGTTGGCATATGCCTTCAAATATAAGCCAGCTCAAAGAAACCCATTCCCGCAGCGAGAAGGAATTTTTCTCTCAAGAAGAAAAAATTTATAGAATACATGACAATGGAAATGTAGAATCGAAACTTCAATGAATACAAAATCAATGTCTACATGCAAACGTTTTCAGTAAAATTCCAATAAAAATACCTTACTAAAATCTATATTTCACAAAGAAAATAAGACCAGGGAGAACCTCTGAGCCACCAGATCTTGTTGCATCACCGATGATTGACTCCCCCCGCCACCCGGAATGCTAGCAATTTTTATAGTTTGAAAGAAGATGTTTGAGCACTTCAACATCTGTCAGCAATAATTTATATTTGAACAGAAAACAATCCCTCACAAATTAGAAAACCTCGATCAATTTTCCCTCGTTTAGTGAGAAATGTCTACTGGCTGTGGAATGGATTCCTTTCAGCTGCAATTAAGAGGAAGGAGATGAGCTGCAAATTAAGGATGTAATTTCCCCCGGCGATGGCTGTCAGCTGAGTTCAGCTCGTGACCTATTTTTCAACTGGCGAGGCAAGGTGGCATGCGGGTTAATAGAAAAAGGAAAGGGTAAAGGAGAATGAAGTGGAGGGGTAAGAGGAAGAAGACTCCCCTTGCCAAGTTGTAGGACTCACATGGTGAACAATACATTAGCATTCATCTATTCTAGCACGTTGTTTCGCCTCTTTTACACATCTACAAAGCGCTAAGGGCTCACTAGTAGAAAACATCTTCAACATCTAGCAGTATCCTGACAATATATTATTTGTAAACACAAACTACCTCCATAAATTATGCATGAAGTTCAATTTGACGCATTGTGTGCTTCAGTTCCTACTTAACATGTTTTATGAGACTAATTGAAAATGGAAGGAAAATAATTTACAAATTGCAACTGTCATTAACTTACTTGGACACTATACAGCAATAGGCTACACAGTTAGTTTTCTTTCAATTTCATCTTCTAGTTTGTTCAAGAATTGAACAAGTACAATTAGTTCTTATAAACAATGATATTTTTAAATTTTGGACCAAAGTTTTATGGATTTTTTTTGGGAGGTCTAACTTTTTTCAATTGAAAACTACAACAGAGTCAACATTTTTACATGTTCATTCTCTCAATCTCAGGGGAGCTCTCAAATACACACTCTTGAATACGCTTGACCCATTGCATTCATTAATTTGAATCGTGATTATTCTAATGAACCACTAAACTGTATAATTCAATGAACCGCAACTTTTAATTCATCACATCAGGGAGCCTACAAATTAGAGCTTACTCTTCATTTTCATAATTTTGGAATCAAGAAATATTGAGTAATCGTTTAAAATTAAAAAACCTGCCGGTTGAGATCGGCTAGAGATTATTATACAATCAAGGCTACATCGCCTGGTTCGCTACTCAAAACAGGTTGGAAAGTACTGCTTTAAAGCAATAATAATTATTTTAGTTTTTTGGGAGGGGGGCGGAGAGGAAAAGAAAATTCATTTTGTTTATAAAACAGCAAATCCAGTAACTGAGTTATGATTGTTGCCGTTATAGGCTTCTATAGACCAGAAAACATATTAAATTCAGTTCTACAGATGCAACTACACGAACGAGAGGTTGTGATATGAATCTCTTGGGAAGCTACCGAGGGACAAGCATTGTTCCCTGAATTCCTGTGAGAAAGGTGAACAGCACCAAAAGGAAGCTACGGTAATTATTATTCTTGTCCTGTTTTTCAACCTAATTACACTTACAAAGATGCTTTTCTCAGCCTTTTTTTATCTTTGGGCTTATGTACTGTCCTGCTGTTACACTTGTTTCAATTTGAGATGATATAGCTCTATTCACAAAAATATTATGTGAGGGAATGTTTTGTGCTAAACAAGTCACTTCTCATAGTTTGACATAAGTTTAAATTAATGTTTTAAATAAATGAACTAAACTGGATTGACTAGTGAAATTGACTATAGATGAAATTAAAATAATTTCCGCTCAGCCAGCTGTGTTCTGGTAATGATGACGTCACTTGCAGCGAAAATTCAAACTTCCATAAGCAAAGTAAATATGTTTAAAACTGGAAATACCCCATTATAACGATCAACAAATTCTGTATTGTAATTCGACTATACCTACTATTCTTGCATTTCAAGCTCAGTAAAACCATCTGATACGCTAATAAAATGCATGATAAAAATAACCGGCTTCTAGCCTAGTCTAACCTAACTCTGGCATGACAAAAAATTCGAAATAATAAAACCACAGCCTAGAAATCATAATTAATGCACTATAGTGTATGAAAATTGTGTACTCACGTGATAACCTTCTAATTTTATTTATTTAGCGTATGGCAGGTTGACACATGAAATAATTCTAACAATAAAACATAAAATAAATACTAGAACAGTCAATCATTATCGTAACATAGGCAGTCAATAGAATTAAAAACAGTCATAGTCAAGAATAATAAAAAAGTATTCATATTTACTAGGATATTATAAATTCATATCCAAATCGGCTAGCCAATCAAGAGCTGCAGGTGCAGCACTAAAGAAATCTTCAATAGCATAGGGATAGGATCTGTTAGGACAGCAATCAACAATATGTCTAATAGTTTGTTTGGGAGCTCCACAGTCACATTGAGGCGATGGTATGATTCCCCATTTGTAAAGACTATCTCCACATATGCCATGTCCTGTACGCACCCTGTTTAGACCCTTCCAGAGATGACGAGAAAGGTTAAATCCTTCTGGTTCTTTATTTGGTCGAATAAGCTGAGTTAGGAGCTCAGGTGATTGTGTATCCCAGGCTTCCACCCACTCAGAACTCAAGTTGAAGTTGGTTCTGACCAATTCCGTGGCAAGTGTTAATGAAGGTTTTCTAGATCTGAGGCGGTTCATTCCAAGATGGGGTAGATCCTCGTGAATTGGCAACAAAGAGTTTTCAGTAATCTTTTTAAACTCTTTTACAAGAGCATTCTTTCTCCGTGAAGAAGGCGGAGCAATATTACTGAGTAATAAGAGCCAATACACAGGAGTTGATTTGATACATCCAGTAACCATTCTCATAGCTGTGTTAAGCTGAGCATCAATTTTGTGAGTGTATGGGCTGTTGATCCATACAGGCGCGCAGTATTCTGCAACAGGATAGACAAGAGAAAGGGTAGAACACCGCAGTGTATGTGCTGATGCACCCCATGTGGAACCACACAATTTATGAATGATGTTATTGCGGGTTTGAATTTTCTTTGATATATTCTCCAGGTGTTTTTGTAGGACAGTGTTCTATCCAATGTGACGCCTAGATATTTAGGAAAGTCTTGATGCTGCAGCAAAGTATTTTTGAAATGGACCTTGAGTCTCCTGCCTGCCATCTTGTTATTAAGATGAAATGAACAAACCTCAGTCTTTTTCAGGCTTGGAATCAACCTCCATTTATGAAAATGCTCCCCCATGTCTCTCAGATCTTCAGAGAGTATTTCCTCAGTTGTCTCAAAAACCTTATGCTGGGCGGCAAGAGCTATATCATCAGCATAAGTAAAGTTTCTGGCCAGTGTAACCTTCTAATAATTATTGGCAAGTCAGTAAACCAATAAACCCAACTCAAGCACTTGTAGGCTAGATGGAATCAATGTGAGAATTTTGACATCTCCAACATACATAGTGATAAGAAAACACTGTCACACATTCTTGCTTCTGATTAGATTAGATTACATTAAATTACTTTATTCGTGATGAATTTACAATTTTTGTTTTCAAATGTGTGCTTACATACAAGATTTTAAGATCACATAGAAAGCAGACCTGGATGATACTATTTACATTTTGTTGGAAATATTAACATTGATCTAATAGGTAGAGCTAATGAAATGAAATTCCAAGTGATGCATTCACATGAAAAGGCGAAGTTTGGACAAAAATTCGTCCATTCGAACACTTAACCTTGAGAACATCTGGTCTTCGTTTTTCTAAAATTCAGCAAAATATTGAGTTAATTAAATCGACTTCATATTTTAGATTGATTTCAATTAATATTACATTATGAATTGCTAATTTAGATGATGAGAATGTATCATAATGTTTTTAATACTAAAAACGAGACTAAAAATTAATATTTGAGAAAAAGATTAGCAAAAGAAATAAGGGTTGAAACGGCATATATTCAAGTAGCCTACAAACTGAAACAAATTTTCTAAGTTTTTTGTCGAACATGGTGTAATCACTTTTGCTGTCACACGCCAATTTGTCACTGAGGAATTTTGGTTCTTGAATTTATAATTTTTTATTGTAGGAAAATTATTTGTGATGTAAAAAGGAAAGCTCACTTGTTCCTTGAGGCCATGCTTGAATCTCATTTGCTAAACATTAGTTTCAGATTATGATGTTGAAGATCCATCTTGTTTCCACTAATATGTAATATAAACTTAATAAAACAACTTTTGAATGGAAATTAACTCACGTTATGGCGTGACGGCCGTTTCGCTCTGTTGTCTAGAGCATCGTCAGACGACCCACAGTACACTGACTTAAGGTATGAGTTTGAGGGTTATGTATGTTGGAATGGTGATGGGGGGGGGGGGATGAGTAGGCGGGAGGTTTGAAATTGGGATTATTTTGAGTGATTGGTTTTGTTGATATTCTGTGCAGTAGTTTGTCTATTAGTGTGTGTTTGTAACCATTCTGTTGTGCTATGTATGTGCTATGCACAGAATATCAACAAAACCAATCACTCACACCAGCAACAAACAGAATGACAACCCCCATACATTCATCACACTTACCTACCTCAACAACAAAACTCATAAAATAGCAGCTTCATTCAGGAAACTCAAATATAAAATAGCATACAGAACAACTAATTCACTCAAAAAACACCTGCATTCTCAGACAACATCTCAAAACAAGTACAACAGATCTGGAATTTACAAATTGAAATGTGATGACTGCAACAAGTTCTATATAGGACAAACTGGCAGGACATTCGCCACTAGATTCAAAGAACACACAAGAGCCATCTCACACCCAAACACACATTCCACTTTTGCTGAACACATCATTTCAACAGGCCACAGTTATACAGACATTGACACTAATTTAGACACACTACACTTCACTCACAAAAGCCAGAAACTCAATGTTTTAGAACAATATGAGATTTACAAACATGCAAAGCAGGAACCTGACAACATTTTAAATGATCAACTTAATTTCTTCTCACATACTCTATTTGACAAAATAATCCCAATTTCAAACCTCCCGCCTACTCATCCCCCCCCCCCCATCGCCATTCCAACATACATAACCCTCAAACTCATACCTTAAGTCAGTGTACTGTGGGTCGTCTGACGATGCTCTAGACAACAGAGCGAAACGGCCGTCACGCCATAACGTGAGTTAATTTCCATTCAAAAGTTGTTTTATTAAGTTTATATTAGTTTCAGAGCTACAATTGTATTTAATTTATGAAATCTAAATTTCACTGATAGCATTTTGAGACTTGAATTGCCGAAAAATCTAACAGCTCTTAGGGGGATTCTTTCCAGTCGTAAAACATGTGCCCCTCGACTTTGCTACTGGACTTCAGCCTAGATGGAGACATACATTTTTAAGTACCACTCTCTTGAATATTTTAAAATGAATGTAGCACAGAAAGTCGAAGTTCCCATTTTTGTCAATTGTTCCTCTAACTGTTGAACAATCTAAATTATATTTTGTCATTATTTGTGAAACACGATTGAAAAACGCCACTTCGAAATCCATTCGCGCCTGAAGGCCACGAGACGATTTTCCATGAGGTCCATGCTGTCCATTCAAGGAAAGAAGACATCGTATCATTGTGTCAGTGAACTTAAAAATAAAATCCCGATCAGGTATCAATTATAAAAATCATTCAAGTGCGCGAAAAGTATAATTTCGCCAAATAATAGCGCCACACTACATGATCGTGTGTGTGACAAGTTCTATTCATGGAAAGTTTTGTAAAGACTGTTCAAATAAAATTGACCCTTAGGTCTGATTCCTCCCACAAGGAAATTGAATTAATAAGAATTCAAAAATATAAAGAACATTCTGAAATCTAAATAACTCAAAAAGAGATTTATTAATTATTCCTTTTTTGTCATATTTTCTGACTGCTGAGTCAATTATATTTCTGAACTTTTTGCATCTTTAATAAGCTGGCACTAATGGTGCTGACTTCTTGTGTATTATTTGAATTTTATTTTAAACCTAACTCAGGGTCCACTTATTTACGGCTCTTCAAGATAAGGGCTACTTGCAGTTAGAAGGATACCTAGATTGATCTTATTGTAAGATTCAATTGCTTTGTTGAGAGATTCTCTACAGTTGCAGCAGATTTCATCCCTACACTAGTCATACAACAGAGCTTGCTTTTTCAGAGGTTGATTGTGCATAGCTCCAAACGCCATCTCTCTTATCTATTACAATAAAATTATAATTAATTTAACGGGTAGTAGACGTGAATTTGTATGGAGCTATTTTCAGGAAGCTTCAGTGGACATTGCTAATAGAAATATTATTTATTTTAGACATTTTTCACAAGGGATTGAGCTTAACCTGGAAAATAGTTTTGATAGTGTCTTGAAAAAATTAATCATAGGAATTATCATACTTTCCTGTTGGTTGACATAGATTAAAACTTTTTGGATTGTTTCCAGCAAGGATAATGATCTGCTCCAAGCTCCATTCATGATTCCCAATTTCTATTCTGGTATGAAATAAAAATGTTTTTTATCAACTAACTTTTGCTAATTTACAAGATACAAATTCAGTAAAAGTCTCAATACAATTATCTTATCAACAGATAAAAATATCTATTCATCTGCTACTTATTACCGACTTTCACTACCGTATCTTTTTTCTCTCACATTATTTGTACTGTGAACCCACTATTTTCAAAACTCACTCTTTCTCTCTCACTCCACTTTTCCTAACTGGACATGAATTGCAGTGATGCGTTGTGAATAATCCATGAGTTTTCCCAGGCCCATGATCCAATGACATCGGCTGGAGACGGATAGGAGCTGTGCGTCCCCTGCACTGTCAGCTCTTTTTTCTGCTGCATCATCATGAAAAGCACAGACTGAAAATCTTTTCTTTTCGTTTTGATACTGGACAGTTTCTATGCATCACTATTGAGCAAAAACTAGAGTTTTAAAATCAGAATTTTTCTAAATCATGAGTGAGGAACTTGAAAAGACAATTTGAAATATCCAATTGTGAAACTATTTTTTGATTCAGCATATCTGTGATATGCAGCATAGGCCTAATTGATTTCAGCATAATTGTAATACTGTGTTCTTCAGTGTATTGTTCCCAATACTCAGTTTTAAATATTCAGATGAAAAATTTTTGTTGAGGAAATGAGAGGGACAATCAATAATCATCCTATTTACCACGGTCAAAGATCTTTCGCATTTGCATGTTTTAATTAATTCAAGTAAAAGCAGAAGTTAACCAGCTGGTAGATCAGTGTCCAATAAGGTCATATTATATCCGACACACTAAGAAACCGTGTAATTTGGGAATGGAAAAAATACAGTAATAGAATTGGGTTTACCAAATCAGAGTTAGCAGTTTTACGATTATAATAATTTTCCGTCAAATAAAATGTTGATGAGGATGCTTACATAAAATATAAAATTGGGTATACAGTACATTTGTATCTCACATTACATTAGAGTAAAATTTTACACAAAACTGTGACAGTACTCGACTGATTCACTGACGGTCGATTATTGACTGAGTTGTTTGAAAGCAATAACTTCAACTTTTTATTTTAGACTAAATTTAACGACTTGCATTTAATTTTTAATACAATAAAAAGTTAATATTAACAACGCAGGTTATTATGGAACAAGAAATCCAAGAATTCAATAATTTCAGTTGCAATTATTTACTATGATTCCAACAAAATAACTATTACATGTAGAAACGTAGAAAGCAAGACAGAAAAGAAGGGAACAAACGACAATAAACAGGAGAGAACAGTAAATAAAGCTGGAATGAGAGAGATAGAAAGTCCAAATAGCGACATGATTGGTGTTACAACTGACAGGCAGACATTCCGTGTCCCTTCACACATCGTAAAGTTCGGCAATTCAGCTTGAGAGCCATCTTAATTGATCCCGAAATGATTAATCGACCCCAACGAGGCTAAAAATAATACTTCACACCCTCTGTTTCGACAGAAATGAAGGGTGTCCAACTGGTAAGGGAAGGCAGGTCGACTCATAAAAAGTCGCTTCAAATTTAGAACAACCATAAAGAAACAAAAGTCTGTCACATTTTCTCAAAGCGAGGAAACAGCAGGATTTGATTGTTATTTAGTTCAGACATGCTGTTGAAGGACAGTCTCAAGTTTTAAGGTTAGTCTATGATTAAGTAGGCCTACTGCACTGTAAGTTCATAACACTAGTAGACAATCATTGTCTCTTCGGCTGTAGTTTGAGGATAAATGTCTCTAAATACGACTTCTTGACAACTACGACCAACTAGACCTAGACGCTTAAAAATAAGTCTGTTCAAAATAGGCCAGATCAACATCCTTTTCCTGTTTGAAGCCTTCTTTCGTGATACAAATGAGAACTTTTATTATAGAGTCCCAGAGATGTTTTGAAACAAATTTGATTAACAGCTGGTTTGTTAATAAATAACTACCATTATTAAGAATTAATACCATTACCATCAATGGTCAATATGTATGCGGATACCTTTGGGGTCTCCTATTTAGACGATAGACATGTATTGTGCATTTTTTCTATGAATTTGGTATAAATATTTAATTTTATATTTTGCATGTAAAGTGTATGTTTGTTTGTCGAATAAATTATTCAATTTATAGTACCATAGCCAATTTCGACTGTAGGTTCGACTCTTCAGACCTCAACATTTGGTCCAAGGAGCGTACTACGCAAACAAGGAGTGAGGTAGGTTGCGATTACTTTCCTCAATGAGCTAATTGTATCTATGCCACGCCCACCGAAACAAATCCCAAAGTTCTATGCTCAACAGTCCACTCCCACCACTATACTCAGAGTCTGGCTGCACAGGGGAGTGAGTATACTATCTAGCACAACTCTGAGCTACTTCCTGCGTCCAAACCATTATTCGACAGAGACATTTGAAAAGCAACACAATAAATTATTGTAGTATTAAATTATTGATGTAGTATTTTTTCATATATTTTGCATCTGAATAAAACTTAATTCACCTCAGGCCACAATAAGGCCAAATAGTCAATATAAAAATTCCAAATGCAGAGGGAAACCCAGTTGATTAGGAAAAATCTCAAGTCTCTTGAGTCCATACTCTCTAAATTAGTGCGATTTTTCGATAAACTTGTATACAACAAATACATGTCAAATAGATAATATGTAATAGGAATTGAACATCCAAAACAATTAGTCTATAAATAATCCAATTCATCGTGAATAAATAAATCTCGTAATAATAAATAAACGCAACTCACCTAGGAATTTGAGGAATGCCTCAATTTACAGTCAAAAAATAATCATGAGTAGGCCTACGTTATAATAGCCCAGGCAAATTAGACTTCTGAGGACAAAAATTAATACAAAGCTGGATTTTTTAATCCACTCTAGGCATCCCAGAAAAGATAACATTAAGTTTGCCAAAAAATCTAGCTTGTGCATAACTTTCGGTGGGGACAGAAAACCCAAATTTGGCACTTTTTCAGTTTTTCACCTAAAACTTGAAAGCTATCTACCGTGGTGAAAAGATTGTTCAATTCGAAATTGAAGAATATAAAATTCTACGTCGATTGATGTATAATAACACAAAATTGGTTTAGTTATTCCATCACAATCAATTTTCAAAAACCAGGTATTTTTACCTCACTTTGTAAAAAATTAGTCATATCCAGGTTTCGATGCATTTATCTTGTGAATGCTCACTCCAACACATAGAAGTTACAGGAAAGAAGTTTCAGATATTGAATTTACTGCCAGAAGTCCTCAATTTGAAAATTTTGTTAATTTGTTTCCAAGATATGCAAAAAACCTGAACCACTGTATATCGCTATTAGGCCGGTAACAGTTTCATAAGTGATATCAGGAAAAGAATTTAGTAGTTCTTTTCTCAACGGATTCTGATACATTTTTAAACGCCGAGTCTAAATCGGAACATTGTAACTCCAAAATGTGGCCAGGGAGAGAAGGTCACTTTGTGACCAACGGTGGCCCCCCTCCACCCCTTTCAACGATCAATCGCACCCCATTGAGTGATAGCTCATTCTTCTCAGCTCATTGAGGCAGTCCAAATTCATATGTAGCCTGACGATTTTTCAATATTGAAATAGCTCTAACTGAGGAACTACTGAGAATAAAATTGCGAGATTATTTGTCATTTATTTATTTGACAGTAGCTACTAAATTTGAAAATAACATATTTTTAGTCATAAATCAACTAGACCATTGGAAGGGATCAACAACACCATCTATTTTGTAAAGTCTACAACATCTGCCTCAAACTGACATAAGCCTAGATTAGATTATAGACTTTGGAACACGATTTCAAGAGTTTCAGCACAATAAAGAATAGAGAAGTCTATCTGTTTATCAATGCATCTATGCGGGCTCTGAATTGGATTTAACTTAAAGAAAATTATGACCAATCCAGGTAATTGAAGCGGATGCTACTAAGACGATTACTGTACTTATATAATTCCAAGAATAAACTTTGAACAAGTTATACTCTGAACAAGAAAGCATTAAAATTGTCATCCAATAAAATGTATATTGTATCAAGGAATAGTACAAGTTTTTAAACAGCAAATACATAAATATTTATTGCAGCAACTCCTGAGGCCGTCAGTAGCATTACAAATTCATATTTCACATCAAAATCATTTTGTTTCATACAACATTGCTAGAACATTGCTAGATAAAAACACATTCAAAATTAGCCTACCTACCTATTGCAGTGTCATTTAAAGCTGTCTATAAAATGTAACCGACAAGTATTTGCTGATCATCACTTATCAGCCGATAAACTACATCGTATTGATATCAATTTGTTCATAAGATTTAGACTACAGAGGTTGTAAACGAACAATAATCATGAAATTAGTGTTTAGTAACAATTTTAGAAGGGAATGCTAACGTTCTAGCCCTAGCAGTGACCGAAGTCAAGATCATAAGCTTGGCAGAGACCAATTAAAAAAATGGTCACACCATTTGATCTCTAAGTAATTAGGTTGTCAATAAATGTTAAGAGTATGGGTATCTCCATGATAGGCTAATAATTTACTGGAGAATGCTGAGTGTCTTTATGTTATCAAGATTTGTCATATTGAATCCTGGGTTTAAGAATAAAATTATTTCAAACACTATTAAACAAAACAAGCAAATCAACTGGATAAGAGAATATATTTTCTAATGTAATTTTATTGATTATAATATTTTTCAAATAGATTTGTGTGACTAGAACTCTTGATTTTATATTACTTTTTATTTGTTAAAATAATCAATAATAAATAAGTAAAAAAATATATTTTTTACTTTCTAAGGCCTCATGGTTCAAGCATCCATTTTCATCTTGCATCACCATAATATACTCTAAATCAGGGGTCTCCGAACTACAGTATGATCGCTACAGCTAAGGCTCCTTCCTTACTACATGGAAGGTTTTATAGTCCCAATAGTTCCAGTTTTTTGTAATAGTGATCGTAAATACTTTGAACGTAATTTCTTGTTGCAGCTGCATGCTACAAATCATACTGCAGTGTTTGATATTGATACATTGCTTAATTTAGAATGAAAGTCAGAAAATGAGTCAACAATTTTTCAACAATGAGAATTTAAAAATGGTTGTAATTCCGTATCTTTTACATGACATAATCGAATTGAAATTTCTATATCAATATAATCTGTATCTGTACTAAACCCAAAGTTAAACCTAACGTTTCTTTCATGTCGATTATCGATTCTCTCATTTGATGGAAGGATATGGAACTGCAGCCACCCGTTAAAATCATTTAAAATATGTGGAACTGGTGGTGGAATAGGCCTATCATAATTTGTCGACATTGGTGGATGGTGGTTACCACTTATTTTTAATAATATACACTATAGTTTAATAATAAAATAAACACAAATAATGGAATTGTAGAAACCTATTGTATATTAAACATAATATATAGCCCACGAAGCCTAGACAAATAACACTTTTGGTGGACAAAAATTGGCACAAAGCTGAAACCGTTTTTTAATCCCAAGAAATAGTTCCCTGAGTTTGCAACGATTCCCGGGTTGTGTTCAAATTTTAGGGAACCAAAAACCCCCAAATTTAGCACTTTTTTCAGTTTTTCACTTAAAACACGAAAGTTATTCAATGCAATCTGTGATGTTTTCCATAACGAAATACTTACTGAACAATCTAATATTAAAACTGACACTGTATTTCACTTTTATATCATATTTTACTCACATATATTGAAGATGTTTGAGGAATGCATTTCACTTCTGAAAAGAAGCTTCGTCAGGCTGATATAAGTGTATAAGTGTATATGTGAGTAAAATATTATATAAAAGTGAAATACAGTGTCAGTTTTAATATTAGATTATTCACTGCGTTGGAAATATTGTTCTATTCGAAATTCAAGAATATGAATTTTACCTAGATTGATCGAAAATTTGTGGAGTTTTTAGCCTCTTAAAAGTTTAGCACAGCCAAGGAACTGTCGCAAACTCAGGAAACTCTTTCTTAGGATGCCAAGATTGAAATGAAAAAAGGTCCAGCTTTGTACCAATTCTTTTAGGGCTAATTTGTCTGGGCTACTAGTATATTGTCTGAATAGTAAATTGGGAGTAAAAAATATTAAAGAGCTAAGATTATGTAGAGACTGTGATGTGCAGTATTATAATAGTAATAATAATAATAATAATTATTATTATTATTATTATTATAATAACTGTGAATGTAGTCTCAAAGTAAACCAAAGAAGAAAAACGGAATGAATTAAAACTTCAAGGCAGAAGTATGACTGGTGAAATAAGGTAGAGCAAATTCTTGGATTTCTTGTTCCATAACGAACTGCATTGTTAATATTAACTTTTTATTGTAAATTTTTTGTGAATAATTCGAAAACGTTCGGCCAAATGTAAGTACATTTATTATATATTCACAATTTAAAACTGACTGCAAGTCGTTAAACTCACAACAAAAAGTTAGTAGAGCAAATCTCATGTCAAGAAATTCTGACTGTCTTTGTCTGACTCTCAACAATTCTTCGAAATAGAAAAAGATTACTAAATCGCTAATCATGAATCATACACTTTGAATGAGAGGTAAGAAAGAGCTCTCTGAGGAAATCGAAGGTGACTCCACTCTTTCTGTCATTCAGTGGTATGCAACATATAATTTTAATTAGGCAATAATAAGGAACAAGGATCTGACCTCGTTTTGGTTGGGAAAGAATACAGACCTAGGAAGAAGTCGACGACTTTGATGACGCTATGCTTGATAGCAGTCAAGCAAGCTCGCTGCTCTCGAGTAGCAGTTTTTTAATCGGACTTACTCGCATATCGTGGAATGACAAAACAAGAATTCCAACAAGCACTTTGAATAGACACCAATTAGGCAACAGCAACAGTTCCAATGTTTACCGCGTATTAAATTATAGAGACCGTCTCATTGTTAATACCAATACAATTTTCTATTTTACAACTCGGTTGTTATAGCTATAACACAAACACCGCAAATTATGTTGATAGCGATGATTATTATCAGGCATAAATGACTCTTGAAACTCAAAAAACAGACTGATTCCATTTTTTGATTGAGAATTCACTACTTGAAAACATCACTATTTGCAATTTAAGCTTTCAGATAAATAGGAAATTCTGCCAGTCTCCAAATAATTGAAATATAATGGTTTGAGAATAGGATTGAATCTCTATTCTGATTACATTCAAAAAAGCTCATTAAAATCTACAATCTACTGTCATTTTCTCCTTAGTCAACAATTCCTATTGAGTGTTGATTTTATTTTAGACTATATTTTTCTTCCTTCTTAGTTTTGCCTATCTTGCAGCTGATCCACTCTTCGAATTACTGATCTTTGGATTATTTTTCATATTATCCTTCATTCCTTCATATCAATACAATTCGGCAGATCAATGTTAGAAAATGTATCTGTCCAATAGAGTATGATATTGACAGAGAACCTGGCAAGCTTGTTGTGACGATGGTTCAATTGTTGTAGTGGTTAATTATTGTTAATGGTGGTTTATAACTTATAACTGGAAAATTTCCCAACCTGGTGGTAAAGCGTATTAAAATGTTATATTAAAACTGAGTACAGTATTTGTTATTATTGATATTCTTCCAATGAAAAGAGGCTCAAGAATCTCTAATATAAGCCATACGTTTTAAATAAAAAAACTCAGCAATACAGCGATAAATGTTTACATGCTATCTACAAAAAAAAATACTGAAGATTTTTTTGTAATTTTCTTTTTGCTTAGAATTTTGTGTAACTTTTTAAAATTATTTTTCTATTTAAATATTGTTTAAAATTAATTTTTGGTTTAATTTAATTTTGGTATAATAGATAATAATAATAGTTTAAGTTAGAGCTGTATAGGAGGGTTACGTGGCAGAGAGGGCCATCTGCGCCCGAACTTCGCCCTCCATGGATAACAAATAAAGGCAGTCATTCTATTCTATTCTACATCATTAGTTGAATTATTAAAAAAAAAAAATAGTAGATGATAATAAGTGGAAAAATTGGAGTGCTTATATTCTACAGTTAGCTCCAGTACTAGCTTACATTGCTTCAAATCAAACTTTTATATACTAAGGAGTAAGGACCACTATCTTATTCATTTTTATATCCCTTAAGGCAGCACCCAATATTCGAGGATAATCACCATCACAAAATTAAACACATGCTGTGGAATGGTGGTATACACGCAGAATTCATGCTGCTCCAACCTATCATACACCACTCCACAATAAATGTTTGATTTTGCGATGGTGATCATCATCGAGTGCTTGATGCTCCACTGTTCAAGCACCCTCCTAAAGGAGCCCACACACCGCGATCCCGGCCCGAAGCTTTTCTCCAAAGCAAGTCTATTCCAGTCAGAAATTATACTTTTGTATAGTATTAAGTATTCTAGAAGTTTCAGTATATTTCCAGTATTATATTGATATAGATAATGTGATATTATAACAATACCGAAAGATTATTGTGGATATCGGCTTTGGAAATTGTATTTATTTCAAGATTCATATTTTTATGAAATATTATAAATGGTTTTGAATTCTTATATTTTTGTGATATGACATTTTATTGACTACTGTGCGAATGGATTATTATTAATGGATGAAAGTTGAATATTTTAGAATTTTGTTAACTAGCCCAATCTAATCAAGGCTTTAGTACAACCAGAATCTACACGAAGTAATGAAAACCACTATAAATTTACTCTACAGTGACAGGCCAGGACCGTGAAGCGCCGCACACTTGGCGCGGACTGGACTGTCCGCTACACTAGCGGTTTTTGGCCCGTTTTGACGTTATACAGGCCAGGACCGCAGCCCAAACCCTTAGGTGTATACAGTCCTTTAGTCTTTCCGAATTGCGTAATTTCTTTTTTTGTAGCCCACATAGGTCTGAGACCTATGAGTTGGATGATGTTTGGCTACAGTTGGACCTACAGTTTGAGGTGGGTTCCGAACCACCGGTTAGTGATTTCACAGCAGAAAACAGAGACTTTTTGCTGACCAATCCAATCGGTCACCCTTACAAAGAGGGACCAGGAGTTCGTAGCTTATCTTTATCCGACTGAACAGATATCTGCTACGGCTCATGACTATCATTTCCCTTTGAATCAGTAATGAATCATTTCATCAGTGGAAATTGTTTTCTAGACCCAGCATTAATTTTGCAGAAGGCCTATCAGTAAAGCAGTTTTTCATGAGATTCTGTTTTTACAGCATTTCAAAAGCCGAGTAAGAAAACTCAAACTCCTACCAATCGTTTCTCAGAATTCTAATTCAAAATTAGGATCCAGTAAGATCTAATTACCACTAATTAATCCAGTTTCAGCTTAACCCTCACCGACCAGCTTAATTCCTACCTTCTACAATAATTAATTTGCCTTCCTGCACAAAGTGAGCTTGATTACATCTCCAGAGACAACATCCAATTTTTTTTCCATTTATTTTGCCACAGAAGTCATTCCCAGTTATTTATTTTAATGATGATAGAAGTAATCATTCCAGAAAACCTAACTACAAATCTGCATCCTGGCCACCCCTAGTGCTTGCCATCATTGCCTTAGTGATTATGGTGTTCCGGGTTACAACTCCCATTGAGCCTGTAAAAGAGGCAACAGAAACGGGAGGCATCAATAAAAAAACGATAATATCGGTTGATTTAAAAAAGTTTTCATACGTGATGAAAACACCCGTACTCCTCTGTCACTGGGGGATATTCCATACGCCCTTGACCCCCCGGAAGGGCCTCAAAATTTCCGATAACACCTGCTCCCCATTTCAAAATCCTGGGTTCGCTACTGCTCTCCATCTTTTATATTCCACTATCACTCCAAACTATACTACTAAAAGTCTAAAAGGACACTTTAACGAATATTTTGAAATAAACTAGGCGTTGAGAATTGAAAAATTACTCTACTATTTTGAAGTGATATGATTCTAAGGCTCAACATTATTTTCAAGCATTATTTCTTGATGACTTATAAAAATGGTTTATGAATTGTCTTTCATGATAGAATTTACTATTTATTGAAGAGGAGAACTATTTAGTAGAATTCACTATTTAGTTGGAGCTTCGGCGGCTGCAATAGGTGGATCAGGTGGTCCCAAATTCCAAAATTTTAGTTTTTTATATTGGAGGAATTCTCAAATAAAAATATAGTGCTCACTCATAAAAATTGACCTAATTGTCATAAAAAATACTAAAATTAAAAAAAAACAACATCTTTACAGATAAGATGAAAAGGTGCACAGTTTAGGACAGCATTCTAATTTAAGTAAATGGAATTAGGCTCCAATTCAATTGAAAAGTATGCTATATGATACCTCCATGACGAAATACTTGAACAATCTAATATTAAAACTGACACAGTAATTCTATTTAAATTATGAATTTCCTTAGAAGCGAAATACAAGTGAGTAAAAATCATAATTTATATAGAAATACAGTGTCAGTTTTAATATTAGCTAATTAAAGTGAATTGTCTATATGATGATAGGTTTTACCTTACCATTGATATAATTATAGTAATTAATTTCTATTAAATTATGATAAGTTATAAGGTTTTACCTTACCATTGATATAAATTATAGTAATTAATTTTTTTTACAGTAATTACGTGAAATTTGGTAGATATGAAGTATGAAGATGTATCTTTCGTTGTAATTCAGAAGTTTTGAGACAGAGCAAGATTTTTCCAATTGAATTTGTAAATATTGTAACAAATATTCTATTTCTTAATTGGACAAAGTAAGTTATTGAGTTGTCTACAAAAGACAGAATACGTAATACATGTTGATTAATCTTTGTTTAAACAATTCTGTAGTCTATAATATAGAATGGAAAATTAATCAATATTACTGTTTTGTATAGGACTTATACTGCACATATTGGGTTAATTAGATCCAACTTTTCATCAATTCAATAACATTTTATCTGAATTCAAATTTATCTGTTAAAAATATTAATTCAGAGATTTTTCTAACCTTATAGTCACACAAAAAAATGTCACAAGCAATATGACAATCATGCCTTGTGTTATAGCTCATCATCTCAGGACTATAATTTGATTTGAAGCAACAGGAGTTTCAGTATTCCACAAAAATTATAATATCATTGGTAAGAAAAAATTACAATTTATAATGCTTTTATTAATTTTAAATTGAAATTACTATGAATTGCTTCTTCTAGACAAAGTACTATGTAGTAATATTCGTATTTTGACCAATGCTGCATTCATACTGTTACGGGTTCTAATAGCTAAAACAAGGCTGGCAACACTAAAGTTCACACTTGCACTTTATTTACACAAATTAGTCTATTTACACACACAAATGACAAGCTAATACTTATTTTTTTAGTGATTATTTACAAGAATTAAGGAATAATTAATTACAGACTGATCGATAACAAAAGAAACTAGAGTCCAATAAACTGTACAATAATGTAGAAAGAAATTATAAAAAGAGCAACTAATCACTTACAAAAACACAGTCCAATTCGTTATTTGACAGTCCCAAATAATATCACTTAACACAAACGTCTTTAAACTATTAGTAAGCTGCACAAACAGTAAACACTTGTGTACTTGACACTGGAATCGAGCACTGTTTACTCCACTGGCACTGGATTGTCTGTCTTACGAGATCTGTAATACAATCTGTCACGCAGGTTTGTAAAACTAACTGTCACGCAAGCTTTTGTAAGACTCAACTCAATGGTTCACATGAGCTCCTTTATATACGAGATAGTTGTCATAATTCCAAGAACTGGAGGTCACGTGGTCACCAGATGCTTCGAGAAGGCCACGGAACATGATCTCGATTCTTCAAGAAGTCTGATGAAATCTCAAGAAGTCTCGAGAAATTCAATTGAGTTGCAGACTTGAAGAATAAGATTGACAAAGACATGTGAAGAGCAAGAGAACGAAGATCGGATGTCAAAGTCACGTCCGACCATGAAAACAATAGAACAATCCACACAGAACAAGCGTATAAACAACTGCTCCATTCGCTTTTGTAACAATACTGTTATTGTCAGTGGCTTCACCCAAAGTCTTGCGGTCTTTGTCAAAATGTTGATATTTTTCAAGCAAATTATCTGTGCAATATCAGGTTGATTATTGTTTGTACATTTCATGCGTCAGGCTTGTTTAAATAGAATAATGTTCATAACAACATCATTACAACACTTCTTTAGACCAATATTAGGAATACCATGGATATAAATAGGAGTGGTTTAGCAGCATCGTAAATTGTAGGCACTAACGAGAGGTAAAGATAGTGTATTATTGCAGCTGTCTTTATGAATCTCTCGTGCTGAAGAATCTCATGTGGTGAAGAGTAAGTTCAATGTTAAAGAGCTGGAAAATCCCCCCAAAAAATTGTTACATGTCTTCAACTTACCGTAATTATTGAGGAATTAGACAACTACTACATGCTACTTAGTAGCTGGTACCTGGCTCGCTACTCTTGCCGGGGGCTCAGCCCTCTTGACCCCCAGGATAAAAAGTCAAAGAATTGAGTCAGGGGGGTTTCGCTCGCAGCTGTCCGACTGATCCCAGTGGTGTATAAAAGATGTAGGCATATACAGTGTTTGTATAAACTGTACTTACTGTTGAATGATCCTGGATAAACTTCCAAGGCCACTTAGCTCTTGAGAAACGGTAAACAATTAAATTTTCGCAAATAGTTTATTCTGGGCCTAAGCATAAAAACACTAGATTTTCAAGAATTGTCAGCTTTCGGCGTATTTTCACGGAATATAATTAATTAATTCTATTATTTATTAGTTTTAATTCTATTATTCATTCTTTTTATTACAACAATTCATGGCATCTTTGTTGGATCCTATTATGCTCCTGTATGCGGACATAATTTCACAATGAAATTATCTGCATACAGTATTATTTCTGCAGATATTTTTTGGAACATTTTATTTCTTGTACATGATAGTTAAGTTGAACAGAGTACTTTTTTTCTTTGCAACTTCTTGGTTTCTCTCCTAATAACTAATTGTTTTATAATTATTATTATTTTTTATCATGTAAAATTTTTTTTCCTGTGTATTTTTTTGCTTGTTTGTATTTGCGGAAATAAAGATTATTATTATTAATATTTTGGAACCCTTTCTCATTACACGTCTTGGGGTATTGGGCCTTAACCCGAAAAAACTGTGAAAAATTTCAAATTTTTCGGCCTAGTTGTTCAAGAGATAAGCTAAAGAAATCGCTTAGTTCTGAAAGATAATAAATGTTGGGCGTAAACTGTGGAAGGGGGGAAAGGAAGGGTGGGGGGGCTAATCCTTCAAAAAGGTTAGCAAAATCTCAGCCTAATATATTTTTTTTTTCATTTGATTTCAACCAATATACAGTGTACAGTACAAGGAAGAAAGAACATTACTACTATACACCGATGTCTAGTACATGCATAATCTGCCCTGAAGTTTTCTTTCTTCGATTTGGAGAAGATGCAGTCTCTTTTGTTAAAGCATGTCGTATTGCACTGAGAGGAGTGCGAGGTGCTGAATGCGGTATGCCACTCACATACCTTTTTCCTGGACTCCAGACTCCAATACTTTTGCTTTCAGCTCAACCCCCCCCCCCCCCCCATCGTGATTTCATCGTCAGCAGCCGGCAAGCTATTTCCGCGGCACCGCTTGGAATGGCCCAACCATGAGTCATCATAGTATTGTTCCACCTTGATATTTTCCAATACGGTATACTCAATCACTATCACACGTATTTTAATCTCCCAGGCTCTTTCTCCTGTTCCTTTATATTGTATATCCAAACAGAAATTAGATTTAATAATATTTTTTTAATTCGATTATTTATTACCGTATTAGATCACATGGCTATAGCAACTTTCCTTTTACAAAAACCTGTATTTTAGTTAAATGAATGAATAAATAAATAATAACCTTACCTTGATACTTACCTTATTAATAATACCTTACACATAAGGTAGATAATAATAGGTACTTTTTCGTCGCCTATTATTGATAGATAATAGATTAGGTAGGGCATAAGTAGTGTCCATTAACAATATACGATATATACAATCTATATACAAAAGCTAGATGGTGATAATAATGGATACTAATAGGTAGCCTATTAACAAATAATAAATTAGGTACGTAGGGGATAAGGAGTGTCTATTAACAATATACAATACATATACATAAAGTAGATGATGATAATAACATACTAATAAGTAGCCTACTAATAGATTATAGATAAGGGATAAGAAGCGTCCATTAAATTGAATGGAAAAGGAATCCAAATTCACTTCTTACATTGTACTTGCATTTCTGAAAGCTTCAGAAATAGGCTGCTAGGTAGAGTACTTAGATCTTCTAAATATGCAACCCCATAGTTTATGAATATTGCTGCTAAATTTCAAATGTTGAGTAATGAGACAAGTCTATTAAAATCTTCCTGATTTACTATGTTTAGACCTATACAAATTAAAGGAAGCTAGGTGAAAAAGCTAGGTCTCCTAAAAGTGTAACGCATAGTTTCTAAATATTGAGTCTCAAATGTTCAGAAATTAAATAAGTGTATTAAAACCTCCCTGAATATTAATAAAAATAATAATAATCATATTACTGCATGGCAATCAAAGTGTTCCAAAGAAATATTTGCTGGGGAGCCAGAGGGCCAAGGTAATGCAAAATGCAAGGCCTACCCTGCGGACCAACTAACCTTTTGAAGTAAAATACTATTTTCGTGTTCAAGAAAAATTAGAAGCTATTTTATTTTATTTATTCATTCATTTAACTAATATACAATCAATGTGAATACAACAGGCTATTGCCCAAAACTTGATATATTGTATTGGATATACAGAAGATACAGGAAGATAAGGAGCACCACCCCCTTCAAATCAAAATTTATAACTTATACTATCAATAAGTTAGTTCTATAATTATGTTAACAGACGCAAATAATGATGGGAGGATAAATTTCCTGCCATTATGATGTCAGGCATGACATGAATATTCGGGATTCGGGACTGTACTTCAAGTTTCGCTTCTGTTGCAGCTCTGATGGTTGTATTTATATGTTACATTATCCCCTCTTATTATTTTTTTTTGCTGATGATGCCGACATGAGTTCAAGACCTGTGCGAGGGTAATGAGGTGAATCAAGATGTTATGGATGGTGGACCTACAAATTATCATGAATAGCTGCCCGTCACCCATCCAAGTGCAGTCCCGAGCGTCCGCCACTTGACGACCGCTTATCATCACCCCGGTAGTTCGGAATCTACATGGATCCATAACCATTTGAGTTCCGGTTCCTCAAAATATATATGAGATGAAATTAAAGAACCTCTGCACCAGAAAAGCCATAGCCTACCCTAAAAATTTTATTTTCTATAAATTAAAAAGCATAAAGTTTAATAATTTTGATACATACCGTACGAAGACTTTCCGAGGCCCTCCATAGCTGAGCGAATTTCTATCCCTTACGAAAACTCTCCATTACACATGACACAAGACAAGAATGACACACAGAAGAGAAAGCAATAACTACAATTCACATCCTTATACGCCGAGTGACAAACGGCAACTAAATGCGAAGCGGAGTAGGAACTGCAAACAGAGGCAGGTCTACACTCGCATTCTGGAAGCGGGAAGCCAGCGCCAGTCGGCGTAGTGCGGCTCGAACCTCAAACGAAATCTAGGCAAGCCGGCTCCCAGTTGCTAGGAAACCAGCCGTTGCTAGGCAACCAACACGAGGCTTTGCCAGAAACCGTAGTACCCAAAGTCAAAGTGCTGCGATCTATTAGGCTCTCGAGCTAGCTCAAGTCAAAATTTTCAAATGTCAGCGCTATCTAGTAGCGATTACTCTAAGCAGTTCGGTGTGTAGACTAACTCATGGTCTTTTTAAACGGATCTTCATGAAGAATTAAAGCCTTAATAAGGCTAAATTACACCAGCTGAGCGTTTCGCAGAGCTCAACAATGTCAACGTATACGAAGACACGTGTGAGCCCTCGAATCAGAAACAGCTGATTTTTTAATCAAATTTAACAGACTGAAGTAATTTAGCCAAAAACGTCGCGCGCGAAAGCGACTAAATAGGCTAGAGAGTTCAACCGGCTGGAGAACTCGCTTGCAAACAATAACTAATTTTTGAAAGGGAAACTCATTTGGGAAGCTTATCGTAGGGGAAGGTGGTAACGAAAAACGGCTGTTTTGAAGATACTGATTTAGATAAAATTCACAAGACATCATCTGTCACTTGAAGTTCAAATTCATCGTTGTTCTGATACACAGATTTATTTTCCACAAAAAAGACCTACCGTACTCATATACCTACATATCAGGGCAATGGAATTAGTGTATCTACAGAGTAGATATATATATATATATATATCTATATAATTATCAGGGCAATGATATATCAGCTGATAGAGATTCTATAAAATGCCTGATTTTACGCCTGATCGCATTTATTCACCTACAGCAGATCATAACTCAAAATATGTTTTGAAATCTATTGCAAATTTCATATGGTGAAAACAACTGTTTTCTATATTTATAGTGTTACAAAAGCAAACACGCAGTTATTCACGCAGTTGTTTTCCATTGTTTTCATGGTCGTACGTGACTGACATCCAATCTTCACTCTCTCTTGGCTCTTCACATGTCTTCGTCACTCCTATTCTTCAAGTCTTCAACTCTCTCACTCAATTGATCTTCTCGTCAATTGTACATTCTTCTTGAACAATTAAGGTCTATTCCAAGCTTTCTTGAAGATTCTCGAAGTGTCTGGTGAGCTCCAATTCTTGGAATTATACAACTACAACAGCTATATAAAGGAGTCCAAGTGAACCAGTGAGTTAGTTTACAAAAGCGTGCGTGTCAGATTGTATTACAGATCTCGGGAGAGAGACAATCCAGTGCCAGTGGAGTAAACAGTGCTTTATTCAGTCTTTAGACAGTGTCAAGTGCAGAGACAAGTGTTTACTGTTTATGCAGCTTACTAATAGTTTAAAGACTTTGTGTTAAGAGATATTATTTGGGACTGTCAAATAACGAATTGGACAGTATTTTGTAAGTGATTAGTTGCTCTTTTTATAATTTCTTTCTACATTTTTACAGTTTATTGGACTCTTGTTTCTTTTATTATTGATCAGCCTGTAATTACTTATTCATTCATTCTTGTAAATAATTACTGAAAATAAGTATTAGCTTGTCATTTGATGATCTGTTTTTATTTTATTAATTGAACTTACAATTAATTTGTGTAAATAGACTAATTCGTGTAAATAAAGTGCAAGTGTGAACTTTAGTGTTGCCAGCCTTATTTTAGACATTAGAACCCGTAACAATAGTAATACACAGATATATTAATGATGGGCTGGGAACCTATCCGTTTGTTTCGCTTCAAAAAGGATGAAGGAGTGGGTCAATTTAATTGGCAAACGAACTTGATTCTGTATTAAGGTTCCAAAACGATGTGTTTAAAACTTGAAGTTGATTGGTCAAAGCGTTCGAAAGTTATCGTCGAACATACACACCCACAAACACACAGAAGCCGCGAGCCTCTAGTCACAAGTTAAAACTAAGAACTCGCTATATGCTCTTTCAACTAGAGAGCCCAATCGGCTAGAGAACTCGCTTGCAAACAACTAATTTTGGAAAAGGAAACTCATTTGGGAAGCTTACCCTGATGGAGGGAAAGGTGGTAACGAAACACGGCTGTTTTGAAAATACTGATTTAGATAAAATTCACAAGACATCTATCACTAGAAGTTCAAGTTCATCGTTGCTCTGATACACAGATATATTTTCCACAAAAAAGAGCTACTTATATTATATCAGGGCATTGGAATTAGTGTATCTATAGAGTAGTTATATTTACCACAGAAAAAACAGCTGTTTGATATATATCCATATATCATGGCAATGAAATTAGAATATCAGATAATATAGATTCTATAATTAAACAAATTTTCAAATAAAAAAGAAACCGACTTCATTGAAATGATGCTCAAAAATTAAATACTGGCGTAGGCTACGAAAAAGTTTAAAATAAAGTATTTAAGTTACCGTACTGAGAAAATTTTAAATTTCTTCTTTCGACTTCAAAAGATTACTTGTATGAAATTTAAAATTTTCTCAGTTTAAAGTAAATACTTTATTTTAACATTTTTAGTACGTGAGTATTATTTAATGTTTGAGTATCATTTCATTGAAGTCGGTTTCTTTTTTTATTTAAAATTTGTTTTATTATTATAGAATCTATATTATCTGATATTCTAATTTCATTGCCATGATATATATATATATATATATATATATATATATATATATATATAATGGCACCTTTATTTTATAACAAAATTTCTAATGTGAGATTTAGCGGGGCAAAAAAATTTTGGTTTAAATTTGAAAAACTTTCTGGTTCACCCTCAGAATTGGGATATGGTCATGCGGTTCTGGAGTGTTATTAAATAATAATGTAATCTCATGTGGGTCGTCTGTTCCATCAATGTCACATATCTTGTAAGTAGTTGTTTTGTTCTGTTACTCTTGTTTCGCTTGTTAGTCTTTACTGTTTTGTTAGTTATGGATATACAAGTGTTTTTTTCTTCATGTACATTGAATGCTTATTCTTAATTTGAATGGTTATGTATCCTTTACTTATATGAAATAATTTTTAGTTAATTATTATTTGTATTTTATAACTCTTCAAGTTCAGTGTTAATTAGAAGCATAACAATTTATGTATTATTCACTGTAGCCCGCCATAGTAAGGTGGGCCCTTCCCCAAGCTCGAGCTTGCTCTTTTGAGGGAGTAATTCCTAAATTTCCAGTTGTTTTTTTTATATGACAGTGTTTATGTTTATTTTCTTGTATTGTATTTTGTAATGTTTTTTCTATGAGGAATAAATGATTTAATTATTAAACAGCTGTTTTCCTGAATTTTCAAACTTTGAAAACATGAGATAAACTAAGAAAAATTCGACAGCTCTCTGTTTAATGTGGAATATTGTATTTAGGAAAATTGCAATAGCGAAAGGCTTCTTAAAAGTGAAATTGCTTTTGATTCATCATTTTAATGCGGCCCCTTTCAGGATGAACCTACACTGAAATAGTATATTTCGTCAGACTTGTAGTTTATGGACAGTTTACCAGTCAAGGAATCAATGTGGTAAACTGCTGTTTACAGAAATCAAAAACAGCTGATGTCATTTGATGATTATTACCTCACACTATGTGATAAAGATCATCAAATGATTATTACTGCACGAGTCTACTCCAGTACTTCCTCTTCTGAAAATGTTTATATTAAAAATACACATATATAAAAAAATTGTTACTGTAAATATTGATAAAAACTTTACTGCATTCAACCATATGTTCTGTGCTTAAAAGCAGTTGCGTTTTAATTCATATATGCGCATCTACCTTATATTTTTCACAGTGTACAGCGTTTCTTCTCTTTTAGGGTACTGAAGTCAAGAAATAAAAATTGAAAACTAACGATCAAATTATCAACGTATATCTTATTTTAAAAAAGAACATAGACAACAAGAACAACATAGAAAATGTACGATCACAATACAGGACTTAGCAATAATTAAAACGAATTAAAAAATAGTCTTCCAAGAAGAGGATAACTTGCACTATGACACTTTCTGAGAATGTATTTGGGAATTTATTTTTCTCCTTTCCAATAACTTCTTCATTGCCTCTCGTCGTTTCCTCTCAATCTCCTGCGCTGAGCATTTATTTGGAACTGCTACTTTTGTCAAACATTTGTTTGGAGCTGATATTTTCGCTGAACAATTCACATTTGGAGCTGATGTGGAAAATTGCGCTGGAATGTTATTTATAACTGATATTGTATTGTTGTCCGTTTTACATTTATTTGTCCATTTATTTTCTTGAGTATTATAAATTTGTGGGGTAGTAGTTTGAGATCCTGAAACAGTAAAACAATAAATTCATTAGGTTAATTGTAAACATATTGTACATTTAGTTTTATGTGCTTTATAAGTATGTATGAAAATTGAAAGTTGGGTTTGGAAGGAGCACAGTATTACGGCCCAAATTTTGTTCATGATTCGCTTTATTTATCAATATAATTTATTATTATTATTATTATTATTATTAGCAAACCATGAAAAGAGATTAGACTAACAAATCTTTTTATATAAATTATTTTAGGAAATATGGACACTTCGTGATTCAAATATTTCTTTATTAATGTCAATGCGGTTGAGTTGGGGCTACATAGTTATTGCACTGTCGCCAAGTCAGAATTAGAGAACTCAAGATAAAAATGATAGAAAATGGCTCTTTCTCCAATCGCTTCCTCTATACTTAAGAGATAACTAGAGCCTGGATGTCACATTGAGCCAAACTATATACTGTATATTTACAGAGCTATTTACAAAAATTTCCAAAATTTTTGATTTTCAGTTATTTTATTGTCGACAATTACTTGGGAAATATTTTTTGGATAAACCTAGGCAATTTTAAAAGAAAATATTTCAGATAAAACTTTTAGCACGTTATCTAAGCTTTAAATGATATATTGATTGACGGTTTACACCTCATGGGAGAGTTTCTTAATAACTTACAGTTCCGGACAACACAGATTTAGCGGTTGAGTTGGGGCTACATAGTTATTGCACTGTCACCAAGTCAGAATTAGAGAACTTGAGATAATCAATTGATAGAAAAATAGTTGTTTCTCCAATCGCTTCCTCTATACTCAAGTGATAACTAGAGCCCGGATGTTAGGCGAAATGCCCTGTTTTCAGACTAATGCCTATTTTGATAGTTTTTGGATGTTTTTTCCTATTCTTCTATGGATTGCCTATTTTCGCCTAAAACGCTGGTTTGAAAGGAAAACCAAACAGCATGAAATAACGAGTGCATAAAAGTTCATTTTTTCAACGAATTCTAGGAATAAAAATAATAATATATTAGTGAAGATAGAGGGTTTCAACTATATAGCATAGAGTAGGCATATAAATTTAGCTACCATGATGCATGTAGACATATGCATCGAATTCAATTACGACAGTATCGAGAAATTCTCACTCTTGTTGCTTCAGTAAATCTAGTGAATGAAATGGTAAATAACATTGAAGCTGTTCCTGATGAGGTGGGATGTGCAATTAAAGAAAAGTGCAAACGTGTGTTATCTTGAAACTCAGGTGGACAAAATAAAACAAATTTGTAAAATAATTGAAGGTGACACAACTATTGAACGTGAAATGACCCCATATTCAGTAGCATGCTACAAATTTGATGCGATTTTTCACATCAGTCGATGTGGAAAGATCGTTTTCAATATAATGAAAAAATGTCTTCTCAGGCAGAAGATAAAATTTAACCCAAGAGAACTTTAAGAACTATATTGTAATTATGTGTAAAAAGTAAGTAATCCAATTATAAATTATTTTATTTGTATTTTCACAATGTTTATAAAATGCTGATTTTCGTGTTTTTTACTGCCGTTTAGCCTGCCTATTTTCGTGTTTTTTACAGCCTAACACCCGGTGATAACATACTGCTTTAGTGATAACCTACAAAAAGTTCCCATGGGTGGGGGTGAGCTTGGAAGGAGGGGAATGGGGATTATTAAAAAGTATTTTTCTTAAATCGAAAACAGTAAATAGACTAGATTATTTGTTCATATCAGAGTTGATGCTGAGTAAGCGATTCCAAGAAAATTTTTATGTAGTGAGCGCTTTACAAGTTACGAAAGTTCGGGGCTATATTTAAATTTTTTGGCACAAAATAAATGCTATTACAGAGCTATATCTCCAATGTTTAAATCAATGTTGGGAAGGTGAAGTAATTTTCACACAAGAAAATCATTAGAAGAAGCAAGCAGTTCAATAACTTTCAACTAAAAATAAATATTTCTATAACCAAATGAATTACTGCCCAAAACTACAAGTTAATAACTATCAATAGGCCGATCAATAATTCAATAATAAGTGACCAATAAACTGTTCTATAACTCAATGAGAAATGTCTAATTAACTGTTAAACAACTCAATAATAAACTAAACACTTGAAAAGCACAAACATTGTCTTGGTTATTATCACACTTGGAACACTGAATCACAATTGCACCGCGCTGTACTTTCACGAAAAGAATGTCAACTGCCACAGAAAGAACTTGTTATCAGGAGATCTGAATAAAGAATAAATGATTGCTGACAAGCACAACCCTTTTTATAAGTTTGTATTGTTCCAGAGAGTTTTATTCCAGATCTTTCTATTGACACAATATTGTCAAAACAGATAAGCTGTCATCTAGGATACCCTCAAAGAGTCTAGAAGCACATTTGATGAATAAAAGATGGTGTCGTGACAAAGATAGAAAGAAACAATGAACTTCAATTTGTTTATTTTACAAATAAACATTGGACCCTTGCGCAAATAAAGCGCTCTGCTATGCTTGTCCAAACAACGTTATCGAAAAAGCTATTCATCAACATCTCTCCCTCAAACAGAATTTATTAATTTCGAATTCCTTTAATTGCTATCAGTTTATACTGAAGACTTCCGCAATGGCGGATATTGACAACAGTACTTAATAGCTGATGGAAATCGATGAATGCTACTGTACAAAAATATCAGTCACCACCGGGAATCGAATCCGTGGTTCGATTCCCGGTGGTGACTGATATTTTTGTACAGTAGCATTCATCGATTTCCATCAGCTATTAAGTACTGTTGTCAATATCCGCCATTGCGGAAGTCTTCAGTTTAAACTGATAGCAATTAAAGGAATTCGAAATTAATAAATTCTGTTCAAGTAAATTTGTCAGTTTGTACAATTGTCAGTAACTTCGAACTAATCTCTCCCTCATTGTTATCGCTCGAATTTAATAAATTCGCCACAATCAATCATGAATAGAGTTGATTCTTCTTCCATTTTACAGCAAAACGGTTTGAATAACAGAAGTAATTCTTATAGGAACTCTTCTTTCTGAGTCTAATGATGTGAATAGTTGTATACGTACGATTAATGATGATGCTGTGGGAGGGGGATAAGCGACGCATTATTCTGTACAGTATAATAGATCATAACTTGCCATCATAGGCAAGCAAATCATTTTTAATGAAAAAAGTGTTCTTTCATCTATATTTATATGTATTTTGAGCCACTGAATCCGAATTTCGAATTTAAAAAGAATTTTCATAGGTTTTGATGTTAATTATGTAAAAGAGGAAGATGTTACCTACAATTTCAGTCCATGAGTAGTTTATGATTACAACTATTTATAACAAAAAATCGTCAATTTCCTAGTAAAGTATAGGGAAAGCCTGTAGGCCAACTGCTCTTCCAAGTAGAATTGCAAATTATAGGCCACATTTATTTATTTAACTAGCATACAATCAATGCGAATACAACAGGCAATTGCCCAAAACTTTTGCAGATAAAGAATATTAATTTTTTTTCATTTCAAACAAACACTATCACAGTCCAAAAAAAGATGATATAATTTGGAATTTTGACATTTTTAAGCCAAAAATCTTCACTAGTTACACTCATTACCATAGTTACAATTTGACATGCTATATGAATTTAAATAGCCTCAATGATCTAAGGACAATGAGCTGCAGATCGATGGGATAAGACGGACAGTTCTTGAGTGAGAGGTGATAAAGGGACACCCCTCTACTCCCCTCTTGAAAACCTAGTTCTACAAGCTCGAATGCTCGAAATTCGGATTCAGTGCCTGAAAATCCATCTAAATATAGACTAAAGAACACTTTTTCCATTAACATTAATTTGCTTGTTCAATAGCATGTGACAGCTTATGACAGCAAGTGTCTATGGGAGGGGGGGGGGGATCACAGCTCAACGTGCCGCTAATCCCCCTCCTAAAGCATCATCTTCTATCATAAGCATACAATCATACACATTGAGAAAGAAGTGTTCTACAATTTTTATGGAGAACTTATCTGTTACATGGCAAACGAAGAAGACCCTTGTGAATATAAAAAAAATCGAGTTGAAAAATCTCAATTTTCAGGATATTTGAATTTTTATGAGAAAAACTGAAAACAAAAAATGAATAGGACCATTGTTTTATTTCATCATATGACCAACATTATGGAAAAAGTATAAGCTCTACCCATTGATTGATTACAGAGATATCGAATTTCGAGTGATGACTCACATTTTGGACCTTTAAAGGGGGGCTAGAGTGGGAAGAAAGCGGGGGGCTCTTGGATACTTTACACTACTAACAAATTCAGCTTACTTCTAATTATTCCGGATAAAAAACCTCTATTTACTGGGCTAAATAGTACTACAATTTATTTAAAAAAAATCTGGATTGATTTTCAGTAGTCAAATAGGACATTAAACTTTTACTTGTTCTGCTGTATCAAACTTGTATATAATCTGATATTCAACACATCACATAATCTAATTATGCTATTCCAAGAAACGCTGAATTTTCACTGGTTATACGGAGTTCTTGGCGTAACGTCAAAACGGTCAATGACTTAAATCACTGCCAGTTCACTCCAACGCCTCAGAGCGTGCAGTAGATTTTTTCTTGCTATGTACTCACTTGAAATTGTAGAGAACAGCAGGGTAATCATATTAATTTCAAGCGTCAAGCCTATTAGAACCAAACATTGATCAGTGAACGAAACTCGGTCACCTGACATTAGTCAATCTACAGTTTATCAGATAATGCAATTTTCAATATGTGAGCCAATGCCACGCCGTGGTGTCCAGCTTTAGCTGTTAGCATTAAAGTGAATGTCATGAAAAAGCAGTCATGCGTTATTATAATAGAGCAGTGATATTTTCAATATTGACTGATAAGTCATTAATGAAAATACCATTTTTGATCACATGGATCGATGTCTAGAGAATCAAATCTGGATTTATAATACGGCGACTCTGCTATTAAAATGTTTTCATTCTAAACTTGAATCAATACAGCTCTTATATGATAAATAAATAATTTAATTTGTAATATCATCGAATCCACTTCGTGTCCTTTCTGGTAAGACAACTGGTCTAGCAAGTTTAGCTTTCGCATTATATGAATTATAGTAAAATAACACATGTTATTTTTAGGCACATGGGCATCACTCACCAGAACATAAAGATAAGAGTGTAGTATCGTCTATAAATGTAAAACCATCGTCGTTGCCATCATTTAATAGTAATATTTCATTCGATATAAGACCTAGAGAAAAAATAGAAAGAAAATTTAAATACACAAAAATAATTGTGCATAAGTAAAACGAAACACATCATATAGGAGCAAGACAATGTTAATGAACATGAACATGAAAAGTTAAGTAAAGCCGAGCAATATTATGTGAAGAGAATTAAAGCCCGGAATGTAAGTGGAAAATACCAACATAAAAGTGGAACTATACACAACTGAAATGCAATGCACAGAACTACATTATACACAAAATACTGTACAAATTTGAAGCCAAACGTTACGATATACGGAAGCTTTTCACTATCAACTAAATTCCATAGAACAGTATGGGATAAGCGATCAAGGAAATCAAACATCAGTAGCTGAAATATTATTTCAGTACAGTAGAACCTCGGCTATCCGGACCCCGTCCATCCGGATCTCCGGATCAACTGCTGGAAGTTAGGGTAAGAATGTAGTAAGTTAGGGTAAAAATGTAAATACTGTACAGTAAAGATAATGTCAATAGTTTGTGTGTTTTAAAATGTTATATTTTGTTCACTATTTCGTGTGAAGATCAATACAACAATGGATAAGTTTAATTTTGCTTTTTATTACAATTTTGTTAATTGAAATGAAATTAAATGAAATAAATTTATTCATCCACAACAATTTACAATAAACAGAAAAACATTCTCTTATCACAATAAAAAAGATCTATATACCATATAGATAACACATAAAACTGCTATATAAAAAACAAGCTACATAATACATAAAAAAACAACAAAAATCGTAATAAGGTCAATGTATTATCCGGATTTTCGATCATCCGGATTGCTTCCGGTCCCAGTTAGTCCGGATAAACGAGGTTCTACTGTAGTTTAGTGAGCTAAATATATTCAGAAGAAATGAACTCAAATTTTCAACATTGAAAGCTGGCACGATATTAAGAGCTGGAAACTTGGAAGAAATAGCAGTTTAAATACTGAAGTACAATCTCAATGTAGTTGCTATGCAGGAGGTAAGATGGATGGGGCTGGAAAAAATAGATAACAAAGATTTCTACTTCTACTACAGTGGACCACCCGAGGGTTCTACAGCACAGACTTCAAATTATGTGCAAAATATTTTCTTTACAAATTAATTTTCTCCTCAAGGCTGGTCTCCCAAAATATTAAATTTAGACTTAATAAAACTCTCATTTAACCAACTGCCACTTATGGAAGTGAAGCTTGGACTCTAAAGAGTGACATAAGAGCTGTTCAAGTTTTTGAAAAAAGAATAGTCCAAAGGATATGGGGTGCCAGAAGAGCACCATAAAGATGAACCATTCAGAGTAATGAGGAGATAAATTACATACTCTAGAGGGAAGATATTGCATGCTTCATAAAATCACAGTATAATAGAATAGGATTTTATTCAAATAACATACATACACAATTTATAACAAATTTTGAAAATTCATGCATGCAAGCAATAACCCCTTGGTTATAACCTTCAGGAGGAGTTGAGATTTTACAGTATTATTATTTATAATGAATGTCTTTCATAAATCTCTGTATCACTCTCTTTCTCTTGTTCCCTCCATTAAGACATTTTGCAGTCTGTCTCTACCCATCCTCTCAACGTGTCCAAGCCAGTATATATACTGTGATTTTGGTGCAAAAATAGTGAAAATTGATATGAGATGTACATAAAAAATTATATATCAGATAGAAAGTTCTAGTGTGAATAATTATTTTTTAAATATTTGTTTAAGGTAAGATTTTGTTTTCACTATTTTTGCACCAAAATCACAGTATATAATTATACTGGCTTGGACACGTTGAGACGATGAGTAGAGTGCAAAATGTCATAAAGGAAGGAAGAATGGAGGGAACAAGAGAAAGAGGGAGACTATGGCTGGAGGATGTGGAACAGGACCTACATGGGGATGGAAAGGGATTGCAAGCGACAGAGTCAGATGGATAGGAATTCTCATATTAATCTTCTTCTTCAACAACAACAAAACCATGCAAACAATAACGCAAACAACAAAAATCCATGCTGAGGAATACATGCACAGGAAGGGTTCATTTCTGCTTTGAAGAGGTAAGGAATTCAGATTCAAATGATTTTATTTGTAAAAATTTACGATGCATATGACTGATTGCAGTGTTACAAAGATTAGCAAATCTCAGATTCAAGAGTTACAGTGACGCACAATGATTTTTGAAAAGTTAACTTAATGGGTTAGACAGTTGAAATAAGCAAGATAATAAATAAAATAATGGATATTTTAATGGGGTTTACTACAGAAACTGTTGATGATATATGTGATAAAGAATGAGAACTTGGATCTGAGTGAGGAATTGGAGAGGATACCATGTTATATGTGTGAAAGTTTTAATCACATCCCCGACAGTTGAAAAGGCTAGAAAATTACCCAACCGTTTAGCAAACTACCAAATCCAGTGGAGTACAATTTCAATTTTGCTATATTCTTATGTACTTATAGAAGTCTATATTTTGCGATAGTATTTATTCTAGATTTATACTTATTGTATCCATACATATGAATGTACTTTAATAAAAAAAAGGTCAATAAGGTTCATATGCTATACTAGGCTTGAAAAAATATATAATTCCAATGTCATAGAAGAAAGTATTCGTTGTTACTCACTTCAATTCATAGTCTGTTGGAAAAAAAAACTTACCAAAAACTATTATTATCTTACAGTTGGCAATTTTTCAACGATCGTTTTCATTCATCGCCTTTTTAACTTCATCTGGAAAACAGTGTATTGGATGGATAGAGTATTAAGCCTTTTAGTAAATAAGTTAGGTATTAAAGAGAATAGAATAAATAATGAATTGTTGAGGTACTTTTATGACAATAGGCCTTTCAGATTTGGACTATAGGACAGCATTTTCAGATTTGATGATTAAATTTTATTTCGCTCATTTAAGCCTACTTATTTTTATGTAATTTATGATAAGCAGGAAATATTTTTAAAATACATATAGGCCTAGCCTTTTTTGTTAAAAAGTCTACTAGACTGAGTGAGAGTATCTACTAATTTACTATAAACTGAATATTGCTGTACTATAATAACTATTATTTTACATAATTAGATAACAAATAAATCCATTTGCTGATAATGGCCAGTAGGATTAAAATTGGTTGCTGCAAAGTAATGAAGTTTATTTTTTCAAGTCTACTTTTGTTATGAGAGTCACTTTATGCGTAGCACTTTCATAGTTTATAAATTAAATAGATGCAACCAAATATCATGCTAATTATAACATACAAAAACATCATGCATTATTACTTACAATGATATTAGAGAGAGTAACATAATAGCCGTATCAAGCTAGTAACAATATCATTTTCATGCTGGATTATTAATCTTTTTCAGCTTGGAGGAAACATGAAATTTGATCTTCTACTTTCATAGCTTCATCACTCTGACATACGTCAATGTCAATGGTAACACATCTTTCATATGTTGGAAAATTTAGTTTTTTGGTAAAAAGTAGCTTGAAATGCTAGAAAAGTGGTTAGAAATGAAACGCTTAGTGAACATTTTCCATTTCACCAGCAGAATAACTGTTGAAAGTAACTCAAAAGTCTGAAGAGTAATTTGGAAAGCACCAATAACTAACTGTCTTCTGGAACAAAAACAATCCTAAACAATAATTGTTCAATTGAACATTCCAATGCCAACACAAAAAGCTAAGCAAATAATCGTCTTGTAATACCGTAGTAGATGTTATTATACCGTGGAGACTCTCGTATTGTCACTTTAGGGATCGGGGTCATGACGGTTAACTGTTTAGACGGATATTAGAAATGCCATCATATAAGCATGCCAGTACAGTCTCTCAATCTAAAATGTTTTATGGCGAAAGTTCGAAAATAACACTGAACACTATGTGCAGAAGGATAATTGAATCAGTGTATTCATATTTATTTCATCACAAATATGCTAATATCAAAGTATAGAACCGTTTAATAAAACAGAACCAATGCTAATAAATCACGATGATAGATAACATAAAGTGACGGTTAAAACAGTGATGGATAATCGAGGTTTTACTCAGTACTTTACTTTGAATGAATAGTGTCGTACGGAACTATGTGGGTGGGGAGCTTAAAATCAATAGATAATTTATTTTATTAACATTAAATTTGGAGTTAATTGAATAGTGCTTCAATATGAATACTTACCTTCTAACCAATCAAATATACTACTACTCTGCTCGGGACTAGTGACTTCATCTGGAAAACAGTGTGTTTCAAATAGTTGTAGAATACAACAAAATTTCAGAAGAAATGGAAAAATAATTATGATGTATTGTTTAAATAGAAGCTACTCTCTGTAATATACAAGTCATACAAGTTGAATTTCCTGTACAGTGGAATGAATGAAAATGATTAAATTTAAAGCAAAAATAAAAACCGATATTCGCGGAATTGGAGATTAGATAAGAATACATTAAACTTTGCTAGTGTGGGCAAAATCTTCGTCTAATTCATTTCGCTCTATGACTGGTATTGGAGAAAACATTATAACTCGAAAAGTATGTGAAAAAACTTGTTTGAAATCGAACTAGCTATTAGAAGTATCAAGGGAACTAGTATGACTTTACTCAAGAAAACAAATCTTATCCAGTAATACAGCATACAGTTATAAATTATGATAATTTATGTTAGAGAGAGTATCTATAAATTGCAAGATACAATCACACATGAAAGTATAAGAAATTTTAAACCAGGTCAACAATTCTATACAAAAACAATCAAACATGCAAATGCAAAGCATGCAATTAAACATTCACAGGCTAAAAAAAAACATGCTGCAAAACAACAATCAAATAAGCTGCTATATATATTCATATATAAAGCAATGTGTTAGCATTGACTGGGTATTTTTAACGATCAAAAAATGAAAATACCAATATAAAAAACAGCAACATACGACATATGTGAAAAACAGCAACATACGACATATGTGAAAAACAGCAACATACATTAAGTAGCAAGTAAAAAACTCATTCTTTAAGAGAATTTCACAAATTTACACTATTGGAGACAGGCTATCACAATGGCAAGCCGTTCAAATTTAATATAGTTCAAGTTCTGTAGATTTTTCCTTGCACTTCAAAAACATTGGATTCCTGTGAAATAATCTAAGAATAGTTGAACTGGAGTTATGATGTTACAATTCATTAAATAATTGTTAAATGTCACTAGATAATTAATTGCGAATTTACTTTTTTTGTCACCTGACCAGCAATCAGAAGAGTCGTGATTCGATTCCCAATGCTGACTGAATATTTTTATGTTGTTACATTAATAGGTTAACAAAAGCTATAAATAGAGAGATAAGCTGCGTTCTCGTAGGTCCTGTTCGTAACGGTGACCGATTAGATTGGCCAGCAAAAAAGACACTGTTCTCTGCTGTAAAATCACTTCCCGGTGGTTCGGAACCTACCTAAAACTGTAGGTCCAACTCATCAATCACCATCATCCAACTCATTACTCACGCACAGGTCTCGGACCTATGTGGGCTTCATCCTCAAAAAAAAAAAAAAAAAAAAAAAATTGCAGTTGTCAATATCCGCAGTAGCGGAGGTCTACAGCATAATTTTTACCATTAAAAGAAAATTCCTAATTAATAATTATTTTGTGAAGGATAGTTGAACATTTTCAATTATTGGTCAGTTATAAATTATTTAAAACTTGTATTCCATTGAAATTGATCATACTTTTTTATATATACCAGTTAAGGCCAAATAATTTTTAGATTAAAAAAAAAAAATTATGTCTAGGCTTACTGTCACAAATGTGTTGTTTCCATTAATTCTTTACATTAAATTTACACTTAAACAAGGTTTTACAGAACTGACATTGTATTTTTAGAATACAAGAGCTCTTGTACTAACTTATACCAGCACATCTTAGAAATATTGTGCAGTAGGCTTATATCGCATTATTGCAAAGTGCCCTTCGACAAGACTTGCATGGGGGCTACAGAAATTTCATGTAGCTGATAACAAGGCCTTGAAAATCTTGATTGCCAAATAAGTATAACCTTTCCTTTCTTAGTTGCCACTGTTTGAGCCACGCAAGCTCATCAAGTATGTGAACATCTTTTCATATACCGTTTATCTCGATTGTGTATAGAGATTACACAATTCTAAAGCAAAATAACTTCATGAATCTGCTGTTATCGAGCAGAATATAAAGTAATCAGGAAAAATTTCAAGCTATATTATGATATGCATTAGTCTTACCGTGTTTGTCTTCCACTTTCGGTTTTGAAGTTACCACTCGTGAGTTTTGGTTTGCTCGAGTCGTGACCAGTCTGTTATTCTCTCTCAGTTTTAAAGACGAAGCTCTATTGCCCATCGGCGAGTTTGATCTAATCTTTTCCCCAGACTTCTTCTCTTCTACTGTTCGCGTTGGTGTCTTCTTGCAAGAGTTTTGACTTGGACTAAATCTGACTAGGTTGCTGATGCCACTCTTCTTTGAAGCTGAAGCTCCATCTCTAACCAATAAATTTGTTTCCTTAGTTTTAATTTTATCAGGTACTTTAGGTATACAGAGAGAACTATCATTAGACTCGTTTCTCATTATATTATCTAGACATTCTGTCGAGTTCATCACATCCGATAGCATGTCTCCACTGCCTGATTCCCCATCAGCTTCATCTAGGAATGAAAACATTAAAAATATTACAATATGACAAAACAATTAGAAATATAGTTTAAATAAATAGTTCATTCAAAACATTGATAGTTCAAACAAGCCAAATATAAAATAAAAAAAGAATAATGGCAAAACAATAATAACAAAAAAGTTGTGAAGTAATGCACACTAGCCTTATAGGGTTGCTTAAATTATTAGACTAAACAACATTACTCACTATTTTTTTTTATTTTTCATTTATTTCTCAAACTAAATATTTCAAGTAAAATTGATTACCATTTCTAGTATATTCGGAAGAAAGATGGCCGCTAGTAATAACTTTTGTATTAATGTCGAGTTATTTTGGAAGATGTTCAAATTCAATGTAAACTGTTTTTGTATTAATTTTAAAATATCTAATAGTAAAACTTCAATAATTATTGGTATTTATAGATCACCGATCAATCATAACATTGAAACTTTCTTAAATAGTTTGAGCGAATACATTGATGGCATACCAGATTGAGGGAGTATTTGTATGACTGGAGATATAAATATCAATATCCAATCTGCAAGTATTCCAGGCTACAAATCTTTTATTAGTGGAAGTACAAAAGTCACACGTACATCTGAAACGTGTCTGAATCATAATTTTTTTAATTGCTAATAACTGTAAATATTTGAAAACCCATCATAACTGATCATTATTCTGTATCACTCCATCCATATAGGTAAAGACGGAAGTTCAGCAAATATAAGCCGATATAGCCGTGAAAACCTATATAGAACTAAAACTTAATTTAATAAATATAGCTTAATCTTAACCAATTGAAAATAAAAACTGGGCTATGGAGTTCAGAACTCATAACATTGTTAAGAAACTTTGTAGAACGTTAAACTTATAACTGGGAAAAAAATCCACGTAACCACTGCCCTAAAAACCTTGGATATCAGAGGGTGTAGTAGAATCGATCATTATACGCAACAAGAAGAATGTAAAATAAGGAAATATCTTGCTAATATCGATTTGAGAAATACTTCTGAAGCTTATTGAAACAAGCTAAATAGAGCTATAAACAGAGTAGAGGAAACATATTATAGAACAAAAATTGAAAATTGCAATAACAATGATATGAAACTTTGGAGATGTATTAATGATGTTATTGGGGATAAGAGAAAGTATAGCACCAGCATTAAAATTGATTCGAATAAATTGAATGAATTGTTCACGAATTTAGGTAAAGTTCAGGCCCAAAATGTTAACAACTTGGGAAATTCCACATCTTAGATAATACTTAAACTCAATTATTAAATTCATTCCTCCCCTTTTGAAGTTGAAGCTATAATCAAAGAAATCGAAAATAGCTGCAGCCTAGGAATGGATAAATTAAGTAAAAGAATACTCAAACGCATAGCTCATATAATTTCGACACCACTTACTGCTCTCTTCAATACATTTTTTGAGCAAGGATATTTTCCCAAACATTTTAAATCTGCTAAGATAAAATCACCTTGTTTAAACAAGAAGATCCCTCTAATCCAAACAATTACAGGCCAATCAGCCTCAATAGCAATTTGCTAAAACTATGGGGGGAAATAATAAAAAAAAAGGTTAGGTACATATCTAAGTAAATATAAAATTATAATAGCAACCAATTCGGCTCCCAAAACAACAAGAATACAGAAGATGCCCTAATAAAATTAACAAATACCGTTTCTCAGAACCTAAACTCCAACAAGAAAACAATCTCTGTATTTCGTGATATCAAGAAAGCTTTTGATACTATTCCACATAATTCCCTTTACAAAAAACCGTCAGGCATACGGCTTTGGAGGAGTTTATCTTAGCCTCATTCAGAGCTACCTACAGGAAAGAGCACAATCACTAACAATCAATGGGGTCACAAACATCTTATGGTTTTCCTCAGGGGACTGTTCCATCTTCAATTCTTTCCATACTATATGTAAATGACATTCCAAACCCAACGAATTACACGATAATATCCTTTGCAGATGACACAGCGGCGATTTTCTCTGATAAATCATGGGATGAAGTCCATGTAATTGCAGAACAGAATATTTAAAAAATAAAATTTGCTAGATACAGCTAGGTAGAAACACATTAAGCTTGAACATAGATAAAACTAATTACATTACTTTCTCACTCAATATAACAGGTAAATCTGATGACAATTAAAACCAAATCTTCACTCCAAAAGCAACCTTACCACTAACATTTGTGGCTGTTCTAATATAAAGTTAATAACTCTATATATTTTTTATCCTATCCTATTATATTAAACGAGCAATTTCTGTATGTATGCATGCATGTACGACGGGTCTCAAAAACGGCTTAAACGATTTTGATAAAATAATAAATATAGGGGTTTTTTGGTGCAAAAATATAATTGCGCTAAGTCTCATTCCTGTAAAAGCTTTCTGATGGACACAAAACGGAGAAATCTATCCTTACAGGAACAGCTGGTAGGATACAACAATTTTTAATCATAATTATGGTAAGCCCCTTCGCGGCGTTATTTATGCTGTCTGGAATGCAGATTTACGCGCATACTGTACAGTTGGAGCCTTGCAGTAATGTTGGAAACATGACTAGAAAGTCAAAGCTCAACTTATATTTTATCCATTATTTCTTCTGCGAAAAAACAAACTTTTCTGACTGCAGTTTAACCTAACAAAAATAACATTTTTCAAAAGTTTGGATGTTTTGAATTACAATAACTCTGGGTCAGAGCCAGCTATGAAGATGCGGTTTGTGCTAGGCTCTTGGAAGTTACATAGGCCTAGTTCGTCTTTAGGAAAATTGTGAAATCCATTTTTTCGCGAAACATAGTTAGGCTGTGGCATTGCATAACCGGAAAATTTCCCAAAATTCGTGATAATTTTGCTACTTAATTTGAAGTGTTTTTTTTGTCAATGATGTTAATGCTACCTACAATTTGAGACCAACTTTGTATTTTTATCTTGAATAGTTACCAAGTTAGGACTATTTGTAACGAAAAATCAACAATTTCCAAGGACAGCATAGGAAAATATATTACACTTCCAAGTAAAGTTACAAATTATAAGCTAAATGTGACATGTTATATGAATTTGGTTCGTTTTAATAAGCTGAGAGGAGGAGTGGACTATGATGTGGGGTGTAACAAGCTGTTCTTGAGTGAGAGGTAAAACATAGGGGTTTCCCCTCTACCCAACCACCATGTAACTTGAAAAATTACAGTTCTTCGAGCTGGTACGCTCGAAATTCAGATTCAGTTACTAAAAATACTTAATTTTAAAATACTGATCAGAAGAACACTTTTCTATTATTATTGATTTGCTTGTGCAATAGCTTAAGATGGAAAAAGTAATGATGAAGGGCGACCACTTCACAGCAAAACGTGTCGCTAATCCCCCCCCCACAGCATCATCTTCGATCTTCAAGATACACATCATTGTTCCAAACAATCATCCCCCCCCCCCCCCGAGCGTAGCTCGAACCCCGATATTAATAGATTAACATATGAAATGGGACTTGCATACAATATTCATTTAAAAAATGAAATATCTATCTTTTAAATTCTGTGAAGACAAGAAATTGTTATCTTGAAGAACTTTTTATTATGCAGAAGCTAATAATAAAATCAATTTTAAATAAACCGAGGCTTTTTCCAATTAATATGAATTTATTGAATTTAATGCCATGACTGTCAGACAGTTGTACGTGATGAAGTAAGTATGTAATTAAATATAGAGTCACTTTTCCTAGCAATTGCCATCAGCCAATATAGTTTAAGGCCCTCATCAAATAAATTTCAGATCTGTAAAACTAACATTGAATCTATCAGGAGACAGCTTATTTAAACAAGTTGAAACCTCATAAAACAAGACACCTGAACAGCAAATTATCAAAATAACCAAGAGAATGAAAAATTATATCAGTATTTGGATTAAGAGCAACTATATTTCAGATCAGTAAATTTTTGAAACAGGATGTTTCTGATAGTGTCCTTACAGAGATTTGCCTTAAGATTATTCTGGCTGTCAACTTAATCTTCAATCCCTTATCTTTGTTCCTTTTCTTCACATACTCTCCTCTTCCTTTCCTAAAATGAATAACCTATTCCTAGTGCGTGGGTGTACCATACTCCACAGCCTAGAATAATATTTTATGTAAATTGTAAGTGTATTTTTATTTTATGCTTCTAATTTTTGTTTTATTTTTTTATGTTATTGAAAGTAAGTTTAAACTGAAATTGAAAGCATTAAAAAGAATTTCGAAATTGATTATATTGTTACTTTTTAATCGGTACGAGATCAAACTATTTTACATAGTATTTTTAAATACTGTTCAATTTTTAATCTGTTCAATCAGAGATAAGCTACGAAACTCCTGGGCGCTCTTTGTAAGGGTGACCCATTGGATTGGCCAGCAAAAAATACTGTTCTCTGCTGTGAAACCACTTCCCGGTGGTTCGGAACCCACCTAAAACTGTAGGTCTAACTCATCAATCACCATCATCCAATTCATTACCCACGCACAGGTCTCAGGCCTATGTGGGCTTCATCCTCCAAAAAAATCTTTTAGAATTCTATGACTTCATAAAATACTTCAATGAAGTAACTTTACATTCACATTTCCAACAGTGACATTTTTCTTGAAAATTTTATTACATTATATAAATTATTGTTATTGTGAGAACTCTACAAGAACTCCAAAATCAGAGCCAAAACATCTCAACAAAAGCCAATTTGCATAAAACTACAATTAATCTTAAAATGTGATAGCTTACTAACTAGATACCGACCACCAGTGCCGCTGAGCAATGCTTTATAGAGATTGGTAAATTTTTTTAGATCTTCCAGACGTTCGGATGGCGGTGGGGGCAGCAACCTTTGCTGAACCCTTGCTGTAATAGGCGATGATCCAAAGTTTTTCAATGATGTTCGTTTCTTCTTTGCTACTGGTGTTTCATCACCTATAATGATAAATGTCAATGGTACAAAAAATAAATGTAAGTTACATTCTTATTTTAATCAGATCAAAATTAATTGAATGACAATAAAGTATATTATATTAAACGAGCAATTTCTGCATGTATCTATTTATGTGTGTAATATCAGGGGGCCGAGCTTCGCTCGGGGGTAGCTTACGGCTTATGGGTTTAATCTATGATTTTTTAAAATAAAATCTATCACTGTTTTGAAAATAGACTAATAGAAAAAATTTCCAGCCGATTTTTGGTTAAAATTAAATTGGTTTAATAGAATAAGATATACGTTACAGACACGCTCCTTTCTGCAAACAGGAGGAAGTGAGCTGACACCGTATGAATGTGTGTTTATTTCACTGAATTTCAACCATAAATTGGATGAAACTGTTTTATTTAAAATTATAAAACTCAGGCACATGAAACAGTAACCCCTGAGTGGAGCTCGGGACCCTGAGTGTCTTTTCACATGATGGACCAAAGTAATTAGAAAGGTTTAGTTTTGTAATCAAATCACCAAAGAAATGGAAATAGTTGTTTATGTATTAAGAGCGTGAAGCGCGACTTTATTGCTTGAGCCAAAACATTTACTGCGCGACGCATAGCGGAGCGCAGTAATTTTGCGAGAGCAATAAAGGAGCTTCACGCGCGAATTACATACAATATTTTTCCTACAACTGAAGTTCTGGATTCCAACACAATAAAAGCTTGTAGTTTGTAACATCACAGACTGTGCGCGGATTTGGTTAGCATGCGCCATTGTTGAGGTTATGAGAATTTCACGGATTCCATGATCCACCAATGAGGAGACATCAAAATCAAAACAGAAGCGTAAGAAAACAGCTGGCGAGCATAAAGTATTTTACCGCTTGCAGAGCAGTAAAGAGGTATTTTACAATTTGTTTTCAGTACGTAAAGAACTACTTTACAAGCAGTTGCAGGAAAAATTATTTGCTGAGCTTTGATTCTCCAGTCATGTGTTTCCTACATAACTGCAAGGCTCCGATTGCATGGTACGCGCGTAAGTTTCGCGTTCCAGGTAGCGTAAATAACGCCGATAAGGTGCCTACCATATGATTGAAATTAATTTTTTCATCAGCTGTTCCTGTAAGGATAGATTTCTCCTTTTTGTGTCCTTCAACGAGTTTTTATAGGAATGAGACCTAGCGTAATCGTATTTTTGCACCAAGAAGCCCCTAAATATTAATTTTCATCAAAATTGTTAGAACCGTTTTTGAGATAGTGACATACATATGTGCATACAATTCCTTGCTCGTTTAATAGAATAAGACGTATGTCCGACGGATCTCAAAAAAGGCTTTAACGATTTTGATGAAATTATGTATATAGGGACTTTTTGATGGAAAAATACGATTTTACTAGGTCTTATGCCTGTAAAAACTGGATGATGGACACAAAAAGGAAAAAAATTATCCTTAAAAGAACAGCTGATAGAAGACAAACATTTTTAATCATATGGTAGGCACCTTATGAGCGTTATTCATGCTGTGTGGAACGTGAAGATTTAAGCACATAACATCTAGTTGGAGCCTTGCAGTTATTCAGAAAACGTATGACTGGAGAATCAAAGCTCAGCACAACATGGTTTTTCATTTCTTTGATGACAACTGAACATTTCTAATTACTTTTGTTAAAGTAACTTAACTTTGGTTCATCATGTGAAAATCCAGTTTTGACTGATTTTCTCTATAACTTATTGCTATAAATTCACCAGATGGTGATTTTGATCACATTTGGCAGTGTAATATTTCCATGGGAGAACATAATGATTAATAGAAGGCAGTAGAATGAAAGAGAGAAAAATAGTAAACTATAGAATGTAATGGAATGGCGTAGAAACTTATATAAATAACGCTTGTTGCCGTGGCCGTGACTTGAGTCTTGGTTTGTATCGAGTTTGAGCTTAGAATGCATCGACAGTGAGCACCGGTTTGTGAAGGAACAGCGAGACGATAGAGTGAAACGTGGCAGTTCCGATTTCAGTGACTAATAACGGTAATCGAATACAGTGACAGATATTATTGCTTAGTATAAGAAAACTGTCGGCCACAAAAACGGTTGCACAAAAGCCAATTAAATAAGGAGTTTAATGTCGGTTAACTAACTGTCGTAAGTGTAACAGCTTTATTTCTGTTACACAAAGATCCAATAGTTATTTTTCGTTAACCGAACGGGCAAAATTAACAACACTGTAATTTGATCAACAGCTGATTCTGAAGTTGAGAAAAAGATGAATTAGAACATGGCCGACTCTAGTTAAAGGCCGGAATATACAATATGGCAACGCCGCATTAGCTGCTGATCGAAGGCCGATATTTTGTCATAGTTTTGATTTGAAACGATCTATCCAGTCTTCGCATTCATTTTATTATTCATTAGCGTATAGAAATAATTAATACTTGACACCTTTTTTTAATAATATATACTTATGTAGTCCATACCTCAACTACATAAATAAATGTATTGCATACTTATTACATAGGTACAGTATGCGCCATATAGCTGTGCCCGCGTGTCCTTGAATTACCTTGTAGATGAAGTAAGGTTCGCGGGGTGATATCAATGCCTTTCTACATACATACGCTATCTGCTGCTAACATGTAACGCTACTGCTGTACTGCAGTCAGTGCACTTACAACACTGCGTTCAGATTGCTTGTATTCGGGTTTAGTTTTCGGTCAAGTCTTTCTCCTCTTCGTTGTTCTTCAAGTTGAATAAAGTGGAATTCGTAAAAAAATGTATATTGCAACCTTAGAGTCCAACTTCATTCACTGGATTGAACGAACTAGATCAGTCAGTCTGCTGCACAGGCGAAGACAAGTTGCTTTGTTGTATTGTTGGAAGTGCCTATAGGTACGCTTATTTAGAATCTTTGTCAAATCTCACCAAATAGGTCTAGTCAGATGATTCTTTCACAGAAAATAAATTCAATTTATTCTCTACATTTCATACACTGAATGTATATGAAAATTATTGAAGACAAAAAATTTTCTCGATACTTAACTTTTCAATGCCATGAAAATTTCGATTTGTAAATATTCTGTATTAATTGTCTTGTGCTCGGGAAATCTTTCTGAAATGGGATTTAATCGATGGTTATGGCCTTCTCGAACTGTTTTTATTATATTAACAAAGTTTCATCGATTTCTAATGAATGGTTCGACAGAAACTATGTTGGGAATGAAATGTGAACACATTTTTTGAATGAAGTCTGGTTTTTATTAAATTCCAAATATCTTTGTAATGAGAAGATTCTCGTTGAAAGTGCAAAGGACAAAAATGATGCAAACCGGTTATTTTAATAGAAAGAATTTTGTTCTAAAACAATATTCGAACTTTTTGGAAAATGGTCAAATGTTTTCAGCGCGTGTAGTGTCATTCTCTCCTGGCCCTTTGCCGGCGGGCACAGCTATGTGGCGACTACTGTACGCACTGAATAACTATCCTACCAACAAATGTAAAGTACTGCACAATTGTAGTTCAAATAATTTTTATAAAAATTGTAGAAGAAAAAACAATATTTTCAATAGAATAGAATATTTTATTTGTCTAAGAACAATTACCATGAGGCAATTATTGTCAAAATGTACAATAATAGATAGTTAATAGTTATTGTACATAGTTAAGACAGATAGATACAGTAACTAATTTATTAATAAGATATAACTATTTATTAAACATTCATACCTAGTCTGAAATGGAATAAAATTCTCTAATAATCTGTACATAATTCTTTCTAATAATAATAATAATAATAAAATATGAATTATTAATAATGAAAAAGGACATGAAAATACAATATTTTATCTTTAGTCAAAAATATATTGAATTTTGTGGTATTCAATAATACTTACTTAAGCAGTATAATGGAATTTTACTAGGTAGTTGAGCACATCAGGAAAATACTCAGGAGAGTATCAGGAGATACTCTTATTACTTAATTATCTCAACAGAGGAGGTTTAGAAAGTTTAAGCACAAATCTGGCATGTCATATCTGAAGACACTTTTACACTGGCTGAGATCTTGGGAATATTACGGAAATTGCATTTATAAAAAATTATATAGTTTTCACCTTCTATCAAATATCCAACCAAGGTGTTGCAATTTATTATCGCTTTTATCCGCTACTTCACTGAAATCTTTAACACTGTCACTGCCTAACCATTCATCCACTTTTTTTCATAAGCCTCTTCAGACTGCTTTCTGCGTTCTTCTGGATCTCTTCTTTTCTTAACCTCTGCAACATGCGGTACGATGGTAAATGGGAAAAGATTTGAGGTACAGCTTCTGGTTTCAAAACAGGACTTTTCTTGGAAACTCCTTCCAATCACCTTTGGAATCTCGGAACTTTTCAGTTCGTGAAATTAAACTTTCTGGAAAATGTTTAATAGGCTCCAAACTGCAAGTATTAGGTAGGCACCCAGTTATCACGCGAAATATTTTTCACCCACTGTTCACGTAATTGTTCGTTAGTGGGGTACTTGAAACCCGTAACGTACCGGCTCGTTCCATCTTCAGTTTTATGATAATTACTTTTGCATAAAGGAACACAGCACTTGAAATGCACTTTGAAAAACCAACAATCTCCTGCTAACATCCACAAACCACTTTTTGGTTAGATTAAAGCATATGCATACATTTGAAATTTTTGTTCTGAACCTTTGTTCTGAAATGTATGTTCAAATTGTCGGCCTTCAATGCGCTGTTGCCGGTTTTCAGCATTCTGGCCTTCACTAGAGCCATGATTAGAATCATTCCATTGTGAATTATTTGAATCATTATTCTGCTAACGCAATATTGTTAAATTCTTAATAGATTTTATTCATTTTGAAAGGTTTCTAACACCTACGACCTAATTTGCAGTTCCTTGTTCTGGTACCTACAATAAACATGACCCATAAAATATAACTTAACGGGAGTTCGTGAAATTTAATTCTCAGTGAATGGGCGGTTAAGTATCTCTTACGCCTGTAAGCCTAATCGGCGTTATGGCTTGTAATTGATGTGCTTTGTGCAACTAAATTTTCTCCATTAAGTTTAATTTCCGTAGAATGACGTCATCAACACTAACACTTATTAATTTAATCCTCGTAGAATGACGTCATTCTACGAGGATTAAATGTCATTGGCTTTTGTGCAACTGGCTGCGTGTATTTGTAATAGGTATTCGTATGTGAGTGTGATTGTATTCATTAGTGATTGTATCTACATTTTTGGAGTTATAAAGGACTGTATAGATAGTGAGTGGTGACAATTTTGAGTGAGTGGACTGCTTTTATCCAATTATTTCAGTTGTGTACATAAGTTTTATTTTATAGTTATTGATAATTGTTGGAGATTAGCCTGTAACTGATAGCTGAAAGTGGATATTTTTATTCATTTGTTTTGGAGACTTAATTATTCTCTTAATTAATTAGATGTTTTCATTGATTAAATCGGAACATATTTATTGTATTTCTCTTGTGATAAATCTGTGAAGTGTGTAATAAAGTTCTAGTTTTATTATTAAATTTTGCCAGCATTACTTTTAGTGATAGAACCCATAACACATAACACCCTTCACATCCATTGTAACTTTTTCACAATAAATGAATAACATTATCAATGACTTTCTAAGAATTTTTATGATTATTGGATGTTATCCTGTGCACAGACAAAAAGCAACAGATATGTTGCAGCAACCTTCAATATGCACTCCTTTCTGCAAACAGTACAGTGAGATCACACCATATGAGTGTTTGTTTATGTTACTGCATTTTAACCGAAAATCGGCTAGAACTGTTTTTATGGATAGGGAACCATGCAGGTTATTGTAAAAACTGTGATAGTTTTTATTGAAAAATATTTGAATCAAAATTATAAGCCATAGGCCACCCCTGAGCAAAGCTCGTCCCCCGATATCCTTTTACATTTTTATATGTATGTATGTATGTCAAACAGATCTCAAAAACGGCTCTAACGATTTTTATGAAATTATGAATATAGGGGCTTTTTGGTGCAAAAGTACGATTGCGCTAGGTGTCATTTCTGTAAAAACTTGCTGAAGGACACAAAAAGGAACAGCTGATAGAAGAAAACCATTTTTAATCATATGGTAGTCCCCTTAGCAGTGTTCCTGTGCTCACGCACAGGATTCTCCTATGTGAGAAGGTAATTACCATAGTGATGTTCAAATCACAGTGTTCGTTAAATTGAAAAATGTAATTCAAAGTGTGCAATTTTTTGTTGTATTGATGTTTTTTGGACATAAGTGTTTATTCTATTTACACTGTGTGGAACATTAACAATTAAGCATATAACAAGTAGTCGGAGCTTTACCAGCCATGTAGGAAACATAAATGACTGTACAGTCAGAGCTCAGCTTATGTTTCATCCATTATTTCTAAATTTGGCTACTCATAATATGGTTCAGACAAAGGGTGAACCCCTTTGGGTCCCCCTCTACCCAACCACCACCTATCTTAAAAAATTACAGTTCTTTGAGCTGGTAAACTCGAAATACCGATTCAGTTTCTCAAAATTCTTATAAATACTGATTAAAAAAATACTTTTCTTTTATTATTGATTTGCTTGTGCTATAGCTTTTGATGGAAAAAGTAATATTATGAACAAGGCAAGGAAGAATGAACAGTGATTTTCAGCGTAATTACTGCTGTGTCAATATTGTCTTCCAGTTACCATTAAGCAGCGAGTTGTTTACTATCCCCATACCCTCCTCGCCTTGCGGTTTATCTGGACGTCTTCAGAATGCATTATCTGTTTAAATAGAAAAGTATCAAGGAATGGAGTATGCTCTTTCTGTTTACTTTAGAATTTGATAGAAGCATATAGAGCCCTCTAGTTCTTTCTGGATTATGGAAAATGTATATAAAGCGAACGCTCATGTAAACATGAGATTCATTCATTGTTTGAATTTCGTTGACATAACAAGTGACAGTTCAGTTCGTAGTACAAACGTTTGTTGTTAAAGTGATAACCGCAGCATATTGTGACTGTATTAATGAGACTTCCTTACATTTTATACAAGTGGACTCATACTCTTAGCTATTATTGTAATACGGACTTGTGCTAGGTAAGTTTCAATTGTTCTTTTTAGACGTTTCTTCTTGAGTTATTGGGCACTTTATTGAACAGTTTTTATTTAATAATTGATCGGCTTTTTAACAGTTAGTGATTGATACAGTAATATAGCAAATCTTTATTAGCTGAACATGATCGATTTAGGCTAACTGTTTCTGATTGATATCTTTTGTGTAAGATATAACTGATTACTGCGTGTTGTGGATAATTTGTGTAAATAAAGTGCGAGTGTTAATTGCGAGTGTTGCCAGCATTATTTTAGAAATAGAACCCATAACAATTGGTGTTAGATGTGGGGTATTTTTCGATTTTTATTCAAAATGGCTGGCAAACTTACATTGTGCGATTTAAAAGTGGCCGATCTCAAACGTGAATTAGAAGACCATGATTTAGAATCATCTGCAAAGAAGTCAACTCTACAAGACTGGCTTTATGAGGCGTTATCGGTAGAGGGGGAAGACCCAGCTACCTACCTACCTCTTTGAGACTCCAGACACAAGATTAATTTCATCCATGGAAGGTAAGCTACAGGAAAATATTACATCCACGGAGCAAAACTTCACATCAATGAAGGGCGAAATCCAGGGATTATGGGATTAAGAAAGGATTGTTGACAAGTCAGCAGTTTTTGATGTTGTTTCTGACGTTTTTGATGGGTTGCAGAGGACTGAGGGGATTTTCTGTGATTTATCCAGGGCGGATCATGAGCTGCTTTTGGATAAGTAGAGGTTTTATAGATTTACTGATAGATTTTTCAAGTCTTATCTAGAGAATAGATACCAGACAGTGAAAATCATCCATGGAAGCTCTCGGGTACTTTCTTCATGGAGAAAGAAAGTCAAGGAGTGCCACAGGGGGGATCCATACTTGGAACAATTTTGTTCACCTTATTTATACATGACCTCCCTTATAATGTAGATGCCAAGTTGATTTTATATGCTGACGATGCTACAATTTTAGTAAAAGGTGCTAATGACAATGATGTTATGGAGAAGGTTGTGGTAGTTACGCACCAACTGAGCCAGTAGTTTCATCACAACTCATGAAAGCTTAATTTGAGTAAAACAAACTTTTTGAAGTTCACAGTGAATGGATGTGACAATGATTCTCAGAGGATAATGCTAGGGACTGGCAAAGAATGTCTTGCTGCTAAAGTCATTAAGTTTCTGGATGTGAAGCTTCAAAACCATGTAAAATGGGACAATCCCTTAGAAAAAGTCAATAAAAGGCTGTATCATGCACTGTTTGCCCTGAAGACAGTAAGATCTGCATCAAATATCAGCACGGCAATGAAAGTGTATCATTGATATTTTATATCTTTGATATGCTGTAGTATTTTGTTCTGGGGTGCAGGCAAGAATTATTTATATGCAGTCTTCCTGATAAAAAAACCATTACGAATTTTGGAAACTAGATGCATCTTCCTCAAGCAGGCCTAAGTTCAGAAAGCCCAGCTTCTTACAGCTCCTTCTCTGTACTTTCTGGAAGTTGTTAGCTTTGTCTTCAAGAATAAATGTCAATTAGAGCCAATAAATGTCAGCCTTATTGCTCAATCTTAAGGAGCTAGGGGCAAAGCATCGAATTTATAACATTCCATTACACAGACTGACTCTTCTGGAGAAGGGACTACACTATTCAGGAATCAGGGGTTTCAATTGTATTCCTGAAAATATTAATCATGTAAGTTACAACCTATTTAGATCTAAGATGACTAATGCTCTAGTGGATGTGTGCCCTACACTGTAGAGGAGTGTTTGAATGCTTTCATATGATCCATTCAAATCTATTGACATGTTACATGCTACCTGAGCTATTTATGGCTCTATGAAACAAATAATAATAATAAGCAACGCGGGATTTTCCAAGCTCCACACTTTTTGCCGAGCGCACTGCGCACCAGTGTTACCAGACGCAAGTTAAAGAATCTTGGAGGATTAGTTCGAAATTACTGTAAATAACAATTAATTGTATGGTAATTTCGAGCCGAATCCACCACAAATCTTTATCTTACAGCTGGCAACACTGCACAATGCCAACACTGCAAGTTCGGAGCTAAGAAAATCCCACTTTACTTACCATAAATAATTTTGGCTCTCTCTATAACCCATCGAAAGTTCTGGCCTTCCGCAACACGCCTGACAACTGTTTGCTGTTGAAACCATTGGAATGACATTTGTAGGGAGATTTCAAGACAGACACACACACACACACACACATATATATATATATATATATATATATATATATATATATATATATATATATATTGATGGTTCAAATTCATCATCAAATAAATTAACAGTCAATCATTCGAGTATGCAAGACAGTGACAGGTTGACAATGCATGCATCCTAAAGAATACCGTATCTCTTACCTTTGGGGCTTCCACTTTGTGGTAGAAAATCGTAGGAGATCGGATTACATTCCGGAGAGTTGTCTACATATTCCCCAGTCCATTTATTCTCTTTCAAGGGAGCTATAGAAGAAGTAGGAGAATTAAATTGTTTCTCCATTTTGTCACAAAGTAATACCATACATAAAAATCTGCAAAAGAATAAAAATTCATGAATATCTTAACAATTCCAAAGAGCAAGCCTTATGTAAAAACATCAAAACAAAACTGCGTTCACTCATTGAAGATTCACGACATTAACTAAGGAATGTGGCCTACGATCCTTAATAAAAAATTGTATAATGCAAAAATTGAATTGTTTTGAAATAAATGTCAGTAAACGGCCAAAACTGAAACAGAATACATTTATCATATAGTTGATAGAATTTCACTTGCATTTTGTAGAGAAACTCGAATTATCTGACTCACCAATCCGACGAGCAGCTACATAATTATTATCATGGTAATAGATGCAAAACTCACTGCAGATATAAACATAAGAATAGGCTATGCATCGCATTATAATTAATTATTATCCTCTCGAATAATGTTGCAAATGATTTTCAAGTTACCACTGGATGAATAGTTCTCTGCAAATCTCTTATCATGATAACAGCAAAAATCTTAAATAATTATCAATTATAGAGAAAATAAAATTAATATGAAGAAGTTCTAACATTGAAGTACATTTAAAAAAAAGGCAAATCGTATAAAAATATTAACTTATAAGTTATGCTTCTAGATTAGAATTGAGTAAAATTCTCATCAGTATCAGATGAACCCCTAGAAATTCAATGATTAAGGTAAGGATCAAATAATTGCCATATCGGCGGGTTAAGGACAAATTTGACTCAATGTTCCAATATTTATATTCTAGATATGTCTAAAACATTAAGGTTATTGAAGGGAATGTCAAAGTTTTCTCGACTTATTCTTATCATATGCAACGAAGAAACCTTCAAAAATTTATATTATTACTTGTTTTTTACACTCATGTCCATAATCATCAACTTCCTAATATCGGCTCCCTCCAATGAACTTTAAACGGGCAATCGCTCAAAATCCAGAATCCTTGGGAAAATATTGATCAAAAACTAACAATAAAACATCAATCTTAAAATACTATAAACTGAACATCAGTCATGGTTTAGAAATGATAAAACACAAATTTTACGGGGTTGCAGTTCGTGAAGTTTCGTGGGGAAGATATGTAACTACAGTCTTATGGAAATGTAGGGTGCTTGATTTATAATTATTCAGCGAAAAATAAATGTATTGTGTCGTGGCCCTTTTGGGTGCACGCGTTATATTCGAGATGGAATGGATAATAAGACTTATTTTGGACAGAATTTTATTGTACATGTCCCACAGTGAGCTCTCAGACTAGAACTATATTAGTTACATGGTTGAACTGTTTGTCATGTGTTTCTTTAAGTGTGAAAAATTATTAAACAATTTGAATATCCTGTGTCTTGTTAATGCAACTATTGAAGACTGGACAGCTGCCAACTCTCTTTGCCTTAATAAAGATAAAACCCAGTTGTTAGAATATGTTTTGGGTTGCAAGTCCGATATTAGTCATGTTAAATTCCTTGGCATCACATTGCAAAGTAATGTAAAATGGGAAAAACATATTGGGTTGCTGTGTAGTAAGGTGTCTAAGGGTATTTTTATGCTTAGCAGATTAAGACATATTGTTGGTTCGGATGTGTTGGTTGCCGTTTATTATGCATTCATTCAGTCTCACCTGTCATATGGCATTGTTGCATGGGGGAGGGATACTAATGTGAAGAAGCTGTTTGTCTTGCAAAAGCGGGCTATTAGAATAATTTGCAATGTGAATAGTAGAGCCCATTGTAGACCTTTATTTAAGAACCATAGAATCATGACAATTACTGCACTGTATGTTTTTGAAAGCCTAATGTACACTAAAAGAAATTTATCCAGTATTACCATTAATAGTAACATTCACAGCCATTATACTAGACAAGCTGCAGCACTTAGAGTGTCACAATGTAATTACAATTTAATGTTGAATAGTTTTGTTGAATTTGGAAAGAGGATGTTCAATACACTACCTGCTCATATAGAAGAACTTGAGATAAGACAGTTCAAAATTTGTGTGAAAAAAATTTTAATTGACTCCTGTCCTTACAGTGTAAATGATTTATGGTGATGATTACATTATTTGTATTATTGTAACGTTTGTGTATTTGAAATTTTGATTTTTATATTAGTATTTGAATTTTGTATTTTTTGACGATGTCATACATTTTTATAATAATGTTCTGGCAATAAAGGAATCTTGAATCTGTAATTGGAAGAAGATAACCGATGACAAACCGATATTGCTTTTCCTAACCTAAGTAAGTTATTAAGCTAAATGTGGGCTTTCTAAGTCTATTTTAGAGCTGTTTATGAGTATAATAGAGACAATTTTTATTCATGCGATTATGGATAATAAATTATTTCCACTTCTATCACAGAAATTTTAGTCAATTCGTAAAATCAGATACAGTACCGTAACAATAGACTTAGGTTTTGACGAATGAGGTTATGTCATTTCTAGTGATTTTATGATAGTTTCAACTTCACCATTCTCACCTCATGAGAAATTTATGTTTATCTATTCAAATGACTAGAGAATATAATATTTAACTTTGCCAATTGAATAATCATACATAATAAAATATCGCGTTCAATCGCGTTCTAGTTCCAGGCTAATAAATATTTACCTCAATTTATTCCTTCATTCTTCAATCCTCTTCCTCGCTTCGAAAGCACTGAACACTTTATTTTAAACTCTCGGTGAAACTAATGCATTTTTTATAAAAATAAATTTATAATTTTTTCAACATGTTTCACGCACAATAATAAAATGTCAAAAACAAATTTTGTACGGCGATGGACACACTGACACAGCCACGATGATTACGATAACAAGTTGATCAGTATGTGCATAGAAAGTAACAATATGTGCTAAATTCACAATAAAAGTCTTCGATTAAGTCTTGATTATTATTCAATTCAGTACTTATTCCATTCCAATTGATAAACCTTTAAGATTCTCATTTTTTTAGTGTATTATTAAATTTTTCTTAACAGCTTGAATAGCCAATTATGTGAATCTAAATTGTTTCAAGTTTGTCTAGTTGGTATCTCACTTTATGTTGCTCTCTCCATGATACATCGTTCAAACTTCAAAAAAGTTCTGTGCTGAATTAATTGGAAAAAAATTGAAGAGCTCTTTGATTCTTTGCAGTTAGCACTGCATTTTGACCTCTCAAAATGTCTTCTGTTCGTGCCACCCATGGGCGTCGTCGACCACCATTTATTTTTGTGGTTGGAAGGGTGGTGATCAGGGCCGTACTAAGACCGGTTTTCCTGGACAATTTTACCGGGGCCCGGGCACCAAGGGGGACGTAACGGACGGAGTTACTAAATCTAAATCTGATATCTATATTGTTAAATTGTAAGGCTAAATTGTTAATATCTTTCATTACAATTACAAAGAATTTGTGACCAATAATTAATTTACTTTGACTACAATAATACGATCATGCCCAAAGCCTGCGTAATGATTTACAATTATTATGACGATATACGATTGCCAACTATGAAGTTTCTGTTTAAATAAAAATTGTATCTCCTTCTGAAAAAATAAAATATATTATGTTATATAATTTGAATTTCAGTACTGGGACATGTAATATCTTTATACCGGGGCCCGCCAAAGCTGGGTACGACTCTGATGGGGGGCTTATATCTTTGATGGCAGTAAGGATTAATGATATTGTTGGTGGGGGGGGGGGGTGTCATGTGATATACTTTTAACATTCAGGTGCGTTCAGGGGTAGCCTACTCCCCCGGGAAAGTTTTGAAGAATAATAATTACTTTAAAGCCACATTTTGAGAAATTCATTTCAATTCAATAATGCTCACTCAATTCAGCTTTATTTTCCTTTTGTCTAGAGAGAAACGAATAGAACTGTGTTTTGAATACATCAAATTTCAAATTGAAATAAATTGAAGTTGTTTATTCTAAAAAACTATTTTGGAATGGGGTTGACAAATAGTATAAAAGGCAATTTTTGGAAGATTTTAAGCCACAGCATTCACGTGAATCATTTTTTATATTCTACAAATTCTCTTTTTTGTCAAAAAATGAAACCAATTAAAAAATTCTACTGGATTCATGGGCGTTGTTAGGGGGGCAGGGAAGGACACTTACTCGGCCACTCTGGCCGAAACATTATTTTTTTTAAATTACACTGGTATAGAGCTCTTGGTAGGTCTGTCAAGTATGAGTTGAAGTACGAGTGAAAAACCGGATAGATATTCTAGGTAGCTTTTCGTGGAAATGCTCAAGAATCATAAAACTGTTCCCTATACAAGTGCTTCAGTTGCATTATTCTTCCTTTGCGACGATTAGGAGAAGTGACAATAAATTATTGCCCCATCACTTTCAGGAAAATGAACAAAAACATCCAATTTTTTATCATGCATTAGCTCATTTGATTTTTAATTTTGCCCCCTCAGTTTATCAAACATGCCTACCTCGTCCCTCCTGACAGACAGTCGCCATCATTGTTACTTCTAAACTTTCAATTTAAAAATTGCTTAGATCATTTTCTATCAAGAATAATGTGATTGGGAACTTGCGGTCCTTCAAACATTGTTTAGGTGACTCACCGCTGAATGATGCTCTATCATTAAAAAAGTTTTAATCGAAATCGGTTCAATAGTAATATTGATGTACAAACATAAAAACAAATCAAATATTCTTTATTCCTCTTTACATAAAAAATGAAATATTAAAATCTGTCGCATTTTTCAATTTTTTATTGCTGATGAAGCTCACATGAGCCCGAGACTTGTGCGTGGGAAATGAGGTGAATGATAAAACATAGATGCCAAACGGAGGAGCGGGATTCGAACCCACGACCGCTTAAACTACAGCAAGTCGAAGTTGCGACGCCCCAATCAACTGGCCGCCCGACATTTACGTAAGAAAAAATCTTACAAATAGATTGAACATATTATTATGCTATACAAAATAAATTAACAGACTTTTGAGATAAGGAAATTAGTCCCCACATGGACCGAAGGTCTGTGAGCAAGGACGAGTTCATGATCCAGGTAGGCCTACCTAGTTAATAGTAGTCTGGCAACATGTCTGAATATGAACTAAAAATGCATAACTTGAAGTAAATTAAATTAATAAAAAATATATGGAAAATGAATTGGATGTCGATAATATAGTTTGAGAGTATAACATTTCCAGGAAATAAAAAAATAATGATAATTGAAACGAATGATAATTAAATTGAATCTAATACAATTGTGCCTCCGACCACTAGTTATGGCATTATACTAATAAATACTTTGGAATACTATTCAAGGATTTTAGTCAATAATAATCATTAGAAGAGACACCCCGAACCATGCGCATATGGACTTGTATGCGTGCATGTTTGTTACACAAACCTAATGCTATTTTATACTATTATAGCAAAAACATCTATCTGTAAGTTGACAGTGTATGTTTTACTGTGGAATCAGTTCCAAGAGTCAGTAAGAGCGAATGAACTCTTCTTAATAATTATGTTAATAGTAGCTGAATCAAATAATTGCAAATTAGCGAAACCATAGCAGATATTCCTGTAAAGAATTTGAGCAATATAGTAGAAATATCTTTATTTAAGTGGGAAAATGTAATGGTTTTGTATTGTCAATAAAGGGCCATGGTTTGTATTGAAGGCTTGAAAATATGGGTGATTGACTGCAGTGAAAATAGTGTGATGATGTTTGAACAAATGGGTTAGGAGGGTTTTTATAAAAAGCTGTCTGATTGTGAGAAGGGACGTTTCAGGGAAAAAGGTTTCAGTTGGGCGGAGTCTAGATTTTTTGAAGCCCACCTTTATTATATCCCTTTGGACCACCGCCAGGGAATGAAGAACAGTTTTATAGGCCCCCCATTGGCGTGCGCACATGGGTACCATGGGAGCCACGGCACCCATGGACGTTTCAAGAGGGCCCTGATTTGGGGATTGGAATATTATTGTATCCTCTGAAAAAATCTCTAGAGACTTTACAAAATCATCGTCTATTATTATCAACTTATAATCTGTGAAATATACACTTAGCGGAAAATATCCCAGAGGATAACAATTTTTAGCAATTTAAATATTTTAATTTTTATAAATTTAGATACTTAATTAAATTTTAATTCTAAAAAAACTTTATATTTTATTTTATTTAACTTATATTTTATTTTATTCATTATATTTCAAAATCTAGCAATAAGAATTTTTTTCTTACCTAAAAAAGGTTTAACAATTTAATTTTTTATGATATAATTTTTGCCCACAATTTTTCATTAAAAAGATATTTTCAAAGAATTTTAACCTTGAAGAAAATTATGTAAAAATGTGTTTATTTGATAGGTATGAAAAATATTTTTAATGCTTTTTGTTAATAATTAACCCCCCTCACACCCCCGGCTTAAGGGCTACGGGTGGGGACTTTTGATATGTTCACCTCCTAACTAGCCCAAACAAAGTTACGAAGTTTCCTCAGTACCTTTTCTTGAACATCCGTTATCATTGTCAACAGTTGTTGCAAAGCTTCAGATTTCATGCTCAACACTGAAACTGCTTTAACATTTGAAAGAAAATAGATAAAATAGTGAAGTAATATATATATATTATTGAAAGGAATTTTATGCTCTACAACCCAATGGCCATTATTTAGTTTTTTTGGTGCATCGTTGAAGAGTTATCCGGTCAAAAAGAGCAAAAATGTGAAGCAAAACATTTTTTTTTTCTCAAAATTACAGTCTTTCAAGAGCGGGTATCTCGAAAACTGTACAAGATATCGAAAAACTTGACTGGGTAAAACTTGTAGGAAATTTAATCAGTTTTAATTTTGTATAGAATGGTCATGTCAGTAGGACGTATGTTTTCCGAGATATATGCAAAAAAAAACAACAAAAAATGAGACATTTAACCCCCCTCCCACCCCACGGCTACAGGGCTACGGGCGGGGACTTTTGATATGTTCACCTCCTAACTATCCCAAACAAAGTTATGAAGTAAAAAATTGTGTTCCAAGAATTTCCCTCTATACCTTTTTTTGAGCTTTCGTTGCCTGGACTACTATAGGAGTGCACCATTTCTATACTCTCACAGTCACAAGTCCTGTTCAATGGATCACTGAATTTATGAATTTTCAGATTTCAAGGTGATTTCAGCATAAGGTCTTGTAAAGCTCTTACCTGGACCTCCTCCTATAACTTACCCCGAGGAAGATTAGTGCACTATCAGCAAAAAGTAACAGCTTTCCATTGAGAGCCAATTTTGAGATATTGTTCATGTAGATCAGGAAAAGCACTGGACACAAAGTACTCCCCTGGATTACCCCATAGTCCACACCAATCTCATCACTATAGTTTAACCAGGCTAGGGTTGTGCCCCATACACCAATTGCTTCAAGTTTTTTCAATAGAATTCTCCAGTCAATTGAATCAAAATCCTTTTTCAAGTCTAAAAATACCATCATGGCCTTATTGTTGAAGGAAATGACTTCACTGATTTATGCATTAACATCATAGTGATAGTGAAGGATAACTCATCAGTGATAGTGATAGTCTTGTCCTGCCTAAATCAGTATTTGGTTTATTTGGAGGCAATTCATTAATTATTGTTCCTTCACAATATTTTCTAAGATTTTTGAAAAAAAAAACACTCAAGAGGGAAATAGGCCTGAAGTTATTTTTGTCAGTAAGACAGCCAGATTTGAATAGGGGCATAACTTTCGACAATTTAAAAGGATCAGGAAAAACACCATTAGTAATACTCTCAAGTGATAAGGTAGAAGAGAGGTTTGATGAGATGTATATTGAACTTGAGAATGGAAGCAGAAATAGAATCATAGCCAGGGGCAGAACCACCACACAAGGCGGACAGATGTCCCATGATATCCTCCTCAGTTACTCGATTTAAAACAAAATTTTAATTTAGTACGTAATTTGAGTCACTGACTACTCAGTCGATTGAACTAGCTAGTTTACTCCCTATGCTAGCAAAAATGAATTGAAATCGTAGGAAAAACTTTTTTAGTTAAATTCTCAGTAGCATCACTGTTTTTTGATAAACATTTATGTATGGGGAATGAGTCTTTATGATTCCTTCGGGCAGCAATCTCATTTATGGTTTTCCAGAAGAGTCTGGAATTTTTACTATAAGTATTTAGTTTTGATCGATAATAATTTATGTCTGTTTTAATAGATTATTCAATACACTTCTATGACTAAGATACTGGTTTCTTAAGGAAACATTGAATCGTTGCCTCTTGATTAATTTACTCAATTTATCCCTAGTAGAAATTGATGCAACAAGGCCAAAATGTAATCCGTGGCTTTAGTTATATTCAATTTTCTTCGCAATATGCTCTTTTCTGGAGTTATTGATAAAATTTTTTATATTTTGGGTAAAAATTTGAGTACATTTATTATTATTACGGCAGGAAAGGAGGGCTCCCAGTCCACACATGCAATGTTGTCACTGAAAACGGAATTATCTATATAATGTTGGTGAATATGATCAGCACCCTAGCCTGAATCCTAGTTAGGTGATTTCGGAAATGTAATGGTTACAGCAGTACTAAAATGATCAGTTACACCTGAATGAAAAACTGCCGCCCTGACGGCTACCGTATCACCTAACAAACGCATGATCCAGGCACGCTCCCCCTGTCGCAGTCACTCTATTAGGTACATTAATACACTGACCAATACCTGCACCCAAGAGACAATTTAGATACTGGTCGGAAATTTCATCGGATTCAAGTAAATCTATATTGGTGTCTCCTGATAATATACACATCTTATTCTTAGGATAGTAGTTATCTTGTTCTGTGATGAAATTATCAATATTACTTTCAAACGTTCTATATAATTCTAGTAAATTTAACTGTTCTTTGCTGTGACTGAAATCCAGACTAATGCCATAAACATCGCCAAGACTTATGTGTGCAGCAATTGCTGACATTTGTTAACGTAAATTATCACTCCATCATTTTGGTTGCAATAAATATATGCCCAAAGCAAATAGAAACACAAACTTAGTGACAAAATGCAAATCACGATAGATTTTTGAGGAACACAAAAATGAATAAGACTGGGCAAATGGAAGTAAGGATGAGGCCTAATTCATTTCTGTGTTTCCGAAAAAGTCATTCTATCTAAAAGTCATTGTTATCTACCCAGGGGCAGCGGTGGCAGCCATTAAAACCTTATTGCCTGGTTGTGGTAGTCATAGACACATTTAGTCTGCATCTTGGTCTTGCGGACATCTGGATGCAGTCATAACTGCAAACATAGTGCGAGTGACTCATGTAAAAATGGAATCTTTTAATTTTTTTTAATCATCAATGATATTGGAACCAAAATTGACATTCCAATGAAACAAGAAATTTAAGAGAGATCAATATTAAAAAAAAAAAACGAACTATTAAACATTCTACATATTTATTATATCACTTTGCAAAATTAACATTATTGAAAACAAAGAAGTCGCATTATGTAGAGAAAGAATGCATCTTACTTGAACTTTATATGTTCATAGTATCACAGAAAATATAATAGATTATTTATTCTTACATTTAGGCAAGACGAATGTTCAAAGAAGTATCTGTTCTGAGGAAACTACTCTTGAACTCTCGCTTGAAAACTTAAAAATATTACAAGCACCTTTTGAAACGCAAAGACACATGGATACCAATAATAAGGAACTGATCAGTCAGAAGAAATTACCTTTCTATTACTATAAATTAAATTAAACACAAATGCTATTTAACTCCAACGAAAGATGAAGAATAAAAATATTTATAATGTATAAATATCTATTGATTCAATTTAAATCAAGGACAAAAACTGCAAATTGTATCAAAGTCAAGTTAACCAGACTAGCAATCAAAATAATTGTTGTTATTCTCTAATATTAATAAAAAAAAAAAAAAAACGATTCTTTACATATAAAATTCATCTCGAATGAAATAATGCTACTGCATAGAACTATTTAGCCTGCAACATAATTAAAAACAAAAAATTAAAAAGTGATAGTCCAAATCTAGAATTAAAAATTAAAACTCTTCTATAGAGGTGAAAAATAAATGCAATCAAAAGTATTATAGCGAGAGGTACAGATACAGGTACACTGTTTCGAATTACTTTCTAGAAAAAGTTATTTTCATGCAGCTACTGAGTAAGGCGGATTGCTTCATGAAAATCATATTATTACTGAAAGGTAGCACTATTTTCCTACTGAACTAGGATTACACGAAAAAGAAGCTTGTCAATTAAAAGCTTCAATGAAGATGTATCAATGACGATGATAATAAAAGGGTTGCTATCAAATGCTATTTAAAATATATATATATGGAAAACCCCATACTCAGAGAATAACTATGAATAACCTTTACACACTTAAATTCCTTTAGTACACTAAGCACTATTAGATAACCAATAAGATAACTGAAGTAGGGTAGTAATTCAATGAAGTAAAACAGAATAAGTAACTACTGAATTATACTTCATACATTTTTTTACAATAAATTACTCTATTTCCTTCAGAACAGACTTGACGTATAACAATCGCCTTGATTAAATTATTACATTTGGGCATTTCTACAAATAATACACTTATTGCAACCTACTTATGAAGCCTAGGCGTTCAGATTTCTTGTTCAAATTATTATTCTCTATGTTTTTGAATCTATTTCATTCCAATAGTTCATGTTCTTGGTTACTTTTTTCCTTTTTTGTTCCCCTGTAACAAAAGAAAATATAAAAGTAGTTAGACTATTGAATTACACAGATATGACAAAAGATTAAGGAGAAAGGTTAAGAGAAAAGGTTGAGAAGTGATAAATATGAAGGCAGAGTAGAATTAATCTTAAGCGTGTTGGACGATTCCCATTTTGCAACATCGAATTTTTTGATATTTATAATAGTTACTGTTTAATGAGCATAAATAATTTATTTAATTGTTTTATATAAAGTTGCTATTAAATTGATGTATTCATTTCTTCCAGATGTATAAGTCGGCCTTTCCAGCAGAGTATCATTATTATTATTTATTTATTTATTCAGCGTACGGCTTCTTTTCTCCCTATACTTCTAGATTTTCTGAAATTTTAGCACCAACTATAAGTGCACGTCCATATTTAAATTGTACTGTACGGTGTGGAGGCTCGCTACATTCGCTCCTTCCAAGTACGCCAAGTATCCCAAAGGCACGTCTTTCACATTCATACGAGACAATGTAATCCACTGTCTTTTCTGCTGCCCCACAATCACGCAGTGGAGAGTCTAGGAATCTCCAGTTGAAAAGTGATGCGTTGTATCTCCCATGCTTGGTGCGAACCCAGGTGCGCCGAAGAAGTTCAAGATTATTATTTAAAGAGCTTATTAATCTCTTTATAAAGTTTTCAGTACGTTATTTAAAAAGCGGAGTATATTTTATATAATAGTGGTAAACCGTTATCTAGATAAAAAGCAAAGACAAATTACACAATAAAATTATTTTTGATGGTAGAATAATTCAACATTGAGAAATAATATAGAAAACCACAGTTCAAAATAGAAGTAGAATAACTACTGTAATTATTAAAAATTTCACAAAATATGCAAAAACGGCTAAAAAAAACTGTGGTATTCAAGTTTGTCAAACTTGTCTTGTCGAGAATTTAATTCTGAAAATAAAAATGTGGAATTAGCCAATAACCAAAAGCACACCCAACGTTCATAAAACCGTGTTTTATAGGTCAAAACACACTGATTTTGCACAGTTGCTTTCAACTCCCTATTCGTGTGTGTTTTGAAACAATAAAGCCCTAGGTTAATAAAATATAACCTATTTTTTATAACCTTAATAAAATCCTGATTTATGAACTTCGGATACATTAACGGAAGTTTGGCTATTAGGCGATTGAACATTTTATTTTCAAAATGAGTTCTCTCCAATTTCATTGAAAAAATATTGGATTAACAGCATCACAAATAACTGAGTTAATCCACTTCAAACATGAAACCCCCGGTTTAAATAGGAATTTTCTGTATATTTTGTAAAATATCTAAAAAAAAGTGATAAAATATTTTTTGTGCGTTTTATTCGATTTTTCCAGTTTCCTTCACATGAAACCTATTCAATACACCATCTAAATGTCTCGGAGTGAATTGATAACAATAGAAACTAACTTCTGCCATATTAAATTCTGAATCGAAGCTTTTCTGGACCTATGTTTATGTGAACTTTTTTATTATTTTGGTAAGTAAATCAAACGAACGAAGTATTGGTAAAACATGTTGTACAGTGACCTTGCTGCTCATCTGAAACTGGAGGTTATCAATGGTTTCCCTTTGAGACGCCAATCTCTCATTCATGGTGGCAAGATGATCGGACATTGTACTTAGTTGTGCCTCATAGCTCGAAGCAGTCGTGGCAAGTTCCTCTTGCAAGTGTACTACTTTCTCACGCATCTCTTGAAGATTATTTTCTGCTTTGTTCATTGCTTCCAAGCTGGCTTCTAATCTTCGCGCCAACGCTGAACACTACAATAGACAAATGAAAATTTCAATAAATTACTAATCAAGTAACCAGCAAATACAGTAATCTGTTTAGTCTCCTGGAAATTAAGGTGTTTATCAACTCACTGAATAGAATAAAATTGTATAACTTTTATTTGTCACAAATTTCTTGTGAAACCTTTTGGCCAATAAATTTAAATAAAAAAAAATCAAGATCATATTAATAATTATAATTATTTTTGTTGATTTCTTGAATTCTGACTGATTAGTTACTCAAGAATAATTTCATTTGGATAAAACTTTAGACTTTTAATTAAAGTCTAATTATTTTGAATATTTGAAGGTTAAAAAATGTTTTTTCAATACAGTAATATAGTTTTTATTAAGCTGTTTGAAATTTGAAATTTTGGAATGATGTTAAAGTCAGTTTCTACAAGAAATTCTTCAACTAAACCTACTGCTTATAAATGATGTTGAAATGCATTCAAAATTAATTGTACCGTTATAACATATTTTCATTAAGATAAAGGTATTATAATATTATTGTTATAGAGAATTTATGGTTGAATGGTACAATGCTCCAAATCAATGCTAAAAATTTGCTTCATGATAAATACGCCAGTTTTATTAAATTATCTCATTTGTTAACAGGGACATACATTGAAACATGATATTAAAAAAATATGAACTTTCAAAAATAGTATAACGAATTCGAAATTCTTCAAAAGCAACAGAAAAAGTTCTGAATTATTTTGAGCATGAAAATTTACCTCATTGGAGAAAGTGGCGGATCTGCTTTCCGCTTCCTGTTTATCACCAATCAGTTGACTTATTCGGTCTCTAAAATATTCCTTTACCAAATCTTCTCTTTTAGCAACTTCTTCGGGGAAATTTACACATGGACTTAAACTTCCGATCTGAAAATAACAAGCCCATAGCACTGAAATAAACTCAACTGAACCATGCTTTTTCAATAAGATTATGATGCAGATAATAAATAAACTTCATTGGCTTTTATTGGTAGGGAGAACTTCAAGGTGAATTCGTTTGAATTATCTGCAAGCTTTACAATATTAACTACACCTTGTTGACAACTTTATTCACTAGCTGGAATGCTCGCTCCGTTCGCCTCAACTTTTCAGCCAAGGAGTTCCGTCCCCTAAACAAAGGGGGGGATTTTGAAAAGTTATCAATTCTTTCCCCTCCTGAGGCTGGAAAGGCCACGTGGTTTCTAAGATATAAAGATAAAAAAAAGATATAAATTTTTTTTAAATGGTTCATTTTGAAATTTTGTTTGCTCAAGATGGTAAAGCTGCTTTTGCATTTCATATCGTACATGAAATTAAAATAATTTAAAGGTTCATTTCATGCCATTTACTTTAACTTAAGACCCCCACTGTCACTTCATTCACTTTTAATTGCAATTGACAAAAATCTGTAATGATATGAATCTTTACATTATTCATTCAAATTTTACATTTAGATACAACAGGAATAATTTCTTTCTAATTTCAGAATTAAATAAGCCTTTAAGAAGGGCCTTATCCGTAATCTATGGTAATCAACAGTAGATTTAATTCTTAAGAATGGAAAATGAAAAGCTGGATCATTCATCGAATAGTTTTAGAATGAGTAAGTATTTGTTGACAAAAGTTTTACTTGCCATATTGGTAACTGAGCCATTTTCAGTTTCGGTGGGAAGATGGCACACATAATTTTTATCATTATTCTGTAGAAAAGAAAGTATTTCAATAAAGTATTTAATAAATAACTTAAATTAAAATTATTGAATCCTTAGAATAATTAGAACTTAAAAGCAATGAAAAAAGGAAAAATGGTACTGTTCTATGGAGAAGACATAGCCTCTTGTGTTACGATTGAAAAAGCACAGTAGAAATTGAAATGTGTGTAAAAAAATCTAGCTCTATAAATAAATTAAATAAATTCTAAGAAATAAGAACTGCAACAAAGAGTTTAGAATGGAAATGTGTATTACATCAATATTTGCATGCATTTCCAAAGATTTGAGTGGCTTAGTTTACGTACAGTTCAGTTTACTTAGATAGTAACACATACATTTTCAATGGATTTCAAACAACTATTAAATCTAAAACTGAATTAATATTATCAGTGTATAATTGTTAGGAATTCATAAGCCTCACCAGGGAACTAATATCAATGAGAAGTTTGTATTCATTTTTCCAGTGCTCGCATTCCTGGTTGATCTTGATAAGATCAGCTTGAGTTTCTTCCAGCTGCCTTTTCAAACCTCTCCTCAATTCTATTCCATTTCTAGCCTCCTCCAGATCTTTCAAAGCTTCTAAATATGGCACCGATTGAAATTCTTCCTGAAAACGGATTTTAAAGCTGAAAAGATAGTTTACTTTCAACACAGATCATTACACTCAACTTTCAAACGCGTAGTACTAAATATGCATGTGATAAACGAGCGAAGTAACAGATTCTTCATTGCTTACTAGCATTTTACACGGTCTTGCACAGGAATCCAGTTTGAAGTTTCTCTTTTCTGGTAGATAACTTATAGTAGCGGTCACAAAATTACGAAATTAGGAAGGGTGAATGCAATTGCAGTGTTGCTAGCCATTCAGTACATTTGAAAAGAGAAGTGCGAAAATAAGCTGTTTTTTTATTTTTGTCGCTGGGTAGTTAGCAGCTGCACAATTCTGATATATCGGCGCATCATCTATGTCAGCATCATAGTGACGTATCATGTTTCAGCTTCTCTATGAGTTTCCTGCATCCGGCTCATTTCACAAGAAAGCTGAAATTCAAACATTAAGTTTGAAGAATGTAAATAGAAAATGAGAAATCAAGCTTTGAGGTGCAGTGAATTGAGATTAGAGGAAGCTTTGTGCCAAATTTAGTGTTCCAAATCGCTGACGCTTTTGTGAAATCCTTAAGACTGACACACACACACACACACACCTACTATCTTTCATTATATACAGAAGATGGTTTCCACATCAGTCCAAGGCTTGTGCGTGAGAAATGAGCCGGGGGAGTGAGCAGTTGCTCTCACCGCTACGTCACGATGATGATCGAAAAAGATCAATATAATGTAACTGAATAAAAGAAATTCAAAACAAAAAAGAAACCGACATCAATGAATTTATACTAAAAAATTAGATAGGCCTACTCATGTACTAAAAAGAAAAAAGAAAAGTATTCATTCTAAACTGAGAACATTTTAAATTTAGTACAACTAACCTTTTGAAGGCAACGCCAAATTTTTCATAAAATCCTAAATGGCAATACTTTACATCGAATTTTTCATAAATTCATAGAATATTTGGCGCCGAATTTAAAAGGTTACTTGTATTAAATTCAAAATTTCTCACTTTAAAATAAACACTTTATTAATTTTACTTTTTAGTAGGTGAGTATCTAATTATTTAGTATAATTTCGTTGAAGTATGTTTTTTATTTAAGCTTTTTGTTGAATATTTAAACTTTGAATGCTATCAAGTGGATCCACAGGAAACACAGGATTTGGGCAAGTAGATGCTGTGCTATCAGCTTGATTTGAATACTGATTAGTTCAACTATTTTAATATATGAGGTCCACGACTCATTTTTCATGCACTTAAAATAAATTATATACTCACAGTTTCAAGGCAGTTAAAATAGTGAGCAGCTCTTTTACTAAGGTCTGCAATAGCTGGATGCTCAGTCTTTGGCGGGGATTTAGTTCTGCTCATCTGTTTCAGGCCACTTAGCACCTACGAATAAAATGTTCTTTGAAAAGCTTATATGTAGATTCTTTGCAAATTGAGTATCATTTTCATCTTAAGCTTAAGATTTTCAAGTTACATTAACGTAGAAAAGATAATTGTAAAAAATATTTTATTAGTAGTAGATCACCATATTCTTGTGGTATTAGTAGTTATCATGGGACAGCATCTCCTCGCCTGTTCTTCAATCGACACTTCACAAAATGCATTTTTAACCACTGAACATTCGAAAAACTTACATCCTGATTATGAGATTGCACTTGCTTGTATTAGAAAGTTTGCTTACTTGGGTTGGGCAGGAGAAAATATTTTTGAATCATTTATTCTGTCAAGAGATCAATTAATTATTGCTTTATATAGTGTTTTAATAGAATCGTATAGCCAAGTATATTGTAAAAAAATCATGTTCAATAATTAATTAACAACTGTATAGCAGTGCACTGTTGTAGTAGTATATTTCAAATTTCTATTCTAAAAATTAAACATGAATATCAAAACTTTCCTTATTTCTTTCAAGTTGGCCACTAATTGACACATTGAATAGAATTTCTTGCAATTAGTCGAAGTTACTAAAAAGAAACTCAAGTAAAATCAAATAACAATGATCAAATGTCAATAATAGCCTTAATAAACATGTCTATTTGCATAAACAGTGAACATCGGCTTGTTACTAAGGCTAGTGACAAATAGTAAAATAGTCTTCTTATAATGGCTTCTCTAATCACAGAGACTGACATAAGCAATTACAACACAATAGTTGAAAAGCTGTTTTGCAATAGTAGAATAAAGAAATTATTACTAATTTCAAGAAAATAATAGATCTGAGTATAAAAAGTTAGCATACCTTGCCAGTTGAGTCCATAAATCTGGAGAGGGCACTTGTTATATAAGTATTGGTTAAACTTAAATTTTCATTTTTTCTCTTACTAGATTCCTTATCGAACTTGGATACATAAGAACTTAAAATGTCTGAAAATAGAAAAATTACATATAAACTAAATGAGAATGAAGCGAGATTGAAAGCAGTTAAGAGAGTTCTAAATTATTTACTTTAACAAGTTCAATTAAACTTTGAAAATATACATAATGGTCTTTTAACTTGAAGCAAGAAAGAATAATAACCTGCCTAATACCTCACTTCCGTAGTCACCGTGACAAGTGGTTAAGATCTCAAGGATTTCCTACAGCCTACAAATAAATAATTAAGATCATTATAAGCAGAAAAAGAATAATTTGATTAGATCTAAGGTTATATAAGAATAGAGACTGAATTTCGTAAATAGTTTATGGCTGAGTGATAAGCGCTATCAGGCGCTTATTTAAATCTATTCGATGGATTAATGTTGATATTCTCATGTCGCATGTCAAACATAATTACTTCTTTGATTATAATCATTCATCACGTTTTCCTGATGAATACCAAAATTTATGCAGGATTAAGTTCATAAAAAAAACTTGTTTATTTATACTGGTGCAGTAAATGAGGAAGTGACGCAATTACCCAATGTTTCGATTGCACGAGGTGTTCAATCCGACACGGTTCTCAGATCGACAAGGTCGAGGTGTTCAAATACAACAAGGTGTGCGATTGGCCAATATGTTAGCAGCAGCAGCTAACAAAGCGATTCCCAATGTTGTAATCACTCAAAATATCACCGGTTCCCAGTAAAAATGTTCCCTTTTCGACTCCATTCCACTTCCTTCAAGTCGCATCGCCAATTCATTCTGAATTTGAGAGGGAGCTTTGAAAATAGTGTTTAGGGGTTCACTATACATTTTACAGATATACATAACAAGTACATTTTACTGTGGTATCTTGGACATAGTGTACCTTAGATACACCTCCATTTTCTCGACTGATGCTGGTATCTATCAGACATAACTTAACTATCTACAGACATATACTTCCTCTACAGGCGACTCACCATACCACGACTTCAAGCACATTATTGGATCTGATCACTGTGCGTGATGTGGATGCTGTTAAACGGCATGGACAAATACCAGTACCAGGGCTTTCTGCACATGATCTGGTGTACTGTATCTATCCTCTAAAAGCTCCCAAGTTACAACCTAAAATAATTAGCTATTGTGACTATAAGAATATAAATTATCCAGCACTTCTGAAGACCTTATTAGAGCCCCATGGCAAAATATACTTTCAGCTGAGGATGTAAATGATTAACTAGCTGTACTTCAAGAGCTTATGAGTGGCTTGTTTAATAAGCACGTCTCTTTCAACCAAGGAATAATAAGTTTAGATTGGCCAAAAGAACAAAAAACCCTGTAATATTTCTAGAATATAGAAGGCTGAGAAATCAATGTGAGTTGGAGCTGCGTAACTCTAAATCACGCTTTTTTAAAAACTTATCAGAAAATAATAGTTCAGCATTCATGTGGAAGACTGTGAAAAGTATGGGTCTGGGGAAGGAGAAAGGAAAATTTAATGATCCACATGACCTTGAGGAGCTCAACTTGTTTTTCTCTTGAGGTTATCCCATCCCAGAATGAATTTGCTTTCTCTGAAGTAAGTGAGGCCCAAGTCTACCACGGCTTGATCCGGATAAAAAGTAATGCAGTTGGTGAAGACACAATATCAATAAAGTTTATCAAAGACAAATTGCCTCTCACACTTCCCTACATTACCCACATATATAATCTCTCACTCAAGTCCTCCATATTCCCTGATTCCTGGAAATACTCTTCAGTCTTACCTCTGAACAAAATACCAACTCCAACTTCCCCTTCTGATTTCAGGCCCATCCATATACTCTCTGCAATGTCAAAAGGTTTAGAAAGAGTAGCTCATCAACAGATAAGTGGGTTCCTTACTTTAAGAAACTCTTTGAGCAATTTTCAGTCTGGTTTCTGGAAAGGGCATAGTACCTCTACTGCATTGCTATGTGTAACAGAAGACATACGCTTGGCAATGGATCATAGAATGGCAACCTTAATGATTCTGATAGATTTTAGTACAGCTTTTGATTGTGTCTATCACCCTCTTCTCATTAAAAAACTTAGAAATTTTGGCTTCTCCTCCCAAGTTGTGGAATGGGTGAAATCTTATTTGAGTTATCAGTGTCAATGTGTAAGGCATGGTGGCTCTTCATCAGGATACAGGATTGTTCAAAGGGGGGTTCCTCAGGGTTCTGTCCTTGGTCCACTGTTGTTCAGTATCTACATTGATGATGTCACTGATGTGTTCAGATTCACTAAGCAACATTTATACGCTGATGACTTACAGATATACATGCACTTTGACCCCAAAGACTTTACTACTACTGTTGACAAAATAAACAATGACCTTGCAGCCTTCTCGACCAGGACTGATCAACATGGACTCAAAATCAATGAGGCAAAATGCAAATCCATAATCATTGGTTACACATGACTTCAACCTGTAACTTGGTTACACAACATCTTCAAAATTTTACTAATGAGCCTTTCATCAGAATTAATAACAAAGATCTACATCACAGTAATTCAGTTAAAAACTTGGGACTGACAATGAATACAACACTTGACTGGACAGAACAAATCAATACAACTTGTAATAGGGTTTTTGCTGGCATTCACTCATTGAAGAGGATTAATGACTTTATACCTTTCAATGTTAAAGTGATGCTAGTGAAGACCCTGATATTTCCTTACTTTAGTTATTGTTATGTTGTTATCAATGACATGACTGCTGCATTGTCTGAGAGGCTGCAGAGAGTGCAAAATTACTGCATTCATCATATCTTTGGTCTCAGGAGGGACGATCATATAACGCCTTATTTCCAGCAGCTTGGTGTTCATAGGCTTGGGAACTTGAGGGCATATCATATTCTTATGCTACTGTTTGATGTGTTAAAATCAAAAAGACCTGAATACCTGGCAGGTAAGTTTATATTTTCTGGAGATCAGAGTGGAAGAGATACTAAACATGGATCCTGGTTGTTGGTCGTTCCTAACCATCACACAACAATGTACAATATATCGTTCCATGTAACAGCTGTCCGATATTGGAATCTTTTACCATCGGAAATAAAAAATATAGAAAGTCACAACCTGTTTGGCATGGTCATTCTAAACTTGCTGGAGCGGGTGGCATAGGGCTGGCTTGAGCTTTTGTGAAGGTAACTTCAAATAATTGCATTGTCACAAATGAGGTTGATATTACTATCACAGTAAACTGAGTTTGTGAGTGAGTGTGAGTGTGTGTGTGTGTATGCAAAATGCTAAATGTTTTAGAGAATAAAACGATGGATTGTACTATTATTTTGAAATTTATTTTTAATCTAAGGGTTAAGTGTAAGAGAGGACCTGCGAGTCCTAACTTCGCCCAAATAAAGACATTTTATCTATCTATAACTAGAACACTAAAATTTTCTACCCTACAAATTATCTTGGTAGTGTTTACATGATTTGGTTTTAAACTAAGATTTAAATAAAAATTACAAGCACAAAAAGTAACATTTTTTCGTTAATATTTTCGTTTTTCCATTAATTAGAGATCGCATTTTGTGTTTTCAACAACACTCCATCTGAATAGCTACTTCTTAGTGAGTAATCTTTCATGCTCTATTCTAGTTTTACCCATAACCTAGAAATTTTAAACAGTCTAATTTGTGAAGCTGCTCTGTGATGTACCTTGGATCACATCAACGTCTTGTACCTTTGATCAATGATCATAGGCACATGATGTTAATATTGATTTCCATTGAATACAAAAAACTAAATTCCATAGGTAAGTCAATTTTTTAATGGCAAACATTGGAAAATTCATGCAAATGGAGCTAGGTTCTGAGCACTTCTCTCTTTTGCATCTCTAAAATGAATTTGTGATAAGTGAATTGACATTTGGAAAAAATAATTTTCATTATTTCTGAACAAATTTTTCGCAGACGCCATGAAATTATCTCTTAAAACAAAAATAAAATAATAAAATAAATCTAGTAAGTTATGTAGAGCATTATTGATGTTTGCTGGCTCAATCGACATGACGTTAACAAATATTTTCTTTTATTTTGAGGAAAATAAAGCTTGGAGGAAAAATATTGAAGAACTTTTAGGAACATTCACCTCATTATTTTTACCTAATTTTTGCCCTTCTTAGTACTTCCTACAGGTCTGATCGAAATGATATTCTTAAAAAAATAGTTTTTCTGTAGTTTTCCGATTTTGTCATAAACATTGAATTTCCTCGTACTCAATTAATCCAACCGTTCTTTCTGTATGGGCAATCAATGTCTTTTCACAAGTAAATCAGTAGACGAATTACGCATTTTTTAAAAAATATAAGTTCTATATCATTTGAAAACTGTGGCGACTGGGCTCTATTTTTACAGCATCTACTATACCTTGTGGGGTTGACACCGAATGTAATTGAAACATTCGGTAGGAAACACTGCGTCAAATGCATGACACCTTGGGTAATTGCAACTTAGTTGGGTTGAACTTTAAGATTGGTGATTTGTTGTAAAAATGGGAGATTGTGGAATCAGACATTGGGCAACCCACCCGTAAATGACATTGATAACAAATCATGCCAATAAACTATTGTATTTCATTGGTCAAATTCAGTAGGGGAGAAGAATTCATATAAAACAAACTTTAAAAAAATAAAATAGTAAAAAAATATTTTGAACATCTTACCGAATTTTTCATTTTGGTAATCAACAAAGTTATACACAAGTACAATTTTAAAAAAGTGATGGTAAATTTCAAAGTTGAAGTAAAGAAGAATTTCACATTACCTTTTGAATCTTCATGTATTGAATTGAAAATACCAATTAGTTCTTGTTCATGTCGCATCTGCCAGCTTTGGGATGATTGCTGAAGGTTTTCTACAATTAAGCAAAACCTTATTAATTCAATAATTCAAAAAAGGCGGAATTTTAAAGTTGTAGTTTGTATAATATTTTATACTGTACTAGCTGGCCCGAAACGCGTTGCTGCGTTCTCATAAAAATTCTCCTTGATTTTATTATTCACCACCTCCCGCTGAGGTTACATTTAAAATTAGGAAAGAAGTTAGTCCTAGGGCTCTTCCAGCTGATCATAGAGGCCTCCTTTGTTGTTTTCTTAATCACCACCTCTGAATGAAGAAACATTTAAAATTTAAACCTCCTACGACTATAAGGGTAGATGCTAGGTTTTTGATTTTATTATTCGCCACCTCCCGCTGAGGCTGCATTTCAAATTTCTAGCTGCATTGGTTAACAGATGTCATCAACCCGGCATAATTACATTCCATCATACCCAGTCATATGTTTCCTACATACTGCAAGGCTCCGACTACATCGTACATGCAAAGTCTTTGCGTTCCAGACAGCGTAAATAACGCCGCTAAGGAACCTGCCATATGATTAAAAACTGCTGATTTCTATCAGCTGTTCCTTTAAGCTGTTTGGCCGGCAAGTTCAGTAGGTTAGGTCTGTAAAATGGATTAATTAATAATTATTATTACCCCCCCCCCCCCCCCCTATTGAAATTTATGGTCAGAAACCATCCCCAATATTCACACAACATATTCCCAAAGTTTCATGCCGATCTGTCAAGTAGTTTTGAAGTCTATAGGGAACATACATACATACAGACAGACATTCATTTTTATATATATAGATAGATGGATGAAATTTTGAACTGTCAATTTTGGATATAATAGAAATATATACTGTAATAGTAAATTCATGTAATTTTAAAATGAAGCGAAAGCGAAAATCATTTATTGTATTAATTCAAGATGAAGAAATAAAAAAAAACTAGCACATTCCTGTTAGTACCACAAATATTTCCACCATGAATGTATTAGACCAGACATGGGCAAACATTTCAAGGAGAGGGTCAGATGAAATGAGAAGTAATGTGGGCGGGCCAAAAAATTTATAAATGCACATTTTTATAAGATAAACTTGTTTTTTACTCAATAATTGAAAATATAGTAGAAAGAGTCTTGCTCAACACACGGATGGAGGCAATGGGCCTCCACGGATGGGAGGCAACTGAGAAGATTAGCTTGATGATCTTGAGAAGATTGCTTTTCACGCAATCTAATTCTCAAGCTCAAAGTGGAAGGGGGTCTGGGGGTACTCCCCTGGAAAATTATTGGAAAATTGGCACTTGAAAGCAGTATTACAAGGCAGTTCTAGACATAAATTCTCTCATTTTGACGCAAATTAGAATTCAAATCTCACCCACAGTGGATGCAATTCATTTAGTGCTCTATTTTCTTGAATGTCTCATATTTATTTCAATGGATGACTTTATATATTTAGTTTCACTTTTATATTCAGTTTGGGAACAAGTTAATAAGTTTGTTTTTAATGTTCTGATACTTTCACTTTTTTTTTCTTAGAACTTTAAAAGCTTTATTATTTCTTTTTTGTTCTGGATAGAAATGATTACACAATTCCATTGTATGCAATAGACATTTGACAATCAGGCCTCTGTAATTAATACAAAAGTAAAAATAAATCTGAGTCCACCTCCCTGTCAATTTCTTGATGTAAGTGGTAGCCCAACTCATTTTAAACACTCACTGCAAACTCAGATGCGTTAATATTGAACTTGGACGCGAAAAAAGCAATGAATAAGTAACCGATACTTGAATTCAGCAACGCAAAATATATATATTTTACATTATATTGCATATATTTTTACATTATAATTTACTTCACACGTCTGATTTCAGTGTTTACTCAAAAGCATGTTTCAAGCCATTGCGAGTGTAATGAATACTGTCATTCAAAGAAGTTAGTTAGGTGGGTCCAAGCAATTAAAATTATAATTTTATGGAGAATACATTTTGTATTTTGTAAGTGGATAGCTTTCAAGATTTTCTTATTGTTATTTACAACTGACCATGGTAAAACATGGCAATGAATTAATAAAAATACTTTAAACAATACAATATCTTTGTAATACAGTACAAATATTGTATGGGTCGCATACTAGTTATCATTAGATTTCACATATCAGATTAATAAACATAATGCTAACAAAGAAAAAGCCAGACAAAATTAACTACAGATTATAGACGTTTCATGAACGTTAACTGTAACAATATTCTTCTTAGTACATTTATTTGTAGTTTTAATTAGAAAAGGCAACACACATACAAAAATATTCTCATGTAAATGAATTTGTTGATGAAATACTCACTTTGTTTAGAGATAAGTGTAACAAGAGAGTTCAACTGAACACAATGGCTCACAAATTGACTAGTAACAATTGCAACTTGATCATTGCAGGCTTTGGTATTTTCATCTGGTGAATAGCTATCCTCATCTTCTAATCTGAAATTCAAAACAGAGTAACTGTAAAACTATAATAAATTAACTAATATTTTAATTGAAAGTCCCATTGAAATAAGATTGAACTGTGAAATATGACTAAAACACAATCAATCCAAAGATACAACAGGCTTTCAACCGATTTCTTCAAAACGTTTCAACTAAGGAATCCACATCTCAAGCTAGGCCAAAGTTTCACTAGGAATTTCACACAGTCATCGATTCTTTTCAATTTATTGAATAATACTAATTTAAAAGTTCACTTTAAACGAAGATCTGAAATAATGACATTGTTTTTTCAATGAGTATTTAGTGAAGAAAACCCTCAAATACAAGTTCAGATCTCATTATGGATGGTTAAATAGGCCAAATAGGTTTGTGGCCCATCATTATTTCAAATATAAGAACCATTTTTAGCTCTATCAATAAAGTTGAAAATATATTAGTATTAGCATCTTGTACTCTGTAGATGGATATTGTAACATTTTATTTTGTTTTCTGAGAGCATTATCTATTTTGAAAAATGAAGTGAATCCAATAATAATATAATAATAGTCTAATAAATCATTGTAGATGACTTAAAATTGTGCTTGCTTGATTGAGATTAAGTTAATTATCAAGAAGCATGAAACCCCCACTAACAAGGAAGCAGTGCATTTTATTCAGTGGAACAATAAATTCATGTGTGTTGAGAGTATGATAAATTATCAATTCAGAATGAGACAAAACTAAGAATTGAAAAGTTTCAACCAATGATTTCATGTTAGCTGTATGAAAATATTGGCAAAATAGGATGAATATCACTGGTATCAGGGTGTTGTCCACATTTTCTCTCTTGTGACAACGTTCTTAGACTTGATAGTAACTACAGCATCGATACCAGGAATATTTTAATTTATGTTAAGATTAATTTTAATAAAAGTGCAACGATTGTATTATGATTGCCTTCAAGCCACAAGTGACATGTAGCTCATGAGTGGCTAAAAGGACGAATAAAATCTTGCATCTTACAATCTACGACTTACTCAAACTAGCATAACCAACAATGCTAAATTGTTGACAAACAGTTTGTGGGTTTAAAATCAAATAAAAACTCAACTTGACTTTGAAATGTTAGTCAGCTGATGAGAGAATATGATGTTTCGACACTAAATTGGAGAAATTCTGAGTTCTGGTTGGTCTAGAGTTTGAATCAAAACATGGCACCCGTGCATCCACACAAAATGTTTCTATTATCCTGAATTGTGTGGACTGAATAATGAAATTTACTACTTACGCTATCCTCAAGAAAGGCATCAATGTCTCTAGATGCGTACAGTAACTGGCTAGAAGATTTGGAATTTTATGAAAAACTGTTTTTGTGTCAAATTTATCATCTAAACTCGGTCCAACATCACTCAACCCTCTTCTCAACTCAGATGCTAGCCGACTGGACTCTTTCAGAATTGATAGATACTAGAACAAAAAATTAATTTCAATATAAATTGTACTAATGAAATTAATGTACATATTAATAACAATTATAATTCAAGCCATCAAATTAGGCGGCTGAAAGAAATCGCGGGTTTGAAAAAAAACCCCAAGAAAACAACTGTCTGTGGTGACAGACCAACTGACTGCTAGCATCAGACTAGTAGACAAGGCAATATAGCATGGATAGAATTGCCAATAGGTGCGATGCGATTGGCGATTCTCTACTATCAGCTGCTGGTATGGTCCCATATTTGGCAACACCGCAATCTCTTACAGCCGCCTTATTTGATGGCGTGAAGCATAGTCACGAATATTCCAAGACAATATTGAATGCATTGGAGCTGCTACGGGGGGGGGGTTCCGGGTTACAAAGCCCCTTGAGCTTGTAAGAGGCCCCAAAAACAAATAGGGCGGTATCAATAAAAAAAGAAAGATACTATCGGTTCCCACATAAGAAAGGGCCTCATCATTTGACAGATGCAATCAATTGACAGAACAAAAATAAAATAAGGGACCCCAAATTGTCCCAGCTGGAGACCTACTTCATATTGCTCCAGTTCAGACCTCTATAGGTCCCTATAAACCCTACAGGCCAGGCCCTTCGGGCTTGTTTTTTACCACTGCAGCCATGTGAAGTAAAGATTTAAGTAGGCGCATCTAGAATATTTCAAATTTGAACGTTTCTACACCAAGGTCCGCTAATTACCTTGGCTGTGGATCTTCAAAGGCCTCTTATTGTTCCAGTTTGGGACCTCTGGGGGCCTCTTGGGAGCCTGGAGGCCAAGCGTGACTCTTGCAGTAAGCACAGAACCAAGTGAACCCCAATACAATTTTTATCAATTAATATCTTGATAATTTGTACTAATGGCTAAAATAACATACCAATGTCTTATTTTCATAAACATAACAGACGCAAGTTAGGTTTTACAAGATACAGCGTGCCAGAGGGCTCGATGGCTGAGGAGCTGCCTGGAATACAGCTCTCAAGGCGTTGCATAGCTTTACATGGCAACCGGACGAGTCTATTTTTATCTCTTCTCTGGCTCACTGCACGACCGCACCTGCTGGAGGCCCACTGGCGCCATATTTATTTATATGAGAATATTCCAAATTTAATTGTTACTTCACTGGACATTTTATCAGTGGAGGCTTAAACAGGTCCACAATGCTGGTGGGTCTCAGTATTTTTGGAATCCTCAAACACGGGCTTGAAGAGCCCCCAGGGCACTTGAATGAAGGTCTCTTAAAATGTTTGCAGATGCTCTTCAATTCTCATTTCTGCCACTGTTTAGTATTTGATCTTATTTCATTGATTGCACCCAACACTCCATAGAATTTATTATTATCATAGAATTTGCCTTGCCATGCCATGAATCAATTAATGAATAATATTAGGGAAGAGGTTGATTACCACAAAAAAATCACTTTCAAGACCTAGAAAACAATTATTTCTCCAGGGGAGAACCCCCAGATCCCCATTTTGTAGGGTTCCGTCACCATCTATATTTAATTAAAAAAATTGCTCAAGTGTAGTTAGCATTTCGAACTGGATGTGTTATTAATTCAAAATTAAAAATGTTGCTAGTTTTTTGCACATTCTCTAGTTGCAAGTTAAATCAAGTTCTATTCAAAGTCTTTTATATCTTTACACATTTTACGTATTCCAGTATTAGTGAAAGGTTCGATGTTAATTCAAGAGATTACACAAAAATTGAAGTTTATTGTATTTTTCAAGACTCTCTCTGGTACCATTCAATACCTATTACCCCTAGCTACCACACGTTTTTCATTGAGTGGTTTTCAGTTTTTACTCCAATTTTATCATTAAATTGAAAAGACAATTCAAATTAGTTACACAGAAACTTTTGAGTACAGTGGGCACAGCTGGACGACTTAATTAATGCTAGTTGGAAAATCGTGTCACTGATTGAAAATGGGTATTTAGGGTGAAGGAGTAAGGGAGCCTCCAGCCAAAACTCTGCCCCGGGCCACAAAAGGTCTCTGAGTGGAATAACATTGTAATAATAATTTGAAACCACTATTACTTGTTAAAATGGCACTATAAAAGTAGTATTCTTTTGTATTTCATGCTTTAAAAATTTTCACAACTAATTAATGAAGTAACAATATACCGAAAAGTGGGTTCAAGATCTTAAGCAAACGATTCGTAAAGCCATGATTTATTAAATTTAAGCTTCTACTTTACCTAATTTATAAACTTTATTTAAAAAAATACTCGTATGAAATTACTGTTTTTGAGTCACAAATCAAACTCCCAGCATCGAAAATCCCAAAATGTAACCTTTTCTAGACATGAGTCTAGAATTTTTTTAAATGCTATTTAGAGGGACTATTTATCAAAATTTTCTCGAGAGAGGACCCCCAGGTTATAGCAATACTTTATTCACTAAGCATTGGGCCTGCACAGCAAATGTGATACATTAACCTCTTAAAATAACATGTGAAGTATAAGGTTCACCAATCTTATACGCCTCGCAAATGGATTTTACATCAATGCCTCTAAAATATTACCTCAAATAATGTCTCAATTCTTAAGCTCTTCATTGGTGACTAAGCCAGTACACACAGTGCACAGCATAAAGTATCTTAAATCTTCAACTTTCGGGTAGAAAAATTGGAAATTAAGATTCAGGAATGTTAAGACATAGGAATATCATGGCATACATTTACTTGGAAAAATTTAGACTAGGTTGCTGTTATTAATGCTATTTTAAGCAGACATATTCAAAGTCCTTTAGTAGTCGTGAGTTATTAGTTATTTTTTTCAAGTTCACAAAAATGCGACAGTCTTACAATTTATGGCTATTTGATCAACCTTCAATACACTTATAATGCAAATAGTATAAAAAGTATTGAGCTGAATGCAAGGATTCGATCAGGCGTCAAATTCTCGAATGAGATACTTCCAACCACATAACATTATTGCAATACCTATTATCCAATACCTCATTGTACAACAAGCATGTTCATGATTGGAAAATGGTTTGAATAACGTTTTAATCAGGCATTAGCATTGGGTTGTTTTTTGTTTTTTTAAATAATCAATTTCTAATATAATGAATTCTCAAGTGCATTCATCATTATAAATACTTTTGTACAATTGAACCAAATCTACTCTGATCATGCATTAAATTTTTCTATGAAAGAAATACAGTGTCAGAACTTTGTTTCCAAGTTAATGCTTAAAAATTATCTGTTTATGAACCTGAAACTAATTATTCATAATGAAAAGAATATCAAATACTTTGAAAATAAAGACATAGCTACGTTAACGCTAACACTAACCTGAACACTTTATGCCTGCTCTAAACTCTAAAAGCAAAATGCTAAAGAGCACTAGCGTTATCGTTAACGAAGTTTTGCACAAAATATCTCACATAATTCAATCTTTTATCATGACAACTAGATGAACTGTTCCGAAGGGTGTTCTTAATTAACAAAATAGAATACATCATTATTATAAAATGATGAGAGCTCACCTTCTGGTTTGAGGCTTGAGGCTGACATAGAGCTTCCAAACGTAGAGCTGAATGTAGATGGAACTCAGACAACGCTCCTGAAGTTTCCTCTAGTTCAGAGCAAATGTGTTGGATCAATGAGCGAGGAACTGACTGGCGATTTCGTTCGAAAAAACGAGGAATGTTCAAACTATTCAATTCTGGATTACCTTCAGGACACCAATTCAAATTACAATATAGAACTCGTATACAAAGATGCTATGCAATATACATTAAACTAATTTATAACTGTTGATATTGAATATGCAGTAAACTCATATACCTGATATATGATATATAATATATTACTACATCGACCATGTATTATAGAGTACCATTATTTATGCTTCACAATCGGTGAGTCGCAAAAGAAGAATAATAGAAATGTAAACATTGATTAAAATAGCCTATTCAATTACTACATCTGTAGAGTATGCCTACCATATACACACCGCTAGCAGTGTTTCATAACCAGTGGGTCGTAACATGCTCTAGAAAAGTAAACGGATTCCGGCCTTGAATTGTCAAGTTAGGTTTTATTTTAGTCTTGAATACACCTGACAAATAATGGTATGTCAAGCTATTGATTGATTGCAAGCCTGAAGACAGAAGCAGTAGGCCTATTGGACAAAGACAATAACAAGTGATACAAGACTCCACGGCTGAGACTCCAAGACTCCAAGCCTGAGCGACATACTTCAAACAAAAGCCTAGTTATATTGGTAGGAAACTCTACAACAAGCTAACGCAGTTTTTAGAGTCTTGAAAATATAGAAATATTTAAAAAACAACTGACAAAATATTTAGTTGATAAAGCTTTTTATAGTGTACAAGAGTTCCTTTCAAATCAAATTTAAGCCTCACCTGAATTAATTAATATAGTAATTATGGTAACTAGTGTATAAGATAGTATAGTTAATCTGACTTTTTCTTATACTCCATAACTTGAGTCTCCAATACGTAATCTAAAAAAAAAAAAAAAAAAAAATAGGAACGAGCATGTTTTATGTGTGACCTCTTATGGCTCTTCATAGTTTAAAACTTTATATTGTTACGGGTTTTATTTGCTAAAATAAAGCCAGCAAAATATAAAAATGAAACTATAACTTTATTCACACAATAAAACCCTTTACAGAGTTATCATACAAGAAATAACACAAATATGTACAGATTTAGTCCATCAAAACGTACAAATACTTTGAAGAATAATAATTAATGCTTCCAAAATAAATGAATAATAAATGTCTAATATCAGTTACAGGCCGATCTCTGACAATTCATCAATTTACACAGTCCTTTATAACTCACACAATCGTGGATTAAATGCTCTCTAAACTCTAATGCACTCTAATAAACAATCACAAAGTTTTAAAAATTAATGTTTAATTAAATCAACACATCGATTTTCAACTCTTTGTAAATAATGATATGGATAAAAGTTGTTTTCTTTCAATGTTCTCCAGACTGTACTATGAGATATGTTTAATCTATTTGAAAGTCGGCGAGTACTAAGTTAAGGACTACTCTGTATCATGTCAATGATATTATCTTGTTCGCGTACAGCCTGTATTACAGCCATTACAGGACGTTCACTTGAACAAGTAACGGATGGAAAAGATCCATTTGTTCGTAAGTTATTGAATACCGATACAAATGTTTCGTAAGTAGGTGTTCTTCTATTCGGAAGTCGTCTTTCAATTTCAGGTTTAGCTACCCGACTATTTCAATTGGCAAAACCATAGACGAAAACAATATCTGCGTACTCTTGATTTGAAAATGTGAATGGCATCTTATCATTAAAAAATAACACAAATAAAGTACAAATAATACAAACCGCACATACACTGCACAAATCACAGTTGACAGACTAGTTATTGCGACCACTCTATCATTGTACGACTGTGCAATAACTTGGATTCAGGTATTGTTGCAGAAGTGCTGCCAATTCTTGATTTTCAATAAACTAAAAGCATTTCACTTGAAGCTGTATTTTTTCATCTAATTTCTCAATCGACACTTTTTTTTAGTGTGAATTTTTTGTCATTATTTAATTGAATGAATACTGTATTTGCGAATAAACCGCATGCCTTTTCAGTAATTAAAATGTACAGTATCGCAACATCTTAAAATGTTTTGTTTAATTTTTGTTTTGCTGCTGTCTTATTTTTCGTATGTGTTGATTTAATCAAACATTAATATTTTAAACTTTCTGTTTGTTTATTATAAACCTATTTTACACTATTCTCTTCAGAATTAAATTCACTACAAGTTTTGTTTATAAAGTTTTCGTGTTTATTACCCATTTAACGAAGTTAATGTAGATGAAATCTGAACGAAGCATGTTTTTCAAGACCGATTTTTGCGTATTTTGTCTGATATCTCAGATATGGGTGATTCTAGAGGTCTGGGACGTGTTTTATTCAATTCTTAGTTCATTTTACATAAAATCCAATAAATGTAACACCTTACTTAACACCATAAAAAATCAGTTTGGCTTTATTTCCATCCTTTCCCAGAAAATCGTACGAAATCTTTCGCTAGCCGTAACTCCCTAACAAAGCATTTCCGGACATATGTTTATATGAACTTTTTTCATTACTTTGATGAGAGGAAACCACCTTAAACGTTTGTCGGGTTACTCGTGGGACAACCTGTATATCCTCTATAGATTGTTCTTCCCTATTCTACCACATTCTAGAATCTACTCTTCCATTCTTCTTCTTCTATTAATAATTATGTCATTCCATGGGAATATTAAGCTGCCAAATGTGATGAAACATGATGAATGTGATTGAAATCACATTTATTGCTCCCTAACCTCAATTTCCAAGTTCAACTAAACAATAAAAAAATAGCCGTTGAAGCAGTTCTAGAACCATCTGGTACGTTTATAACAACATTACGGTTAAAAAATTATTGCTTGTTTTTGCTCCAATCCTGTTATATACACCAAAAATTAACACCACAGTTAGAGGGAAAAGAAATTTTTATAGACCTGAATTTTAAAGAATTTGATACCAGTTACACCCCTGTACCTCGAATCACTGTACCCCTGTAACTGAAGTCTCAAGTTAGATTTTTTTCAAATTATTGGTAAATTTTCTGGAAAATTAATAATTAAAACGGTTGTATCCCACTAATGGCAAAACCTGAATATGTCATTCAAAATCCCTCTCGGGGAAATAAAGTTCTCTACAATTGAAAACAATTTCATCTTTTAATCTCCAGTAGTTTTTGAGCTGTTGTAATTCAAAAACTTTCATGTACCTCCAAAAACCCCTACACTTTAAATTGAGAGGCCAAACAAATCTACTGGAAAATGGAGATCGGTATTTATCTTTTGAATTTTGTTTGTGAGACTCTCAACTATTTTATTTATTTTGAGGATGAAGCCCACATAGGTCTTAGACCTTTGTGTGGGTAATGAGTTGGATGATGGTGATTGATGAGCTGGACCTACAGTTTTAGGGGGGTTCCGAACCACCAGGAAGTGAATTTACAGCAGAGAACAGTGTCTTTTTTGCTGGCCAATCTAATCGGTCACCCTTACAAAGAGTGCCCACGAGAACGCAGCTTATCTCTATCTGGTACGGTCAAGTGTTGATGAGAAGGATATTCTTGAATATCCTCTTCCAAGAATGGACATTTATATGTTCAAACTTCGCCGTTTCATGTAGATACATCACAATCATATTATCGTTATCAAATTGCGGCTCATATTCATTTCGTTGAATAATTCTCCAGTTAAGCTTTGTAAAATTCATAGAATAATTACGATACATATATATTTTTAACAATCTAGAATCTAAGACTTTAAGACTATGCATTTTGTAATCTACATGAATAAAGTAAATAATCTAATCTAATCTGATTGAACAGATACCTGCTACGGCTCACGGCTATCACCTAACTATCAGAAATGCACTCCATTCATCAAAAATGTGATGGAATTTTTAAGGCGGGACCAAGAGGAGAAAGGCCCAAGCGGAGGGGTTTTCCTGATGAGCCCGATTTTCAGCCATGCTGGAATTTTTTCCTTTCTCACCCGAAATTTCTGCTAATTTTACTGGACTATTAGATAAGAAGATGAGAATACTATCATGATACAAATAATGTTTGTTTATGCAGATGTCTAGTTCAAAATCAGTAGGGGAAGTATAGCCTGCAAGGGGTGTAGTGGAAAAAAAGTATATTCTTGAATGCTGTTGATATGTTACTGAGAACTTACTTGAATCAACAAATGGTAAATGAGTGGCAATGATCGTTTTGGCTGACGATACTTGAGAATCCATCTCTGTTTTGTATTGAGTGTGCGTGCGCTGCAGTTCACTCAATTCCTTAGCAGCTGATTCCAGTCCCTCTCTGCCTTCTCTCAACTCACTTTTCTCCCTCTCCAATTTAGCTATTGCATTCTAGAACAAGAGACAAGTTAAAAAGGAAAAATCTTGGATCTTATCAATGTCTTTTTCCTACAACTGCTCGTAAAGTAGTTCTTTACGTACTGAAAACTAATTGTAAAATACCTCTTTACTGCTCCGCAAGCGGTAAAGTACTTTACACTCGCCAGCTGTTTTCTTTACGCTTCTGTTTTGATTTTGATGTCTTCTCATGGTGTCAGGTTTATCGCGATGTTTAGTCACGATAATGCGACCGGCAGAAATAACATGACGTTATCTGCTTTATTGCTACAGCTAAAACTGTAGGTCTACCATTCATTTTCCTTATTAAAGTATTGCGGGCTTCATCGACAAAAAAAAAATCCTAAAAGTTTCTTGAAAATTAAAAAAAAATGCTTTTTTCCAACAGTTTGGCTTGTGAAACCAACAAGCAAAAAAAAAACAATACCGTATAACCTCGTTTATCCGGACTAGCTGGGACTGGAGTCAACCCAAATAAGAAAAAAAATTTATAAAACATCACTAGAAATGAAACTGGACTTACCATTTTGGAAATATTCAGCAAGATGACAGCACACAACGTGGAACCTTACGAAAATCTTATTATTGTTCCGAAACACAAAATACTGTACATACCGCACACTAAAATATAAAATTTTTATATTACTGTACAGTAATTTTTTAAAGTTACTGTACAGTATCGTGCAGTGTGTACAGTTAGTAGGCCTATAGTACAAAATTACATTTTTACAAAGTACTAGGACAGTTTTTTCTGTGATAGGTTAGCATGACGTATTTTGCAACTCGATCACGTAATCGTTTCATCATCAGCAGCTCAGCTGGAGTGGTATCCGACTGATGCTCTAAATGATGCTGTTAATAACCTGACATGCACATCTACATACTGTATCTATTTCACATTTGTTACTGTCGTTAATTAAAAATATATTACTGTTCCGTTTCCATTTAAAAAAAAACATGTGTAAGCTTTATGAAAATAGAAAGCAAATTTTCTTAAAAACGATCTGGATAATCCAGAGAACCGGATAAACGAGGGCCGGATAATCGAGGTTGTACTGTACATAGAAATCATCAATTATTATTAGTAGCTTGAGAGTTGAAATCTTCCAACTACTGATATCAATAAATGTCAATAGATTATATTGTTTGATGAAAATACTGGTCATACAATCCTCCAAATTAGATCCAGCTGCAGCACAAGTGATGCTATCCAACATCTTACCTCACAAATAGCAGAACAAATTAATACAGAAGAGAAACCTTTGGCAGTATTTTTAGATTTAAAAAAGGCTTTTGATACTGTTTCGCATAAAATGCTACTATCCAGACTTTATAACTATGGTATTAGAGGACTTCCATGGAATTTATTTAGGAGCTATTTGACAGATCGAACACAGTCTGTTAGGGTAAACGGGCACACAAGCAGCAAGCTGATAGTGGAATGTGGCGTCCCACAAGGAACGGTTCTGGGACCAGTCTTATTCCTATTGTACATAAACCCATTATGCGATATGCAAATTGATGGAGAAGTAACCAGTTTTGCAGATGACACGGTTCTTCTGTTTTCTGGAGCGTCTTGGGATGTGACTTGGAAGAAGGCTGAAACCGGTCTAAAAAAAGTGTCTCACTGGCTTGATGAAAATCTTCTTACACTTAACTATGGAAAGACATACTTTTTGACCTTCTCCGCTACACAGCATGGACAACCAACTGAGAATAATTTAATAATAAATAACAGCTTGAATAATTCTTCATACGCAGTTTGCAGGAAACAGTTTCAGAAATACCTTGGAGTGACAGTGGATTCTTTTCTACGCTGGGATAAACACATAGATGAGCTATGCAAAAAATTAAGGAGAACAATTTACAAATTCAAAATGCTGAGATCACTAGTCAATCCAAAGTGTCTGAGGATGGTCTATTTTTCTATAGTTCAATCTCTACTAACCTATGGAATCGTGGGTTGGGGTGGAACGAGCTACACCCACATTGACCCCCTCATAAAAGTTCAGAAACTCATCATAAAAGTTATAAGAAGAAATCCGCCACGTTACCCATCAGACCAACTATTCTACGAGTTTGGTGTGATGGATCCAAGACAACTCTACTCTAAAGAAATAATCCAGAGAATACACAGGAACACAGCAAACTTTGAAAACAGAAACCATAGCCACAATACAAGAAACAGGCACCTTCTTATTGCGAATGTAGCAAGGAAAGCCTTATACCAGAGACACTTCAACCATTTAGCTCAAATTGTACAACCTGCTTCCTGAAAACATTAAGAGCACAGCATCTGAAACAAGATTCAAATCTGCAGTCCACAAATGGATATTAAATACAGGAAGGCAAAACTTGGAAATAATTATCTCAAACAACATGTGAGCTCACTTACCTAATAATTCCGCACTAACCCCCCCCCCCCCCCTCTACTCTAGAACATGGGTAAACCATAGTTGAGTAGGGTAATTTCCAAAAATTATTTCTCAATTCTATAGTTATTAGATTCCCATTTAATTTGCTAATATATATTATATTGTTTTATAGTTTTAATTAATTATTGATTGGAAATAAAGTATTTATTTATTATTATTATTATTATTATTATACATAATTAATTTTGTTGATAAAAAATATATTATAATTTCCAAGCAAAATAGTCCTTCCGGGTTTAAACTAGGGAGTCCCCCGGCCTGAAGAACTCTCTCGCGAACTAATAATTTAGAAATTGGCAACTTTTTTATACCTGAAGACCTTAACGAAAAACCGGTATTTATATAGAAACGTTACTTGTCAAATTTTCTAACAAAACATTCCCTATTTCAAACTAACACCTTACTGAATGATAATACAGTGTAATTTTTTGGGGGCAATGACTATTTAACATTAAAATGTAAGTTTTCCAGTGGAACTATTTTTCTTAGGCGGAAGATCACATTTCCATTTGTGAAAAGCCGCAGTGCCAAAAATCACGACGTTCTTCAAGTTTGAGAATCAGCTGACTCACTAATAAAGAACTCTTGTTTGGGGCACGGCTTTGAGGCATGCCTTCTCACAGTTCTAGTGAATTGGAAAATAAGTATTGATCTGTATCAGCTGTGTTTCATTATAGAATAGAATTAATTGTCCTTACAATGTTAAAAAAAAAAACATTTTTCTAAACAAAATCTATCCTATGTCTTTTTCAATATTTTAAAAATGTGAAAATTTTTATAATAATCGGTCAAGTAGTTTCCGCGGAAATGTGTACCAAACAAAAAACTCATTTTCGCTTTTAATGATTTCCGGGAGAATAATTCTGTTAGGCTATAGTTGTATACAGAGAAACCTAGTCATTCTTGTACTGTCTGTTGTGTTGTAGAGTCTGTTTTCGTGTGCGTGAAATGGTTATTGTTGTGTGGTAAGTTATGGCGAGTGTGAAGTGATTAAATTAATTAACAGTGAAATAAATTAATGATTTGCTAGCAAAGGTTAGGCGCGCTGTTGTTAGGTCTTTTGTGAGTTAGTTCAGTCACATCTAGCTTTGTTAGGCACCCAGGGAAGGTTTTGTAAGGCGCGCGGAGGACACACTGCGTTTGGGGTGGCAGTATTTTGGCAATGTGATAATTCACTTGATCTATGTCATTTAATGGTAAATTAGCTTGACGTATGTTTTTTATGCATCAAAATAAATGAGGTGGTTCAGTCATATCTAGCCAGGTTAGGTTAGGTTTGGTTAAATAGAGTTGCAGGCTCCGATTACATGGTTGAAATCAAATTTACAATTCCATATGATGTTTCCATCAAAATACTCTCTATAATGATGATTGCCTGAGAACCTATCCTTTTGTTTTGCCTCAAAAAGGATGAAGGAGTAGATTTAATTGAAGAAGGAGTAATTTAATTGGCAAACGATATTGATATGTATAAATGTCCCAAGAATATGTGTTTAAAATTTGAAGTTGATTGGTCAAAGCGTTCGAAAGTTATCGTACATTCATACATACAAACTTACAGACAAATCGACAAAGCCGCGAGCCTCGATTCAAAACTAAGAACTCGCTACGCTCGTTCAATAAAATGATACGAATAATGTAGGTTTGAAGGGGAAATAGTAACAAAAAAATAGAGCAAATAAATATATTAATTTACCTTATATTTATCTTCTGATTCAGTATAGGATTTCTGTGCCTGTTCTAGCTGTTGTCGAAGACGTTCTACTTGTTCTGTTAAGACTACTAATTCCTGGGAATGAGCTTCTTCTTTCTCATGCATCTGGAAAAATCACAAAGATCTAAATTAATCCTCTTATAACCGTACTTTAGGTATCAACATGCATTTTTGCATCACAGGCATAACATTATTGAATTATTACACATCACAACTAATATTATTGGAAGACAATGCATAGAATTGGTTATTTATGACAGTATATGATATGAATATTTTACAGCAATTAAATTCAAAGTTTATAATAATTTAAAATTAAACAAAGAAAACCACATACATGAACAAAATAGTGGATTAGAGCGGTTTCACACGGGCCACAAAGCGCCGATGAAACGCCGAACGCAGCTTTGTGAGCTCAGTCAGCCACAAATCGCCGACAGCCGGCCGGCTGGAGTTGTGGCGCTGCAGCAATGGCATATCATTCGTGCTTTCACATGAAGTGGCAGTTTCCAGCGTTTAAAGCCAGAACGCGCCACAAGCGCATGCAGTGGCCAATTACTCGGTACTTTTGGAGTTTTTGCAGCTCAGCTGACACTTTTATCAAAAAAACATTCTTCGTCATTCATGTTGAGATGTTATCTTATGAACAGCTGACTGCTGAATGAATATTGGGTGAAAAGAATCGCAGTAGAACTGCTGAAACTCGCGTTTGTCATCTGAAAGGAATCTGCGATTTCTTGCCACAGTCAACAACGTTTTGTCGGCGTTTTGTGGTCCGTGTGAAATCGCTGTTAGGGAACAGTATTCACTGACGCATACTTTTATGTATTGGTGCAACAGAGATTACAGAATTGTACATTAGAAGACTCATAAATAAATCAGCTACTGTTTCAACCCCTTTTTAAAGTCATCAAATTGTTCAAGGAGAAAGGGCATTGCATATTCTCTTAGCTTCGCAGATCAAACTTGCCTCATAAAGTGGTATCCCACAACTTTCACAATCCGCATTCTTATAGCATAAGTTACATGTAAATATCATTCTATACAGCGTCTCTCCTTATTAGCGCTATGCGAGTAAACTTGATTTGAATGGTTTTTATTCTCAAAGGCGTTTGCTAAGATGCTTGAAGGCGAGAAGTTAAACAATAACAATGACTGAAATTAAAAATTACCGTAGAAAGAAGTTCTGCATTTTCTGCTATTTTCTTACGGAATTCCTCATCAATAACATGATTTGTAAATTCAGAATTATGATGTTCGTCGTGTCTCTTATTCTTCTTTTTTTTGTTGTATTGCTGCAAAATGAATCAATAATATTTGTCTACATTATTTCTATTTTATTAAAAAATATTTTTCAAAATAAATTAATTTGATGGAATATTTTGATATTATGAATGGAGATGTACAATGGAGAGATCTATTTCCCTCCTAAGGAGCCTGGCTAGACGTTACAAAGGCATATCTGGCAACTTCCCACCTTTCGAGGAATAATGAATTGGTGGTAACACCATATATCTTGAACTCCTATGTTATTCAGGAGTGTTTACTTCCCAGAAATGGGTTGCAAATACTAGAATGGTTAAGGATATTGTTTTGTCCACAGCTCCACAAGTAACTTCTATCCTAACTTATGATTATTCATCTCTACTGTCTCAGAAAGTTCTTAATTTTGGTTTCTATTATTACCCATTCAACACCAACTATCAATTACAATTTGCTTACTTTCAAACAAATCCAAAGCCACTGTTCCAGTTTCAAATAACACACCTTTTACCTTACAAATATATTCTTATAATCAACACAACATTCAACTTTAAATATCTGCAATTTAATTAATTCAATACATTCTAAATCACAAATATATTCAACTAAATAGCAAGTAAAACAGCATTATGTAACCATTAATAAGTTTAAATGCTCAAAAGTGGAGGTATTTTGTCCAAACTTCGGCATTTGATGTAATCATTGCCCACTTATAGTCATCAAATTATTTGTTTTACTCTAAAATATACTTAATTACGCTAAAAATAGCATCGTCTACTTCTAAAATACATATGTTCATAATATCGTTTATAATTGCAAGCAAAATTTGTAAATTTAGGCTACATAAAGTAAATTAAAGTGGATATGAATCTGACAACCGGCTAAATGGTCTACACCCTCCTAGGGCTGATACACCGTTGACATACTTCATCCTTCTATTCCACTTGAACAATTCTTATTGTAATCTTTGTATTACATAAAAATAATTGTATCCAATCAATTTACCTGCATCTCAAGTTCATCTTGGAGGACTGTAACTCTACGAGTAAGCTGCTGATTGCGGAATGTCAGACTGTCAATTTCTTGTTCAGATTTCCTCGAGTTTTGTTCCAATTGACGTAGCGCTTCTCTTAATTCTGAATTGCGGGTTTGTTCATCCACAACTGCCTTTTTAAGCACTATAACCTGCGCTCTCGCCTTACAAAGGACAGAAAATATATGATTAAGGAGCAGCAAAAGAAATGATTTCTAGTTTATAATATTTTAGGAGCCTCATTGTTCATAAGAAAAAAGTATTCAAAATTATTTAGAAATTTATAAAAACTATTCGTATCAAGGAATATTTTAATGGCGTATTTCTTATGCTTGACTAACTTAGTTTGTTAATTTGCATTTGAAGTTTAAAAATTCATGAGAAAAACAAAATTGAACTGAATCTTAGTCCTTTCAACTTAGGTACAGCCATCTCTTGGGCAAAGGTGGTAGGAAATGGGGAAAATAAGGCCAGTTTGATAACAAGGATTCTTCCATAAAGATACTTTACATAGGAAAATCGATTCTACTGAAACACCATTTGTGCAGCTTTACAGAGGTGGTGAACAATGAAACTAACTGTTCTATTAATCTGTAAGTCAAGCAAGAACTGCTATCTATTTCGTAATGTTTGAACAATATATGATTCAAGGGTCAGAATGAAATAACTTAAATGTTTCCTCTTCTAATCTGGGGCCAAAATAAACCATACCCAACATTCAAGAAAATAATATTTTACGAGCCTCATTGACCATAAGATAAAATTATGATCAAAAATTTAAAAGAACTGTATGAGGCTATAAGAGAAAATTTCGTGTGATTACGAAATGACTGAATTTCAGTTTGTCATATACTTTTTCAAAAAGCTGCCTTCCAGTTTATCCTTGTACCCTGGGAGACAGATGATACTTCAGCAGACTACTGGTACTTGAATGTCATTTGTTACAAAAGTGCAAATATTTCATTTTCGTTCAATCACAGGAACTCATTAAAATACCACAACAATGTAAACTGGAAGGCAACTTTTGAACAGTATAAAAACCGAAACACAGATCCACCATCACATGAATTTGGATCAACTGTTTATGTTATCGTATAATATCAACTTAACTTGCAGTTTAAAGAGTATTGTACTCACTTTTGAATACTCTGCAGCAATTTTCTGGTATTTGGTTGACAAATCACCACCCCCTGAAGCAGCAGGACTGCCGCCAGCACTCTCTGATCCACTTTCCATTTTAAAATTGAATATATTTCAATGGTAAATTACAGGACTCAGGAGCATCTGCAACAGTACGGTACCGTATAGAATGTAAACTCATTAGGATCAATATTATTTGCACTCCTCTACCATTTTTACAAATGCCGATAAACTGATACTGATAGGGGATGTTTGACATATGATAAAGGAAACAGCTTAAAAATAAAAAAAATATTGGTAAAACCAAGATAATTCTCATGAGCAAGGCAGGAAATGAAGAATTTTTAGGTTATAAAAAGTTTGTCGATGTAGTCTACGCCATAAAATGTAATCAAATCATTCTATATGGGAAGAAGAACGACTAATTGAATTACAAACCTTTAATGAATGTTCCAGGATTTGGATTACAAGTTTAGTTTACGCCTACCAAAAATAATGCCAAAGAGAAAGAACTGTTGACATAATGAATGACAGATAAAGAATCGATTATCGATACATCTCAAGTCATTGCAAATCGAGTCTACTTTATCGACAATCTACTACATCAATATCATCACTATATTGTTCAATCGACTCATCGATGGTCAGAGGTCAGAAAAATGTTTTTTTTATTTTTTTTTTTCAAGTAGGCAAAAGAGTACATTTTTTGAAATGATAGGTAGTGTATAATAAAAAATGAACATGATGAATTCTAATAAGTCTGCCTCTTTGGGAGTTTTACGTCTAATAATAATACAGTAACTTATAATAAGAGCAAGTGGCCGAATCGGGCGCCGCGTTGCTAAAGGACGATTTTGCAAATTCTCAAAAACAAAATTTTTGTTCTGGCGGTAAGCAAAATACAGTCCCAGTTTTGATATTAGATTGTTCATCAAGTATTTCGCCATGGAGAACATCACAGATTAAAATTGACTGCAAGACATTGAATTTACATCTTGGATTGATGTCTTGTTCCATGACGATCTGCGTTGTTAATATTAACTTTTTGATGTGAATTCAACGACTTGCAGTCAATTTTAATTGTAAATAATAATTATTATTTATGTTAATTTTTCAAGTGAATTCAATGACTTGCAGTCAAATGACTGCAAGTCGTTGAATTTACTTGAAAAGTTTATATTAACAACGCAGTTCGTCATGGAACAAGAAATCAATCCAAGAAGTAAATTCAATGTCTTGCAGTCAATTTTAATCTGTGATGTTCTCCATGGCGAAATACTTGATGAACAATCTAATATCAAAACTGGGACTGTATTTCAATTTAATATATTGTCTTTTCTCACTTATATTGGAGATACTGAATGGATGAATTTCATTTCTGAAAAGAACGCTGACTGAAAGAAAAGGCTGACGAAGCTTCTATTCAGAAGTGAAATGCATCCCTCCAGAATCTCCAATATAAGTGAGTAAAGACATTATATTAAATTGAAATACAGTGTCAGTTTTGATATTAGATTAGTCAATTTTAATTGAGAATAAATAATACTTTTACTCAAAGGCTATTGAGAATGAATCTCCACGATTCGAAAACGTTTCAGCATCCGTGAGCAAAAATATTAAGTTATTTAATCTCAATCAAAATTGACTGCAAGTAATTAAATTTACCATAAAAAGTTATATTATTTCAGGAATATTATTTAGAGCGTTAAGTGCGACTTTATATTTTTCCTACAACCGCAGTTCTGGATGCCAACACAATAAAAGCATTATTATAATATATCACTGTTATATTATCATTAAAGAGCTCATAAACCATTAGCATCCTTAGTGATTTTACCACTGCATTAGGTTGTTTACATTATTGCTAAATCAAGACCAGTCTAAGACTGAGGTCTTTTGTATTGTTTGACTAGTGAATTTTGAAAAAATTTACAACAGTAATACGATGACGCGATTATTGTGATGATTGATGAGATATGTTGTCATTAGAAGTGAAAAAGACTGCCGTATTTCTTTATTAGCATTATTATGAGAATTTTTTTTTGTTGTTTCAAGTCTGAGAATATGAACTATTGAAAGTGAAGAATCTTCCATTCCTATAATTTTTTATTTTGACATTTTTTACTTCTTGTTTTTCTGTTATTTTTTAATTTAATATCTATCTGCACTACCCTGTAATAATACTTTGTATTCAATACAGTATACATAAATATATATAAATCAAGACCAACTCTAAACTTGATACTGAGTTGGACTCGTACTGTATTGTATTTTGTAGTACTGTATTTTGAAGTACGGTACTGTAATAAAACCAATTTTAAAACAAAAAAGAAACCGATCAATAAAAATGATCAAAAATCAAATACTCGCAAACTAAAAGGTTTAAAATAATTATTATTCACTTTCAACTGCTGAGATTTTAAATTTAAAACAAATAAACCTTCAAGCCGTTGAAAAATTTTTATCAACTCCTAATATACCTATTACTTATAGGCCTATAGTATTCTTAGAACTTAGATTTTTTAGACACATAAAAAGAATATTTGGCACCTGCTTCAAAAGGTTACTTGTATTAAATCTAAAATGTTCTTAGTTTAAAGGGAATTCCTTTTAGTGTGTGTGTATTTAATTTTTTAGTATCATTTCATTAGACAGTTTTGGGTAGTTTTTCCTTTTTTTAGTCAATAACATTAGTAATGCTTAATTTTCCTCATTGGATTCTGACTCAAGATTGAGAAGCATTGCGGTAGCATTGTCCATGGCTGGGTTCTGACTGTGTTCCAATGTGCGGTCACAGACCCATCCATGGGCGGTGCGCATGGCTGGGTGCAATATGTGGCGGGCCTATTACTATACCATGAATACCTTCCTGGCACAAAACGCAGTGTTGTGGGTTATGGTGTGCGGAGGTTATGAAAATGGTCATGTTCCCTGCGCCAGACAGTCAGTTACTCAGAACTCACCGAGTTTGTTTGTACTCATGATTTGAAAACAGAATAGCATTCATTTCATCATGCACTTTCTTAAACTTGTAAAATTCAAGTAAGCAATTTATTTTTTGCAAAACGTGTTAAAATATTTTCTGCAAGAGTGGGATTGGTTTGTTTTTTAACTTGGAGAATTCTATGGCCGTTTTGGGGCCACAAATACTGGCACCTGGGGCGCATGCCCCGTGTACCCCCCTCCCTAGTTATGTCCCTGGGGTTAAATTCTGGTTTGTTAACTCAAAGGTCCTGGGTTCGATCACAGTTCTGACTAAAAGATTTTACCTTGGGCCACTCCCATGTTTTGGAGGACATGCTAAGCTGTCGGTCCCAGCTATCTAAAAAAGTTATGTCAGAGCCCTGAACTTATTCAGGTGCAACCTGATAATCTGCCACCAGATCTGAGCCAGCCAGGTCATACAATATTATTATTATCATCAACTTAATTATTTAAAATGTTCATATAAACAAAAATATCATATTCTTATTTTTAAATCAAATGGCTATATGCTAATTCCTCATGGCTGATATGCCTTATAAGATGAACTGTGATATAGGTGGTGTGTCACAAGAATGGGATTGGCCTCCATAAGAATAAATGCATTCCAATGCCATTCTCATTGCATTCGCCTACACCTTTAAGTTTATATAGTTCACCTGATAAGCAGGTAAGAATTCATTGTAATTGCTTTAGTAGCAAGCCAGCACAACCTGACATTAGGTGGGCATTTTAGTAAGAATCTCACACTACCAGTGCACAGAGCTTAGAATTAAATATGAAAATAAATGTATTCTATTCTCAGCTGTGTACCAGTGGAACTGGTGCCTATGATAACTGAACTACAGAACTTGTAAGCCAGCCTTCCACTGCAAGCAGAGTAGACTCTTCTGTGACCAAACTACAAAATTACTCATACACATATTTAGGGTTCTCAGCTGTTAATCTATATATATAAAAATGAATGTCTGTATGTATGTATGTTCCCTATAGACTTCAAAACTACTTGACAGATTGGCATGAAACTTTGGGAATACGTTGTATGAATATTGGGGATGGTTTCTGAACATAAATTTTAATATGGGAGCTAATAATTATAATTAATTAATCCATTTTATAGACCTAACCTACTGAACTGCCGGCCAAACAGCTTAAAGGAACAGCTGATAGAAGTCAACAGTTTTTAATCATATGGCAGGCCCCTTAGCGGCGTTATTTACGCTGTCTTTGAACAGCAAAAGACTTTGCACTTTGAATGTAGGCTACCATGCAGTCGGAGCCTTGCAATATGTAGGAAACATACGACTGGGTATGATGAAATGTAATTATGCCAGGTTGATGACATCTGTTAACCAATATTGTTACTGTAGGTCTTTTTTACAATCCGACTGTAAATAACATAATGGTAATAAAATAAATAAATGCAGCTAGAAATTTGAAATGCAGCCTTAGCGGGAGTTGGCGAATAATAAAATAAAAAACCTAGCTTCTACCTTTAGTCGTAGGAGGTTTAAATTTGAAATGCTTCTTCATTCAGAGGTGGTGAAAACAGCGAAACCTCTATGATCAGCTGGAAGAGCCCTAGGACTAACTTCTTTCCTAATTTGAAATGTAACCTCAGTGGGAGGTGGCGAATAATAAAATCAAGGAGAATTTTTATGAGAATGCAGCAATGCGCGTCGGGCCAGCTAGTAGTGTATAAAATAGCATTTTGTATTTGTAGTTTGGTCCCAAAAGAGTCTGCTCCACTTTTCTTGTAGTGGAAGGCCGGCCTTGAGTTGGCTGGTCTGAGACACAGGTCTCAGACGTAATGTCAAAACAGTCAAATGATTGTGTAAGAGACTTGTTATACCGCAGTTGCAGTCGCCTGCCATAGTTTAGGCTAAATTACACTATCCTGATAAATTTGATTAAAAAATCAGTTGATAAACAGCTCTAAATATGTGTATGCCTTCTGTGCTTTGATATAGTTGAGTTTGGTCTTGCACTTGGCTAATATAATTTAGCCTGAATTGTAGAGCACAACAATTTATTTGTTTTTTATTTCTTGGACTATATTGTTGGGTCTGTTTTATATAAGCTATCTAATATCTAAGCTATTACTTATCAAAGATTTTTTCAAATTTCTCTACTATGCTTATTAATGTATTAGAAATTATAATTTTTTAAATTATTGTTGCTATCTCCAGTATGTGTTGTATGATTACCATTTGAATATATAATCAAATTATCTCATTCCTTACCTGACACCGATGTCAGCTACTGGTGTCAAGGTATGTCAGCTACAAAAATAGGGGTGTCAGCTATTGGTGTAAATGTCAAGTGATTTTAAAATCAAATCAAAATTAAATTTCAAGTTCAAATTTGTATCCAATTTCAATTAGCCCCTTAAAAGACTTGAATAAATAGATTCTGAACAATTTTTATTAATCCATATGGTTCAATAGTTCCAAAGTTAATAGATAATATTCATGAATTGACTCTTTAAGGTGACAGCTACTGGTTCCTTTACCCTAGCTTCAAATTAAATAAATTATCTTTCAAATTTTTACTTTTAAAATTGATTTTTACAATTTTTTTAAAAAATTTCTTCCAAGCAATGGTGGGGGGGTTACGTCCCCAATACCCCCCTTGTTACGCCTTTGGACATATTAGCACCAGTTATCAGAATATTATTAAGGAAAGCTACAACACCAGGGATTCCAAGCTAAATCTTTTCTATAATTCTTTGAAACATACCAGGTGCAGGTGCTATACTAAAAGGAACTCTATTAATAATAATAATAAGCGTATGGCTTTTAATGGTGGGGAGACCCGTACGGGTAGTTCCACCTCGCCGTTTGTGCCATGTTATGGGGAACATGGTGGACCTACAATTTAGGAACTCTATTGAAAACAAATAACACTTCATGAGTAGAAATTGTACACAATTTTTTTGATTCATCATCCAATGTGATTTTTAAGAATTCTTGACTAAAATCCAATTTTGTGAACGTGTCACCCTTTTGTTAAGCAGAAAAAATATCAATTCTAGGTATAGGGTATATGTCAACTTGGAGATCTGGATTAACAGTGATTTTGAAGCCACCACAAATACAAACTTGATTGATTTTCTTGATGACAGGTACTATAGGAGTACCATAAACACTACTATAAACTGGACTAATAATATTTTGATCAAACAAATTATTCAATTCATGTTCAACCTTATCTCTTAGGTGCAGTGCACACCAAAGAAACAGGTTTCATGGAATGCATTCCATGCAAATGGTTTCATGTTCACATGCACACTGGAGAAAATTCTTTACATCAGTTTCATCTCCAAAGAAGAAGATGTGGTTTTGCTGTGGTGGTTAAAAAACAAGAGTGAGAAACGGAAGTACTGGGTTCATCCCTTGATCAGGGATCAACAATACGACTATTCAACTTGTAACCTCAGTGGTGATCCTGATAAATTTAAGGATTTCTTTAGAATGTCAAAGCCACTTTTTGATCATCTGTTGGAATTAGTTAGTCCACAAATGACAAAAGAGGACACTAACTACAGACTAGCTTTGAGTGTGGAGGAAAAACTGACAATTACATTGAGGTAATGCATGAAACATGAAACCCAATGTAGATGAAATCCAAATTTTGAGTTTCATGCATTTCAGTTTCATGAAACCCAGTTTCACAAAACTCAGTGTGCACTGCAACAGGCAAATCTTATCTATATTTGAGTATAGCTATACAATGATACACAGGTTGTTGAGATAATTCATGTTTAATGGTACCACAAATAATACACATTCAGACATAAGAAATCAGATGAACAGAATAGTAGGAACAATTAGATTGCAGCATAAAGGTCACCACTCTCAGGATACAGATGGTACATACAAAATCACAATCCTAAAGCACCTCAATCTCATCTCTGCTCAAGATAGATAGATAGATTTATTGATCAAAGGTATTGCTAGGTCTGATAAGACCCATTGCATACATTGCTGTTTAAATATTCATTCAACTGTACACAGAGAACACAATAAGAAAAAAGAACAATAATACCTGCAAGATATAACAAAAGTAACTACATAGTGTATCTTCACATAGAATTGACCTCAGTGAGTGAAGTGGCAGCCCATGTCTAATAAGCACCTGCTGTATGCTATAAAAATCAATGCCCAGTGATGAGCAGATTAACATGCTGGAATGTCAATTGGGATGTTTGGCAATCTTGTCTAATGACATTAATTAAAGTCAATCATTGTAGCACTTTTACAGAAATTTAACCAAGGATTAAAACGGTTTATTTAGCTATGCTTGAATAAAAGAATTGCTTTGTTTTTGTTTTCATGTGTCCTGTCACTTCTAGGTGCAGTGACTGTCTCAGTCATCAACAGGAAGATGGTTTATCAACTACTCGAAGACACAGCACAGCCTAACAGAAGTTTTCCTTCTGATTATCTATGGTGAATAGAAGTTCTCCTTTTAGTTACAGTAAATATAATGCACTATCAGAAAGTGGACAGAGTTTTACAGGTTAAAGATCAGTTCAGTAGTATATGCAATAGCATATGTTTTATATGAAGCACATGAGTAAAAGAACATTCTTTTACAAATTAAAAATGCAAATCCTATAGATTAAAATATGAGTTTTCAAATCAGGCAATTGGGAAAACCATTTTGCACAATCATACTGCACATGGAAATGATTTCTTTCCTGTGTGGGTCAGCATATGCCTTTTCAATTCAGATGGATAATAAAATCCTATTGTACAAACTGTACATGGAAATGGTTTCTTGTCTCCTGTGTGGGACAGCATATGTTTTTTAAAAGTAGATGATCGACAGAACCTTTTTGTACAAACTGTGCATGGAAATGGTTTCTCCCCAGTGTGTTTTAACATATGACATTTCAAATAGGATAACTTGGTGAAGCTTTCTGAACACACTGTACATGGAAATGGTTTCTCTCCAGTATGGATTAACATATGAGTTTTCAAATGACATGCTTGAGAGAATCTTTTTGTACACACTGTACATGGAAATAGTTTCTCTCCTGTGTGGAACAACATATGAGATTTCAAATGAGATGCCTGAGAGAATGTTTTTGTACAAACTGTACAAGGAAATGGTTTCTTCCCTGTATGGGTCAGCATATGCTTTCTTAAATTAGATGAATGATAGAAACTTTTTGTGCAAACTGTACATGGAAAAGGTTTCTCTCCAGTGTGTTTTAACATATGATATTTCAAATAGGATAACTGAGCAAAGCTTTCTGTACAAAGTGTACATACAAATGGTTTTTCTCCTGTGTGGGTCAGCAAATGCCTTTCTAAGTGAGCTGACTGAGAGAATCTTTTTGTACAAAGTGTACATTGAAATGGTTTCTCTCCTGTGTGGGTCAGCATATGCCTTTCTAAGGAAAATTGCAGAGAGAAGTTCTTTTTACAAACTGTACAAGAAAATATTTTCTTTTCAGTATTGACCTTATGCTTTTTCAATTGGGATGGATGAGCAAACGATTTTGTACAAGTAGTCAACCTAGCCTCTTTTTCAGTTGCAGTTGCTAGCGGATCATTAGCTAATGAGTCATATTCAATTAAACAACTATATTCACTAGAGTCATCCTCTCCCGTATCAGAAACGATGACTTCTGGTTTAAGCACAATAAGTTCAATTGAAGGTTGTTCAATACAATCCAGACACTCTTCATCTTTTATGAAAACGCTTGTTGTAGTAGTTGCTAGTGGATCATCAGCTAATGGATCATATTCACTAGAGTCATCCTCTCCCTTATCAGAAAATTTGCCTTCTGGTTTAACCTCAACATGTTCAACTGGAGGTGTTTTAATACAATTGAGATACTCTCCATCCATATTGAAAACACCTGAAATAATTCAATTGTTTATCATTTTCCCTCATTATTTGACAATGTATTACATGCTATTTGAGAAAGATAATGTCAAATGAGATGAGTACTAAGGACATTATTGTTGATGGAGAGGAGAGGAGGAGATGCAGATGACAGCAGGTTGAGGATGAGAGATGGTGGCAAGATCAAGGAAGATATTGTTAATGCCCAGACCCAGTGCTAGCTGAAATCGGAGCAGGACATGTATGTAATGTCAAATTACATTAAACATTATAATGCAAACAAGTGGTAAGATTTCAAATCTCCCTCCAAGATGCAATCAAGAACTGAGTGCTTAGTGAAAAAGCTATTTAGGTCATTAAACACAAAGTTTAAACACACAGTTCTATTTATAAGGAATTAATATGATCAATTACTGGCTCAGTAATTTAAATTTTGTAATCATTATAGAAATTGCATAATTCTTTGTTTGCTAATGCTAATGATCAGTACCATTTTCCAATCTGACTAGTAACATTAGTTCGGTGTCTTAAAATTTAGAGCAGAATTTATACATCCCTTTAGATAAAGTAAATGTAAACTTTCAGTTTTTCCATCTCAACCTGATGAACCTGAATGACTCATCATAATCATCAAGATGGGTATTTTCAGCTTTGATAGATTCATCCTTACCCCTAACATCCTCATCACTCACCATACCCAGCCACATATTAGAATTCCTATGAAATAGTACTGTAGTTAGATATCAATATTATCAGTTTTTTGTTTTTATTTTCAACATTATTGAATAATGTTATATTATAAAAAGTAATATATATTATTATTTAGCATCTACATTTCAAGACACCAACATTATTTAATACTCAGATTGGAAGGTTGAATAGATCATTAACATTAGCAAAGCTGTATGCAATTTCTATGATTACAATATTCTACTGAAACAGAAATTGATCATAATATGATACTTATAAATAGAACCGTTTAGCTTTGTGTTTAATGATCTAGATAGCTTTTTCACAATGCACTCTGATTTTTTTAAGGTAAGTGATAACCACAAGCAATAGTGGGTATCTGTTCAGTTGAGAACTCCAGAGCTCTCTTTGTAAGGGTGACCGATTGGATAGGCCAGCAGAAAAGACTCTGTTCCCTGCTGTAAAGTCACTTCCTGGTAGTTTGGAACCCACCTCAAACTGTAGGTCTAACTCATCAATCACCATCAACCAGCTCACACAATATTGGCTTCATCCTCCAGAAAAAAGTTTCTGATTGACTGGCATGGTGGAAAAAATGGTCATTGTGACATCACATCTGGCATCTTAGAGGGAGATTTGAAAACTGTGACAGTTTTCTCTTACTGATGATGGCAAGTGAATTCTCACAAGTTTACAAGTAATTTGCCTGCCAGCTGCAGGTGTTTGTAGGTAACTGCCACTTGTAGCAGACAAGACTTGGAACAAACACTTGTTAGAAACTGATGATTTCCTACCCAACTAAAAAGTTAGGTGGGTTAAAAGTTACAGGTGTTATAAACTCAGACTTGTTGAAATGCTATTCACTTCATCTGAAAATAAAGATGAGCCAGTGATGTGTAGAGAAGTGTGGCAGCAGGAAATAAGGAATTATTTTTAGAAATACAGTATATAGTACATATGCCAACAATTTAATAAAATATTATATCACACATTTGTTAAAAGTAGTTCTCAAGATTTTCAATCTTATTGAAAATCTTTTATAAGTTATTATTTTTCTAAAAATACAAGTGTAATAATACATCACAATCTTACAATGAATAATAGAACCTGCATAGACTATAGCATCTGTGTGCAGGAGCAGTTCTTTCAGTCCTTTTAGATGTATATTAAACTTACATCAACATAAATTCTTTTTTTATTTAATACCATTATAGAAAATAACAGTTATTGGATGCAATACAGTAGAAATAAAGTGAAAAGAAAAAATAATCCACCAGAACACCTGAGCCGGAATGTTAATCACTCATAATCAAATCAGAAGAGGAAATACATGCTAACTATATTTTAATATGTTGTCCACTGGCTTACAGAGCTCGAACCCCCAAATGTAGACCCACAACACCCCAGGAGCACCAGCCAAGGCCTGACACAAGCATCTAGTTGTAATGTTAAGTGATAATTAAATAAAAATAATAATTCAACTAAAAATCTTATCAAGTATTTACAATAGAGGTTATGTTTTACAAAACAGCAAATAACAAAAACAGCATCAACTTGTAGACTAGCAGCTCACATGAGTTTCTAAAGTAAGTTACTCACAAGTATTTTGGTCAACAAGTTTTGCCTATTCTTTGTTAAACACTTGTTACTTACAACTTTTAATTACAAGAGCATGCTTGCAACAATTGTAATTGACTAGACTTGCTGCTTTGTGAAACAGGCCCCAGATGAATTTAAATAAATATCAAGGTTATCAATATCAAAGTCAAGGTTGAAGTAGTTTTCAAAAAGAGTTCAGAGAAACAGAGGCAGAGGTTGTAGGTTTTTCAGACAAAACTTGCAGAGAATTAAATTTGGAGTGAAAAATGTTCAATAACCCAATAGAAAAAACCCACACATCATACTTCCAAAAGATATGTCCAAACACATTGATTTTGCACAGTAAGATCCAGCGTGCTATTTGTATGTGATTTTATTAATAAAATCCGAACTTTATGAAGTTTTTGAGTGTTTTGGCTGTTGAAGCTTTCAAAATTTTCCCTCCAGAATTAAATTTTCTACAAGTTTTTTTAAGAAAAAAACTACAGGTTTATTGTAAATCTAACCAAGGTCGTCTACTTAAACCTTGAAAAAACGTGCTTTTGACCATTTTTTGCATATTTTTTTAAATATTTAAAAAACATCACTGTAGTTACCAACTTCCAACTTCTTTTATTCAGCTAATTCTACATACATAACCTGACCAATTCACGAGTAAAAAAGAAGGCACTACAAATTTCAGAATGAGTAATTTCTAATGGAGATAGCCACTAACCTCTGCCATCTTTAGCTCTTTATCAAAGCATTTCCAAACCAATGTTTATATGGATTTCTTTATTATTGCTGGTGATTATAACAAGTGTATTGATAATACTACATGGAATGTCCATGTAGAACGTTTATGATATTGAATTCATATCCTTACTTGTGTTTGCACCGGGATTGTACTTGATGACTATTCTAGAAATTAAAATATATTGTTAAGAATGCCTGGCAATGCTATATTGTGAAAATATAGTATATAACTTACATTATAACAACAACAAATAAACAAAGATTGATTGATTCATCATGCTTGAAGAATCAAGGCCACAAAACGAAGAATGTACTATATTGCAGACCACCATGGTGCAGAGATAAGCATAACTAATTACTTGTCTGTGAGCATTGCTTCCAGAGATTAACAAACGTGCTTTGAAGTGATTGTAAGTTGACTCTTCTTGGTTCACTCTCCTTCAGTGTCACTCTCACTCCTGTTGCTAGATTTGGTTCTATTGTGTTCAATGAAGACCTTCCAGAATCTACTATCATCTGTGTGGTTGATACATCAAGAAGGTTCTACATTGTTCTACTGGCTTCCAGTACTTGCAGGATGTAGTACCCCGTTTCACAAAGAGCCAGGAGAAAGAGACTTCACATTTTCCATCTCTTTTTCACCACCCACTTCATCAAAGGTGTCAGCTCATTGAGGAACGGAGCCACAGGGAGCATGCTGTTTTTGAAGAAAGAAGACAACCGAATCTATTGAAATGTACACCCAGTTGGAGAGACAATATGGGAGCACAAGCTGGGAAGCTGAGATTGTCTTCAAGCAGTGGGGGAGGCATGGAGCCAATTCCCTCATTAACAAAGAGACCCAAATTAAAGGTACTTAATCTCAATAAGATCAAAAAACAATAATGGAGCATTGAGCACGACTTCCTCACGGGGGGTTGCAACACCAAGGATTTTCAGAGGTATCAAACAAATCAAGTAGATGACAGTTTCCCATGGGAAAAGAGTTGCAGATATCCGGAAACTATCACAAAAGGGAGGCCAATATACTGGAACGGTTATTCAAATGGGAGTATCAGAAAAATAAACATTACTAGAATGAGAAGAATCAGTAGAAATGAGAGGGAAGACTTTTCCAAGAATTAAAAGATCAAAAATACGCCCTAAGAGAGGATTGGAGGAACACATGGGACCATAATGAAACGTCCCATTAGCAGAGAAGGATGGCTTCCAGGCTTTCCGCCAATGGTAAGGTAGAAGATGCTTGTCATGAGGAGTCAGGGAGAGAGGTTGAGGAACACTCGCCATTGAGAAGTGAACCAAACAACATGTCTGGCTAAACACTCCCAAGTTCCCCTTATAGGGAGGAATCTGTCTTAGAGTTAGGTGGTCTTTAGAAAAATTATCCATATTGTGTCAAGTTAGGGTTAAATCAGTTTTAAGTTTAGTAGAGTAGTAGCTGAAGAACATCCATGAGGCCGCAGCATTTAGTCACCCAAGCTATTCATAGATAGGCCCCAAGAAAATTCTGAGTTTCAGCACCTTTGAGACTGATGGCCAGACGAACCGTCACAAATAATCACTGGAGAGAAGACCAGGAGCTGGAGCCGGGAGCAACCACAAGGCTGCCACAAATGATAGGATGATAGCCGCAAAGAGGATGCAACTCAGTGTACTGATGGCAAAGTGGAGCACAAACCCAAAGGACACTTTCCAGGATCAGAGGCGAGCAGACAAGGTAGATGATTTTGAACTTTAATTTTATTCAACAAATTTAAATGTCCCTCCCCTCTCATCACATGTTGGCTCAATACTGCATAAACTCTGATTGTAATATTATTATTTGCCACTGCTTGAATTGATCAAGGAGTATTGTTATTAGTAGGATTGAGGAGAGTTATTTTTATGCAATAGTAGTTAAAGTTATAAGAATGTTTATTCATTTGTAAAAACGAACCCTGAGATAAGAATCACATGTTATGCCATAGCATTGATATGATAAGAGATATTTGTTTGATTTTGAAGACGATCAATTGTTGGAAGTGAAAATACTTTTAAATGAAAATACAGAAAAATTGAGGTGCAGAAACATAATTTCAAAAATCTTAAGTCAGTTTAATTGTTGAGATAAAAGGCGTGCCCCAATCCTTGACCTTCTCCTATCTTAGTCCAAAGAGAGTACTACACAAACGAGGAGTGAGGGAGTTTGTGATTGCTATCCTCACTGAGCTAACAGAATTGTATGCAACATTTATGTAGGCTATGGTAAATTCTTGTTGTCTATGATCAAATACACTTGAAAAAATCCTCTTATTTGATATTTTTACGTTTTATGAAGATAATCAAAATGGGTCTACCAGACCCAGTCACCAGATATGTTGCAAACCAGGAACATCACCAGTTGAGGGTTAATGAACTTACATGATTGAGATTCCGTGATTACATTTGCTTCATGTAGGCTACATGTTTCAGAGGAGAGTGCTGCATCTTGCGTGAACTAACTAGCAGCACTACTGATTCTACTACTACACCACAGAATATACTACTAACGTACTAATAACATAACACTACTGATCACTTGATCAGTCATAAGTTAGTGATGTTCAAAAAATGGTGACAAGTGGACAAAAATACAACTTGCTGGAAAAGTCTAGCGCTAGTCCAGCAGCCAGCTGTCCAACTTGTTTTTTGGCGTGCTTCTGTCAGCTGATCATCAATCGAATAGCATTTTAATAGAATATAAAGAGAATATATTATTTTCAGATTTTTGACAAGACATTAATTGATTGGTTATTAAAAATCTTTCTTTCATTTCTTTTATAACGACAGTTGACGAGGCTTGATAACAAAATTTTTGTCTGTGTTTGTCGAACAAGAAGGCAGCGAAGCTGGTCAGCCATGTTTAGTAGAAAAAAGGTGGTAAACTTGAAATACATCAGTATCATCCTTGACATGTTTTTAAATTCTGGATATTTCAACAAAAATAACTAACTGGACGAAGTATCAAATATGAAAATAAACTCATGAACACTCTCTTATTACATAAAAAAGTTGGAGGTTTTCAGTGGATTGCTTTTAGAGGAGACAGCAACATAAAACCTTCAAATTAACTCAGATAAAATATGGTGTTTATATTAGTTCTGTTTACAGTAGACATCACGCCCAAGAATGATGGTGTTTGCACAGTATAATGAACTAAACCTACGTGTTTAGCAGGACTCTGCAATGTTTGTAAATTTTGAAAATAAATTTGATTGATTAAACAAAATCTTTAGACCTAACCTTGATTTAATTATTTTGGCCTTTGATGCTAAGCGAGCCTGCCGGTTAGTTCAATGATAGAACATGATCTCAAACTATAGTACTGGACAAATCGAGATGGAGAGCTGCCGAGCAATCAAACAATCGTTAAGAGTAATCTGGACCATAGACTGGAACGAAAACAAGAGTTATTCCAATTTAGATAATTGGGATTAGACGAAAAAATAAAAAAAATCTCATAATTTTGTTCAAAACAAGATACTAGCAGAATTATATGGAAAACTAATCAGCAATAAATTAATAAACTATATTGAAACTGGAGTGAGAAGAACTAGAAGTAACTCACAACTTCATAAATGTGCAATTTGCAACAAAATTCAAGTCACATTCACGAACACTTCCCAGAAAAAATGAGTCCTATATCTGAACAAATTAATGTGACTTCAGCTTCCTAACTTCAACAGAAAGCTTTTGAACTCTTTGGCCAGTGGCGTAGCCAGGATTGGATTTCGGGGGGGGCTCACCAAGGGGGGTCTGGGGTATAGGGTCCGGATTTTTTTTAAATTTAGTGATGTGAAAAGCTAATCTAGACAGCTTGTTAGGCTCTAAAGTTGTTCAAAAGAAAGTTTTGAAAAATTACTACCCAAGAACCTAGGTGGCCAGGTTTGAAATGATAAAGTTTGATATACCGATATCTGTGACTATTTTGAGTCAAAACCCTTGAATTGGAACTAATCATACTTAACTTATGTACTGAATCTCAAAATTAATACAAATTATTATAAGTTTCATATAATTTATGTCATTAGCCTAAAACGCACCCAACCCAAAGTTCATGAAATCGGAATTTTTTTTTATCATAGCACACTGATTTTACACGCTTGCATAGACCTTGCATTTATTTGTGTGTTTTCATTTATAAAATCCCAATTTTATGAACTTTGGGTGCGTTCAGGCTAGTGGGTTATACCGAATTTTAACTTCAAAACTAAATTTTCTACAAGATGAGTTTATTCTAAAAGGTGATTTATCAATAATTAACTAATATAATCCACTTCAAACTTGAAAATTTCATTTTATTTAATGTAATAAATAAACAATTATGGTAGTCATAGTTTTCTAACATGTTTTATTCGATTTCGTAGCTCATTTTAAATCAAAATTATCCATTTGAGCACCTAACAAGTTTCTATATGAGTAAATATTGAGGAAAAATTTGAAAAATGCATTAATCTGACTATAACTGTAGCTATATTCCATTACACAAACAGGGTTTCTGTAATCTGTTCGTTATAATACAACAAAACAGATAGAACCCTTCGGCTTTGATAAGTCCTTATCTATTAGTTATTTGAGAATTTTTTATTTCTGAAATTTCGGGGGGGGGGGGGCCCGGGCCCCATGGGCCCCCCCCTGGCTACGCCACTGTCTTTGGCAGTTGTTGAACAGAAAGCTATTGGATCAGTCAGTTTTTGGAGTAATTATATAATATATATTTATGATACTCCAAATCTCAAGTTATCTTGGAAGTATAGGCTGTATATTGTACAGAAACCACCTTCCCCAGATATCGCTGCTTGGTCCTGTTCATTCTTTCTACCATAGCATCTGACTGTGGGTTCAGTGGAGCGGTTCTTGTTTTCCAGATGCCCATCAACTCACACACTCTGCTGAACACTTCTGACTCTCCCAAGATCAAGACACAAGTTTCTCCCTTGATCTGCGTGCAGCTCCAATGGAGCACCAAAACGACTGAAGAATTGTTCATGAATCATTCTTTTATAACACATCAGCCACTGTGATTGCTTCCTGATGGTTATGTAAGGCTTCAACCCATTTGCTGAAATAGTCCATGGCCACTAGAATATATACTTGTTCCCATCATTGATCATTGATGGTAAGGTAAGAAAAGGTCCAGCAATCTCTCTCAGATTGTACTCCAACATTATAAGTCTTTACCCTGGTGCCTTTCTCTTCCTAAGAGGGTTGATTACTGCTGTACAGATTATGCACTTTCTACACCAATCTTTGACATCCTCTCTTAAGGCTGTGCGCAGGGTTTTTGGTCATAATTTTTTTTCGAAGTTTATTGTATTGGATATGATTAGGTATTGAAATGTTGACTATTGCAATGATAAATTATTTTTTCATCAAATATTTTATGGAATATGGGAGTCAAAGTTTTTGGTTTTTGGGGCCAATTGATCTCCCAAGTTATTTTAAACTTTTGATATTTTTTTTTAAAATGAGACACTGAAGAATAAAATGACATATTTTTCATTCCAATCAAACAATTAGTTTTTTCAAAATAACATTTTTAAAACATGCGAAAAATTATTTAAAAAAAAAACAATAATTTAATTGAAATACAAAATGTGTCATTCTTTTCCCCAAGGTGTCTTTCAGTTATAAAATATTATCAAATGTTTAAAATAACTCGTAGGTGAGTTCAATTTCCCCCAAATACCCAAAAATGTCAACTTTGAAAACCCATATTCCATAAAATAGTTGATGAAAAAAATACTTTCTCATGGCAATAGTTATTAGCATTTCAATACATTAATAATATCCAATATAATGAACATAAAAACAAATTATGACCAAAAACCCTGCGCACAACCTAAGCTTAGCGAATAAAATTGTTCCCTGGTCCTCTTCACTGTTTTTTGTAGATCAAGATGTCTTCGAGATTTGCTATCATTGGCTTTTTGAAATCAAATGATGCTGGGTAAACGAAATCGGTTACCCAACGCCGGTTACGCGTGAAGCAAGCCTATAATATATATACCCTTTGCCCTATTGCCCTTTATAGCAAACATTATGGAGTTTAATTTCGTTTTTATTTGATTTTGTCTCCAAAATCAGCCTTACTTTTGAGGGGATGTTCTTTTAAATTGAGTCACATTCTTGTCTCCCCCTCTTCTTTTCTTCCTTATTGTTATTTGCTTAAAGGTGACTTCCAACCCTCATATTAATAATAACATTTTGATTTAATGCTATTACATTCCATAATATTAAGAAGATAAATACGTTTATTCACACAATAGTGATTAATTCATTATAATATAGACAGGTATGTACATTTTTTTATATTGTAATGCGTTTGAGTATATATGTGTGTGTATTTTTCTTCCCAACTCGTACTCATGGACAAAGACTGCTATGTCTTTTTGTGAAGTAATAAAATTGTTAGCATCCTTAGTATTTGTATGGACCTTAGCATCAATCAACCTTATTAGAAAAATATTTAAAAACAGTTTAGAATAGATTAGTTTTGATTTAATAGTAATTATAAATATTATGATTATTTGATGTATATGGATGGATACCTATGATTTTTATGGTAATTTATTTATTATTTAATTTATATTTATGTCCCGTTTTGGCTAGAGTAAAAAATGTTTTAGAGGTCGTTAATTTTGAAAAGTAATTAAAACTTTTTCCAAGTTATTAAGTTTTCAGTGTAGATACACAATTTCTTCTGTCCCATCTTTTTTACTTTGTATATCTCACTGTCAATATTGTTCTCATTATATTGTCCATTTCACTACTTTTTTCAAGTACTGTTGGTGTGATTTTGTTTTTTGTCTTAAGCTGCGTTTCCACCAACCGAACATGTCTGCCGAACATTGTTGGCAAATACAAAAAACGGGCAAACATTAAACATATAGGTAACCGAACATGTTCGTGAGTTCAATTGAAATGTTCGGTCTGTGAGCGAACAGTGACGACCAACAACAGGTTCCCGCCACTAAAGCAGGAAACCCACTAGCCCGGCACCGGCGGCGCCCGGCGGCGACCGGCGATAACCGGCGACGGCCGGCAATTTACAACAATAACCCACTAGCCCGGCATAGCTCCGGCAGAAACTGGAGCTGACAGAAGAAATGCAGCAGTTGCAATGGAGAGTTCGTCAGATGAGGAGTTATTTGTGATAGTCGCGGTGTGTGCTGAAGAAGAAAAGAGACAGAAACTGAGAAAGCAATTAATAAAAATAATAATTAATTAAAAACAAAATTGAATTAAAAATAAAAATTATAAATAAAATTGAAATAAATTAAAAATAAAAATTTATTTTTATAATTAAAAATTTAAATAAAAATAAATTAAATTAAAATAAAAAAAAATTAAATTAAAATAAAAAAAATTAATTAAAAATAAAATTTATTAATTAATTATTGATTAATAAAAATAATGTCATGTTACTATTTCAATTTAATTTGAACCAATAACAAAAATAATCCATGACATCGAAATTCTATCACTGGATCGCCTTTTGTGACTTCATGTCACCTGTCATGCCTGCTATCTCGTCCAGAACTCAATAACTTTTATTACGGTACATCACAAAATCATGTTTTAATTTGTTATTGGTTCAGGTAAGTATTGATTAGTAAGATTTGAGATCAATGTGACTTATTTATCTGCAGTATTTTCGAAACAGCTATTCAATAATTTAATCGTGACTATTTTACTTACTAATCAATACTTAACTGAACCAATAACAAATAAAACATGATTTTGTGATGTGATAAAATTTATTGAGTTCTGGATGAGATAACTGGCGATTAAAGCAGGAAACCCACTAGCCCGGCACCGGCGGCGACCGGCGATAACCGGCGACGGCCGGCAATTTACAACAATAACCCATTAGCCCGGCATAGCTCCGGCAGAAACTGGAGCTGACAGAAGAAATGCAGCAGTTGCAATGGAGAGTTTGTCAGATGAGGAGTTATTTGTGATAGTCGCTGTGTGTGCGAAGAAGAAAAGAGACAGAAACTGAGAAAGCAATTAATAAAAATAATAATTAATTAAAAACAAAATTGAATTAAAAATAAAATTGAAATAAATTAAAAATCAAAATCAAAATAAAAATTGAAATAAAAATTAATTGAAAATAAAAATAAATTAAATTAATATAAAAAAATTAATTCAAAATAAAATTCACTTAATTTTGATTAATAAAAATAATGTCATGTTACTATTTCAATTTAATTTGAACCAATAACAAAAATAATCCATGAGATCGAAATTCTGTCACTGGATCGCCTTTTGTGATTTCATGTCACCTGTCATGCCTGCTATCTCGTCCAGAACTCAATAATTTTTATAACGGTACATCAAAAAATCATGTTTTAATTTGTTATTGGTTCAGGTAAGTATTGATTAATAAGATTTGAGATCAATGTGACTTATTTATCTGCAGTATTTTCAAAACAGCTATTTAATAATTTAATTGTCACTATTTTACTTACTAATCAATACTTACCTGAACCAATAACAAATAAAACATGATTTTGTGATGTGATAAAATTTATTGAGTTCTGGATGAGATAACTGGCGATTAAAAGGTGACATGAAGTCACAAAAGGTGATCCAGCGAAAGAATTTCGATGTCATGGATTATTTTTGTTATTGGTTCAAATTAAATTGAAATAGTAACATGACATTATTTGTATTAATCAATAATTAATTAAATAAATTTTATTTTCAATTAATTTTTTTTAATTTTAATTTAATTTATTTTTATTTAAATTTTTAATTATAAAAATAAATTTTTATTTTTATTTTTAATTTATTCAATTTTATTTTTAATTCAATTTTGTTTTTAATTAATTATTATTTTTATTAATTGCTTTCTCAGTTTCTGTCTCTTTTCTTCTTCAGCACACACCGCGACTATCACAAATAACTCCTTATCTGACGAACTCTCCATTGCAACTGCTGCATTTCTTCTGTCAGCTCCAGTTTCTGCCGGAGCTATGCCGGACAAGTGGGTTATTGTTGTAAATTGCCGGCCGTCGCCGGTTATCGCCGGTCGCCGCCGGTGCCGGGCTAGTGGGTTTCCTGCTTAACCCCACCACACCGATCATAATGTTCGAGAAGGCGTCCACACCAAACCAACTCCAAAAAATGTTCGGCGACATCAGCTAATTCCAGCGAACACTGTTCGCCGAGCATGTTCGGTTGGTGGAGACGCGGCTTTATCAGTAATTTTGTATGAGCATCTTCTGAAAAACCATCGAATTTAGGATACCCTCAACGTATTAATTTTGCAAATTGATTGCCAAATTTTAATAACTATAGACCAGAACGTACTTTTGGGATTTGAAGAGTTACATATAAATCCTAATTCGGCTAAAAGCAGTTGAAATGGATGTAGTGATGGCAATGATATATCGATATTTAGGCATCCGATATATCGATATATTTTTTCCGAATATCGCATCATTATTTTATTAAATAAATATTATAATAATCATAATTTCAATTTCCGTAAAATTTCATTTATGCGTGATAATAATATAATTTCTACACATGTTATGGTATTTCTGTATTTCTACCAGCGGTATGCCAGTATCCGTATAATCGTATCCGCTCCGGGGGGAGCGTTCCAGTGTTTCTATAGACATTATTGAACGAGCGAAGCGAGTTCTTCCTTTTGACTTGAGGCTCGAGGCGTTGTGTGTTTGTGGGAATGTTCCACGATAACTTTCGAACGCCTTTATCAATCAACTTCAAATTTGAAACACAGATTCTTGGTATCTTTAGACAGGTCAAGTTCGTTGGCCAATAAAATTAACCGACTGCTTCATCCTTTTTGAGGCGAATCAAATAGGCCCTTCATTGATATATAATTATATATATATCACTATATATAGAAAATAGTTGTTTCTACGATTCTACCATATGATGGCATTCGCAATAGATTTCAAAATATATTTTGAGTTATTATCAGCAGTAGGTGAATATATGTGATCAGGTTTTTTATAGAATCATTGCCCTGATATTTGGATATAATTATGAACAGCTGTTTTTTATGTGGTAAATATATCTACTAAATATATTCCATTGCCCTAATATATAGGTATATGATTACGGTAGGTATTTTTTGTGGAAAATAAATCTGTGTATCAGAGCAACGATGAACTTGAACTTAAAGTGATATGTCTTGTGAATTTTTAAATCAGTATTTTCAAAGCAACCGTTTTTCGTTACTACCTTACCCCTACGATAAGCTTTCCAAATGAGTTTCCCTTTCAAAAATTAATTGTTTGCTAGCGAGTTCTCCAGCCCGTTGGGCTCACTAGTAGTATACCCTAATTTCCTCCATGGTTATGCGGAGTTGACTATAAGTAATAACCAGTACAAGTAGTAGGTTACAACAGTGTGAAAGCGCATGGTACAGGTACATGGAACCATAGTAACTGGCAGGATCAGTACAATGACAAAAGTTGCGAGTTTCAAGATTTAATTTCATTAGATCTTTTTTCAGTTACCTATTCAAAATGAGAATAAAAATGTATACATAAGAGTATAAAGGCCATAAAATACTAAATTCATATTGTTTTACTTTGGAAATTATAAGGAACCATTGAATAAAAATAAATTCGTGACCTTCATTTCCTCTTGCAGTCTTTAATAAATTATTTTTATTTATTAAAGAACTGCATTGGAGGAGTTACAAAATCAGCAATATTTCAATTTGATATATCGATATTTTTGATACAATATATTTGAGGTATCGATATTCTCCCTTCCGATAAATCGATATCTTGATTTTTTTTGCCATCACTAAATGGATGGAGTCACATCAGTATGTTTTGATCAAAACATACAAAAATACTGTGATTTGTTTTGATGCTATAATCTATCAGTGACTCTCAACCTTTTTTTGGTTACGGCACAGTCTCCTTTGTTGACCGTACTCGCGGCACACTGACAGGCGAGTTGGCAACACTTCTATCAGTTGATCAAGAATTGTGTTTGTGTGCGTGTGTTTGTCAAGAATTGAACTATTATGTAAAAAAAGACAAGTTCAAATTTCTTATTAGGTACGAATGTGCATCTCTGTACATCACTGGAAAATAAATATTTCCTTGTCCATTTTTTAAATTTATATTTTATTTTTAATTGTTTACTTTGTCACATTGTCTCGAAAATTTCGCGGCACACCACGGCGAATCTCCTGGCACACCGGTCTAGAATCACTGATCTGTAATATACATTGCAGACTATATTGTATTTTTAAAAAGCATCTCCATCAGCATCTAGCGTCAGACTAGTAGACTACTGTAGGCAATACAGCATGGCTAGAGTTGCCACAATTCGTGTGTTGAGGTTGGTGATTCTAGATCCGATGCGGCATGGCCCCATATTTGGCAACACCGCAATTTGTTCTAACCGCCTAGTTTGATGGCGTAAAGTATGGAGTTCGATGCTCCAATAAAATAGCCGATTTAAAAAAGAAATTGATATTCCAGCTAATTGTTTCACTCATGATTACTGCGACATATTCTCATTTTAGTTCACACCAACCTGACAATTATAATCACAAACTCTGGCTCTTACCACACCAATTAATTATGTTGATTTTGATGTTGACAACCTTAAAACTGATTGTGATTACAAAATTCTATTCAAAAAGCTTCATTTAAAAAATACGCACTGCAAATTTATCAATACTGCACTGCGTCTTATTCATGTTTCTGTATTGCTTGGAAAGGAAAAGATGAAAAAATCAATTTACAAAAATAAGGTTTTTAATCTCCAAACACCATCAACATTCTACAGGGAAAAGTTATGTTTGGCATCTGTTTTATCACATCTTTTAATTTTAAAAATGCTTTTTTTTTCAATATAAAAACGTTCCGGATTCTATTTGATAAATTCCTAGATTATTTTCATAGTGAATGAGACGATTACGTCTGGAATTATTGCTGTTACAATTTGAACTTCGTGAATATTAGAAAAATTACAAGGATTAAAAATCCTACCACTTATTAATGACTTCAATTTTTTCAAATCCTTAAAACAGTTTCTTAAAAAAAACAACATAGAATGGGAGGTTGTCTTTCAAGGCACTAATATGAATGTACAGTAACAAATATTTATACTACTAATTTAAATTGACATGGCACTCGTAATTTACAAATATTGAAATTATTTATAATGCTGTACACTTTCTAAATGTTCTCATTTTGAACTTCAAACTTAAAAAGTAAAAGACCATGAATATAACACACCATAAAATATATTTTTGTGGCTGGCTCTATTATTTAAAAACGTTATGAGAACGGGGAATTAATTGCCAAGCAATGTAAAATACTGAACAATAATTAATCAAAACACAAGAAAAACATAGATATATTATAATAGAAGTACTTGGAAAACCTAGATAGAGAACTCTGTTGAGCAATATAAATTTAAATAATATAAATATTAACATTGAAACAAATTAACATAAACTCAATGGTCGGAAATTTTACATTAACATTAAGATGGCTTTCCAATTTGACAAAATAAAGAAATCAATACACAACGAATGATTAGAATATCAATGTAAAATTATGGCCATTTCCTATAAAACCTATTTAATTGTGGTAAAACAATGATAAAAATGCAAGTTATTTTACTAGATACATGTGAATTTCATAGAAAATTTCCTTATTTTATTTCTCAAATTCGGCATGGTTGAACTCAACTTAGACCTTTGGAATATTACAATCAGGCTCTATTGAATTATGTTTTCAAGAACATTACTGACAATAATTTACTGTGTTCTTAGAAATTCAAATGCAGAAAGAATATTGAAATAGAATTTAATTTTTATGGATTATCAAGAACAAAAAATTAAAGAATGTTAGCCTACTGAGTACTTCAATGATTGAAGACTCTCGTTGGTAACGAATCCATTTTTATTCATGTACAAATCTCGATCAATAAAATTTGCTTACATAAAATACACGTTGATACAATAGTTAACTTGATTGAGAGGAAAATTGGAAGATCAATAGAGTTTGAAACTACACAAATTCAGGCACTGAAAACAACATTATGTTGTCAACTCTCACTCACAAACTTCAAAATTGAATAAATTGTTGTACGAATCTCTTAAAAATAATGATAGAGAGCCTCAACAACAAATTTAACAAATTTTCAACATATTTTTTACAGAAACTGACAACATGGAACTGTACAAAACATTATCTTGGCTATCATGAGTGCTTCAATTTTCCATTGCTCAAGGTGGTGTTGCTTATAGTTGCGTTGACTGCTTCTCTTGTGGCATGTTCCAAACTCTTCTCAACAAACACTTGATATCCTGGTTTCATAAACTGAAATAAATACACAGTGAAAATTAATGGCTTATAATTGAGGCGAAAACCAAGACATGAAAATTACAAGAAAAAGACATTTTATTCGGAGGATGAAGCCCGCATAGGTTTGAGACATGGTCGAAAGTAATAAGTTGGGTGATGATGATTGAAAAGTTGGAATGCAGTGTTTTAGCGAAGTGATTTTACAGGAGAAAAGATTCAATTTTGCTGGCCAAACCAAAGCTTTTACTTTTGCAAGGGCAGCCCGAAATTTTATTCGGAGGATGAAGCCCACATAGGTCTGAGACTTGGGCGAAAGTAATAAGTTGAGTGATGATGATTGAAAAGTTGGAATGCAGCTTTAGCGAAGTGGTTTTACAGGAGAGAACAGATTCAATTTGGCTGGCCAAAGCAAAGCTTTTACTTTTGCAAGGGCAGCCCAAGCGCTCATGTCTTAAATTATCTGACTGACCAGATACCTGGCACGACTCGCGGCTAATCACTTCCCCAATGCATTAATATAAATGTAACTATTGAATTGGGGTTTTATAGAGACAGAAACTGAGGTGAGAAATGCTTTAATAGAGCAATAAATCAAATTTAGATTCTATTTCAAATTGTCTATCATCAATCTTCTTCAGGATGGAAGTAATATTTTTTTGACATTGTGTATTCAATCTTAATATGTATGTAACTTTCGGTTTGTATTTAATAATGTTTTACTTAATCTAAATCTGCACACTTTTATCTATCTATATAAATAAAAATTAATCGCTGAATGTGTTGCTAAGCGCAAAACTCGAAACCAGCTGGAGCAATTCGGGAAATGTTTTTTAATGAAAGAGCATCATTCAGTGGTAGTCCCATCCAAGTTTCACAAGGATCGGCCCAATATCAAACAAAAAGGACATTTATCGATGCTTTCATTTCAATCTTGTTTGAATAGGACAATTTCACACATAACCGGCAGTCGGATAACCGATGTCGTTTACCAGGCCGATCATTGCTATCATAAATTCGCTTCACACTCACCCGATTTTTTAAATCATATGATGCAATGTAATAATTATGACATAATTACACATTGTATAATTAATTATTTAATTATGTATAATTATGCCGTTTTTACCAATCTGGTGAACTTAATTTGAATTAAGAATAAGAATATACTAATTCGGTTTATATGAACCTCTTACTTGGATAAAAATGATTCACTAAGCGCAAAATTAGAGCCATATGATATTTTCTACCCTAATAGTCGTAAGAGGTTTAAATTTGAAATGCTCCTTCATTCAGAGGTGGTGAGTAAGAAAACAACGAAAGAGGCCTCTCTGATCAGCTGGAAGAGCTCTATGGTTAACTTCTTCCATAATAGTCATAGAAGGTTAAAATTTGAAATGTAGCCTCAGAGGGCGAATAATAAAATCAAGGAGAATTTCTTTTGCGATCGCAGCAACGTTAAACTAGTTGTTAAAAAATTATGAATTTCGATGATGTGCATTACGGAAATGTGTACTTTTTGGATACTTGCTATTTCTTCCATCATACTTTTTATATAATATCTTCCATTATTATTATACAAATTGATTATTTTCAATTAAGTATAAAATAAGTAGAATGGCTTAGCTTCGTCTTCTAATCAAAGTGGGAGTTCAGTTTACAAAGCGATTGCAATTCAAGATTCATTCTGGACTTTCTGTATCTTTAATTTAAACTTAAGAAAAAATGGGATATAAATTTCATGTTGTTTGGAATAAATTTTAATCTAATGTTGTGAAAACATGTTTTAAATCAAGCAAATCAGTATAATTTAATGAGAAAAAAAGAATAGAGTTGAGGTAAGAATCAGGCCACGTATAATACAGAATAGAGGTTTGAATTGAGCAGTCATTCAATGGTATTGCAACTCGCACATTAAGTGCCAGTGAATTGTATTCCATGCATATACATATACATCATTTACTATTTATGCACTATTCAAGTGCATAAATAGTGAAATGATCGTGACCATGCTTCTATGACTTAATGTTATAAGCTTTATTAGAAACGACCTAAAATGTCAAGCCCGCCATGTTCCCAATAAAGTGGCTCAAACGACAAGATGGTACTACCCACCAATAAAAGCCATATACTTATTTCTTATACACATTTTGTTTGGCTAAAATAAATAATTGAACCTTCTTGACTATTATAGACTCTCCACGAGCCTACTTTGCTTACTATGTAATAGTAATATAGTAAGAAACTAGTAGCGTATAGTATTTTTGCTACTTTCCTTTTAAAAATAGCTTTATGAAACATACTTCATCATATATTTAGAATAATATGATATACGAAATGCAAGTCACTGGATGAATTTCCATTACTTAGGACAGTCTACTCATGTCTACTTATTAATCATAGATGCACTTCAACTTCTGCTTAATGATTATCTGATTGAGATAAAAAATTTGATTCAAAGAGATATTTGCTGACACTAAGAAAATTTATTCATAGTGTTCTGTTATTTGAAAATTTAAAAAACCCCCCCATATTTCCAAAATTATAATCATAATTATTATCAATGTAATTTAAAAGGATTAATGGAAGCATTTAAATGGAGTAAAAATAATTTGAGCTTACATTTTCCCAGATCAAATTTGCTACCTCATCGATAGAAACTCCAACGTCACGCATTTCTCCGCTGTATCTGTAAGCAAACAAACAATCCAATTGAAATTTCATCTCCCCAAGGTAATTATAGATATCGTGAAACGAGATCATTTGGTGGCATTTACTACAAACGAAAAACATTTTGTTGATATTTCTTACAAATTACATTGCTTATGAATAAAAACCAATTACTAACCTATATAGTGGGAAAGAAGAAAAAAGGAATAGATTACAAATAGTATAGCAACTGAATTTACAAAATAGAAAACAGTCTATCAATTATTTATTTATTTCCACATTTCTCTAGAATACAAATTGCAATATAAGAAAAATGATGCATATATATATATATATATTTTTTTTTTATTGAATAAATAATTTAAAGAATTAAAAGTAGAGAATCCGTCTTGGAAACACATTTGCGGTATCTGTACGGCGGCAGATTTTAGTTTTGTGATTATTTCAACGTGAAAAAGGCGGAAATTTACGTTCTAGATCCTAGGTCCTAGGTCCATTTCTCTTTGTATAATATGTGAATGACCTACCTGATGTCCTGTGCAACTCTAAGTGTCTTATGTTTGCAGATGACACAAAGATCTTCAGGGAAATAAATTCTCCAAATGATTGCCAGCTGTTGCAGGATGATCTGAATGCTTTGTCAAAGTGGTTCTGGGTTGAAAAACTTAATGCTACCAAATGCAAATCAATGTCTTTCACCAGACAGAGGAATGTATTTCAATTTGATTATATGATCAATGGGGATAAGCTAGACAAGATATCTAATTATATGGAAATTTAATGTTTTGTTAGCGCACTCTTGATTAGACAGAGGAACTCTATTATTGTGATATTTTTATATTTATTTATAAGTATTTTTTCCTCTATTTTCTATCTTTAGTTTATTAGTTCTTTAATTTATTACCGCTAGATGATTTTATTAAAATTATGTCAAGGAAGCAGCTTTGGGTGTATGCCTTTATGCTTCCATATAGTTTGTATCAAAGAAATAAATAGATCTAGAAAGGATGGTTAATCTTTATTATAACTTTAGTAGGTATTCTACTTTAAGGTGAATGAGATAAGAATGTGAAATAAATAATTCTATTGCTATTATTATTATTATTATTTCGCGATTGCTCACCTTACATATGACCACATAATGAGCGTTAGAAGAGCCATTCCCATGACCAAGTTGCAGACATTAGCGATAGTGTACATTGCAATGAGACCGAATATTCCCGAAAGTATGTAGGTGGCAACAGCGATTGCGAAAAACACGGCTGGTGTTCTTGCTGCTTTGAAAATGTTTTTACTCTCATTGTGGCACTTGAACTCAACGAAAAGATCTTCTATGTCCTAGAATAAACAGAAAACATGATAATTAGCTTCAGTATTGTCATACTTGACAGATAAGGGCTAAGAGAGAAATGCAAGAATAAACTCCTATTCTTATTACTCATACAAGTGAGAGTTTTTCAACTACTTCAATTCCAACTCAAGATGAGCGAACCACTCAAGCTTCGGTTTCCTAGAACCTGGACTAAATAGACTGTGGACAGAGCAGCATATACTACTTTATATATAAACTCGATTTGTTTTCGAAATGTAGTTTGTAATATAATATGGTAATTTATTCAATTAATTATATGTAATCTGCTATTATATTCATGTTTATATTCTGTCTGGTTTCAATAATAAGTTGGAAGCTGATCTATAATTTCCAACAACACGCCATCTTGGTTCTTGATCTGTCCAGCTAGATATCAGGCTGATAAAACCTATTGGCATTTCGAAAGTGAAAACACGCTGGAGATGGAAATTTTCATCTGGAGCGTGTTTCCACTGTTGTAGTAATGTAAGTTACCATCCCGATGTCTCATCTACTCGCTGGACAGATAAAGATGGCGTATTGTTGGAAATCATGTGTTCTTATTATACTAACTTCCAAGTTATTATTGAAAGCAGAATATGTATGGAAGAAGATATATGAGTAAAATAACAGGTTTTAAATACATAATTAATCGAGTATACCACCATATTATATTATTATAAACTATATTTCAAAAGCTTATAGAGTATATATATTATAGTGTATGCGGCACAGTCCGCTGTCCATATCCACGTTCTAGGAAACCAAAGTTTAAGGAATAGGACATTCGTATTGCCTTAACTGAAATAGCAAGTCCTATTCATTAGACTTTCTATTACAGCCAAAATGCGAAGCCATGAATACATCAGATAAATTTACAAGAAAATTCCTTCTAACTGTGATTTGCCAATGCAACCCCAAAAATTAAGTGGTGAGTTGCAGTATAAAGTGAGTAATGAGAACAGCCGTTCCACGATAAATCCTACCCGTGGGGTCTGTTGTATTACAATTTACAATTAATGTACAATCTGCACATGGAAACTTCCTAATATTTTGCAAATACAAGTTATCCACAAAACAAGTACCTATAAAATTAATTTATTAATTTATTGTTATACAGGGCCCTTAAGGTGTATTTTTCAAAAATTCGACTATTTCTTGATCAAACTTCTTATCAAGTGTAGAAAGTTAACGTTTAAATGCTGAATTATCAATTAAGTGCTGAATAAATTCAACCATCATTTTATGAATGGAATGTCTACTAAAGCCAACTTCAATCAGCTTTTTCAAAACGTTACTAAGTTTAAGACAGAATTTAGGCCAGACAGGTTTCTAATTATAGTTTTTTTGTAAATTTAAAATAAAGCACTAACAATACAACATAATCTGCAATTAACATGTGAGCTTGTAATGAAACTCACTAAGATTAAAAGAAGGAAAATGAAAGAACGAACCCCATTGAATTATACAAAATCTTTCTTTAGAAAAAGGAGAAATAATCGATAAAAATGACTAATCATCATATAACTCACCTTTAAATTTGAATCAATGCCAAGATTAAAATTTCTAATTGTTAGAAATGATTTCTAAAAAATTTCTCTTTTTATCCGAACATAGATTCAATATAAAACAAACAATATCAAGTCAACTGAATTTTATTGCCAAGGATGTAAAAATACAAGCTAATTAAATACATGAAAATATTATATTAATATAGATCTTGATCACTTACTGTATAATTAAAGCACACCTCCTACTATTTTGTTAGATACTAAGTCAGAGATAGATTTAACAAACATCAATATTATGTATCTGAATAGAGTACTTTAGTTATAAACCTATTAAACAACCTTTAGACTAAGAAAGAGCAACAGTAGAAAATCCACAAAAACCATTTATGATGTCCATCATTAAAAATCACAAATTAAAGATATCACAGAAATTGCCATTGAATATTCAACTACAAGAAAAGATAAGTTTAACAAAAATAAGGAATACTTAGTGATTTTGTAACATATTATGAGAATGAAAAGTAGTACGTACATCAAGTTAATCATTATTAAATTAAAAGGTTCATTTACACACATCAGACAGTTAAGAATTTTTTGTATTTCTAAAACTCTTAAAAAGACAATATACAAAAACCCCTATAACATTATAATTTTATCTTTTTCTGTAACTACTCTCCACAGGTAAATCAGATACTTGTTAACAGTTTTAAAAAGCAAAATACAATACAGAATATGAAGCTGTTATTGTCTAACAATTAGAAAACTATAAACTACAGTAAGTAGTTTACATGTTTAGTTCCTAACACAATGAATTAGAAATCTTAATAATTTAATCATACAATAAAATAGGAAAGTGACTTTTAAAAATACTACCCGATTCGAAAAGTATCTTACGTTATTTATTTATCGATTTTTCATCATTATTGCATTTTTACAAAAACCTCATGGATAAGAATCAGTCAGCCTAGCATGAGCCAACCAAGGGCATTTGTGAGCATGATTTTTTCAACTGTTGAGCATTTTCTGCTGGCTAAAAAGAATTAGTGTAATATTTCAGTCGCTCTCAGTGGATCTTCATTGACAGGAAATTGCTTCTACTGCCATTGCTAGGAATGCTTTTCAACTCTTCATCAGTTTTTCTTTGATTATTCACTAATCATGCAGCATGTCTACTGAGAAATTTACTTTCTGTGCTGTTTTTGCAAACCTTTTGACCAAAATTTCCACTGATTGAGTTCTGAAGCTCCGTTTGTGCTCATTTCATCCTTGGATGTAAAGTTAATCTCACACAATAATTGATAATTTCTCTACAATAATTCTCAACTTCTGTAAATGAAGTCAATACAGTACAATGCATATTTTTTAAATTAATTTGGAAGTTTTTGGTATCCTTCTTTGATGAGAGCTCATTCTCTGTGCTACGACTGAACCTTAAGCTAACGTAACTATGTTGATGGTATCAGTACATACACGAACCCGAAATATGCATTAACAGTGATGATGATCAGCTGCTCACCTCTTCCACTATTCTCAGTTTTCAAATAGTAATTAGAAGGTATTACTTTTCTAAATACGCATAACCGTATAAATTTCAACCCGATTGCTTTGAACTGGTTGTTTCTGGTAAAATCAATATTATTATTTATATTTTCCTTTAATTGAATTGAATTATTCACCACTAGCACTACACACTAGCTCACTGATGCTGTTAAATGCAACAAGAAACGCAATTCTAAAATTGGAAATATACACTAAGATCCTAGGCTGGCATGTACCTACAAGCTTACTTTAAACAAATCCATCAGGTTTTCAAAAAGAAAACGGTTGAATACTTTACGAACGGAAAGTTATCTTCAACATTAAAATGACAAGGAACTTAGATAGATATGATATGATGTGATGAGAAACAGAAGTAATAAAATTTGTTTAAAATATTAATCCATAAAATAAAATTAGTAACTAGTTTCCCCTAGTTATAATAATCTATCCCACACATCTCTTATTCCATAAATCAAGTTATAGCTAGTGAAATTAATATTTAAAAAAATATATTGAACTTTTTTAGCACAACCATTAAATCTTATTTATGAGTAAATAAGTTTTTATTTATAATAAAAACATAAATAAGTAAATATTATTTTAAATAATTAAATATGACTTTAAATAAGTAAATTAGTTTTTATTTATAATAAAAACATGAAATAACGATACTGAAAATCGATACTAGGCACATTCGGCTGAATACATTTAAACGCTTATGCCAATAAAAAAAATTTCAATAATTGAAAAAAAATATTGTAATTGAGGTTGATAAATATTTAGCTTAAGATTTTCCCTATGATATAATTTGGCATTGTGAAAGTGCATCCTCTGCATTGCGGCATAGTGACCTTGGAGTGTTGCACACAGAAGTTCGTTTCGGCGTAGAGCTTACTGCGTGCAGTACAATGTTTGAGCATGAACCTTTGTGCTACACATGACTCGTTGGTGGACCAGCCTCCATGTTCTTGATTCCGCTACCCAACAGTAAACCCTTTTTTGGGGTTTGCATTCCAGATAGTCGCATTGCCTTCTATAAGTGTTATGTACTTGGCTTCCTTCTCCCTCAGTTTTCACGTCTTGTTAGTTCGTCGTTGCTTAGTGATTAGTTTTTAATCAGTAGTTTAATTCCGAAATCACAAAAAGATATTTAACATGAAAATTAAACTAATCAACATTATTATTATTTTCAGTCCATAGTTTAGTTTTCAGTCAATAATTTAATTTTGCAGCAAAAATTATTACCAGTAAATTAAGGAGTGGACAAATGAAAATATTATTAGTTTAATCAATGAAATTGAAGCTAGACCCATTATTTGGAAAGCGATTCATGAATAGGCCTAATGTAAAAATAAGAATAAAAATGGTGAAATATTTAAAGAGTCGCTAATTCAATAAACGCTGATAATGGTTTTCGCCTTGTAGCGGTGATAAGTTAAATGGATTTGTTCGCAAAAAAATGTGTGCAACATATTCCGTTGGTGAAGCAGGTTAAAGGATAACGTTTTCGAAGTAGAAAGAGCTGCAAAAAATGTCCGCGCATACCATGTGCCGTATACACATTCGGTGGATCAGCACATTAAGAACATGATCAATGATAATAGCTGCAATATTGTAATTATTATTTCCAATTTCTAGGTCTTGAAGTAGAGTTGACCAATCCTTTGTTTTGCGAACCCAAAAACAAAGCAGCCAAACTCAAAACGAAAATGAATAACATGAACAGTTTCACAGCTCCACTGATTTGAATGAAAAGGTTTTTCGATTCATTCCGAACACGGAAGCTCACAAAAAGTTGATCCAGATCCTGAAAAATAGAAATTTACAACATATAAGAAAAGTTGAATGAACCAATTCTTTTAAAATTATAAAACTTATAACAATCAATGAGGCGTTCTACACAATCAAATTGCTATCAATTTACATGGAAAACAGTAATTATGTTCATAAATCTTATTCAATTATTATTATTGTAATTTTCCCAACAGAATTTGATCACTGTGAAACTAAAGAGAAAACTTGTGACCTAAATACCTCATACATTAACAGAATTACAATTCATATAATGTTTGCCCCTTTCAATGAAAACTGACGATTGCTAAAACGCAATGAGAAAATATAAATATTGGTGCTCTAAAACTTTTACTTCATGAAGTATTTCATGTTTTTTTTTTGTAATAAATGAAATGTTTTTTTCTTTTGAGGATGAAACCCACATAGGTTTGAAACCTGTGCGTGGGTAATGAATTGGATGATGGTGATTGATGAGTTGGACCTACAGTAGAGTAAAAATGAGCTCCAGAAATCATTATTTCTTTGTTGATCAACAATCACATCCAGTTACAAGACATCTAAGCTTCTCATTTACACATTTAATTATAGACAAGTGGCCTATAAATCCTTTTCAATTTTTTAGTCAATGATTGTTACCAGAATCAAACATAAAATAGATAGTTTCTACGTATTTGGATTAGGAGTGGGTTGAGATTGATGACTACCAAATAGGTTTACAATAAGATAATAGTTATTTATTACATAAAATAATTAGTTCATACTTTGTATAAAAAGTAAGTTCAATGATAATTAGAACGAAGTGAATATAAACTAATTTATAATAATTACTTCATACTTTGTACAAAATACTTGGTTCATACATTGTAGAAGCCTTTATTGCGTATACTATCATATAAAATCATTTCTGTGGTCAGCTATAGACTGGTAAATATGTCTAGTACGAAAAAATAAGTCAGCTATAGTCTGGTAAATATGTCTAGTACGAAAAAATAATAGACTGAATCCAATAATCAAGTGAAATGAGAATCTCAACAAATCATGAAGAAATTTACTAGAAATGAAATTAATCATATTATCAATCTCAACGAATAAATGCACTTTTGAAGCATCATGGAAATTTCAATGCAAAAGCAGGTAAAACACCAATTAACTACACATCATGAGACCAATAATGGTAACATGAAAAATTAACAGATTTGCGTCGACCATCCACATAAACATGTAGGTATGTATACTTTGTTGTCTAAGTGCTTTAATGCCTTATTATCTTCACATAATCACCTCATTATATCAGTAATATATAGAATTTCAAAGCTGCATAACAACACTGAACAAAGAAAATTCAAGAGTTAGTAATAATATAAATTTACAACTAAAATAGTATTAACGAAGAAATGAAAAAAAAAAATGAAAATGTGCAGTTTCATGTGCAATAAACGAAAGCAAATGTGCAAAGTATGATTTGCAATAAAAGATAATAGCGAATTGGTGATAAATTTGAAATATAGTAGTGTATTCCTGTCACTTTTACAGAGCTAAGCATTAAATTGTATAGTAAGCTCTACTATTAAATAGATAATCAAGCACATAGACGCTAACGTGAACTTGAAATCGATATCTCTACGTCTCGATTAATAAAAAATTATTTTTAGACTGTTCAGGTGAGACCTGGGAACTCTGAAACCTGACCTGATCCAGCTAGGTCATACGATATTATTATTCACTCACAAAAAGTTCTTTTGAAATGTATTAGAAGTTTATATTCCGGATTATTTAGAAAATGGTTGTATGAGAAAATATATTTTGTTCAAGTTTGAATTCAAGTAAGAGTGGTTCTCATCCCACACACAAGTCTATGACTCATGGGACTATCTCTTTGTGGTTGCTGTCGGCGCACTTTGATAATATACAGTTAGGCAGGTTATCTGTATGATTGTATTGAGTTGTCACTGATGATTGTGTTTATAATATATATTTTCCAAGTTATAATGTATTGTTGATAATTAACTTTTGTTATAGTTTAATGCCCGGCTTCTGAGTTGTTCATTAAGTTTAATGGATCATTAACCCATTGCTCCAGCTGTGAGTTAATGATCCATTAAACTTAATGAACAACTCATAAACTGGGCATAGGACGATCAATATGATTACGCTAATATGCTAAACTAGTGTTAATGTTGTGTGCGCTGCTGTGACAATTAAGAGTTATTGAAATTATTTATTTTATATTAATTATTCAATCGCTGTATTTCTTTCCACATAGCTGGAGCACGGTTGGTTTTCATTATAACTTGATAACAGATTCTTCAAGAAAGTCTAATAGAATGATATTGTAAGTCTTACATAAGCCATTGTAAGCCAAAATGAAATGAAGTCTGTTCTGAAATAAAGCTGTTCTTTAAAATTAATTTCATTAAAAAAATGTAATACTGCATATTCAAAGGTATCAGCCATGCCTAAGTAATTATGCAAATGTTTAGATGAGAGATTGAAAGCCCTTCTAGTAAGAATTTAATGTCGATTTGTTGAATGTACCTCGAATGCATTATTGGAATGCTTTCTTGATGATTTGAGTTTGTAATTATTTGTTTTGCTTAGGATAAAATTACAAATTTTCTAGCTTGTAACTCCCAAAAAGAATTATCTCGGGAGTACCTAATTTCTCTTGTCATAGAAAAATTAAGTTTAGTATTAGAATTGTACTTTATTTTTAGAAGAGAAATAAAACATTCATTTATTCTGGTGCTTAAGAATATAAAACCGATACTAAAGTATAGTTTGATGAAAAAGAAAAATTTGAAATAGAATGTCCAAAATTAGTTTAATTGAAATGGGAAATAACTTGCAAACAGTGGAGGAGTAAGCGTGAATTTGAAGCAATTAGAACGCGATGAATTTTGAGATATTTTTCAAAATTTTGAGCAAACGGTTATTTTCCTACTTTGTTTTTATATTATATTTTTTAAAAAGTGGTACTGGCCACAACCTACCAGCTGGTTTTTGTATTCATGTCAATGAATATTGGGATCCGTGAAAAATAATCAGGTGAAACAGAAATTAATAATGATTGATTGGAACACAATTGATGGTGATTGATGAGTTGGACCTACAGTTTTAGGTGGGTTCCGAACCACCGGGAAGTGATTTTACAGCAGAGAACAGTGTATTTTTTGCTGGCCAATCTAATCGGTCACCGTTACAAACAGGACCAACGAGAACGCTGCTTATCTCTATCTGATTGAACAGATACCTGCTACGGCTCGCGGCTATCACTTCCCATATATTATAATATTATTCTAATATTCTTCCTCTGAAAGGTACGTACGCATAAGAACTTACAGTATTGTAATTCTGTCAAGTCAAGGAGTTTATGGTCATTTTTTACTACTTGATCAATAATTAAGTTTGCTATTTAACTAATATGAAATAAATAGAAAATGAATTTCGATTAAATGTAGAATAAATTATTATAAACAAACAGAATATTGATACACAGGATTGTGCTTACCTAATTTTTTCAACATCATAGAGTTGACAGGTGTCGAAAATTAGAAACAAAATAAACAACGAACTTGAGTCTTGAGCCCGATATCTTGCTGCTTCTATCACGAAAAAAGTAACAAGGCAAAGCACAGTTTTCAAAATAATCAGCCAAAACCTTCAATAAGAATAACAAATCATCTATACAAATATACAAGCTTGAATAATAAACATGCTGCTACTATTACATGCTGTAGATAGCTAATTCTTTCAAATCATTGCCATTTATATTATAGTGTGTATAATTATAAGATGAAGTAAAAAGATACATTTTCTTAATTTCAACTTGTAAATTCAAAATTCTGTAGTTTTGTACAAGATCTTGGTATGAATATAATGACATAAAATAATAAGGCTATGATTTTAAGATTAACATCAATTTGAACTTTAAACTGAGAATAGAAGAACCAAGACGAGTGAAACTACATATTTAAGAACTTAAATGAAGAGAATATTGAATTGAAATAATAAAAAAATCAAATTACAATGAAAAAAGATGTGGTAACGGAAAAGTGAATAGGACAGTGGCTTATGAAGGGTAACATGCGTATCTGAAAAAGAATCTAAAATATAGTAACACCCATGATTTTCCGCGGAGTTGGTGGTACGACTAATGCGGATAATCCGAAAAGGACCACAAAACGAAAAAGAAAATAATTATTTTCTCAATCAAAAAGAGTACAAATCACTTGACTTCTACAGATTAATAAGAAACCCCCACAAGTTCTTAATACACGTTTCACGCAGGGGTTTTGATCATAATGTTTTCAAAGTTTCTTGTATTGAATATTATTAGGGCTTTGAAATTTTATCTATTGCTATGAGGAAAACATTTTTCCTCAATTATTTTGTGAAATAATATGGGGGTTCAAAGACAATTTTTTTCGGTTTTTGGGGCAATTGATCTCACCTATGAGTGATTTTAAATTTTTGATAAATTTTCCATTACTTCATTCTGAGGAATAAAATGATATATTTTTTGTTTCAATCTAACAAATAGTATTTTTTAAATATTTTTTTGAAAAATTCAAATTTTTACAATTTAAATTTTTTTTTATCATAAGTTCAAAATCACTCGTAGGTGAGATCAATTGCCCCCAAAACCGAAAAATATCAACTTTGAACCCCCATATTTCACAAAATAGTTGATGAAAAAAACATTTTCTCACAGCAATAGATAACATTTCAAAGCCCTAATAACCAATACAATAAACTTCGAAAAAAAAATATGAAAAAAAATCCTGCGTACAGACTTAATGAGAATTTTCTATACGTTATTTATATAAATACTAATATTTTCACATTAGTATTCATATTGGCATACGAATATAAGCACATTAAAAACAGATCTCTTTATAACTGAAGCATCTTCTATGACCCGATGATAATCGGGAGTTTAGTGCATATAGGTTGCGGAAATCTCAATTTCCAACATCATTTAATCAAAGTGTTTCGACAGTTTGACAATGATAGCTGATTCATTTGATATTTTCAATATAAGACTTAACCGAAAACCGATGTAATAATGGTGGATAACTGGATATTATAATGCTCATTGTGCACTAATTTGACAGAATGTCGGAATTTTAAATGAAATGTGAATAATTAAAAAAATCCTATGAATCGTCCACCTAAATCAGTAACTGATTAACTCCCAACAAGATATGAGCAGTCAGCATGTTTGGGATTTACACGATTTTAAAGACGTTTTTATCAACACGAAAGAAACAGGAATATTTGTGAAAAATGTTCACAAACTATAGTGATTATTCTATTTAGAGCAAATCGAAAAATTGTTTCAAAGTCCAAAAGTTCAATGATATTTATGTTGACAAACTTAAAAATAGGGCATGAAATCTTCGAAAAAAGTCAAAATGGTTTCCCATACACGGAGCTCTTAACCAGCATTTTTTACAACAAAAGTTACTGCAGAGGAACAGGATTTGTAAGTTTACAAAATCCAACTGGAAGAAGGATTACTATTTAATTATTTAGTCTTCCTCTACAATAAAAAGTACTTCAAATAAGATTATTAACAGAGAACTTTGAGACTTATTCGATCTGCAAATAAATGTTGAATGAATAGCGACTTACTGCTTCCAATTTAATCCTGTAGTTTTCTGAGAATTCTTCGCCACCCATTTTTCGTTTTTTCGAGAACTGATCCATTGCTTTGTCCTTAATTCGGAGATGTTCGGTTTCTAGATGAGTAGAGTTCAAGTAAGGCTTGGCACCGCCACAGATGCCCTCCATCAACTGATGATATGTTTCTTTGGCCGCCGCAACTGCCGATAAATTATTCGCTTCAGCTGTCGCCTGGGAAAAATGCGTCAACACAGATCTGATAAAATTCATAGTTAATCTAGTATTAATACAATACATTGGTGATATCTCCAGTATCAACTCAACTGTCACTAGTGTATTCCACAACAAAAAATGTTTCTATTCAATTCAAACATAAATAACTATGAAAATTATTTTCTAGGGCATTTGAAACTTACATATTTGTGTGATGGCCATTTCGCATTGATGTAATATTTCCTCTAATTCTTCCTTGATATAATGCTGGAGGCCACCAGCCGTGTCTGAGAAAGCATTATATCAAAGCGAAATGGCTATCACACAGATTCGCAAGTGTTCAAATTCACTAGAAAAGTATTTCAAAGTATTTTATTATTTATGTTTAAATATCAAGTGAAAAATTAATATGAAACTGGTTCATTTGACACTCAACAAAAAATAAAAATAACATAGTTCAACAATAAACGCAAAAAACACAATATATACATACAAAAAACAAAATATAAATAGCTGGCTAGGTGGTGAGATGTGCTGGTGAGAGAAAAAGGGAGGAGATACCTATCCAACTATGTTTCCCATGTCACAGAAGGTAGTGGAAAAAGAGGAGTTTCAAGAAGAAAATGAGAAAAAAGATAAAAATTGAAGCGAGTCAACTGTTTACCCAAACACTATCAGATCAAAGGGGCCTGGCAAGCATCAGAGAAGAAATCCAAGATAAAGACTATACTAGAGTAATACTTTTTTGTGGATTTAAGAATATAGAATAGACAATATCAACTTGTGAATTTCATTCATCATGCTCTACAATATCACATTTATGATCAACCGTTCAAATTCAAATTACTCAGTTCGCTACACGTACAATAAAAAATGAAGAAAATGAATACTTTTAATATAAATAAATTAATATAAATATTGACTTATTGTTGTTCTTGTTTCTAATCATGTTCCCGTTGCACAACCCACATGCATCGATCAGTCACTATAGAGATTATAATTCCAGTATATAATATCTAGGTTATAATGCTTACAATTCTCTATTGTTCCAAAAAATACATAAGTTCCTTTGTACACATAATACTAAAGTATTATATGATCTTACTTCAAATTATGATGCTATTGACTTGTTATGCTTACATCGGATTAGATGTTGACGTTTTTTTTTCCTGTTAAATTTGATGTATTTATTTATTTTTATAACTAGTTCTGAGACCTGACGGACCCACATGTACTATCTAATCCTTCTACGACTATTCTGTAGCTTGACTCGACACCTTATTCAATATAAGGTGTTTCTTATTTACAGAGAATTATCAAAAATTGAAATAACTCATGGGTAAGATCTATTGCCCCCAAACAACCGAATAATTTCACATTTAAACCAATTTCACAAAATAATTAATGAAAAAAAATTCTCACAGCAATAGATAACATTTCAAAGCCTCAATAACATCCATGAATAAACAAAAGTGAACGAAAAACGGTTTTATGGGGATAGACAGAGAGACAGACACGTTTCAAGGCTCCACGATTTGCTTCATTTGTTAGTTTCCTTTGCATGGGCAATGGATGCGCCTCATGTAGTAGCTATGTGGTTGTGGCAACAGTTTTACTGCTCTCCACTAGTATCATGACAGAGTTCAAACAATGAAAAATCCATAAATACTAACTTCACAAAAGCCTTCAATAAATAAATTAAGGAACATCATTTATGCATGCACATTAATGTAAATGAATTAGCTATAATTCATTTTTATTACAAAGTAATTAAAATAAATAATACTTACAACAAGCATTGATTTTGGCTCAGGAAGTTCATCGCCGCTGTACATTTTAATATATGACTTGAAGTATTGAAGGAGTTCTTTTGCTTTTACTTTCTGTCCACTGATCTCCTTGAGAATGAGGTTTTCAGGAGCCAATAACATTGGAATCAGCTGCTGTAATGAGGACTTGAAATCACCTTCAATCTCTGTTTAGAAGAAAAGATGGAATTACAATTAAAAGATAGGCTCATTCCATTCCTACTTGAGGGCTGCAATTTTCATTTTACTTCATTGTTCAATATAATTATGATCTTAATACAGTATGTCCATACTGAATAATGGAACTGATCCCAACAAAACTATGCACTTGCCAAAAGCGACCTATGAAGTACGACAAATGCTATGCCACCTATCTATGAAGCCCGGATGCAATGCCACAATTGTGAGTTGAAAGAGAAAATTATATCTGATTGTAGCCACTATTTGTTGAATCCAAAATTTATTTATGTACAATCATAGAAAAGATCACGTAGTTACAAGCTAAATTATCAGTTGATTAAATTCTGACAGTACAAATTTCTTCCAGTTCATGGCTAAGAAGTAATTGAGATTACATTAGCAGATACAATAAATTTTAAATTTCACCTTAAAGTAAAAAAGTTATATACATTCCTGATAATGTGTATTACAATAATCATAACACACGAATTAAGGAAATGGATATTTTTATATCTATAATGATTAACTTTTCATGTGAAATTTAACGACTTGCAGTCAAATATATTTGACTGCAAGTCGTTAAATTTCACATGAAAAGTTAATATTAACAACGCAGTTCGTCATGGAACAAGAAATCCAGGAATCTATAATGACATGATGGATCAATACAGGGAAATAAACATGGGAAAATTATGTTTATTAGTAACATTAACTATACCGTACTATGGAGATCAGCAAAATATGAAATTTAAATATTTCAATCCAATTTAAATCTATCCAGGAATACAAAAATTAATAATCACCTGACAGTCTTCCATCAAATTTAGGATTTGTAGCAACTTTCAGTCCAGGATGAGGCATTAGAAAACAACTAATATCTGAGAAACATGACTTTATGTGCTTTCGAATCGACTGCAGCTCTGGATGTTGTTTGTCTGAGACCTGCAACATAATTCAATATCTTTTTGAAATCCATCAAGTAATTTCAGTCCTTGAGTTTACTTGAATAAATAGAACAAATGTGTTTTAATTTATTAGTATTATTTTTTAAAGAATGATTTCTACTTTCTTGCAGATTTGATGCCTAGTGAGATCTAGGTAGATAGATAGTTATTTAACCATTGCAACTAGGCGTTGAGCTCATAGTGACATACATAATCACATACAGAAATAGAATAAAACAAAATAATAGTAATATTAAAAGTATGACATAAGTCGCTTACATATCTAACTGATTTGCTGAAAAAGAAATTGTCGAAGAGCATATTAAATAAATCTCAACTAAATAAATAAACTTAGCTGAATTATAACGATGATGCTCGTATTCATGAACGGTCTTTCAGTGTCTCTTGCCAGGGGCTCTTCAAATGCCTAAATAAATACGTTGCATTTCAAGAGTCCCTTGTCTAAAGGAACCGAAGAGACATTCATAAATATGGCCCTTGACGTCTAAAGTGTATAAATTTATTAAAAATTAGTCCGTCATAATTTAACACAATAGCCTGTCAACAAAGACCTATATGGAATGAATAAAAGATCTGAACTGTAATAAACATTTACAGGTTAATTAACTAAAACATTTACAGGATCAAATAAATAAATTAAGGAAATTAAGGATCAATAGATAGATGTACCTACAGATAAAAAGTTATTCTAGATTCTACAAATGATTTGATATTTGTTTTGCAATAAACTAACGTAGACTATCATTATACATATTAGATTAAAAAATGAACCAAATCTCTTAACACAATTTAGTCTTATTATTCATTAACTAAATCTCTGTTTCATTCTAGTTTCTATCAGAATCAAATTCAAGCAATGGGTTATGGAAATGTAAAGGGGCCATGTTACCTGACTTCCTGTTTCTCCTGTTAACATAGCTCGAGAATTTTCCGATTGTTTATTTTTACTACTCCTACATAATTATCTCATCTATTCGAAGATGTATTTGGAAATAGCCATCCTAGTTGCCAAAGGCCGAGTACATACCAAAAGCAACTGGTGATAGCAACGCAAAAGCAACTCAACTCAGTCAACTGGAGTTTCTTTTAGGTTTACACCACGTGTAATACAAAAGAAACCCAAGTTGACAAGTTTGTGGAGACCCAAGTAGAACATCCAGTCACTTGTACCGATATCTTCGTCCGAGGAGGAGGCAGTTCTTCTATATGTGCTTAGAAAAAAGAAAAAACGTATAATGGCAGCAACATGCATAGAAGCCAGTGGCATACCTTACAAGAATTGGAAGAATATCCCGAAACATTTTTTAACTATTACAGGATGAGCAAGGCTAGCTATGATTATGTTGCTGGATTTAGTGACCCCTCTACTGCTGAAAAAATATACTAACTACAGAACCCCAATTGATGTAGGCAAAAAATTAACAATCACATTAAGGTAAGTCCAATGAAATGTATTTATTTGTTGTTAAAGTTATAAAAAGTTAAAAGTTAGAAGTTAGAGTTCAAAGTTATAAAAAGTTAAAAAATTAACAATCACATTAAGGTAAGTTCAATGAAATGTATTTATCTGTTGTTAAAGTTATAACAAGATAAAAGTTAGAAGTTAAAGTTCAAAGTTATAAAATTAACAATCACATTAAGGTAAGTTCAATGAAATGTATTTATGTACTGTTAGTTTAAACTCATCTGCCACAGCTTGCCAAGCTTTGTCTGTCACCACCCTGTTACTGTATGACTTGTTGTTATGGTCATATAAACAATAAAACTGTTCAATGAACTGTGCAAATTTAATATTTTCTTGTTGTTCAGCAGCCATATTTACGTACGGTCTGCACTTCACAAGAGCAACTGAGCAACTGGCAACTCGAGTTTACAGCATGTCGTGACTCAAGTTGCCTGCGTTGCTCAGTCAAGTGACCGTTGAATCATCGTCGCATCACAGTCGCTTTGGTATACACAGGCCCATTAAACTGCTTGTGTTATTCATAGGCAACTCAAGTTGCCGTTGCGTTGTCGTTGCGTTGCTATCACCGGTTGCTTTTGGTATGTACGCGGCCTAAGGCTTAGGCCGCGTACATACCAAAAGGACATATTAAAAGTACATTTAGTTGCTGTTGCAGTTGAGGCTTGATCCAGTCGATTAACATTTAAAAGTACATTTAAAGTACATAAAAGTACATTTAAAAGTACATAATAAAACAAATTTTAAAACAAAAAAGAAACCGATTTAAATGAAATGATAATCAAAAATTAAATGCTCACGTACTAAAACGTTTAAAATAAAGCATTTCATTTAAACTGTGAACATTTTTAATTTAACACATGTAATAGCAATTAATTTAATATCCTGCTTTTGTCAGCCCCCCCGCATCAGCCATGATCTGTCACCACCCGGGGCATTTTCATGAGTTACAGCTGGGTTACAGCATGAGTTTGTTACAGTATATTTTACAGCTGGATGAAGTACCACAACATTTGCACAAACCTGTTCGAGAATAATAATTCTCAAGCTGGGCATTCACGTTCCGATTTGCAGTACGACTAGTAGTAATGTTAGTTGGATAGTCGACTCCACTCACGCTCCTACTTGCAATCCAACTTTATTCCTAGTCAGCTTTGAACGTCGCTCTCGAGCCGAAAAATGTAACCGAAGTTGCCCGAACTTGCCCAAAGGTCAAGAACTGACTGAGGTAAGTTGGACGACTTTGATCCGACTCCCCCACTCACGCTCCAACACCGTCGACAGTCGAAAGTCGGACCTTCCAGTCGTCCCTCTAGTCGTCCATCTACGCTTCCAACTACTCAACAAGCCCATTCACGTTCCAATATCGGATCCAACCTTGGAGGTTGGACCACAAGTAGTACTGCAAATCGGAACGTGAATGGCCAGCTTTAGATGACAAATTAGGCATGTTTCAATGGATGAGCTGAAGAGGAACTGGTAAGTGATTTTTTCAAAAAAATTTAGCAACTATTTTTAGCAAAAATAACTGCATTCATCGAAATCGTAACATCGGACATGTTTTCACATGGGGAAAAATTTCATTACCGCGTAGATTTTGTTTTGGTGATGGACACTTTGACATATCGAACATTTATGAAAACTTTCGAATGTGCTTTTTATATGAATGGTCTTGTGATTGCGTTTTGAAAATAAAGCCCTTCAAAATTGGGGCATTCTCTTATAATAACCCGGTATCTATGTATGAAGCTAATATAATAAAGCCTCCTCACTAGCTTAATTTTAACCAATGTTTTCAAAATTTTTGGACACAACAGAAACGAACCTGTAGCCGCCTTTCGAGGATTTTCCGTCCTCCATCCGATCCATACTCTGCTTCATAAGGAAAACTCCAATCTCTCACAAGGAACTGTAACTTTTGAAAAGGTTTCTTCCCTGTATCTGCTAGAGCTAATCTTCCATATTCAGTGAATAACTGAAACAAAAATTCCAAAAACCTTTAAATCATATAATTTTTGAAAGAAGTACTAT